>JAQQTP010000072.1:29865000-31065000 GCA_029884605.1 Ormosia emarginata
ACAATCAATTAATGAAAGAGTTGGGATCAAGCTTCATTTGATTTCACTTGTTGCATATCAATTGGAATTAATACAAGCTACTATTCCTATTTTGTTACTGAATTCTCTAATTTAATCAAATCATAATTCCTTAGGTGATTAACCCTTTGTTCCCAATTAAAAACCCTAATTCCTTAGGTGAATCTAAGAGAAAACAAACATTACGATTTAGAATTCAAAGAGGTAACAAGCAAATCAATGACTATTCCTAACCTAGAGATGAGCAAGGTTCATAATCTCATGACACAAATCATATATCAAATTTTCATTCAACATACAACCCTAAAATCATTCCAAAGATGATCAATCCTTAGAAAGCATTAAGAGAAGAGATCATAAACTCAAAATAGAGATAACAACTTATATTAATTAAATCCAACATCAATAACAATTAAGATCCATCAAAATCCACCTGATCCCAACAAGGGAGAATTTAGCTAGACATGGAAATAGAAATAGAAACTAAAACAATGGGGAAGAAGATGCAAAACTCTATGGAAGATTGAAGAAAATTTGAGTTCTCACTCTTCTTCTCTTCAAATCCACCTTAGAGCTCCCAAAATAGGGTGTTTCTCTGCTCCAAAACGGCTCCCTACTCTTCTCTCCACGCAGCACCCTTTATTTAGGTTAGAAAAGATGAATTTATACTCTGGTATGGGCGCCTAGGCATTGCGTCTGTAGTGCCTAAGCGCTGAACGTCCAGAACGTATTTTTGCTGTCATGAGCCTGAGCGCCTAGGCGCTTCGTTTTGAGCGCCTAGGTGCTCAACGTCCAGAGAATATCTTCTAATGCACTCTTGGGCGCCTGGGCGCTGCTTCTGTAGTGCCTGGGCGCTGATTGTCTGGCAAAATTACTTTTGATCTTCCTTCAAAGCTTTAAGTCCTCTTTTCTTGAGTGTTTTTCTTTTCCACATTGAGCTTCATCTTGTTTCCCTTGGTGCCTACAATCAAAACAATGGCAAATGAGCTAAAGCACCAATAATTCTAACCAAAAATGAACTCAATCTAACAAACTAAAATGGGTCAACTAAAAAGACAAAATAAAACTGTTTTAAGGTCAAAACAACGTCAAAAGTTGGGCTTAAGCGATGAAATCCACTCAAAAGGCTTTAGAAAAACTGATAATCTAGCATATTATCACCACCCCAAACTTAAAACTTTGCTTGTCCTCAAGCAAAAACAGAATAACAAATAAGCTAAATGAAAAGACAACTCTACAACTCAAACACCAATGCTGAACTGAGTAAAATAAACCAAGAGTGTCCCACAACTCAAAAGCATCAAAGTCACAGCAAATCAATTCATATATGCATTCTTGAAAGTAGAACTCTCAACTGTGTAGCTAAAACTCAGAGGGTCAAAAATAAGGGTCATCACAATCATGCACTGATCAATCACAGCTTGAAAGTTAATGAACATGGCAGTAAAATACACTTGATAATTGTATCACTTAAACTCTTGTATTTGGGCTTGTGTTTCCCTCAGTCATCACTTATTGAGCTCACCCTCCTTGGATTTGCTTTTCATCTCATACATGTATGCACGTCACTCACAAATGCAACAATCAAAAGGACTTTATTCAAGGTCGCTTTGGTGCCAAGGTACAAGGTAGATAAAATGAACATATAAACTGCTACCTTAGAGAGCAAGTGAGCATTGGTACTTCTAATAAAGCTTCAATTCACAAATCTCATACCTTTTACATTCACTTTTTCTTTTATATTTCCCCAGTAACCTACATGATCTCAAAGGGGTACTTGATCATTGAGTCAAGTATTTCCCAGTAACCCGTCGGTCTCAAAGGGGTTCCTATTCAATAAGCCAACTTTTTTTTTCTTTTTTTTCAACAACGGTCACCCCAAACTTAGTACATTGCTAACCCACACCTTCAATAAATTCAATGCTCAATTACCCCTTTCAGGTGGATAAGACATTCATTATTTTGGCTATGGCATGCTGTATGGGCAAATAAAGAATTCAGTGTATTAGGCTCGAAGGGGCAACATAAAGGAAACAAACATCATTTGGTTGGCTATATGGCTATCTGGCTTAACAACAAAACTGCCTTTATCATGTCGATGCATTGTGCAAATCACGACATACAAATGAGATTGAAGCAAAGCTAGGAGAATAGAAACTCACCAGTAACCTCTCATCAAAGCAAAAGTGTTGAAGGCTCAAAACAACTCCCAAAGATGAATTATGAAATCCAATCACAAAAATCACCAAGTACATTAACAATAAGCTATAAGATTTATGCATGGAAGTCATAATCCTCATTCAAGTACCACAATCTAAAAATAAGCCCACAAGCTTTCGAGTTTCCCTAACCGGTAGTGCATGTATGGTTGGTTCACATAACACAGATACTATTAAGCAAAGGGACCCACAAAAGTAAACTCTAAACAGTTCAACATTGGCTTGACTCACAAAAGCAATAAACTCAAATAAACAAAAAGTTAAAACTAAACATAGCAATTAAGTAAAATGCACACAGATACATTAAACAAATAAAAATCAAACAAAAATGACTAAAATGAAAATGTAGAGATAGAAGAGCCTGAGCATGGGTTACCTTCTATGAAGCGCTTGTTTAACGTCATTAGCTCGACGTTACTTCTCAGCTCATCAAGGTGGCTTGAAAGAGGAGAAGTAGGATGACACTTTTCTTCTGTCAGATCTTTGCCTTCATACTTAGTCACTGACCTTGCAATCCCCTCCAAAGGTGTGTGGAGCTTGACTTGAACCTGAGTGTTCTGAATAAACCTTCGCATGTGAGATTTCATCAGGCCATGGAGGTCTCAATTTATCAACAGATAACAGATCAGGTTTCAACTTATCAGAAGATTTCGGCCCTTTGTGCAATGAATTATGAGAAATTGGAGGACCAACTGACTCCTTTTGAGCTTTATCTTGGATGCAATTGACAGGAGCATAGAGATCTGATGTTAGTGCAGATTTATCAAAGACGTTGATGATCACCTGATCTCCATCTACCCTCAAAATCAGTTCACCTCTCGGCATATCAATCAATGCTCCTGGAGTAGCTAAGAACGGTCTTCCAAGAATCAAAGGGATATCAACATCCTCATCCATATCTAAGATCACAAAGTCAACTAGGAAAACAAATTTTTCAACCTTCACTAGCAAATCTTCCACGATACCATACGGATGTCTGATTGATCGATCTGCTAATTGAAGGGAGACCATTGTAGGCTTCACTTTTTTAATTCCCAGCTTGCGCAAGATTGACAATGGCATCAAATTAATGCTCGCACCAAAGTCACATAAAGCCTTGTCAACATTCAACTTCCCAATAGTATAAGGGATGCTAAAACTTCCTGGATCCCTTAACTTTGGTGGTAGCTTTCGTTGAATTATGGCGCTGCACTCCTCAGTAAATGCTACAGTCTCATCCTCTTTCAACTTCCTCTTCTTATATAGTAAATCCTTTATGAATCTGGCATAAGAAGGCATTTGCTCCAAGGCTTCTGCAAAAGGTATGTTAATTTGGAGCTTCTTAAAAATGTCCAAGAAACTCTCAAACTGCTTGTCCTTCTCTTGCTTCTTCAGCCTTTGAGGAAAAGGAATCTTGAAATATGGATTGGTGGTCAGATCATACTTTTCAACTTGATTTTTCCCTTTCTCCATAGCTCTACTGGCTTTTTGAGTTACTTCTTCTTCAACTTTCTTGTCTTGCTTGTCTTCTTTCTCCTCGATCACCTCTTTTTTTTTACTACCTTCTCACTCCTCAAAGTGATGGCATTGCAGTGCTCTTTTGGATTTGTCACTGTGTCACTAGGTAGAGAACCATGAGGTCTTTCCGAAAGTTGTTTTGCTAATTGGCCCACTTGAGATTCCAAATTGCGGATTGAAGCATCTTGATTTCTAAACCCCGCTCTTGTCTCTTCCATAAAATCAGTAATTTTTTGAACAAAAGATGAGGTTTGTGTAGCTAATTTCTCTAAGGCTAACTCCCAAGAAGCTTTCTTCTCATTAGATTGAGGTTGGGAAGATGAAGGACCCTGATATGATGACTGTTGAGGGTGTCCTTGATATCCCATCTGCTGCCTTGATTGAGCTTGATTCCCTTGATTACTCCATAAAAAATTTGGGTGATTCCTCCACCCTGGGTTGTACGTGTTGGAGTAAGGATTATTCTGTTGCCTTGGAGGATTGCTCATAAAGTTCACTTGCTCTTGAGCTGGAGGTCCAAACATGTTTCCTGGACAATCCACACTCCCGTGTTCACCTCCACAAAAGTCACAGGCCATAGGGGCATTGCTCACCGCATTCACACTAAGAGTGTCGACCTTTTTTGTGAGATTCTCAAGTTGTTGAGTCAAAATCTTGTTTTGAGCCAACAGTGCATTCATGGAATCAATCTCCAAGTACCTTTTCTTCATTACAGCTCTTTCTCCATTCCTCTAGTAGTCATTATTGGCCATTATCTCAAATAACTCCCAAGCTTCTTCTGAGGTCTTATAATTCAATGCCCCACCTGCTGCAGCATCAACCATGGCTCTGGTTTGAGGCAACATGCCATTATAGAAGCTTTGCACTTAGATCCAAAAATCAAAACAATGGTGTGGGCATTTCCTCAATATTTCATTGTATCTTTCCCATGCTTCACTAAGAGATTCCCCATCAACCTGCCTGAATGATGTGATTTCACTTCGCAACTTTGCAGCCTTGGACGGAGGGAAATACCTTGTCAAAAATTTCTGAACTAAAATTGTCCAAGTAGTTATGCTTCCTCTTGCCAATGAGTCCAACCAGCTCTTAGCCCTTTCCCTCATGGAGAAAGGAAACAATCTCAAACGAATAGCATCTTCACTCACCCCATTGAGCTTCACAGTATTACAAATTTGCAAGAAACCCGCTATATGTGCATGTGGGTCTTCATTGTCAAATCCTCCAAACTGATTGTTCTGCACCAAATGGAGTAGAGCTGGCTTCAATTCAAAATTATTTGTCTGAACTGGCAGTCTTGTTATGCTTGCTCCACACCCATCCATGTTAGGAGTAGAATAATCCATGAGAGTCCTAACAGGTGGTTGTGGTGGTGGAGGATCTACATTCTCTCCATTGTCTGCCATGTCTTCAACAACTGTTTGAGTGTCACCTAAATTCCTTCTTCTTTCTCTGGTTTGCTTTCTCAAAGCTCTTGCAGTTCTTTCTATCTCAGAGTCAAAAAGAAGATGATCTGGTTGAACAGTACCTCGCATACACTAGGTACACAATATCAGAGCAAAAATAACTCAATGAAATAAGTAAACAAAAGAAACTAAACACTATAATGAATAAACAAAAAGAAAAAAAATGTTTAAACTAGTGGCTACCTTCGATATTATCGATATTGGTAAAATCGATCCCCGGCAACGGCGCCAAAAACTTGATGGGACCACGGCAAGTGTACCGGATCGTCAAGTAATAAAAACGGTGAGAAACCGAGTATCGTTCTCAGGGATCGATGGCCAAATACCAATTCACGAAATTAGCTACTATTTAAACCAAGATTTGAATCAAAGAGAGTTCCAATAACAATAACAAAATCAAAAGAAACAAAAGCAAAGACAATATTTTTGAGTTTTTCTAGTTGGCAATTTATCAAACACTTGGTATGCAAGATGAGAAACAATCAATTAATGAAAGAGTTGGGATCAAGCTTCATTTGATTTCACTTGTTGCATATCAATTGGAATTAATACAAGCTACTATTCCTATTTTGTTACCGAATTCTCTAATTTAATCAAACCCTAATTCTTTAGGCGATTGACCCTTTGTTCCCAATTAAAAACCCTAATTCCTTAGGTGAATCTAAGAGAAAACAAACATTACGATTTAGAATTCAAAAAGGTAACAAGCAAATTAATGACTATTCCTAACCTAGAGATAAGCAAGGTTCATAATCTCATGACACAAATCATATATCAAATTTCCATTCAACATACAACCCTAAAATCATTCCAAAGAGGATCAATCCTTAGAAAGCAT
Source organism: Ormosia emarginata (assembly GCA_029884605.1). NCBI lineage: Eukaryota > Viridiplantae > Streptophyta > Magnoliopsida > Fabales > Fabaceae > Ormosia > Ormosia emarginata. The sequence goes on from JAQQTP010000072.1 coordinate 29,871,036, forward strand.
TAAGAGAAGAGATCATAAACTCAAAATAGAGATAGCAACTTATATTAATTAAATCCAATATCAATAACAATTAAGATCCATCAAAATCCACCTAATCCTAACAAGGGAGAATTTAGCTAGACATGGAAATAGAAATAGAAACTAAAACAATAGGGAAGAAGATGCAAAACTCCATGGAAGATTGAAGAAAATCTGAGTTCCCACTCTTCCTCCCTTCAAATCCACCTTAGAGCTCCCAAAATAGGGTGTTTCTCTGCTCCAAAACGGTTCCCTACTCTTCTCTCCACGCAGCACCCTTCATTTAGGTCAGAAAAGATGAATTTATACTCTGGTATAGGCGCCTAGGCGTTGCGTCTGTAGCGCCTAGGCGCTGAACGTCCAGAACGCATTTTTGCTGTCATGAGCCTGAGCGCCTAGGCGTTTCGTTTTTAGCGCCTAGGCGCTCAACATCCAGAGAATATCTTCTAATGCACTCTTGGGCGCCTGGGCGCTGCTTCTGTAGCGCCTGGGCGCTGATTGTCCAACAAAATTGTTTTTGATCTTCCTTCAAAGCTTTAAGTCCTCTTTTCTTGAGTATTTTTCTTTTTCACATTGAGCTTCATCTTGTTTCCCTTGGTGCCTACAATCAAAACAATGGCAAATGAGCTAAAGCACCAATAATTCTAACAAAAAATGAACTCAATCTAACAAACTAAAATGGATCAACTAAAAAGATAAAATAAAACTGTTTTAAAGTCAAAACAACGTCAAAAATTGGGCTTAAGCGATGAAATCCACTCAAAAGGCTTTCAAAAAACTGATAATTTAGCAGATTATCATTAATAGTGTGAATTATTTTAAAAATTGTTATAAGTGTGAAGACCTGAATTAAAAAAAATTATAGAAATTAAATTAAAAATAAGTATAAAATATAAGGATCAAAACTTTAATTTAACTAAATAAAATTATTGTGCATTTTCTATTTTGTTAAATCTAAATAACTTACTGCTCCAAACAAATCTAAGTAACTCGAAGTTATTTCTTTGTTTTTTTAATTTCAAAAGATAGTCTAAAATATAATGTCATATTAATATAGTGGGTAAAGTGACTTGACTGTGAGCATATCTACATCTTTTCTTTTCTTTTTATCTGAATGAGTGTATCTACATTTTGAGTTAGAGCTATTGAGTAATTAAATTAACATTAAACTATACTATTAGAATTCGTACGTTTATTTAAAATTTATTGCACTACAGGCATCATCTATATATTTTAACTTGGTTCTAACTGTTCAATTTAATAGGTAGTCATCGTAAAAAAAAAAAAATTTAATAGGTGGTCACTATTTTAATATTTAGAAAGGAAACACATTACTAATAAATGTCCAGATGTTGAGAGTATTGTTAACTTTTAGCCGATATCTAACTTCTAAAAAAATCAACCGAATGGAAATTTTTTTAATCTAATGATAAACGTTTATCCAACGTATAGGCTCGATTTAAAAAACAAAATTAATATGCGTTGATCTTAATAAAAGAGATTTAGATTTTTTAAATATGTAATCTTAAATTGATTCTAAAATTTATATATATAAAAATAATGTTATTCAAAAGAATTTTTATTTAGACGCTTAATCGTATCTTAAGATATTAATCTCTTATTTATTGTATAAAAAATACTTTAAAAAATTAAAAAAATAAAAATAAAAACACAGATAAAAAAAACTAGATTTAGAAAACAAGGAGTGTGTTTAACCAAGAAACAGCACATAATATTACCCCCCAAAAAAAATACAGATCCACATAATATTTTCAAATAATTTCTGCATTAATTTATGCACCATCGTATGTTTCACCAAATATTTGTCTTTAAATGCAAAAAATTATTGAAAAAATTGCAGTTATTTTCTTTCATAAAGTATGATAGACAGGATCGTCAAGTTACATGTAAGAGCAAATTACACGCACATATAATTTATGAAAAAGGAATTATTTACAATTTTTATAAATAAAAATACATTTTTTTGAAGCATGCAATAACAAATTAACAATTACACAAGTGTACGAAAAGTACTTTTATTCTGGCAGAGCATTATTAAGCTTAAACAAACATTGCAGATTGCAACTTGAGTATCTCAAAGACAAACAGAAATTTTAATTTCGTCTGTAATTGTAAATTAATGTTAGTGGTCCTTAATTATCGTCATCGAAATGTCACATGCTAACACACTTGTGAGTTTGGACAAAGATCTTTTAACTTTTCTTTTGGAAAACATTAGCATATGTACGTGTACAATGTATGAAATAATATTAAAAATAAAAATTATATAAATAATAGAAAATAAAATAAATATTTTAATAGTTTTATATAAAAGACAACAAAGAGATACTTTTAATACAAATAAAAAGTAATTTATCAAATTTGATTACAATTATAAAATTAGCTAAACATTTATGCTCATGGACGAGTTTATAACTTGGCCTAATTTGGGGTAGTTTTTTGGACTTGATAGTGGTTCGATCGTGGTCTTATTAATGATCGGATTAAGATAGGACAAATTTAAGATTTAGATAAAATGTGTGAATTTGGAGATCCATGTTAATAAAGAGTGAGAAATTTGTCTTAGTATTTGCTTTTTGTATATGCATGGAACAATTTTTAACATCTTTAAAATTTAAGGAGAAAACACATAAAGTTACTTAAGTTGGCAAATGCTCATTATTCTAATAAACCATAGGTTCACACATCACATGCAATAAAATAAAAATTCAAAAGAAGAAATTATAACATGTTACTTGTTCTTAATGGATCAGATGGGTTTACCTAAAAGGATTTTTGGTGAGTTGCTGGTGGTGTTTTCCTCTGTAGTGTGGCAGCTAAAGTGGTGGAGTAGAGGGATGATGTACCTGCAAAAGACACTCTGATACTTAAGTCAGGCTATGCACTAGGATAGAATGCTTAGGGTTTAGATCCATACCTAAGTGATTTAGCCTAGTATTTATAGGAGATCATTGCTTAGTTGTTAAGCAAAATATGAGGGAAATTTCAATTTGAATTGTTATTAATGGGTAGTTATGGTTATTAAAGAGATCTGTAATCATTTCTATTTGTATGGAATTTGTTGGGAGTGATTGTCTCCTGATTGCATAATGGACATTGGTGATGTGGCACTGACTCAGGTCGTGCTCAACAGTGCGCATAACCGGGATTCTCACATTGACCGGGTTGCCCCCAAGGACTTAGGAGTCAGATCCTAGTCTAGAATAGTTTCTCCCAGCTTAGCGCTTCACTATAAGTGGAGTATCAAGGTTTTTCAGACAAAGGTCAAAGGGAATGTTAGTTTCCCCCAAGTGATAATTTTGGCCAAGAGGTGCTGATGTTAGGCTCTTTGATGATGGATTAGCAATTATAGTCTGTTGTCCGGTGTCTTCCCCAAACATTTGCCCCCAGCATATGTTATGGTGTTTGTAAAATCTCGAAGGAAGTGGTACTCAACTAGCACTGAAATCCGAGAATGTCTCGAGCTAACTTCATCTACCTAGTTGGGATCAAGGTTAACTCTGTTTTGAGTGGAAGGGATCCAAGAAGTTATTTTAGGATTCATCATCTGGGATCATTTTTGGTCGTGATCCATTATTGTGTTTGAGGGGTTGGTGATGCTTAGCTTGTCTACAATTGGAGTCATTTCACCTGTTATTTGTGGCTTTTAGAGGACACATGGCGGATTGTGAGTGGAAGCCACCATTAGGGTTTCATGCTACATCATTTCAAACTTTTAAAATGTTGAGTGTGCACCTACTATGATGGTGGCAATTGAGGCATTAGGGGTCTATAAATATGAAAGTGGGAGAAAACCTCCCATTTCTCCATTTCTTCAACCTTGTTAAGAAAGTTTTCCAGTAGTGAAAGCGATTTTCGGTGAGCTCTATGATAGTGGTTTGCGGTGGCGCTCGCGACGGAGCAACTGCACACATATATGTTTTCAATTTCTTTTTATCTTTCCTTCGAAGGTACTACCTAAACCCTTATCTTCTCTATTTGCCCCCCTTTTTCCCTTTTTAGTTGGGTCATGGTGAGGGAACGAGAGATAGAGAAGAACAGTGAGGAGGATAGTAACTCCATAGAGGTGTTGTCTGTTGCGCCACCTTAGCGTGCAGTGGAGGCATAATAGAGGGTTTCCCATAGGGACAATGCTTGGGTGTAGAGACCACTTTCGAGCTCTGAGATTCGAAGTGCTATCTGGAAAGCGGAGGCCGAGAGAGAAGCGACTAAGCTTAGACTTTCACGTCTGTTTTCTTAGATCATGAAAGAATTGAAACATAAAAATTTTATTCTTTCTAGTTCTGACAAAAGCTCGGCTTCTGTAGGTTGTCCTTTCGTTGTCCGACATATAGGGAGGAAAAGGAAAGCCACGGCCTAAGCTACAGTCCCAACGCACGCGTCGAACACAGCTCTGAGCCTAGATTTATACATATGGGTGAGCCCTAAGGTAAAAAAAACATCGTCTTCTGGTACACCACCATGACAGAGGTAGTCGATTTATGAACTTATCTCCAGTTGATAGAGGACGACATTTGGGACTGGGAGTTTGAGGTGCATCCCATTAGTTAGAAGGAACGGGTTTGTACATCGTGGACCTCGGGCGACAAACATTTCATGTACTTATATGAAATAATGTTTATGAAACTCAGGATCCGTCTTCCGTTTTCACAGTTTGAGATAGGCATTCTGAACTATCTCCGAGTTAGTGCCTATGCAACTGCATCCAAATGTGTGGGCCTACGTCTGGGTATACCAGCTATTGCACCCGCATCTAGATCTGTCGCTCACTGTTCCTTCCTTTTTCAAGATTTTCCAAGTAGTCCAGCCAGATGGGGAAGGGTCAACAAAGGCTTGGGTCACTCTTTGTGCTCAGAGTAAATAAAAAATCTTGGAGATGTTTATTGAGTCTTACAAGAACTTTAAAGATGAGTACTTCCAATAGGAGGCGGCCCTTGGAATACAACTATTTTTCCTTACTGCGGAGGGGGAGCCGATGATTTACCTTTATTGGACATCTCGACATTTTGATTTCTGCCCATAAGAGTACGAGGTCTGAAATGATGACCTAGCAGAGGATGAAGTGGATGTGGTGGCCTTTTTTTTATTAAATGGGTCACTGACAAGGATGTCATCCATTTGCGGGACTTAAGTGAGACGCCGAAGATTGAACTATACTTTCATCTAGGTGCAATCATATGAACTTGTTATCATGGCATTGACCTTGTTTATTTGTGTTTTCCTTTTGATTGCATTCTGTGACTAAGACTCTTTCTTTTTTCTTGTGCTGAAAGCATGACCCTACTGATAATCCCAACGATCTCCACATGAATAGTGTAGAGAGAACTGCTTGGAAGGCGGCGAAGGGCAAGGGCATAACCCCCACTCCCCCCAATGAACCAGTCCTGGAGATTTGGGACCAAAACACTTAGGCCATAGATCCAAGTACCCATCTCTAGTCTCGTAAGTGAAGGTGGGGAGGCTAGGGTGGTAAACCTTGGAGGCTTCAAGCTGAGGGCTCTTTGTTGGACTTGACGACCCCTCAAGGTAAGGAGTTGTGATAATCATATATTTTATACATTAATAAACTCTCATTTTTAGTCATTTACACTCTTCATGTACTTAATTGATTACGCCTGGTTATGTTTTGTAAGATTGGACTCAAATTGGACTTAATTGATTTTTTCAGCATTATTTGGGACTTACACTGTTTCTGTATTTTAGTCATATCTTGAGTTTTAGATGTCTAGAAATCATGAATTTTACCTTGTAGGAAGGCTGAGAGAAAGCTCTACAACTTTCATGAAGAGCTCCAGGTAAAATATGGACATCTAGAAGAGCTAAATGGGTTTGAAAGACATAACACGAGTTTTGTGTCTGGAACCTGAACAGTATATAGTAATTAGAGCATAACTCGGGCTATAAGAATTATCTTGAGCTAAAATTTGGATATTTGAAAGTTAAGACCCAGATCTACAACTTTCATGAAGAACACAAGAGCTCATTCGGACAGCTTGGAGGTGATATTGTGTCTGGAAGTCAAAATAGAAGTGCTGAAACTGGGCCTGAATAGTCTGCAGTAATTGGGTCATATCTTGAGCTGTAAGAATGATCTTGGGCTGAAATTTGGATATCTGAAAGTTAAGATCTAGATCTACAACTTTCATGAAGATGACTTTTCTATTTGATGACGGAATCTATGAGTTAAGCAATGAATGATTTCGGAGACAAGAAATCTCAATAATTTTTCACTCTTATCTTCACCATTTGGCATTTTCCACTCATTCATCCACTCATCCACCTACTCTTAATCAGCCTCCTTGTCATTTTGTATCCCTAATCCTCTATAAAAGGCACCATTGGCTAACCATTTGGGGCACTTGGTGTTAGGCTTAGTTTTTACAAGTTGTGGTTATGCTTGTTTATTATTTTCCTTTGTTGTAATTTTTTTTGTTCTAAATTGAAGCTATGTTCATCTTTCTCTTCTTCTCTCTTTCTTTCTTCTTATCCATGAGTAACTAAATCTTCATCTTGCTTAGGTGAAAGAGTGAAGCTCTTGGTAATGAAATAAGGTTAGATTATTCTATTCCTTGTGCTTAAATGATATATTATCAATTGGACATTATATTTGTTGTATTTTGTTTCCAATCAATTTAGAAACCTTCTTTGTATAATAGAGATCTTGATTTATTGTAGACAATAGGATTGGCACAGTGAATGCTTAAACTCATTTACAAATATTGGTAGATAATTAAAGGAATTATAATATGATTGCATATATAATTGAACTCTGAATGTTATATTTTCCGATTTGAACCTCCGTTGTGTGTGGATTTCAATTGAGTTATAAATAGAAATAATCTTACCTTTAATTTATTACCAAGAGTGGATCTCCTAACCCAAGCAAGTTCTTAAATTCATTTGTGAACTTCTTTTATTACTGTTGGTGTTGTGACAAATCCTTTTCTTACCTCAATTAATTTTTCTTCATCAATTCCCTGTGGATCGACCTCGGACTCCCGAGAAATTTATTACTTGAGACAACCTGCACTTGGATTTGCATCCTTTAAATCCCGCAATCAAGTTTTTGGTGCCGTTGCCGGGGAATTGATTTGAAGTTTTAATTTATTGAGGTTCGTTTTCTTTAATAAAATCTATCTCTCTTCTCCTCATAGGAGCAAAAGATCGACTTGCCGATCCTTCTGATTTCTTTACTAACTCTCTAACTTACTAACCTACTAACTTACTAACTTGCTAACATACTAACTTTCTAACTTTTATATTTATGTCATTTATTTTCTATTTACTAACTTTTAATTTATGTTATTTATTTTCTCGCTTACTAACTTTTTATTTTCTCGTACTATAACTTTTAATTTACGTCATTTATTTTCTCGCTCTTTATTTTTCGCACTTTCTAACTTACTAATTATTTAACTTTTTACTTTATCGTTATCTAACGTTTTACTTATTAATATTTATTGGGTGGTTGGTTTATACCACATCCTTGTTAATATTTAATGGTGGGTTACACCACCAGCTTATACATTATTTTTGTTTATTTATTTTAAGTTATTTATGTATTTATGCTTAATTAGTATCGTAATTTAAATTCTGGTCATTTAGTCAAAATTAATCCTGGTACTTTATATATTGATTTGTTTGAATCACAATCACACACAATTGACACAATGGCTGACAATGAAAGTGTACATGATGAACTTGAAAATCAACCATTGCGAACCATGCGTGAATATTTGCAACCATCTCGAAATTCTAGTCCATCATGTTTTATCTTTCCACTCAATACCAACAATTTTAGATTTAAGCCAAGTATAATTTCTTTACTTTCTAATTTTTATGGTTTAGAATCCGAAAGTCCATATTTACATTTGAAAGAATTTGAGGAAGTATGTATTGTCTTCAATGATCAAAATTGCACTGAAGAGATTGTTAAGCTTAAATTGTTTCCTTTTTCTTTAAAAGATAAAGCAAAATCTTTGCTTAACACTTTGAAACCAAGATCAATTAGCACATTGCAAGAAATGCAAGGTGAGTTCTTCAAGAAATTTTTTCCAACACATAAAACCAATGCTATGAAAAGACAAATCCAAAATTTTTTCCAAAATTCAAATAAAGCATATTTTCAATGTTGGGAACGGTTTAAAGATTTGTTAAATTCTTGCTCACATCATAGTTTTGAAAAATGGCGCACTATAAGCTTCTTTTATGAAGGTTTAACACCTGAAACTAAACAATTTGTGGAAACAATGTGCAATGGTGAGTTTTTTGATAAAGAACCTGATGAAGCTTTAGACTATTTAAACCAGCTGGCTGAAAATTCTCAATCCTGGCATAGTACTAACCCTTCTGAAAATTCAATTAGATCTAACCTTGCAAGTGCTAATAAAGGAAAATATCACCTTAGTCAAGAGGAAGATCTAAATGTTAGGTTTGCTAGTTTGACTAGAAAGGTTGAAGCCATGGAATTAAGAAAAGCAAAAAAAATCAAATCTGCGCAAAATGAAGAAATTTGTGGCATTTGTGATGACTTAGGACACTCAACACATGAATGTCCTAAGATTCCTGTTTTTAAAGAAGTTGTACATGAGCAAGTAAATGCAATAAATAATTTTAAAAAGCCATTTACTTCTTCTTTTTTAGATACATACAATCCGGGATGGAGAAATGACTGCGGGATTTAAAAATGCAAACCCAAGTGCAGGTTGTCTCAAGTAATAAATTTCTCGGGAGTCCGAGGTCGATCCACAGGGAATTGATGAAGAAAAATTAATTGAGGTAAGAAAAGGATTTGTCACAACACCAAAAGTAATAAAACAAGTTCACAAATGAATTTAAAGGCTTACTTGGGTTAGGAGATCCACTCTTGGTAATAAATTAAAGGTAAGATTATTTCTCTTTATAACTCAATTGAAATCCACACATAACGGAGATTCCAATCGGAAAATATAACATTCAAAGTTCAATTATATATGCAATCATATTATGATTCCTTAATTATCTACCAACATTTGTAAATGAGTTCAAGCATTCACTGTGCCAATCCTATTGTCTACAATAAATCAAGATCTCTATTATACAAAGAAGGTTTTTAACTTGATTGGAAACAAAATATAACGCATATAATGTCCAATTGATAATATATCATTTAAGCACAAGAAATAGAATAATCTAACCTTATTTCATTACCAAGAGCTTCACTCTTTCACCCAAGCAAGATGAAGATTTAGTTACTCAGATAAGAAGAGAGAAAGAAAGAAGAAGAGAAAGATGAACATAGTTTCAATTTAGAACAAGAAAAAATTACAACAAAGGAAAACAATAAACAAGCATAACCACAACTTGTAAAAACTAAGCCTAACACCAAGTGCCCAACACTCTCCCCTCAACATCCAGCTCATGGTGCCTTTTATAGAGGAGTAGGGATACAAAATGACAAGGAGAATGATTAAGAGTAGGTGGATGAGTGGGTGGAGTGGTTGGATGAGTGGTTGAGTGGTTGGATGATTGGATGAGTAGTTGGATTATTGAGATTCTTTGTCTCTGAAATAATTCATTGCTTAAGTCATTGATTCCGTCATTTTTGAGCCAAGTGGTCTTCATGAAAGTTCTAGAAAATTATCTAAGCTTTCCAATGGCTCTGGAATCACCCAAAAATTCGTCCTACAGCCCAATATATGACCCAATTACTATAGACTGTTCAGGCCCAGTTTCAGCACCTCTGTTTTGATTTTCAGACCCAATATCACCATCAAGGAGCCCGAATCAAGTATTGTGTTCAACATGAAAGTTTTAGATCTGGGTCTTAACTTTCAAATTTCCAAATTTCAGCCCAAGATAACTCTTGCAGCCCGAGTTATGCTCTGATTACTGTACACTGTTTAGATTTTAGACACAAAACTTGTGTTCTGTCTTCCAAGCCCAATTAGCTCCTCTAGATGTCTGATTGAGACTTTGAGCTCTTCATCAAAGTTGTAGAACTCTCTCTTATCTTTCCTACAAGGTAAAATTCATAATTATCAGACATTTAGAACTCAAGATATGGCCGAAATACAGAAATAGTATAAGACCAAAATAGTACTGCAAAAATCAATTAAGTCCAATTTGAGTCCAAACTTACAAAACATAACTAGGCTTAATCAATTAAGTACATGGAGAGTATAAATGACTAAAAATGAGGGTTTATTAATGTATAAAATATGTGATCATCAAGAAATTACCTGAACTTCAACTAGAGGAATAATAATCAGTCACAATTCGTGTAACCACCACCTCCTCAGGCACAACAGGACTCTCAAAATTCTCAAGGATATGTACCTTATGTTCCACCATATAGGAAAAACTTTGAAGAAATATTGTATGCATTCATAGAAAAGCAAGAGGTCATTAATAAACAAAACAATCAAACCATGAATGACATAAAAGACACTCTTGCTAAACTTTCTTCTGCACTCACCATTCACGAGAAAGGAAAATTTCCTTCTCAACCTCAACCAAATCCCAAGGGTCAGTACAGTCTAAATGAGGGGAGTTCAGAAAACTAACAAATGGACTAAGTCAAGTCAGTGATAACTCTTAGGAGTGGAAAGGTTGTTGAAAAACAAATCCCTGAATCTTGTGAGAAAGAAGATGAACCAATTCCCCAAGAAAATGAAGAAGTTAACCAAAAGATGACCAGACTCTCGCCTTCATCCCCATTTCCTCAAGCATTGAATAATCCAAAGAAATTGGACCACCACACTGAAATTTTTGAAATTTTGAAACAAGTGAAGATCAATATTCCTCTGTTAGATGCTATCAAACAGATTCCTTCTTATGCCAAATATTTGAAGGACTTATGCACTGTTAAAAGGAAATTAAATGTGAAAAAGAAAGCATTTTTGGCTGAACAGGTAAGCTCCATTCTTCAGAATAATAATGCGTTGAAATATAAAGACCCTGGTTGTCCTACAGTTTCATGCATTATTGGAGAACATAAAATTGAAAAAGCTTTACTTGATCTTGGTGTTAGTATCAATTTGCTTCCATATTCAGTTTATCAGCAACTCAACTTAGGTGAGTTAAAACTAATTTTTGTAACTCTTCTACTTGCAGATAGATCAATTAAAATTCCAAGAAGAATAGTGGAAGATGTGTTGGTTCAAGTTGATAAATTCATATATCTTGTGGATTTTATTGTCTTGGATACTGAACTTATGGTTGATAGTTGCAAGTCAATTCCTGTTATTTTAGGCCATCCATTTTTAGCAACATCTAATACTTTGATAAATTGCAGAAATGGAATGGTGAAGCCAACATTTGGAAACATGACACTAGAGCTCAATGTGTTTAATATGTGCAAGCAACCACAGGAAGTCCTTGATGAAAAGGAGGAAGTTGAAGGAATTGAAGTCATTATAGATAATCATCTTCAAACAAGGAGTTCTTCTGACCCATTAGAAATTTGTTTAGTCAATTCATTTAATTCAGGCATGCAATTAGAAGATGATATCTCTGAAATATGCTCTTTGCTTGATTGTGCACAGGCAATGGAGTACAAGAGATGGAAGCCAAGATTTGAAGAACTAAAACCCATGAATGATAATGCCCATGAAGAAGTACCCACTCTGGAACTAAAGCCATTATCTGTCGGGTTGAAGTACACATTTTTGGGAGAAAAGTAAAACTTTTCAGTGGTAATTTTCTCGTCTCTTACTGAAGAACAAGAAGGTATGTTAATAGAAGTACTTAAAAGGCATAAAAGTGCAATTGGATAGACATTAAAGGACATAAAAGGTATTAATTCATTAATTTGTACACATAGAATACATTTAGAGGATAATGCTAAAACTTCTCAACAACCTCAAAGAAGATTAAATCTACACATGAAAGAGGTAGTTAGAGCTGAAGTTCTTAAATTGCTTGATGTTGGAATTATCTATCCTATCTCTGATAGCCAATGGGTAAGCTCTACACAAGTTGTGCCTAAGAAATCTGGAATAACAGTGGTTGAAAATGATAAAGGTGAATTAATACCTACGCGAGTCTCATCTAGTTGGTGTATGTGTATTGATTTTAGAAAATTAAATGCTGCTACTAGGAAAGATCATTTTTCCTTGCCATTTCTTGACCAAATTCTGGAAAGGGTAGCAGGACATCCATACTATTGTTTTCTTGATGGTTTTTCGGGTTATAATCAAATACCAATTGCATTGGAAGATCAAGAAAAGACCACTTTTACATGTCCTTTTGGTATTTTTACATATAGAAGAATGTCTTTTGGCCTTTGTAATGCTCCGGTAACATTTCAAAGATGTCTGTTAAGCATTTTTAGTGACATGATTAAGCATTATTTAGAGGTTTTCATGGATGATTTGACAATTTTTGGAAATTCTTTTGAAAATTGTCTTGGTAATTTGGAAAAAGTTCTTAAAAGATATGAAGAAAAAGGATTTGTGCTAAATTGGGAAAAATGTCATTACATGGTTACCTCAGGAATAGTGTTAGGTCATGTGATCTCTTATAAAGGAATTGAAGTTGATAAGGCCAAAGTTGAATTAATTGCTCATTTGCCTTCTCCAAAAATAGTTAGAGAAGTTCATTCCTTTTTAGGACATGTAGGATTTTACAGAAGATTCATTAAGGACTTTAGTGCTATATCTAAACCATTATGTAATCTTCTGTTGAAAGATGTACTATTTGATTGGACTCAAGAATGTCAAAAATCTTTTAAAAAATTAATTGGTCTTCTGACATCTGCTCCTATCATGCAATCTCCTGACTGGTCTTTGCCTTTTGAGTTAATGTGTGATGCTAGTGATTTTGCTGTGGGCGTTATTTTAGGCCAAAGAAAGGAAAGTAAGCCTCACGTGATTTGTTACGCAAGTAGAACTTTAAACAGTACACAAATGAATTACACCACTACTGAAAAAGAACTACTTGCTGTAATTTTTGCACTGGATAAATTTTGATCTTACTTAATTGGTTCTTCTATTGTGATTTTCACCGACCATTCTGCTATTAGATATTTGATGTCTAAGCAGGATGCCAAACCAAGATTGATAAGGTGGATCTTATTGGTTCAAGAATTCAACATCACAATAAAAGATAAGAAAGGAGCCAAAAATGTTGTCGCTAATCATTTGTCCAGACTTACAATAGGCTCACCTTTTGATAGCACACCTATCAATGATACTTTTCCTGATGAATTTTTATTTTCTGTCAATTCCATGCCTTGGTTTACTAACATAGTCAACTTTCTTGTAACAGGAAAAATGTCGCCTCAATGGACGCACCAAGATAGAAGGAAATTTTTGACAGAGGTGAAAATTTTTTATTGGGATGACCCATACTTGTTCAAATATTGTGCTGATCAAATCTTTAGGAGATATGTGCCCGACAGTGAGGTAGGTAGTATCATTAAATTTTGTCACTCAGAAGCATGTGGAGGTCACTTCTCTTCAAAGAAAACAATTGTAAAAATCTTGCAGCGTGGATTTTGTTGGCCCACTTTATTTAAGGACTGCTTTACTTTTTGCAAAAGTTGTAAAAATTGTCAAAAGTTGGGCTCAATTTCAAAAAGAAACATGATGCCTCTGAACCCCATTCTTGTCATTGAAATTTTTTATTGTTGGGGAATTGATTTCATGGGTCCATTTCCATCTTCATTTGGATTTTTATATATTTTAGTTGCAGTTGATTATGTCTCAAAATGGATTGAGGCGATTCCATGCCGACATAATGATCATAAAACCGTTCTCAAATTTTTAAAAGAAAATATCTTGTGTCAATTTGGAATCCCTCGAGCTATCATAAGTGATGGGGAAACACATTTTTGTAATAAATCATTTGAATTTTTAATGAAAAAATATGGTATTACACACAAAATTGCCACCCCTTATCACCCTCAAACAAGTGGACAAGTTGAATTGGAAAATAGAGAGATTAAACAAATTTTATAAAAAACGATTAACCCAAATCGTAAAGATTGGTCTTTAAGACTAAACGATGCACTTTGGGCTTATCGTACTACTTTCAAAACATCTTTAGGCATGTCACCCTATCGGTTAGTCTATGGAAAACTTTGTCACTTGCCTGTAGAATTGGAACATAAAGCATTCTGGGCCATTAAAGCTTTCAATCTAAATCTTGAAGATATTTGTAAGATACGCAAATTACAATTAAATGAACTTGAGGAATTGAGAAATGATGCATATGAGAACTCAAATATTTATAAAGCCAAAACAAAAGCTTTTCATGACAAGATAATTTTGAGAAAATCTTTTGAAATTGGTCAAAAAGTTCTACTTTATGATTCTCATCTACATCTATTCCCTGGAAAATTGAGATCTAGGTGGAGTGGTCCTTTTGTTGTCAAACATGTGTATCCTCATGGGGCCGTAGATATTGAGAATCTTAGGAATGGTAATGTGTTTAAAGTCAATGGACAAAGGCTCAAACCATTTCTGGAAAACTAAGTTGATGAGGTAGAATTCATCTCTATTTTTTATCCTTGTTATGAATAGAATTCACTCTAATTTTGTTGCCTTGTTTTTGCAGTTCTTTGTGTTGCCGATTAAGTGGCGGATACGGTACTCCGTGACTCTCAAGTCGGTTTGTTTTTTAGTTTCCCAAAATAACTGAATCCTTCTTCTCCTTTAAAATGGATGTCATTCTTTCAAACCTGAGAAAACATTTTCCTTCTCTCCCTCAAAATGCTCTGAAAAAAAAATTACAAAGTTAGATGTGAAAGATTGAGACTGTTAATGCACAAAGGTATGCCAGAAGATGTACGCTGGATAATTGAAGCAAAGGTCCGACTAGCAAGTGAGTCTTCAATTTCATTTGACTCATACATGCTAGGTCTTGGAAGAAGTTCGTATTCTAAAAGGAGAAGAGCAAAAAGGTTACAAGTCTGTTACAAATGTAGACGATGGAATTGTAACAAGCGATGTCGTTCTTTGGGGATAGTTTTCGCAAATAGAGAAGATAAAATTTTCTTCATTAAGAATAGACTGAGTAAGGAGTCATTAGATGATATCTTATTGACTCTTGAGACGCATTCTTGTGGATTGGTGCATCGTGAAATTCTTAATTTGTGGAATCTCTTCAAGGATGAAGAAAAACGCTACAATCTTGAGAATCTGACTCTAAATGACCTTGTTTGTCAATTTATAAGAAAATTGGATGGGAAGCTTATTCTCAACTCATAGAAGGCGTTTAAGCCGTTACTGGACGTTAAACCAGAGGCAAATGTGAGCCATATCCACAACAATCTGTACATATCATCTTCTTCTTCATGTCATCTTTAAAAAAATTAAAAAAAATTAAAAAAAAAATAATAAAAAAAAAAAAAAAAGAAAAGAAAATGTTTAAACAAGGGCGATCCGAAAGGAGTACCATGCCTTTAATTAGTTGTGGAGCCCCAGCCTTTGGCTGACCCGTCATTGACTTGGGTGGACCTTTGCACACTGGTCCTTAAAAAAGTTCGTGTACCCTACTCTGAAGAGAGCCGCACTCCATAACCCAATGTTTACCATCTTGGCACTGTGGAGTTGATGGACAGGCAGAAGCGTCCCACTCTGGTTATTAGTGAGAAGTAACCCACGGCTGCCAAAGCATATGAGGCATCTGAACTTCATCCTCTCTTTTATTAGAAGGGGCTCTCAGCGCCCTGGGATAGGATGTTTTGGATCTTGGACATTACAGGTTTCAGATTTTAGCATCTTTGTTGATGTTACGAGCCCAAGTGTGAGCGCTCCAAGTTCCAGACCTAGGATGGAAACACACGATGGTTTCTTTTTTTTCCTTTCTTCAAATAAACGGACGTGAGTGTCTACTGCACTGGTGACACACAGTATAAAGATATGTCACTACTGTACTCATGACGCGCAGTATAAAGATACGCCATGAAAGCTGTACATACAGGTATGTCATCATTTGCTATTATATTTCTTTTATCTTTGTATGATTTTATTGTATTTTGATTTTGGACAGACGATCCTTTGAGCAGGGTCCTTCAAGGGTTTCTAGACTTCTTTACCCTGATAGTTTTCTTGAAGTAAAAAAAAACAAAACAAAACAAAAAAAACACAAAAAAAGCATAAAAAAAAGCAAAAAAAAAAGATTATGTGTTCCTTAATTTCAAATTCTTCTGACAACAGCCAACCTACCCTTATAGGTGCAATTATTACCCTTTCCATTCTTTTTCCTATTTAAACACTCCACTTTCCTCTAACTCAGAATCATTCAAAGGGAAGGTGAGAATAGAAATGGAAGGTGTTTTTGTTCGTCAACTTAAAAATATCTGTGTATTTTGTGGATCTAAGTATGAGAAGGGCTTAGAGTTTGTAAACGCAGCTACCACTCTTGGTCGATCACTTGCTGTGACGAATATTCATCTTGTATATGGGGGAGGTTGCCGTGGGTTAATGGGAGCTATATCACTTACATATATAATTGAACTTTGAATGTTATATTTTCCAATTGGAACCTCCGTTGTGTGTGGATTTCAATTGAGTTATAAAGAGAAATAATCTTACCTTTAATTTATTACTAAGAGTGGATCTCCTAATCCAAGCAAGTTCTTATATTCATTTGTGAACTTCTTTTATTACTTTTGGTGTTGTGACAAATCTTTTTCTTACCTTAATTAATTTTTCTTTATCAATTCTCTGTGGATCGACCTCGGACTCTCGAGAAATTTATTACTTGAGACAACCTGCACTTGGGTTTGCATCATTTAAATCCCGCAGTCAAGTTGTCTCCTAATGTACCTATCCACTTTGCAGCCTCTTCTATCTGGGGTAAGGATTTCCCGTTTTTCAAGCTAATTAGGAAATTGTTGCTGACGAACGCAGACATGGAGAAGATGGCTGAAGCCGATATCTCCCATATGATCCACCTCTACTAGATCCAGAGCTTAAGGAATGCAACTTTCTTACACTTATTGTGGAGGACTTTGCCCAAAGCCAACAAGACGGTTGAGTAAGAAGATAACTTGGAGAAGTTGCATGGGAAGAAGGAGATTTCGGAGAATGACCTTAGAGAGCAGCGAGTGCGAGCGAAGGAGACCAGCAAGAAGCTTGGGGGCACTCACGATGAAATCCAGACTCTAAAGTACCAGATTACTAATCTAGAGAAAAAGGTGGCGAACTCTGAGCTAACCGTGTCCAATCTTCGTACAAATGTGGAAGAGTAGGAGGTGGCAAATGAGGCTCTTAACGTTGAGATTGAAGAGATTGAGGTGAAGTGGGCGAGGTCCGTAGATGAATCATTTGCCAACACCTTGGAGCAACTTCAGATCTTGAACCCCGCCAGGCTGATAACTAAAGGTGCTGGTTCCCACCACCGCGTGAGGGATGGGTTCATTGTGGACATCTCCCCATGGCCTACGGAACCTGTCGCTTCCTCTCCGGCCAACCTTACTCTAGACACCCACCAATGTTGATGCGTAGCTAGTAGTTGATTCCCTAACACTGCCATGATTTCTTTTATTTCCTCTATCTTAATGCCCCATACATTGGTCTTTTTATTGTTTTGTGGTCAAGTCCTGATTCGAGCAATTTGATATGACTAGTCCCGGATAACAGGTTCTTTAAATCACTTATTTTTCTTCATTGCTATTTTGTTTTATGCTTTTGCCTTTCTCAATTGACCTAAGGTCCAATGCCCTTGGTTTTTGTTATTGTAAACTCCGTTGATTGCAAATCTCAAATATTTGTTCACGACCAGATTTCTATAGTTTCAAAGCAGCCAACAAACCATTAATTGCTAAGGTTCTTGTTTAAAACGTAAGTTAAAATCTAGTGTCAATGTTGCATAGCAGAAAATGATCTTAGGGTAAAAAACTATTTTGATCTTTGAGAACACAGTCGAGATGGTGGACCCCAGAGAGGGTGTGCATCCCTCGGACCTCTTCAGGGTAGTGACGGTTGCCCTGCGTGTTGCGTGGCACATATTATTGAGATAGTTGAACCCAAAGGGACGTATATCTCTCAAATCTCATCAAGGCAGTATTTAGCCTTGTGGGTTGCGCAAAGTTTGTAAGCCAAGTAAAGTAACAATTGGATAATAGAACTTTATTTAATAAAGTTATGGTTCAACATTCATTTATAAGCTTTTCTCATAAGACTGGAATTTGGAAGGACTTAAATAACTCTAACTTTAGTATTTCCTGAGTTTAGTTGCATTTAAATAGTTTTTTATGGGCTTTCCCGTGAGAGTTTCTAGAGTGTAAGCCTTGATTCTTGTCTTGTTGGTAATCTGATATGACTCTTCCCAATTTAAGGCTAATTTTCCTTGAGCAACGTTCCTTCTACCGATAGCCGCTCTTCACAGAATGAGGTCACCATGCACAAACCTCTGTAGAACCACTTTGGTGTTGTATTTGGCTACTATTCTTTGTTTCACAACGACTTCTCGGATATGGGCAATACGGCACTGTTCTTCTAGTAAGTCTAGTTTTTGGCATATAAGCACCGGGTTGGAACTCTCTGTGAAGTGTTGCATTCGCCAATTAGGCTCTCTAATTTCAACCAGGATTGTTACTTCACATCTATACATTAATTTGAAAGGGGTTTCTCTCGTGGTTGAATGGGGCGTGGTCCAATATACACAAAGTACATGATCAGGCTATTTAACCCACTTCCTTTTGGCTTCATCAAGTCTTTTCATGAGCCCTCATATGATAACTCGATTCACGGCTTCTGCTTGTCCATTGGTCTGAGGATGCTCTACCGTGGAGAAGTGGTGTTTAATGTTGAGCATGGAGAGAAGATCTTCAAAGTTCTTATCAATAAATTAGGTAACGTCTGTAACGATGGACTTTAGGATCTGAAAATAATTGATGATATTCTTATATGTAAACTTTTGTATTTGGGTCGAGGTGATCGACTAATTATGGACAGTCGTTTAGCCTCAATCCATTTGGTGAAGTAGTCCATGACCACCACCAAGTACTTGAGTTGTCTAGCAGCTTGTGGGAATGGTCATAGGATATCCATTCTCTATTGGTAA
This sequence comes from Ormosia emarginata, assembly GCA_029884605.1. NCBI lineage: Eukaryota > Viridiplantae > Streptophyta > Magnoliopsida > Fabales > Fabaceae > Ormosia > Ormosia emarginata. The sequence continues at coordinate 29,890,071 of JAQQTP010000072.1, forward strand.
AAGGGCCAAGGGACCGAGATGGTTGTGAGCTCCTCTGGTAGAGCGGAGTAGAGGTCCAAGATGGTGTTCGGGATAGTTGTGAGCTCCATTGCCTAGTGTGCAGTGACTTCTGGGCCAAGGACTTTTCCCTAAGATGGTGTCCGCAACTCCCTTCATGGATCACGACTAAGCCATATTCAGCTTCCTTGGGACCGAGGCATTTGAGGAAAAGGGACAAGAACCTATGGCAGTACAGTTGGTTATCGTATAATATGTACCAAGCCATTGTCCATATTAATTTATTTGCCTCTTTGGGATCTTTAGGCCGAATCCCATCATGCAGATAAGTAGCAATTTAGGTCATCCAATTTTCTGCTTCGTCATCCTCCAAGAGGGCTTTGGTGTTCGTAATGCTAGGGGCAAGAAGTGTCTCTTGGATAACATATATGTTATTCCTAGGATTCTTCATGCTTGCAAGTTTGGAGAGGATATCAGTGCAGGAATTATACTATCTAGGAATGTGCTCAACTTTGGTACTAGTGAAATCGTTTAGTAAACTTTTGACTTTGCCCAAGTACTTCTGGAGTAGTGGCTCTTTGCCTGATATTCTCCCTAGATTTGGGATGTCACCAATTATGAGTCAGTACATAAGGTTATCTCAATGGCTCCCATGTCTTTTTCCAACACAATCTTGGCAATGCAAGCTTCGTACTCTGTTTGGTTGTTTGAAGTTGAGAAGTCAAACCTCAAAGAGTGTTCAATGGTTAGGCTCTGTCTGTTCTCAAGAATGACCCCAACATTGCTCTTTTTGGTATTCGAGGACCCATCGACATAAATTGTCCAAGCATTTCCTCTAGGATGGTTGGGATCCAGTGTTAGCTCCACTATGAAACTAGATAGTGCTTGAACTTTAATGGCCTGCCGTGGTTCATAGGTGATCCTAAATTCAGAAAGCTCCATATAACAGACTATCATTCTTCCTACAAGGTCTAATTTGTGTAGCACTTGGCAGATGGGTTGGTCTGTCCTAACAAAAATGAAATGGTATTGGAAGTATTGTTGGAGCTGCCTTGCCAATGTCTAGAGTGCCAAGGCCAACTTTTCAATCTTTTGATACCATATTTTCGGCCCTTGCAGGACCTTACTAACATAGTAAATCGAACATTGCCCTTCTGGGGTCTCCCTAATTAGTACAAAACTATTTGCTTCTTTGTTAATAGAGAGGTAGGCATACAATGTCTTGTCATGCTCTAGTCTTGTTAAAATAGGGGGAGAAGCCAATGTGTTATTGAGTTATGCCAAGGTAGTCTCGCACTCCGAGGTCCACTCAAAATCTTTTCCCTTTTTAAGTAGTTCGAAGAGTAGGAGGGATTTGTGAACGACCTTCGCAAGGAAACAAGTCAAAGTAGCTATCCGTCTTGTAAGTTATTGCACTTCTTTAACAGATCTAGGACTTTGCATGTTTAGCACCGCTTAGTATTTGTCAGGGTTTGCCTCAACGTTGTAGTTCGTCAATAAAAAACCTAAGAATTTCCTGGCTTATACTCCAAAGGCGCATTTCTCCGGGTTCAGTCTTATGTTGTGTTTTCAGAGTTAGGTGAAGACTTCGCCGAGATCCTGAACATGGTCGCCGGCCTCCGTTATCTTTACAATCATATCATTAATGTAGACTCCCAGTATCTTACCAATTTGTTCGTCAAAGACTTTGTTTACCATCCTTTGGTATGTGGCACCAGCATTCTTGAGACCAAAGAGAATAACTTGGTAGCAATAACGAGCTTTTTCTGTGATGAATGTCATTTTATCTTTATCATCCAAGTACACAGGAATCTGGTTGTAGTCGGAATAAGCATCCATGAATGACAGAAGACAAAAGTCGAATGAGTTATCTACCAACTTGTCAATGTTGGGAAATGATGTTTTTTGGACAAGCCTTATTCAAGTTTATATAATTGATGCACATGTGCCACTTCCTATTCGTCTTTTTAACTAAGACCGCATTGAATAGCCAAGTGGTGCAGGAAACCTCCCTAATAAAGCTAGAATCTGGGAGCTCCTTTACTTGTTTTTTTATTATCTCTTGCTCTCTGGTCTGACTTTTCTTTTTCTTTGGGAAACAAGTCTAGCATCCAACATGATAGATAGTCGGTGAGAGATGAAATTTGGATCAAGCTCTGACATTTCGGCAGAGGTCCAATGTAACATCCCGGGACTGCCTATAGGATTGACAAGTGTCTCCACAAACTAACACGGGTCTTTTTAGCGTGTTTTGTCCTCACTCACACGCATCCTAGGAAACTTCCCAGGAGGTCACCCATCCCACAATTGCTCCAGGTCAAGCACGTTTAACCATGGAGTTCTTATGTTCTAGGCTCCCGAAAAGAAGTTACAACTTGTTGATATGGCTACGCCTAATCAATTCCTTTAAGTCATCCTCAACTATGTAGTCCCATACCTGCACAGTCTCTGAATCCCTCTCATTCCGATGCGTATTCAGTTCATTCATGGGACCCTTCACCTAGAAGCCTGCCAGGAGCCGCTTATTGATGCTTTCACTTTAGTACCGGCGACCACTCCCCGTCCTCGTCAGCCTCGGGACGCATCTAGGAAAAAAAGGTCTTTATTTTCTTCAAGAAGTGCGATTAGCCGAGATTTTTTCTCTGGGTTCAACTGTCCTCCAATCTTTATGATTTGGTCTGACTTGTGGCCAAGTTGGAGGGATATGAGCTCTCCTTCAGGCAGAGGTCACGTATCCAAGATCTCCTTTCTCACATCTAGTTCATTCAAGAAGACATTGGGGAGGTCTATAGTGGTTGAACTAGATGCACTTTGTTTTGTTTTCTTAGGAGCCTTTGCTACTTTGAGGCTTTCATTGTAGCATCTTTGAGCCATAACATGATCCCTCTTGATTGTGATAATTTCATAATCCTTGTTTAGGAATTTCATAGCCAAGTGGGTGGTTGAAATAACTACGCCAAGGACGTTGAGCAAAGGGTGGCCCAAAATTTTGTTGTTGGCAGAGGGGCAATCAATCACTAAGAATTTAACCTTGATTATTTTGAAGAGTAGCTTCTTTCCTAAGGTTAGTTATGTTTCGACATATCCCGTAAGAGTGATTTTGCCACTAGTGAAGCCAATCAGCTCTTCGGTGTATAGGAGAAGGTCTTTGTCTAAGAAGTCCAACTTCTTATAGAGGTCCATGAACATGATGTCTGTCGAACTTCCTTAATCTACAAAAATATGACAAGCCTCGACATTGGTAATAACCCAAGAAATCACCAGTGGGTCGTCGTGCTCTGGTACAAGATTTATGTAATCCTCGTCGGAGAAGGAAATTAGAGGGGCCTTTTTCATTCCAATTCTTGTCTTTGAGATTGGATGGGAGGCCACGCTCAAGACTTTGTACAGGGCTTTCTTTCTGCCTTTGTTTGATTCCTCGTCTCCTGTGAATCCACTCGATGTGTTTATGGTGCGGGTGACTTTGGTATGACGTCAGTCATTATTCCAGGGAGACAGATCCCCTGAAGTTCTGCGATCTCGATTTTGTCTACTGTGCTGGGGTGAGTCTTCCTTTTGGAGCTCATTTCTTGCCAATGACCACATTCTCTGGTATAGGGAAGAGCTTTTTCTTGGATTATAACTTCTTTTCTGATAAATTTGGGATTCGCGCTAAGCTTCGTTTTGAGATTGGCGAACATAACACCCCAAATGACCATCTTGGATAAGAGACTTGATTGCATCTCAAACATAGACGCAGTCCTCTGTGTTATGTCCGTAGCTATTATGGAACTTACAATGCTTGGACTTATCTTTTTGTGCATGCTTCTTAAGTGGGGGAGGCTTAGAACATCTAGGAACTTGGTGTTCATTACCTCTTAATAGATTTGAGCACGAGGAGTATTTAGAGGCATGTAGTCTGAATACCTCCCTTTCGGTGTAGTGTAGGGCCAATCTTTGTTCCTAGTCCTTGATGTTTAGGGACTCTTTGTTAAATCTGGCATTATAATCATAGAGGGACTCCTATTTCCATTGCTTGACATGGGCCAGGCAAGAAATAGATTTCGACTACACTTTGCTGGTGGTGAAGTGTAGCAAAAATTTTGAGGACAAACCATCCCAGTCTACAACGGATCTCGAAAGGAGGATAGTAAACCATCTTAAGACGACTTTTTTAGGAGAGAGGGGAAAAGCGTGACACATGAGAAGATTGTTCCCTCCAACAAACATCTTGGATGAAACATAAGAATCTAGGTGCTCTTAGTGGTCCGTCGTACGATTGTACGCCTCAATGTTTATAGGGTACTTGAACCTCTTAGGGATCTCAAATGCCATCATCTCATCTGAGACTGGTTACCCTTACTGAGCAAGGGTTCCCTATTTGTCGGGTTCCGTGGACTTTGAAATTTTGACCTCACAGTTGCTAGCATGCATTAAATCCCTTCGTTGATCACGTTCCCTTCTCAGAGGCCGGGTTTCATGCTCTCGTTCCACGTGAATAGATCTTTCTAATTTTGCCAGACACCTATTTTGTTGTTGTAGCCTCTCATCTTGACGACGAATTAGGTCCACCATCTCACGTCAAGATAGTTCACAGGGCATAGACTCTTTCTACTGTGAAGCGAGATCCTCCTCATGAGCCCCCAAGCGTTGCAATGTCATGATATGCTTTCTAGCTACACTTGAGGGTTCTACTCGAAAGCCTAGCCATTGTTTAGTCAGAATCCGCAATAGGGGAGGAGAAGGGCTCTTGTTAGAAAAAAAAAAAAAGGCCTCCTCTCCATCCTGCATGGATCTAGGATTAGCCACCACTGGTTAGTTGTGGACGGTGGCAGACACACGGCTTGGCTGGTAGCTGGTTGATCGTGAGCAATAGAGGCATGGAGTTGGATGGGAGTGGGTGGGTTTTGTGCTGCAGACGCACGTTGTTGTCTTATGTTTACCATGGTGGTGGTGGTAAGAGTTTATCATTCCAACAAATGACGATAATGTTCTAAATGGATTAGATGGGTTTACCTTAAAGGATTTTTGGTGAGTTGGTGGTGGTGTTTTCCTTTGCAGTGCGGTAGCCAAAGTGGTGGAGCAGAGGGGTGGTGTACTTACAAAATGCACTCCAGTGCTCAAGTTAGGCTACGCACTAGGAGAGAGTATTTAGGGTTCAAATTCATACCTGAGTTATTTAGCCTAGTATTTATAGGGGAGTATTGCTTAGTTATTAAGCAGGATATGAGGGAAATTTCAATTTGAATTGCTATTGATGGGTAGTTATGACTATTAAAGAGATATGTAATCATTCCTTGTATGAGATTTGTTGGGAGTGGTTGTTTTCTAATTGCATAACGACCTTTGGTGATGTGGCACTGACTCGGGCCGTGCTTTGTGGTGCGTATAGTCGGGATGCTCATGTTGATTGAGTTGCCCCTAAGGGCATGTGAGTCGAATCCTGGTCGAGAACATTACCTTATAACTATGAAGCACAGACACAGGACATGACACGAACACGGGGACATATCAAATTCAAAAAATTATAAGACTCTAACATGACATATATATATAAATTAATATCAAAGTAAATTAAAGAACTTGGTTTATATATGTATAATTGCAAAATTTAAGAAAAAAATCATAATTCATTAATATCATTTTTATAAGCTTGAAGATTTACAATATCTTAATATATGTCACATGTGTCAATATTTGTTACCTAGTAAACCCCTCCTAAAAAGTATGGAGCATAAGGAGAATATTGGTGTGAGACAAGTTTCAGTGATGACGAAGTGGATGACTTGGTATGAGTAGAGGTAGAAAGAGCAGATGAAAATATTAGTGCGTGAAAAAATAAAACTTAAATATCTAATAGTGATGTGTGAAAAGATAAAACTTAAAATACTAGTATGTGAAAATAGTGGCTTAGGACGTCAGTCATATGATTGAGCTTGAATTGGTTACGAGCTTACTAATTGAACGTTAGTTATGGAAACTAATTTTTTTTAATAAAATAGTAATGGGACATGTCTAAGTCATGTCATAAACATGTCTAAGTGTGTTTGAGACGTGTCCATGCTTGTCCGAGACATGTCCAAACTGAAAAAATAATCTTTTTAATCAGGCACATTCCGACATACAGGACATGTATATCATACGGGTGTCCCTATATATCCGACACGGATATGTATTTGACATACAGATACGTCTCAAAAACAGCGTGTCCGTATTTCATAGTCTTATAATCTAACTTGTATGAATAAGTCTAATACTCAATTTTATGTTATATTTTGTGTATGTAAATATTAAAATATTTATAATATTATAGAACAATATATATGAGAAAACATTATCTTAAAAAATTATAATAAAAACATTGTTATAATTGTATAATTTTCTCCTATATTTTTACCAAAAATTTCGCTAATTAATTAATTTTATTAAAAAATTAATTATATCTTCTTGACTTTTTAACTCTTGTAAATAAATAATTATTTTTAAAAAATTTGTTACAACCATATACTTCAATCAATAATTTTGCAAAAAATATTAATTTATCTCATTAACAATATAAAATATTTTATTTTAGCTATATTTTCCTGTAAATTTTTCTCTAATGTATAATATAGATATTAAAAAAATGTTTTAAATAAAACAACGAAATGCAAACCATACCCTAACAATTATATTATAATAGATGTTTATATATTAAAATAGAGACATGATCAACTTACACCAGGTGTAAATCTTTTTGATTTACACTCATTTTCATTGTTAGATTCACTTTTATCTAATGGTTGCTTTTAACGAAATAATCTCAATCATTTGCTCTTAACGAAAGACTTACACCTTTGGTGTAAATCGATCCCCCTCATTAAAATAATCAAATATATATATATATATATTTGCTCTTAACCACTTGCTTGCTTCTCATATAGAGTCAGAAGCAAAAGTTTCTGAAATAAAGGAAAAAACTACTTTTATAATTTGATGCCATTAAATTGAAATGCTTGAAAAACCAATGAATGTACAATTCCATTTGGAATGAATTGTACAATAAATAGAAATAAATTATAAATAAATGAAAATCACATAATTAGCAAGAAATTATACCATGATGATTATTTAGAATATCACATAAAATTGGAATGAATTGTACAATAAATGAAAATAATATAATTAGCAATCACACATCACAAGCAATTGTACCATTCTAATTCGATGGCATGTGACAGAATTGGCAATCACATAATTAGATTAAAATCAATCACATATTATCATTCACATAATTGTAATTGTAATGTGTATCTGATAGAATTTGAAATCACTTAATCAATTAATTAGATTAAAACAAATTACATATCAATCACATAATTTGAATGAATTATACAATAAATACAAAAACTTACCAATTACAAATATCCTAAGCAATTATTTAATGAATGTCCTAAGCCTCCATTCAATCAGAATGCTCTATCAGCTCATCCATTCTTTGAACCGCCATCTCTTTTGTTGTTGCAGTCACCAACCACCTCATCTACTCTCCCTAAAATCATCCCATAACCGCTGCGACAGTCGCTCCACCACCAAAGCCCCCAATCTGAGATTAAAGACAATGGCTTTCAGTGGTTGTGAGATAGATGAGATCGAATACGGTGGCATATTGAGAGGTTTAAGGATGATTGCTTTGTAGGATGATTAGAGGGAAATCGATGAAACCGAAATCAAAAGACACTGCCAAGGAAGAAACTCCAACACTAGAGCCACTGCAATATGAGACAAATTGATGGCTTCCTGTCATCGAGTGAAAGCCAAGAGAATTTTTTTTGGTTAATTGTGAATATTGAATGACTTATGGTGATTTGTCATCGAGTGAAGCTTCTAGTGAGATCAATGCATTGTCATCTAGTGGTGGTTTCCTATTAGTCGCAATACAAGAAATTCAACGATTAGTGGCAGCTATTTCCAATTGAATCTTTGCCATCGGTAATTCTAATAATTTTTGACAGAAATATCTGCCGAAAAACCAAACATTGAGAAAAAATATTAAATAAATCAAAATAAGTTTTGGCAGATTAATCTTCTAGAAAAGTAAACTGCCATGGATTTTGTTTACATTTTTGGTGAATTATTCGCCAGTAAATGTATCAGTTTTATTTCTCAAGATTTTCTGGTAGTTAAATTCTGCTGAAAAGTTCCTCTAACTTCCGAGGAGGTGCATTGACCAATTTTTGGCAAATTTTCCACTAGAAAGAAGATGTGTGGTTACTAGGGTAACAAATCAACTACATATTCTAAGGTTTCCAGTGGAATAGTCATCGAAAATTTGAAAATACTCGCTGGAAAATCGTACAAGGCTCCTTTATCTTTCATTTCTGTGACTGTTTTCTGATTTTCTTTCCTTCTTCCTTTTCTTTTTCTCCATCCTCTCTCCTTTCTACTACTGAGATCTGGTTCTTGATCATAGCCACCTTTTCTCCATCCGCTCCGCCTCCATCCTCCAGGTTCAAACTCATGACCATGAGCTTAATCCTCTGGGTACCTCCATCTTTGCCTCCTCTCCAGCATATCCTCGGCTTGAGCACCGACCACAATGGCCACGAGGTGGTGTTGTTTCCCCTAAAGGCCACGAGGTGGTGTTGTTGCCCTTGAAGGCCACAAGGGCTTGAGCTCTGACCATGGGTGCCATCAGGGTTGATGGCCCATGCAACCCAGGCGTGGGTATGATGAAGTTAAAACCAATGTACAAACACATGGTGGGGCCATAGAGGATTCCTCTATAACTATAGGTTTATACCAATGGTCAACTGTCGCGACCGAGATCGCGGCGGAATACCAACTCGCGTGATTTTTTTTTAAAAAAAAATATGGAGTCACCACCAATTTTATTTAAATTTAGGAAAAATTGGAAAAACCTTTCTTAGAAAACGATCTTTGAAAACCCAATCGGATTCAGGAGTCGATTATGGACAGGGAAGGGTGGAAACTTAATCCCACTGCACCCCTATCACACCCGGCCCTAAGACGGTACCTTAAGTCAGCTTGTGCAAAAATTTAATAATCTTAAATTTATTTATTTTACCCCTATTAAAAAGACTTTGTAATTATTTTATTTTTTTATTTTTATTTTATTTTTATTTTTATTATTTTTTAAAAGAAAAGAAGAACAAAATTGTGAAAATTTAATTTTGACTTGACAAAATGAGCATTCTCGCTCCTACGCCCTCAGTGCAATGAGGAACTCAAAGTCACGTAGTTCTGTAGAAAATAATTGTGAGTTGGTTGATTTTAATTAAAATATTATTGAAAAGAAATTTTTATTTGAGAACAAAACCATTCTTGCACGGGGTTCAAGTTAGCACTAGGCTACTCAATAAACCCTTATGATCCAAATGACATTGAAGATAGTATCCGCTATTCAATCATTATCATTGATCATTGCATCGATTAAAAGATTTTATTTTTTTTTATTTTTTATTTTTTATTTTTTTGTATTTTTATTTATTATATTTTTTGTTATGCTTAACAAACACAAAAAAAAAAACTTTGATTCACTACAATACAAGAACAAGCACAATTTAAACTAAATCTCCTCAGCCCAAGTCCAAGATAGTAAACCTTTCTTCTTTCTTTTTTTTTTATTCTGAAAACTATCAAGCCCACCTAATTTATTATAATCCTTCTGGGTTTAATCAAACTAAACTACTATACTAAACTCAAACCTTCAATTAAGACCCAACACATAATAACAACATTTTAAAAAAACTTGCAGACCAGCCCAACATGGATGGGCCAATACATTAGCAGACCAAGATTCATTTTTCTCCTTACCTTTTTATTGTTTTTTTTTTGTTTTATTTTTTTTAAATCAGCACAACAAATAAGTAAAAAAAAAAAAACTAAACTATGTAACCTAGCACAAAACACGTTCTGATTTATCAAATCTGCCAAAACTTTTCACCTTTGTACGAAGAGGAAAAACTGCAACAAATGGAGGCTTATGGTGAGGTGATGGTGTGTGACGAATCCAGAACAGCGGTACGTGGAGCTGCAGTATGGCGAGGCGATCCGGGAAAAGTTGGTCGCAGCTGTCTGGCACGAGGCGGGGCGGCTGGGTGATCTGGTGGTGCGACGCCGGCTGGGTTGACTGGTTTTGGATCCGAGCAGAGCGGCTGGGAGGCGAAGAAGACGCAGTGGCGTGATGGTGGCGCGGTGTGCCGGCGTCGGGGAGCGCAGATCTGGTTCACGTGAGGCCACGTGGTGGAGGTGCGGCTCAGGCCATTCGAGGCTGCTGGTCCGCAACGATGGGGCGCAGGTTCGACAGGGATACTGCGGTGACAGCGTGCGGTGGTCGGAGTGGAGATCGCGGTTTTTGATCTGCGCAGCTGGGAGTGGGAACGGTGCTGCTGCTGGGTCGCGGACGGCAGTTTCACGGTGTGGCTGCGCGGGAAGGATGAGCTACGGAGCTCGAACCGCGGCACAGGATCTGGTGGCTGGGGCGACACCGGAACTCGACGAAAGCTGGGTGGTTTGCGGCGGTGAGGACGAAGAACGCAGGTCCTAGTGGTCTCTAGCGCGGATATGGCTGGCAGTTTGCATGTGGTGGAGGCTTGGAGCGGAGGCTCGCGACCAGATGAAACCAGTGGGGTGCAGTGCGGTTTTGATGGCTTATGGGCAGTAGTGGGTCACGGTGGAGGGAAGTGAGCTTAAAGGTGAAGTTATGGTGGGTTGATGGAGGGCTTGTGTGCTTGAGAGTAAAGTTATGGTGGGTTGATGGAGGGCTTGTGAGCTTGAGGGTGAGTTATGGTGGGTTGATGGAGGGCTTGTGAGCTTGAGGGTGAGGGAGATGTTGTCTGAAGGGCCTCCGGAGAAAATGTGAATGAATCAATCAAAATGAATTCCCCCCTCGTATCGTACGTGAGTGAGCTCCCCTACCCCTTGTACGTGAGTGAGCTCCCCTGCCAAATTCAGTCTGCTATTTTTCGAAGCTCCTCCCTCTGCTCTCTGTGTTGCTCCCAAGAAATCAGCTCAGATTGAGCTTTCCAATCAAACTTCCATTTTGATGTATTTTCTCTGAAGTTGTCATTTTCTCTTCTCCTGCAATTTCTTTGCCAGTTTTCCATTTTTGGTGCCTTGAGCCATGGGATTATTGGTACGCGATAACGTGCTACCTTCATTTTTTCATTTTTTTTCTTTTTTTCTCTTTTTTTTTAAAAAAAACGAAATCAGACCCCTCTCCCTTTTTTTAAACGAAATTAGACCTTTTTTTTTTTTTTTTTTTTTTCTTTTTCTTTTTTTTCAACATAATAAAAACGAAAATCAACCTTTATTTATTTATTTTTATTTTGTGAAAGTAAAATAAAAGAAACAAACAAATAAAATAAATGAGATAAAGGTATGAACAGAAATTAATCAAAGGATATGCACAATTAATTAATTAATTATTTTTTTATTTTTTATTTATTTTTTATAATTTTTTTTATTTTTGGTCCGAACAAAATTGAGTGTTCACAGTTACCCCTCTTTACTCGTTTCTTACTAGATAATGAGAAAAGTCGTGATTTTTTTGCATTATCATCGTAAGAAAGGAGTAAAGATATGAACTTCAATTTTGTCCTGTAATACAAAAAAAAGCAAGAAATTAAAATGCATGGAGCCGATGCATTCAAAGATAAAAGGCAATGGGCAACTGCGTCCCGAAATTTAAATGACAAAGGGTAACTGTGTCCTGAAATGTAAATGACAATGGGCAACTGCATCCCGAATTTAAAATGCGATGGGCAACTGAGTCCCGAAAATTAAAATGCAATGGGCAACTGAGTCCCGAAATTAAAATGCAATGGGCAACTGAGTTCCGAAATGTAAATGACAATGGGCAACTGCGTCCCGAATTTAAAATGCGATGGGCAACTGAGTTCCGAAAATTAAAATGCAATGGGCAACTGAGTCCCGAAATTAAAATACGATGGGCAACTGAGTCCCGAAAATTAAAATGCGATGGGCAACTGAGTCCCGAAAATTAAAATGCAATGGGCAACTGAGTCCCGAAATTAAAAATGCAATGGGTAACTGAGTCCCGAAATTAAAATGCAATGGGCAACTGAGTCCCAAAAATTTAAATGACAATGGGCAACTGCGTCCCGAAAATTAAATGACAATGGGCAAGCGAGTCCCGAAAATGAAATACAATGGGCAACTGTGTCCCGAAATTTAAAGGCAACGGGCAACTGAGTCCCGAAAATTAAAATGAAAATGCATGGAGCCAATGCGCTCAACAGAAACATGGACTTAAAATTCTTTCTTTCTCTTTTCTCACTTTTCTTTTTCTTTTTTCTTTTTTTTCTTTTCTCTCTCTCTTTTTTTCTTTTTTGGTCATTTTTTTCATTTATTTATTCAAAGTCATCTTAACTAACGGCGATCCTGGAAAGCTTTGACCAATCAAACCCTTTGTCCAAGTGCTTTTCCTTCATCAGACCTTTTGTTAGCTTGGAAATCCCGAGATTTTCTCATTTCTTTTTTTTTATTATTCTGACCTCCTTAATCTCCTTGGCAACATATTGCAACCCGTATCTTGAGTTACTGAGATCCTTTAATCTAAATTAATCATTGAAGGATTGCTGCACAATTGTCAAATCAAATTGTCGACCCTAAGTTTATTTTATTTGAGACATAAATTAATTAGTAAACATGCATTCGTGAATAGAGAGAAATTTGTTGAATGAACAAACTTCCTTTTATTATTTTGGTAATGTAATCGTACATAAACTTTTGACAAGACACATACTTGAAAGACAAAAGAAAGATTGCAAGAACAATAAAAAAATTGCCCCAGTATTGGTTCCTTGTTCCTCATTCAATTGATTCACTGCAAGTGCTTGACAACTTAACCGCTGTCTCTGCTGATACCTCTTTCAACACGAACCCTTTTTAATTCCTCAAAAATTTGCCCCAGTATGATCCATTTAATGCAAACGACTTGCCCTCTTTGTATAACTGATTGGACGCACATCAAAAATTGCCCCAGTTTGGTGAGTTCCTAGAAGAGTTTCAGGCCCACTTTCTTTGAGATTTTGCCTATTTATTTGTCCTAACTTTTGCTTAGACTGCCTTTTCAGGTTTTCAGCCTAATTTAACTTTTTTTTTTTTTTCTTTTTTTTCATTTTTTCAATTGCTCTAACTTTTGCTTAGGCCGCCCTTTCGGGTTTTCAACCTAACGAGCCCCCTTTTTTTTCTTTTTTAGGCATAGAATCTCTTGACAACATCAGTATTCACGGGCCTCGGCAATTCTTCTCCATCCATATTCTGTAAAACTAATGCTCCTCCTGAAAATGCCTGCTTGACTATGTACGGGCCTTCATAATTCGGAGCCCATTTTCCTCTGGCATCCTCTTGGTTAGGGAGAATCTTTTTCAAAACCAAATCCCCTGAATGGAATTCCCTGGGACGAACTTTCTTGTTGAAGGCTCTAGTCATTCTGCTTTGATACATTTGCCCATGACAAATAGCTGTCAATCTCTTCTCTTCTATCATATTCAATTGCTCATACCGAGTCTTCACCCATTCAGATTCCTCTAACTCTGCTTCTATCAAAACCCTTAGGGAAGGGATCTCAATTTCTATTGGAGAGACTGCTTCCATCCCATATACCAAAGAGAAAGGCGTTGCCCCAGTGCTTGATCGTATATTGGTACGATATGCATGCAGAGCATAGGGTAACATTTCATGCCAGTCTTTGTAGTTCACTACCATCTTAGCAACAATTTTCTTGACATTCTTATTTGCTGCTTCAACTGCACCGTTCATCTGAGGCCTGTAAGGAGCTGAATTATGATGCTTGATTTTGAAATTTTTACAGAACTTTTTAATCTCAGCACCATTGAGATTGGTACCATTATATGTGATTATCCTTTCTGGAATCCCATATCTGCAGACAATATCCCTTTTGAGGAATTTCAAAAACACTTTTTGAGTGATGCTGGCATAAGAAGAAGCTTCTACCCACTTGGTGAAATAGTCAATCGCCACTAAGATGAAGCGATGACCATTAGAAGCTTTGGGATTAATGGGCCCGATGACATCTATTCCCCACATTGAGAAAGGCTAGGGAGATACCAAATTATGCAAAGGAAAAGGAGGTGTGTTGACTCGATCTGCATACATCTGGCACTTTTGACACTTCCGTACATAATCTATGCAGTCTGTTTCCATTGTGGACCAATAATAACCACTCCTTAGAATTTTTCGAGCCATCATATGACCATTAGCATGAATTCCACAGATTTCTTCATGGACCTCAGTCATGATTATACGAGCTTCGCGAGCATCCACGCATCTAAGTAAAGTACCATCATGACTCCTTTTGTACAAAACCTCTCCATTCAAGAAAAAGGTCATCACCAACCGGCGGATAGTCTTCATATTCACCTCACTTGCCCCTGTTGGGTATTCTCTATGCTGAATATACCACTTGATATCATGATACCAAGGTTTACCATCTGGCTCGCCTTCCACATTAGCACAATACGCAGGTTCACTGTGCGTTTTCACTTGGATGGGTTGAACATTATTATGAATATCCAACTTGGTCATTACAGCTAAAGTGGCCAAGGCATCTGCAAACTGATTCTGGTCTCGGGTCAAATGGGAGAAGGTCACCTCCTCAAACTTCTCAACCAACTGGATCAGATACTTTTGATAAGGTACCAACTTCGGATCCCTGGTTTGCCATTCACCATTCACCTGATAAATGATGAGTGCTGAGTCTCCAAATACTTTTAACTGCTTGATCCCCAAGTCAATTGCAACTTGTAAACCATTAGCACAGCCTCATACTCCGCAACATTATTGGTGCACTCAAATTCCAACTTGATAGCAATCGGGTATTGTTTTCCATTGGTGAAACAACCACGGCCCTATGCCACTACCATGCATGTTAACCACTCCATCAAAATACATCTTCCAGCCAGGTTCTTCTTCTTCTTCTCCTTCTTCTGCCGTTAGTATTTCTCTATCAGGGAACTCAAATGTCGCTAGTTGTCCACCCTCAAGAGGGTTTTCAGCTAAATGATCAGCAATTGCACTTCCTTTGATGGATTTCCGAGTCATGTACTTGATATCGAATTCTGATAGCATCACTTGCCACTTTGAAACCCTTAATGAAACATGAGGACTTTTCAATATGTACTTCAGAGGGTCTATTCGGGAGATCAACCACGTGGTGTAATAGAGCATGTACTGTCGTAGCCGCTTTGAGGTCCATACTAGCGCACAACAAGTCTTCTCAATAGCCATGTAACGAGCTTCACAATCATTGAACTTCTTACTCAGATAGTAAATTGCTTGCTCCTTTTTTCCCGATTCATCATGTTGTCCCAACATTGCCCCCATCGAGGTTGGCAACACAGTTAGGTACAAAATTAAAGGGCAACCCGGCGTAGGGGGTACCAAAACAGGAGGATTCATTAAATAAGCCTTTATCTTGTCAAAAGCTTCCTGACATTCTTCATCCCATTTCTCTGGTTGATGCTTCTTCAACAACTTGAATATAGGCTCACAGGTGCTAGTTAAGTTAGCAATGAATCTAGCAATGTAATTGAGTCTCCCGAGAAAGCTTCGCACTTCACGTTCCGTCTTAGGGGCAGACATCTCTTGTATTGCTTTTGCTTTATCTGGATCCACCTTTATTCCTTCTCTGCTAACAATGAATCCGAGTAATTTCCCAGTAGATGCTCTAAAAACACATTTAGCAGGATTCAACCTCAACTTGTACTTTCTGAGTCTTTCAAACAACTTACGCAAAACCGCCACATGACTTTCTCCTTCTTTAGACTTGGCTACTATATCATCCACGTACACTTCAATTTCCTTGTGCATCATGTCATGAAACAGTGCCACCATGGCACGTTGGTAAGTAGCCCCAGCATTCCTTAATCCGAACGGCATCACCGTGTAACAAAATGTTCCCCAAGGAGTAATGAAAGTGGTCTTTTCTTTGTCATTGACATCCATGAGAATTTGATTGTATCCTGAGTATCCATCCATGAATGAGAACCTATGATTCTTAGCAGTGTTATCAACAAGAACATCGATGTGAGGGAGTGGGAAATCATCCTTGGTGGCCTTATTCAAATCTCTATAGTCCACACACATTCGACTTTTCCATCCTTCTTAGGCACCGGCACGATATTAGCTACCCACTCGGGTGTCTTGACACTTCCACAAATCCCGCTTCCAACCGCTTAGTCACCTCTTCCTTGATCTTCGTGGGACATATCGGGATGCATCCTCCTTAACTTTTGTTTCTTTGCCTCAATATTCGGGTATAGTGGAATTTTATGCGATGCTATCTCTCGGGTTTAACCAGGCATATCCCGATAAGACCAAGCAAAAACATCCATATATTCTTTAAATAGTGTGATCATCTCTTCAAACTCCGGGTTTGCCACTACTTTCAATTCCTTTTTCTCTTCCTCTGTCCCCATGTTGACCACCTCTGCTTCCTCACCATTCAAGACAAATCCCTTCTCTGAGTACTCCAGTAATTTTGCAAAATTTTCAATAACTTCTTCCTCTTCCCCAGATCCAGGGTCTTCTTCATCAAACATTGCAAGAGAATCAATTGATGAGTTTCCGAGGTCCCTCTCAAGAGGCGAATTTTCTGTGAAACTCAGATCCCTGGAAAGCAATTTTGCATGGAGTTGGAAAAGCAAAATAGAGTAGGAACGACAAAGGAAGAACAAGATATAGTACATAAATGTAAAAAGAGAATTGATAAATGCGAAAGGACAAGTCAAAGGGTACGACAAAGAAGGAATGCTGAATATTCATGCAAATTCATTTAATCAATGTCTCAAATAACATAAACCATAAGTTCAAAACAACTTAAACATCTGTTTCACAAAATGACTAGATAATTACTTTGAAACAATCACATCAATAATTAGTTCAGATTTCCAGTTCTTCAGCAACTCCTCATCAGCAAAGGGACGAATTGCCTTGTGCTCTTCTTGGCTCTCTTCATGCAATGCATTGATAGTGAGGCGGTATCGAGGGTGAATGACCTCGTCAGGCATAATCACCTCGGCTGGTGCTGGGAATGTTTCCCTCAGGTGGGGAATATGCTTCATTCTGCCCTTGCTATTCTTTTTTTCAAGAGTCATGCTCCTCATATTCTCCTCCAGAGATGCTTCGTACCCTATCCCAAACTTGTCTGACTTTCCTAGGAGTGACACTGGCGACCGAGCACCTTGTAGCTTTGAGCCCAAACCCTTTCCCTCCTGGTATCCACTATTAGCCATGATCCGAGCCACCACCTGATTCACACTTGGTGCGAGAGATTCATCTTTACCAAGTCCAGTCTCAACTACTTCGAAACTGTGCCACAGGTTCTCCTCTTCCTTTTCTGCACTCTCCACATATGGTACCAAAATGGTTTTGACAGCATAATCTCTTCCTCTCCATGTATGGTGATGACCAACCTATTCTCAATATATTTAACACTTTGATGCAGGGTGGAAGGAACGGCACCGGCAGCATGGATCCATGGTCTCCCCAGTAGCATGGTGTAGCCAGGCTCCATATCCATGACTTGAAACAACACCTGAAAATTACTTGGACCAATCTCTAGCGTCAACATTATTTCTCCCATAATGCCTCTCCTATTTCCATCAAAGGCTCGCACCACCATCTCCCATGGCGACAGTTCATCCTCACTTATTGATAACGAGGCTAGAGTTAACCTGGGAATGATATTTAATGCAGACCCCCTGTCAATCAAAACTTTTGCAACTATGTACCCTTTGCATTTGAGGGTTATGTGCAAGGCCCACGGGTTCTTCTCAGATTGAGAAATGATCTTTTCATCAGTGAATGTGATCATGTTAACGCGTTTCACGGGATCCACCATATTAACCACACTTTCGGGAGTAACATCGAGCTTCACATAGGCTTCATTCAGAATTTTCAATAACGCCTTCTGATGCATCTCAGATGTCAAGATAAGCGACAAAAGAGATATTCTTGCCGGAGTCTTTTTCAGTTGTTCTATCACATCATATTCGCTCTGCTTCATTATCTTCAGGAACTCCTCTTCATCTTCTTTCTCTTTCTCATCTTCTTTTGACATTTCATCCTTACTCCCTTCCTT
Organism: Ormosia emarginata; assembly: GCA_029884605.1. Taxonomy (NCBI): domain Eukaryota; kingdom Viridiplantae; phylum Streptophyta; class Magnoliopsida; order Fabales; family Fabaceae; genus Ormosia; species Ormosia emarginata. The sequence goes on from JAQQTP010000072.1 coordinate 29,908,177, forward strand.
AACAATTTTCCCTTTTTCTAACTCTCTTGGGCCATAGCATCGCCCACTCCTTGTAATTCCCCCTACCTTGACTATGTTAGTCACCAACTCCTCATCCTTGTGTACTTCAGCAATTCGACCCTTCGAAGTCTCTTCCCCGACTCCTTTTGTCTCTACCTTGGTTTCATAATTCAATGGCACTGAATGAGTGTCATTATAAACAAATGGCACTAGCTTCTTGATTGTTACTACTACTTTCTCTGACGTTGAGACTTGATTGAGAGGTGGCACCTTAAGCACAAAGCGTTCGACCACATTAACCTCTTCAGAGGAGGCTAACCCTTGTCTTGCATGTATTACTCCCAAAGTGAGCAATCCTTGAACTCGGACCTTGAAATCCCAACAATCCTCAATATCATGTCTCATTCCCCCACAATGATAAGCACAATTTGACTCTTTATCATATCTCTCATTTTCTTTCATCGTGGCGGCAGGTGCAGTGACACTGTAGCCAGCTTTCTTCAACCCTTCGAATATCTTTGTCATCGGCGTACGCAAGCTCATGACCTTTCTTATGGATGGTCCTTCCACCTCTAAAGCATTCACCACATTCCTTCCACCATGATTAGGAATTGGGTTGTTAACGATACTGGGTCCAGCTTCTTCTTGGATATCAAGCTTCCCGTAGGCAATTAACCTTCTTACTGCGGTCCTAAAAGCCTCGCAATCTTCAATCGAATGCCCTGGGATATCCATGTGATACTTGCAGGTTGAGTTCGAGTTGTACCATGATGGAAATGGTCGTTCTAAAGGACGCACAAGAATTCCCGAAATAAGGTGAGCATCAAACAATCTTTGGAATAGGTCTGCATTCGAAATGGATAACCTTGGAAAAGGGGGGAGGTTTTGGGGACGAAAGCGGCTTTGATTTTGGAGATTCGGGCGGGGTTGCGAGTGGTTTGGGTAACTCTGTGGAGGTGCAGGTGGGTATCGAGTATAGTTTGGGCGAGTTGGTGTATATGGTTGTGGCGAGGGATGTTGTTAACTTGGAATTGTGAGGTTGGGGTGAAGTTTGGGCCGGTATAATTTGGTGGGGTGGATAATGAGGTAGTGGCAAGTGTTTGGTATGAAAAGTGAGGGTGGGGTTGTATGATGGCTGATGACTGGGCTATATCGCGGTCTGAAATTCTGTTGAGGTCGGATATAATTCACCTCAGGTTCTTTTTTCTTCGGCTGGAATCCTTTCTTGAAAGTAGTATTCTCTGTGCTACTCATTGGCAACTTCCCAGTTTTGGCCAATATTTCAATTCTTTCTCCAGAAGTTATCAAATCTGCAAAATCCTTATAGGCTGCCCCAGCCATCGCCCCAATAAAAGGGTTTCCTAGGGTCCCCAAGAAATACGAGCACATCTCAGACAATGTTAATGGGGGCTGGACTTGAGCCGCCAAGGCTCTCCATCTCTGTGCATATTGCTTGAACGGTTCTTCGTTGCCTTTCTGCATTGAACTCAACTGCTCTCGGGTTGGGGCTGCATCAAGATTGAATTTGTACTGGTCCATAAACAAATCAGCCAATTATGTCCAACGCAAGACCTTTGAGCGATCTAACTGAAGATACCATTCTAGGGCGGGACCTGTAAGACTCTCATGGAAGAAACTGATGAGGAACTTATCATCCTTAGACCAAACAGTCATCTTGGTTCCATAACTGATCAAATGGAAACGAGGGTTGCCGCTCCCGTCATACTTCACAAAATCAGGAATCTTGAAGTTGTTGGGGATCACTACATCCGTGGTAGGACACAACTCCTCTATCCTCAGGGGTCCATAAGCATTTGGACCCTTTATTGCCTTGATTTGTTCCTCCATTTTCTCCATCCAATCTTCTTTCATTTTATCCTTCTCAGTCGTGACGTGGCTATTCCCAGAATAAGGCATGGTCACATGTCCTGGAATAGACACATGAGGTGGTTCCCAAGTAGGCCCCGCATAACCAGGGATTTCATTGTGGGCGCCTTCCAGAGCACGATACCCCTCCCCAATGGGCATGATTATTGATGCTGTTTGAGGTGGTTGCTCGTGGATTCCTGCAGCAATGCCTGAGGTTATGGTCGGAAAGATCGGAACAGTTATTGATGGTACGTTTGCATAAGTTTCAACCCCACTTGCATTTCTATTTCCATTGATTAAGTGGAGAGACTCCCTTATATCTTGCAATATCGCTTCCAACCTCGCTTGGTTCTCTGACACCTCATTTATTCTTCCTGTTACTTTATCAACCTCCCTACTCAAGTTTCTTCCTGTCTCAGAATTATCAGCAGCCATCCTGGTCTGAGATCTGGTATTGTGAACTCGGGCTAGATTGGTCTCTTCTTTCCTAGGTCGCGCAATGATTCCTGAACCAAATTGATTTATTAAAGCGAAAAGCACATTAGATAAAGAAATAAAAAGAAATCAACACTATTGTGAGGATGCTTGGCGATTGTGGAGAGATTCACATGGTCATTCAATAGCAAGGTAGGATCCCAGATTTCGGCATTAGCAAGTTCACTAATGGTGCCATCTTTAAACAATGCAATCATTCTTTCACCAAATACCGAAATTCTCGTATTTTCGCTAAAGGACAAATCGTCTCAGGGCGAAAATACGATTGACAACCTATTCAAGGGGGAATTCACCCCTCAATGAATAGTGCCTAAATGAAAAGCAATAACATCAACATTCAAAACAAAAAACTGCAACTGGTCATTCATTTCATTCCAAAATCAATACAAAGTCTCAGTCTCCTTGAAGTGTAACGTAAACTACATTACATCAACAACTTTGTTTGTTTCTTCCTAAGACCTTTAGCAAGACCTCGACAATACTTCATAAACTCGGCTATCTTCTGTGGTAGTCGTAGCAAGGGATTCATGCGAATCTGAAGGTCTGCCTCATCAAAACGATTAACCAGTTGCGTAGTGTGATACTGCAAGCTGTTATACATGTCCTCATATTTATTCATCCAATATTCCCTTTGAGCCCTTTCATTTTGAGCTGCCCATTGCCACGCACTTTCACTTTCTTCTTTTTGCAGTCGTTGCCTCTGTGCTTCAAGTCTCCATTGCTCCTTTTCTTGCTCTAGTTCTTGAGCTTTCAACTCCAAACGCCTTACTTTCTTGTTTGCTTCCTTGAGTGAACTATAATATTCTGCAGCCAAAACCTGTTTTTGATCGGAGCATCGTTTCACCTCAACTAGAGCTTCTTGTAAAGATTGCATCCTTTGGTCTTGTGCTCTAGTATTTGCTTCCAATTCTTCTTTCTCTTGCAAAATCTTCTCCATTAATTCTTCTTGAGCACTTACCTTCACTCGTAGCTCCTGGATTTCTAAAGTGATCTTATTTGATTCTACCTCTTTTCTTTTTCTTGCCCTTTTTACTCGACTCGGGGCTTCAGCAGCATCAGCTTGTGCATCCTTTAAGTCTTCAATCTTGTCGGCTAACTTCTGGCACCGACTTGTGTGAATGACGACTTTTAACTCAGCGGCTTCCTTCCCCTGTTCCAAAAACTGCATCTGCGCTTTCATCCTCTCTATCTGGGTAGTCATTTGAGATATAATCTGGGAGTGATTTTCATCACTTGACACCGCCTGAGGGGTACTATTTTGAGCCCTCCTTGTTGCTCTCCATTGTAGGTACTCAGGAGTAGGAATTACCACACGTTTTCCCAGTTCTTTCCTTCCTACCCTATGAATATTCTTCCAAGCGTCCCTGACCTCCTTTTCCTGCTTGGTGGTGCTTCCATCTTTCCCATATAAAAAGCTAAATCCTCTGAGTTGTGTCTCATCAGGCATGTGCTGAGTCCATTGGAGTTGTCTAAGCACAAGGACCGGTGAGAACGATACACAACCTCTCACGCCCATTAAAGGAATGTTAGAGAAGTCACCACAACTGAGCAATATCTCTTCCCCATGATACCATGAGCAAACCCATTTGAAAGAGTCTGATCCCATCTTTATGAACTCATCTTTCCATTCATGGGCTTTCTGCTGCTTCACTGGAATGCGACCAAAATTTCTTAGCGGATCAGGTAAGAGACCCAGGCGATTGTGTACATCCATGTGCGTCATGATCCAAACATACAACATATGTGTGCAACATCGGATCATACCCCCTCCTTTTTTGTGGCAAATATCCATGGTTAAGAAAGTATCAGCAAGAATAGTAGGGATTGGATTTGACCTATGATTCTCAAACTTGAAGAAAACATCCATTGCCGCTTGGTCCACCACATCTGAGGTGAATGGGAATAACACCAATCCAAAGATGGTTAGTGCCAATGTTTTGTTAAAGAGATCCCACCTTCCTTGCTGCGCTAGTAGCTCAAGATGTGCTTCCAGGTAACTCTTCTTCAATCCTCGTGTTCCTCCTCTCTTTTCCACGCCTAACTGACTTGCCTGAACCCCTATGAGTTCTGCTATTTTTTCTTCTAACACATAATGTCCTCCATAGAGATAAACGTTAAGGTATTTGCTCATTGGGAGTCTCAACATGATGGCATATTCTTCTATAGTCGGTGCAATATCCAAGTCGGGCAGCTCAAAACATTTCAGAGAACAATTCCAAAACTGGGCCAAGCCACTCAGAACAGGTTCTTCAACAGGGATGCGCAACAAATCTAGGATCTGTCCATAACTGCTTGAAAACTCTGATCGAGCCTTAGGGGTCATGTGTTGAGTAATGTCTTTCACACGCCTCAGATCACTGCCATTTACTGTAATCTTCATATTCCTCTTGAGATCAACGGCATTGCTGGTGTTTTTCCTTTGGCCTATCTCTTCCATTCCTTGCTATTGAATGAGCACTAATCTTTTCACTTTACCAACTAAACTCACCCCTACAAAAGAGTAAAAGAAGAATGTAAGCAAACCAACAAAAATGAAGAATGCGTCCTAAGGGTACCCCTCATCGAGGTAACTCTAAAATGTATCCTAACGTTCTACATGGAGAAATCCTTATAGGGTCGTAAACCCAAAGGATTATGCATGATTTGCTGATGCATGCCCTCCTTATTTTTCTTTATGCAAGAAAATGACATAGAACCGTAAAATGATGCATTCATTTTTTTGAGAATGTCATGCAAATGCAAGGTAATGCATGTCCTTTCTTTATTTCTCTTTTGTTTGAAAAATTCTATGAATGTCATGCAGATAATATGAAAATGCAAGATGAAATGTTCCCCTTTTTATGATTTTTTTTTTTACAAAAAAAAGAATGATATGGGAAATGAACAGATAAAGAAAGAGTACGCTCCCTTTGTGTCCTAATCAGGTGAAACTTAAAGGTTAGATAAAGTTACAACTCTAATTTTGACAGCCACTATATTCCATCTACCAGTGCAAGGTTTTTAGGACAGATCTAGACCTCTAAAAGTCATGGTCCCCAGATTGCCCCTATCTCGAAAGACAAGGATCCAATTCATGAATTAATCACAAGTAGGGATAAACCCTCTCAATATGATTAGTCCACGATACTGGTAACAATCTGAGTGGTATCCCAACCAATGTCAAGTGAGCATGAAGCCCCTCAATAACAAAGGTCGAGACCCCTCCTATTCCTCGGGTTCGCCTGCACTCGGGTATAGAGCCCAAAAAAAGTGTGTGAGGTAAGTGGCAGTGACGTGTGTGAGGGAGCATACAAACCTGTACCAAAAATTTAAAAAGACCAAAAATTACCCCCAACCTGCAAAACATATATACAACAACCAGGCAGCAATCATCTACCCTAGGGTTTCAATAATTAAGCATAACAATATATATACAAGACAAAAAAATATACAAGATGATGCTATCAAATATTTACACTACACCAAAGTATTAATCAAAAACTATTTACAAACAAAAAAGAAAACAAAAAAAACAAGGAAAAGGGTAAAATAAATACATAGAGATTATTAAAATTTTGCACAATTAACTACAACAGGCCTGACTCTCCAAGTATTCCCCAGTGGAGTCGCCATCTGTCGCGACCGAGATCGCGGCGGAATACCAACTCGCGTGATTTTTTAAAAAAAATATATGGAGTCGCCACCAATTTTATTAAAATTTAGGAAAAATTAGAAAAACCTTTTTTAGAAAACGATCTTTGAAAACCCAATCAGATTCGGGTGTCGATTATGGACAGGGAAGGGTGGAAACTTAATCCCTCAAGCACCTATCACACCCATCCTAAGACGGTACCTTAAGTCAATTGTGCAAAAACTTAATAATCTCAAATTTATTTATTTTACCCCTATTAAAAGACTTTGTAATTATTTTATTTTTTTATTTTTATTTTATTTTTATTTTTATTATTTTTTAAAAGAAAAGAAGAACCAAATTGTGAAAATTTAATTTTGACTTGACAAAATGAGCATTCTACTCCTATGTACCCTCAGTGCAATTAGGAACTCAAAGTCACGTAGTTCTGTAGAAAATAATTATGAGTTAGTTGATTTTAATTAAAATATTATTGAAAAAAAAATTTTATTTGAGAACAAAACCATTCTTGCACGGGGTTCAAGTTAGCACTATGCTACTCAATAAACCCTTATGATCCAAATGACATTGAAGATAGTATCCGCTATTCAATCATTATCATTGATCATTGCATCGATTAAAAGATTTTATTATTTTTTTTATTTTTCATTTTTTATTTTTTTGTATTTTTATTTATTATATTTTTTGTTATGCTTAAAAACAAAAAAAAAAAACTTTGATTCACTACAATACAAGAACAAGCACAATTTAAACTAAATCTCCTCAGCCCAAGTCCAAGATAGTAAACCTTTCTTCTTTCTTTTTTTTTTATTCTGAAAACTATCAAGCCCACCTAATTTATTATAATCCTTCCGGGTTTAATCAAACTAAACTACTATACTAAACTCAAACCTTCAATTAAGACCCAACACATAATAACAACATTTAAAAAAAAAACTTGCAGACCAGCCCAACATGGATGGGCCAATGCATTAGCAGACCAAGATCCATTTTTTTCCTTACCTTTTTATTATTTTTTTGTTTTATTTTTTAAATAAGCACAACAAATAAGTAAAAAAAAAAACTAAACTATGTAACCCAGGACAAAACACATTCTGATTTATCAAATCTATCAAAAACTTTTCACCTTTGTACGAAGAGGAAAAACTGCAACAATGGAGGCTTATGGTGAGGTGATGGTGTGTGACAAATCTAGAACAGTGGTACGTGGAGCTGCAGTGTGGCAACGCGATCCGGGAAAAGTTGGTCGCAGCTGACTGGTACGGGGCGAGGCGGCTCGCAGTGATCTGGTGGTGCGACGCCGGCTGGGTTGACTGGTTTTGGATCCCAGCAGAGCGGCTGGGAGGCGAAGAAGACGCAGCGGTGTGATGGTGGCGCGGTGTGCCGGCGTCGGGGAGTGCAGATCTGGTTCACGTGAGGCCACGTGGTGGAGGTGCGGCTCAGGCCATTCGAGGCTGTTGGTCTGCAACGATGGGGCGCGGGTTCGACGGGGATACTGCGGTGACAACGTGCGGTGGTCGGAGTGGAGATCACAGTTTTCGATCTGCGCAGCTGGGAGTGGGAACGGTGCTGCTGTTGGGTCGCGGACGGCGGTTTCACGGTGTGGCTGCGCGGGAAGGATGAGCTACGGAGCTCGAACCGCGGCACAGGATCTGGTGGCTGGGGCGACACCGGAACTCGACGAAGGCTGGGTGGTTTGCGGCGGTGAGGACGAAGAACACAGGTCCTGGTGGTCTCTAGCGCAGATATGGCTGGCGGTTTGCATGTGGTGGAGGCTTGGAGCGGAGGCTCGCGACCAGACGAAACCAGTGGGGTGTAGTGCGGTTTTGATGGCTTATGGGCAGTAGTGGGTCACGGTGGAGGGAAGTGAGCTTAAAGGTGAAGTTATGGTGGGTTGATGGAGGGCTTGTGAGCTTGAGAGTAAAGTTATGGTGGGTTGATGGAGGGCTTGTGAGCTTGAGGGTGAGGGAGATGTTGTCTGAAGGGCCTCCGGAGAAAATGTGAATGAATCAATCAAAATGAATTCCCCCCTCGTATCGTACGTGAGTGAGCTCCCCTGCCCCTTGTACGTGAGTGAGCCCCCCTGCCAAATTCAGTCTGCTATTTTTCGAAGCTCCTCCCTCTGCTCTCTGTGTTGCTCCCAAGAAATCAGCTCAGATTGAGCTTTCTAATCAAACTTCCATTTTGATGTATTTTCTCTGAAGTTGTCATTTTCTCTTCTCCTGCAATTTCCTTGCCAGTTTTCCATTTTTGGCTGCCTTGAGCCATGGGATTATTGGTTGCAAGATAACGTGCTACCTTCATTTTTTCATTTTCTTTTCTTTTTTTCTCTTTTTAAAAAAAAAACGAAATCAGACCCCCTTTTTTTAAACAAAATTAGACCTTTTTTTCTCTTTTTTTTCTCTTTTTTTTTCTTTTTTCTTTTTCAACATAGTAAAAACGAAAATCAACTTTTATTTATTTATTTTTATTTTGTGAAAGTAAAATAAAAGAAACAAACAAATAAAATAAATGAGATAAAGGTATGAACAGAAATTAATCAAAGGATGTGCACAATTAATTAATTATTTATTTTATTTTTTATTTATTTTTTATATTTTTTTTATTTTTGGTCTGAACAAAATTGAGTGTTCACATCAACTTTGAGCCCTTATCTTTTTACCTTGGTTACAGATGCTTTTACTAAACATATTCAAGAACCAGTGCCTCAATGCATGTCTTTTGCAGATAATATAGTTCTATTAGGAGAGTTGAGAGAGAGAGAGTAAATGGTGAACTAGAGTTATGGAGGGAAGCATTGGAACCACACGGCTTCCATTTCATCAAAAGTAAAATAAAGTATATGAAATACAAGTTCAGCAAGATGCACGCTAGCACTAGCTTAGAGGTGAAAGTTGAAGATCATATTATATTACAAGTTATACAATTTAGGTATCTTAGATTTATCATACAAAGTAATGAAGAAATAGAATGAGATGTAAATAATATGATTCAAGTTCAGTGGATGAAATGGAGGAATGCTTTAGGTGCAATTTGTGATAAAAAAATACCTCATAAGTTGAAAGGAAAATTTTATCGCACATCGATAAAACTAGCAATGCTTTATAGTACTGAATGTTGAATAGTAAAGTGCCAACAAGAGCATAAAATAAGTGTTACAGAGATGAGAATGTTGTGTTGGATCAATGGTCATACAAGAGAAGATAAGATCAAGAATGAATGTATTAGAGAGAAAGTAGGAATGACACCTATTAAAGAAAAGATGGTAGAATCACACTTAAAATCGTTTGGACATGTGAGAGGAAGACCAATAGAAGTCCCAGTTAGAAGAGTTAATCAGATGGAGAATACTTCAATAAGTAGAGATAGGGGAAGACCAAGAAAAACCCTAAGTGAAACCATTAGAAAGGATTTAGATTTTAATAGCTACTAAAGTTTTAGTTTTTGATAGGACATAGTGACGTCGTTTAATCCATGTAACCAACCCTACCTAGTAGGAAAATGCTTTGTTGTTGTCGTATAACATTTTTTTAAATATTTTTTCATTTTTAATGTCCATAAAAAGTATTGGTATTGGAATTTAAATTTCAAACAAAATCTTATAATTGAAACACTTTTTTATCCAAATAACAGAATTTTTATATGAAAAGTTATTTTTTATAAAATCAATTATTTTCTATCTCTTTTACTCATAAGCTTGATAAATCTTGTAACTTCACATGATTGTAAAAAATAATAATAATAAATAAAGACTACATATATGACTGTTATTGCATATATTAAATTAAAGCATAATTGTTATTATTATTATTTTTAAAAAATGACTATATATATGTGTTGAGCCAACATACAAGTTAATGAGATAAATATATAAAAATTCAAACTCAACTCATTTAATAAATAAATTAAAATTTTCAATTCATTAAACTATTAATTAACTAAGCCGTGAACAGACTTTACAAGCTGCTTCGACTCTTTGCTAGTCCTAATTATATACAAGCATTACAATGAAAATTGCAAACTTTCATTCCACTTTGTTTTTTTTTTTCTTGTATTTTTACTGTGAACTTGGTCATTTGGTGCAACATTTATCAATTACTGGTCCAGCAATTTACCATACCACAAGATACATAATTAAGTAGCTTTTTGCATTAGTTTTAAAAAGAATGCCTTTAATTCTTGAATTGAAATGTAACTATGCCATCTTTCATGTGAAGATGGTGCAGGGCATGTCCCTCATTAGTGTTTGCAACTAATACTAAATTAAGTAACATTTTTTATTTTCATAAACCTCTCATAGATTTTAAAAAGTTATAGTGAGAGCAGGGGAGATTTGTGAGGATTAAATTTATACCAGTATAATTTTCTTGCTAACTTTTATCTTTTTGATGTTGTCATGGAGTACAAAACATTTTATATTAGAATAAATTTTATAAAGTTACTTATAGTTTATGGATTTATCTTCACTATAAAAAAAATTAGTGTAGGAGTTTAAAATTCATTTGAATCACCCTTTAGTCAGGACTAAATTCAAATAGTGGAGACATTTTGGGACCTTTGAAAAAAGATATATCTATTACGATCATGTATTATATGAGACAAACGCTTAATTTAACATATGGTGAATTTTGTCGTAAACTTATTTTAGCTAGGTATATCATTATAGGTATGTTAATTATAGTTATAACTTACTATAAGAACAGACGACAAGGAAGTTGAGCAATGTTTTTATTAGTAAAGTAAGAGAAGGTTAGTGGATTACTATAATTAATTAAAAAAATCAAATGGGACAATTATGAATTATTATATTTAAATTGTTTTTGTAACTATAACTAAATGTATATAATCATTCAACTGATTATTTCTTTTGATAATCATTTAAGTGATTATTTTATTTAAAACAAATAATTAAATGGACTAAGTAACAACAATTATTTGTAATATTCCATTGTATGTAATTAAAGTAAAAAAAATTAAAAAGGAATGTTTTAATATTTTAAATGATGATTAATCTTATACTTAAAAGTAGGGGTTTTCAAAACCCACCCCTTCCGAATAACCAGTCATAGCCCGAAGTCTATTAAGATGAATTTTAGTTTTAAAAATTAGACTTAGTGTATTTTTGAGTTAGGTTCGAATTATATTTTGAGTTGTTCCATTGCATAATACTTTAAACATATACGAATTTTGATTCTAAAAATTAGACTCAGTATATTTTTAGATTAAGTTTGAGTCATATCTTGAGTTGTTCCATTGCATAATACTTTAAATATATATATATATATATATTGACAATAAAGTATGTTTGACACATATTTTATCATAGTGCCATTAGCTTTTTTTTTTGGAAAAAAAGTTTTTTTACTATTTATTACATGTTTGATAATTTTTACTTCAACTTTTGTACGAAATTCAATACATTATAACAGTTTTTTCATAAGTATGAAGTTTGAAGCTTATGATTTTAGATTGGACAAAACTTAACTACATTTCTTTATGTCAATTACATCTATTCTACTAATTAAGCTATGACATGTATGTATTTTTTAAAAAAAAAGAAGAGGAGAGAGAATATTAATGAACATATGTCATAACTTAATTGATAGAATGAATATAATGGATATAAAAAATGAAATTAAGTTTTGTCATTTTAAATTATAGATTATTCCAAAAGTTTTGAGATATAAATACTATTTTGTCCTCAATCAAATAACTTTTTTAATCATTCTATTCTCTTTTGATAATTTAATACATAAAAACGATTCTTTTTATATCATCTAAATAAAATAAATTATTTTAAAATCACTTTTTAACTAATATATCTAAATATAAAACTGATTTTATTATAATCGATTATATAATAATCGATTATTAAAATAATCAAAGTTTTCACAAGTAATCTAAACACACACTAAGTGTTAAACAATGAAATATCTTAGCTTAAATTAACACATTTTACATAACATCATAATATTTTTATATTAATATAATTTGTTTCAAAATATATATTATAAAACATTCTTTATTGTTAATCTCATACTTCTATAATTTTATGAATTAACTATATATAATAATTAAATTTGTATAATTTATTAAATTATAAAGTTGACCTAATACTAACTTAATCATTTGTTAGATTATAATTAAGTCAAGTTCATATCAAAATAAACTTGTTCCAATTCGTCCATAAATAACCGTAAATAAAAGATGTAAGAATACTTCATTAACGAAAAGTAAAAAATAATTATTTTTGACAAATTTGTTAACGTCACCCTTGCATCACAATGAAACGTCATCGTTAGCTTTGTAAAGCAAAGTGAAGTTATTATCTGATTCTTGTATAAATGTAGGATGAAAAAACATAAATGTTAAGAAGTCAGAATCTTTGTGACAATTTTTTTTATAGAATAATGTGATATATATTGATTTTTGAATAATTGAATGATTTCTACTAATTTATTCTACCTAATAAACTTATGTATTCGATTAAATATTCTAATTATGTAGTATTACTTATTTAAGATTTTTTGTATAAATTTAAGAGTTCTGTTATTTCAATACCTAAAATACTATATCAAAACAATAATCTGTTTATAACGAGATATGATATAGAATGTGAAATCATTCATACGATATATAAAGATAATGAGTTATACTCACAAATGATATAATATCCCAAGCGAAATCATATTTTTAGTATTCAAAAAATATTTTGTAAATTTAGTGGATATAATTTGGATGGATTAAATTAATAAAATATTAACATATTATCAATGCATTAATGTACATAATATATATATATATATATATATATATATATATATATATAGAATAAAAATTAATAATTTATATTTTTTACTTACTTAGTATACTTAATTTAGATATATTAAATTAAATTTATAAAAAAATTCTTTCTTCTGTAGTTAATTTTTTTCTTTATGGAAAAATTTCTTGTTCCACATCTCACATCAATAGCTCCCCTTCCGAACGTTTTCCATTCATTTATTACTCTCTTTCTTTCCTCTCAAACCCCAAAGCCCTTTCTTCTCTCTCACTATCGCCTCTTCCAAAAACCAAAGCCACCTGGTACTTTTTTATTGGTAAATCCAGCCCAAAAGGACAAAGCAAAAATTTTCCAAGAAAAGCCAAACAGGAAAACCACAACAAATCCTTGAGCCACGAACATATAGAAAATGAATCCTTTGCCCTGAGAGTGTCTCAGCCAAAAAGAAGAGAGTGATAGTCAGAGAGCTTGTTAAGGGCCAAGAGGCTGCCACACAGCTCAAGCTTCTGCTTCAGAAGCCCTTTGAGGCTGATGGGTCTCTCTCATTTGAGGAACTTGCGGCCAATGTACTGATATCTTTTACAGAGTCTCTTTCTGTTCTGATTTCTTCTTCTGAACCCCTTGGTGGTGAGGTGGCTCATTTCAGAATCTGCTGAATTCCGGCGAAAATGGGTCTGAAGATTCCAGTGAGAGTAGGAAGAGATACTTGCCGGTCAAAAAGGATCGGAGAGATTGCTACAAAAGGTCATAGCTTCTTTCTGTTCTCTCTCTCTTTCATGATCTTCTATTTTACATATAGTGACATGTTCTTATTTCACTTCCTCAGCCGACAAAGGTTGTTTTGTCGGAGATTTGTGTTACTAGGAGGATTTGATGAATTGGGAAATGTACGGAAGTATGGATGTATAGGTTTTAGGGGTGGGCCAAAAAACCAAACCAAATTGTCAAACTGCACTAGACCACACCATAAAGACCCGAATTATCAAAATCGGTTTATAAACTGAACTAGTTTTTTGAGTTTGAAGTGGTGCACTTATCCATTTGTGAAATACAATTTATTAACTAGAATTCACCTCATTAGAGTTCACCTAACTGAACCAGTTTTAAGTTTAAAACATAAAAGCATCATTTATAATTATTCAAGTTGTTAGAGTTTCATATTATCTCAATCCTTTCAATCTTTCGATTTTAAGTGTAATTTATATACTATTCCGTTAGACTCGCTCTCAGTTGCCTCAATCCCTTTTCATGTTGAATCGAACCATGTCCATTGTTTAAATTAACTTATTTTATATTTAAAATAATTATAATAAAAAAATTATTGAATTTTTTTATAAATAAAATCTCTTAAGATAAGATATTAGTATTATTTTTTCATTAAGATCTCCATCAATTTTACACTAGGCTAATACTGTAACAAATAGATGACTAACAGTGTATTATATCTGAACTATGCATAATTGTACATGCCATGTAAAAATGATATAAAAAAAATAGTATACTTATTCCAACATGGATAAAAGTAGGTTTGTTGAGTTGGACTTGTTGATATGTAATGACATATATCATCGTAGTGAATCTCATATGTTGATTTTTTTAAGAGATTTTCAAATCAGAACCTTTATAGATGCACCTCTAATAGATTTAAATTAACTTATTTTATATTTAAAATAATTTATAATAAAAAAAATTTATTGAGGGCATTTTTTTTAAAAATAAATTATTGTTTCTCTTAAGATAAGATGAACCAAACATTATGAAAGTATTATTTTTTCATATCAAAATTCTTCCATCAATTTTACACTAGGTTAATACTGTAACAAATAGATGACTAACAGTGTATTATATAGTCAACGGACCTATAACATAATTGTACATGGTTAATCCATGTAAAAATGATATAAAAAAATAGTATATGCATATAGGGATTGTTGTTACAAACATGGATAAAGATTTTTTTTTTTTATGAAAAATATTTGTAGGTTTAAGGTTGAGTTGGACTTGTTGATATGTAATGACATATATAAAAGAACTAACGTAGTGAATCCCATATGTTGATTTGGATTTGTGTATTGTATCTTTCTGAGACTAAAGGAAAATGGTTTGTAAAACACTGGCACCATTCACGTTTCCTCAAACAAAAATGGGTTTTGGGCCAGGAAAAATAGCTTCAGGCTTGCATTATTTGTTATCATTTTATTTGGACTGGCCCAATTTTACACTTATCCTAATCAATTACTGATCTTGAATAATAATGTAGTAAATGAGAGTGAATTATTGTTGTTGTTTTTCTTTTTTTGGTATACAAGAGTGATTTATTGTTTCTAATGTGTAACAAATAGTCATTTAATAGATTAAAAAAAAAACAAATAGTCATTTAATAGTTGTGCTTTTTTTTAGTATTGAAAAATTATAAAATATATCATTACTCTACAACAAAAACAGAGAGCACCATAATTAGAAAATGTGTATTAATGAAATATGACTAACTAAAATAAAATATATTACTTTTTATATTACTCAATTCAATCTTACTAATCAAGTATTGAAATTTTAGTTAATTTATATATATATATATATATATATATATATATATATATATATATATATATATATATATATATATATGTTATATATATATGTCGTACCAAGCACCTTAGTTTTTTAAAAAATTTCGTACCTCATACCCGTATCTATACCAGGTACCGATACTGTACCCGTACCCGTGCAACGTCGATCATCACCCTAGCATAAAGGGAGTTTAACTACTCATAGCAATAGAAGCAATAATCAAATCAAGAGGAAGAAAAAACATCACGAATGAGCCTTAGAAAAGAAGAATCTTGATGTCTTCAATGATGGTCTTCTCTTCTTCTCCAAGAGAGCTTCACGCCTCTTTCTTCTTCTCCTCCTTGGAGTGTCGCTTCTACCTTATGTAATTAAAGAGTTTTTAAAAGTGTAGAGTCTTGAAATCTCTCTTTTATCCCTCATTTTAAGAAGCTAGGTTGCCTAATTTCGTATTGTACTCTCTATTTTTTTGTCCTTCATATGACAAGACTGGCTTTTGTGATAAACATGAAAGTTGTTGCATATTTTGTTAGTTTTCTAACGCCATAAGAATCGCATCAATCTGAAATTTGTAACTCAAGATATGTCCAAAATAATGCAGTAAGGTCAGAATTCCGAGTTTGAATTTGAATTTGCAACAAAATTCCTTTTCTTCAAGGATTCTTATCCAATCTTAAACTAGAATCATCTTGAGTCTTCCACCAACAAAAACTTAGGATTTAGATAAGATCCCTTTAAACTCTATCTTCAAGATCCCCCAATTTATTCTAAAATCATTAAAATTTTACTTAAAAATTCAAATAAAAGAATAAAAGATTAGGGAAAGAGATAATTACTTAAAACTTAAATGAAATAACTAAAATCAAATAAAAACTAAATATTTTTTTTAAATAAACTTAAAGATGTGTGCAATTTTATAACACATCAAACGTATTATATGGTCAACATAGCTATAGCAGAAATGCACATGGTTAATCCATGTAAAAATGATATAAAAAATAGTGTGAGTATAGTAGGATTGTTATTACAAACATGGATAAAGATTTATTTATTTTTTTTATGAAAAGAATTTGTAGGTTTGAGGTTGAGTTGGACTTGTTGATATGTAACGACATATATAAAGAATTAATGGTGTGAATCCCATATGTTGAGTTGGATTACTGTTAAGAGATTTTCAAGGGTTCAGATTCAAGTGGGGTTCCTTTTTATTAGATGCTTGGTGTTATTATATGTGGCCATTCTGTAGTGCATAAAATGATGACATGCATGGGATATCCTGAATTGCTATTGTTGTTGCGCAGGAAGACTGCACAGACATGGACCACTGTCTCCCGCATTACTGAGGATTATCATGCATGGAGGAAGTACGGACAGACGGAAATCCTGAATTATAAATTCCCTAGGTAATCATTATTTTTGCTTTTCTTTTAACTTTTATTTACCATGGAAAGATTTTCTGAGACATATAGTACTTATATGATTCATACATAAGTTGCATCACAACACAAGTAAATGAATTAACTGTCTTTTTCTTTTATTGGTTCCTTTTCTTTCTTTACTATCTCCAAAAAAAAAATGCTGATCGACAGAGTGATCTATATAGAAATTTCAAAAATGACTTTAATAGGCTTTTACTGGAGGTGAACATTTGCTTTCTGAGTCAGAGTCTCTGACTCATACCAAAAGTAGAAACTAAACTCAAACAGCTGCAGGTAGGGGCTAATGGCAGAAAACCAGCTTATGAAACTTGCTGAACGTTGAGAATACTATTTGGCACTTTATATGACGGTTGAAAAATATACTCAAATTTATTAGTATTAATCAGTACTGGGTACTAGATTAACTGCTAGATGTATAAAACTATTCATTTATTTTTACTTAAACTATTAAAAAAGTTAGTTTATAATATAATATTAAAGTCTCTATAAGTGGTTGAGAATTCCATTCTTACTGTGAAGTTGAAATCAGGGGCAGAACTACACTATAAGTGAGGAGGGTGACTGCACCCCCTCAGATAAAAAATTCCTTAACTGATTACATTAGAGCTATAGTCAATTAAAATAGTATTAAATTTTTATTACATCTACACCCCTATGAGAAATCTTCTGGTTCTATTCCTGATAGGGACTACGTGGTTTGTGAGGAGGCGGCCGCACCCCCAAAACTTTCAAAAATTCAATAAATATTCTTATATTTTATCAATTTTTAAAAAATATAATTTAAACCCTTAAAAATTTATAATTCGCACCTTCAAACATTTTTGTCTGATTTCGCCCCTATCAAACGCCTCTATTTTTCAAATAAAAGTTGAATTTCAGAATACACTACAGGTGGCCTGTGCATTATCCATACTTGAAGGAGTTGTTATGTGATTGAGCGTGTTAGAAATATAAATTCATTTATGTGCCTCCATATAACAGCTTAAACTTTTAGGAGAATTGATTCATGTCACTTGGATTTCTGCAACTTAGTTCTCGTGATTTTTCTTTTAAAATTAGATTAGTCATCTAAGTTACTTTCTTATTAATAATTTGCAGGAGTTACTTCAGGTGTACTCGGAAGTATGATCAAGGTTGCCGGGCAACCAAACAGGTGCAGGGGACACAAGAGAATTCGGAAGTGTACCAAACTAAGTACATTAATTGGCATTCACACATGCAAAGCCACCCCCAAGGCTCCACATTTGGACACGGATTCAAGTACTTGGGAATCATTTCTTTGTGAATTTTCATCCTGATGACTCCAAGGTACCAAATGAACAGGATCACCCTATTAGTTCATCAAGCCTAACTTCTATAAAACAAGAATATCCCAAAGAAGACACTCCAAGTGATGTTACAGATCACAAGTTGGATCCAAGCCTTTGGTCAGATTTGAAGGATTTTGAACCATCCAAACCTGCCATTATGCCCTTAAAGATGGAATCTGATAATGCAGAAACAGGATAAAAAAAATGCGTAAAGGAATAAGTGAAGGCCCAGCAGAGCCGAATTGCAGTTGTGTTCTCTTGCTCCCAACGAATACCAAGTAGAAAAGGAGCATCCGTTGAGCAACGACCAGTGTCACTCAGTTCTGGTTTCATGGCTCCACGAAGACCTTCGTTCTAGATTTCGTTAAGGTAATAAGAGTTCTCTTTGCTACTTCGAAGTAAGTGATCCATTTTTTTATGTGGAAATTTTTTTATCTTTTTTATTTTTAATTGTTGTCTGCTGAAAAACTCGTAAAGGGTTCGTCTGAAAAGCTCGGTCGGGTTTATTTTATGCAATTTTCAATGCTATGTAATATGGGTATCTTGCCAATCAGAGTTTGATTTGAAGATTGTGGATGCACTCACCTTTGTTTTGAAGATTTTAAGCCCCTTGGTGGTGAGGTGGCTTATCAGAATCCGCTGAATTCCGGTGAAAATGGGTCTGAAGATTCCAGTGAAAGTAGCAAAAGATAATTGCCGGCCAAAAAAGATCGGAGAGGTTGCTACAAAAGAAGGTGATAGCTTCTTTCTGTTCTCTCTCTCTCTCTCTCTCATGATCTTCTGTTTTACATGTACAGGCTCTCAAAGTCAGGACATGGATTTTGGGGTGGATTCTGTTCATTTTACTGACTTCCACTTTGATGAAAATCAGTTGCTTTATTGCTTTGATTAGCTTCCTAAGCTTAACTGTTGATATTGGGATTTTGATCATCTCATTTTCCTTAATAACATGATAGTACTATATTTTGAGAGAGAAAAACACAAATTTTTTTGTGTAAGGGCCTATCATTACCTGTGTAAGGGTTGTTTGTCCGTCCTGCACAGAAGTATTTATTTTTCTCCCTTACAACTATGACACTTTCATGTTTTTATGAAAAATGAAAGGATAAGAATACAATAAATTTAATTTTGGGTTTGCTTTTCAATTTGATCATTCTAAGTTGCATAAATAATTAGTCAATCTGATGTAATGTATGTCTTTCTGTGCTTTGAAAAGATTTGTGATTAAATAACTTATAGACTGAGCCAACTCTTTTAGACTGATCATACTAAGTTATGCATATAGCTATGCCTTTTCTTTCATCTCATTATTGCAAGGCTATGTCATGCATGGGCCTAAAGAGCCAATCACATCCTTAAAATTTGATGGAATATTTCTTGGAAAAGAGTGTGGGACAGGTACTACATATATATATATATATATATATGGGTCCAATAAGCCAACTATATTTATATATATTCATGTGTGTGGGTTGAAAATGCTTTTGGTTGGAGATTGAACTGAGGATTGTTGCCAGCCAAAACTTGACCAATGTTTCAACTCAGTCACATTCACACAGTTGTGATGTGTAGCACGATAACAAAGGGTGATTTGAGCAAGTGGGGTAGGAATGTCTCGCCCAAAAATGTAGTCCAAGGATATATACGTATATAGAGCGTAATTGAGGGGTAGAAGACATATAATCACAAGATTCAGAATATGGCGAGTTCTAGCAATTAGCTAATGAACAAGATGGGTCCTTTTCAGAATCTACCATTAAAGTCTTTGTTTTAAGAATTGCATATCTCGTCGTAACATCCTCTTCAACACGCAAAAGCAATGGCACAAAGATATATTAATTGGCCCCGCAAGAAGAAAGTAATTTATACTAGCTTTCTAGATGTCTTTTGCTTTCAGGAGTATTTGTATCAAATTGATGCTTTTCTAGATATTGCTTTATTTCAACTATTGGTATTGGAGTCACACTTGACACTTTGCAGCTAGGCTTCTTAGGGCCTGTATAGTATGAATGATATGATAAGAGTTGATAGTATTAAAATTGATAGTATAAGGCTTAATATATAAGGGTTGGAGATATCGAGATGTTTAGAATTATAATGAAAAAGTCTTTATAGAAGTTTCTACATCAAAATTCAATCAGACCTAATTCTATTTCTCAAGACTTGATTAAGTTATCTATTATTTTAATGTATAAGAGGGATTTGATGAATAAATTTATACAATACAATATTTATATCAAATAATTGATAAAGTTATAATGTATTATATTAATTTATTCTATCAGACTTAATACGGCATGCTAAACAAGTTGTTAAACACAAGTAATGGAAGATCAATGTAAACTATCAAAGGAATAAAGAATAATAACTTTTTTTTTTTTGGTTTGAACTAATCAATCAATTCTTGTAAAAACTTATTTCATTCTCACTGACCACTTGACTAAGCTGAAGTAATAACTTACATTTTGATTTTAATTTATTGAAATTATTTTCTTTTCTTTTTGTGTATCTATTTATACATATTACATAGTTATATATTTTTCTTTGGTGTGATAAAACTCTGGTTATTCACGTCCGATATTCAAGAGTTCACCAAAAAGAAAAAAACTTTGCGACTTATCCCTCAATAATATTGATAAAATTAATATTTAGACTTCTAATCATACATATATACTTGTCAGTTCTCACTATTATTATCTCAATCCTTTATAATTTATATAACCAATTTTAAGATTAATGGATTAAAGAGTTTATTCATATTTAAAACTGGTATCAGTTTTTCGTTTTTCCTCTCGATAGAATACATTAACACTGTAAGTTTATGCTTGCATTATTTATAATAAACTCCACTCTGTGAAAAGTTAAGGCATCAAGTTTTCTTCAAAAATAACAAATATAATATTAATAACAATGAAGATAACCCTAATTAAATCCTCATACGAAGTTATCTAATTAAGCTATTGGTTATGGCTGGGGCCTGGCCATATTGGGCATTTGCTTATTGAGAGATATATCCCCTATTACCAGGTCCAATGGAAATACACGTATATACATTAAATTGAACAAAATATGAAATCGTTGTCCTGTATGCAACCACAGTCAATTAATGAGCATGAATAGTTTTTTCATCTGATTACTATTTTTTGAGGTGCATTCAATCATACACATTTATAAAAACAAATATTTTTTTTTTTATCGTCATCTCTGAAGTTGGGCACAGTAGTCGTGGACCCAACTAAAGAGGAAAAGAAATAGAGGACAAATCTGAGAAGAAAAATCAAAGCTTATCTTCAATTTTTTTTTTTAGCATAAAAGCTTATCCTCATTAAGCTGGGAAAATATATATAATGAAAATAATAAATAATTAATTATTGGTGCGTCTGGATTCTAGGAAACATTGTTGTGGTCACGAAGTTAAGTAAAGTGCAAGTGAAAATCACATTGATAAGAAAAGTAAGGAAATAGATTTTTCATATATCTATGATGTGTGCATGTATTTTACAAAATTCTTAACCATCGATGAAAAATTAATTTTTCACTTTACTCTTTATATTGCACTCATCACTTTAAAAAATCTAAGTTATATCGCACTAGAAATTAAATAATTAAATTTGGCATACAACAGTTTCATCATCTATTAATAAAAGTGTTTATTCTGCAAAATTGCAAACATTACATGAGGAAAAATTGTAAATTCCAACTTACTTTCTCTCTTTTAATTAAGTATTAGCCAATAAAGGCATGTATAAACCTGCAGATGAAGCCTATCATCTATAAGCAACTTGCTACACCATGATACCTATAAATTAATATGAGAAAATTCTTGGAAAGTGAATTCAAGTTAAATTTAATTACTGTATTCTTCAGCCTTTTTTCTTACTTGGATCCCATTTATCTTCAGTGGGAGGGAAGAGAGATTCCATACTATTACCGCTGCTACTACCCGAGTTAAACATAACATCAGCCATATCTGCCACCAGATAATCAATACCATATTTTGAAGTAGAAGGGCCAGCACTGCCACTGCTGCCACGGCGACACTTGTCGGAGCCATGCCACTGCCGAGGCTGAGGTTCACTGACGACATCACTGAAGTTGATGATGGAGACAAGTGGGGGGAAATTGTACTTCGAATCGAGAATGTCTAATATGAACCACTTACAAAATAGTCTGTGAATGGACTAATGAGTTTTTAATTATTGATTTATTGATAAAATAAATCAATGGCTAAGATTCAAATGTTAGATTCAACTAGTAACACTCAGATTTGTATAAAAATTTAGTCAAATTATTTTTTTTATGAATAATTATACATACAAAAAATTTATAGATTTCAACTAATAATTTTTTTATATACTCAAATTTACATATAAATATTATCAAATTAAAAAATGAGGTGATCCATTCATAAAGCTAAACATTTTGGTTCCATGATAACCTTCTCCCTTTGAGTCATGTCCTTTGAGATATCCACTAGTAGTTGTGGTGGTGGAAATGATGATGGTGCTGTGGAGGACATGTGACAGGTGTGTTCACCTCGATATGTTACTTCAAATATGTTAGGATTGTGATCGAGTCGTTGTACTTGCTTCTTGGCTGGGCAAGCATATAGTTTCTGGTTGGTGCACCTATAGTAACTCATGAAAAGGAAGAAACAGTTCATACCAGGTAAAGGAAAGATGAATAATCATTAATTAATTAATTAATTAATCAAGGCATTTTAAATGTGATGTATTTGTTCCTTTTTCAAAGTTGTTATTAGTAATTAAAAAATGGGGCTACTGGTCTTCTGCTACCAATTTGCTTATCAAGTGGTTACTGTATGGGAGGATGCTAATATGAATCTAATAAGTTTGAGTTTATTAATAGGTTTTTATTTTTAATTTGATGGTACTTATTTATAAATATAAGTGTATAAAAAATTATCAGTTAAATTTTGTAAATTATTTGTATATACAATTATTTATAAAAAAATTTAATATAACTAAATTTCTGTGCGAATTTGAATTACTAATTAATATTTATCTTTTAATCTAAACTATTGATTTATTTTAACAATAAATCAATGGTTTAAAAACCTTAGTCCATCCATAGACTACTTTGTAAGTGATCCAGAATGTCTAATATGGACCACTTTGGTACAATGCATATATATGTCTCTTTTAGGAAAATCTAATATGGACCCAACAAGTTTGGGTCCATAGATGAACTACTGATGTTTTGACCATTGATTTATTATTAAAATAAATCAATAATGCAGAGTAAAAGTTAAATTTTTACAAATTTTAACTAGTAGTATTTAAATTTGCATTTAGCCATATCATTCTTTTTTTTTTATGAATAATTGTACATATAAGTAACTTACAGATTTTAACTGATAATTTTTTCATATACTCAAAATTACATATAGATACTATCATATTAAAAAAAGAAGTGGTCCATCCATGGACCAAACTTATTGGGTCTATGGATGGACAATCTCATTTTTTAATCTGACAGTATCTGACTGTGAGATTTAAGGATGCAAACCCAAGTGCAAGTTGTCTCAAGTAATAAATTTCTCGGGAGTCCGAGGTCGATCCATAGGGAATTAATGAAGAAAAATTAATTGAGAAAAGAAAATGATTTGTCACAACATCAAAAGTAATAAAACAAGTTCACAAATGAATTTAAGGGCTTGATTAGGTTAAGAGATCCACTCTTGGTAATAAATTAAAGGTAAGATTATTTCTCTTTATAACTCAATTGAAATCCACACACAACGGAGGTTCCAATCGAAAAATATAACATTCAAAGTTCAATTATATATGCAATCAAATTATAATTCCTTTAATTATCTACCAACATTTGTAAATGAGTTCAAGCATTCACTGTGCCAATCCTATTGTCTACAATAAATCAAGATCTCCATTATACAAAGAAAGTTTCTAAATTGATTGGAAATAAAATATAACACATATAATGTCCAATTGATAATATTTCATTTAAGTACAAGAAATAGAATAATCTAACCTTATTTCATTACCAAGAGCTTCACT
The DNA here is from genome assembly GCA_029884605.1 of Ormosia emarginata. Taxonomy (NCBI): domain Eukaryota; kingdom Viridiplantae; phylum Streptophyta; class Magnoliopsida; order Fabales; family Fabaceae; genus Ormosia; species Ormosia emarginata. The sequence goes on from JAQQTP010000072.1 coordinate 29,932,311, forward strand.
CTTTCACCCAAGCAAGATGAAGATTTAGTTACTCATAGATAAGAAGAGAGAAAGAGAGAAGAAGAGAAAGATAAACATAACTTCAATTTAGAACAAGAAAAAATTACAACAAAGGAAAACAATAAACAAGCATAACTACAACTTGTAAAAACTAAGCCTAACACCAAGTGCCTAACACTCCCATCAACATCCAGCTCATGGTGTCTTTTATAGAGGAGTAGGGATACAAAATGACAAGGAGAATGATTAAGAGTAGGTGGATGAGTGGGTGGAGTGGTTGGATGAGTGGATGAGTGGTTGGATGATTGGATGAGTAGTTGGATTATTGAGATTCTTTGTCTCCGAAATAATTCATTGCTTAAGTCATTGATTCCATCATTTTCGAGCCAAGTGGTCTTCATGAAAGTTCTAAGAAATTGTCTAAGCTTTCCAATGGCTCTGGAATCACCCAAAAATTCGTCCTACAACCCAAGATATGACCTAATTACTACAGACTGTTCAGGCCTAGTTTCAGCACCTCTGTTTTGACTTTCAGACCCAATATCACTATCAAGGAGCTCGAATCAAGTTTTGTGTTCAACATAAAAGTTTTAGATCTGGGTCTTAACTTTCAAATATCCAAATTTCAGCCTAAGATAATTCTTGCAGCCCGAGTTATGCTCTGATTACTGTACACTGTTTAGGTTTCAGACACAAAACTCGTGTTCTATCTTCCAAGCCCAATTAGCTCCTCTAGATGTCTGATTGAGACTTTGAGCTCTCATCAAAGTTGTAGAGCTCTCTCTTATCTTTCCTACAAGGTAAAATTCATAATTATCAGACATTTAGAACTCAAGATATGGCCGAAATACAGAAACAGTGTAAGACTCAAATAGTGCTGAAAAAATCAATTAAGTCCAATTTGAGTCCAATCTTACAAAATATAACCAAACTTAATCAATTAAGTACATGAAGAGTGTAAATGACTAAAAATGGGAGTTTATTAATGTATAAAATATATGATTATCAAATTGCCCCACACTTAGCTTTTTGCGCTCCTAGGCAAAACACATAAGACCAAAGTTAGGAGACAAAGAAAAATGACACAGACTCAAAAGTTAAAAACTCTAAAAGACTCGATGAAGCAAGAAGAGCAACAAGAAATTCAAGGGATCAAAGCATTAATGAGGTAACATTTCTTCACATCTCAAACCAACAAGCAAGGAAACTTGAGTTGAAAAGAATGAATCAAGAATGATAGATCCTCATGAATTTCACTCTCAATCTCTCAAGTGTTTAAAAGGTAAGTATTTCACTCTATTCAACCCATGAACAATTGCACTACCATAAGCTTGCTTATCTTCTACTTTTCCGCTACTCACAACACATGCATACAAAAATCAAGAGGACCTTATTCAAGGTTGTAATGGGGTCATGGTAAAGGAGAGGGGATAATATGGATGTGAAAAGATAAATACCAAAGAGAATAAAAGAGCATTATGGTATAGTTAGAGTGGAGAAAATGTCTGAGAACATTCATCATAAAGGACAATCACCAATATTTGACTAATGTTTTGTTGAAGATTAATCCCAAATTGGTGAATTGAATTTATTGTTAGACTTGAACATTCTCCCTTTCTTCTTGTTGTTTCCAAGCAACCACCTTTCTGCTAGACTCTGATAATCCTTTGATTGCAAAGGTGGTCAATTTTTTTTTTTATCATTTTGCATACACACCCCTACAGTTGTTCAAGAACAAGGTCAATGCTCTCTTATTTCTCAGGTTGGGTAAAAACATTTTTTTCTTTTTTTTTTCTTTTTTTTTTGAAGGTAAGAAATAAGCTAAAAACAAGGAATGGTCAAATAAGTTCAAAGGCGTTACATAATGGAAAATATACAAGGATGAATATTTGGTCAAAGTAGCTATTTCAAAATGCCTCAATCATATTAATGTATGCATGTGAAAATATAGCCTCAAAAAAAATCAAAGCAAGTTCTAGAATAACAATTCCATGAGTGAATATCACACAAGAAAGAAGAGAATGGTACAGATATTCAATCCATTCATCAATAGGCTCAAAATCTCACAAGGTATATTTCTATCATTCTCAATCCTTCATATCAACATTCATATCCAAGCTTGTGATTTTTAAGAAAGAAGATAATTTATGCTCAGATCCAAGAATCTATTTGCTACTTCTACACAAAATAATTTTTTCCTCAACTAAGATGCATCTCAAGAGTAATAAATTGTTTCCAAAATTTACTCCTTACTCTGTCATCATTAATTGGTTTTACTACAAATAGGTTTCTGACAATCATCTCACTAAACATACTTCCTAATTTAAATGCGTCTCAAGAGTGAAATTACTTCTTACTCTGCCATCATTCATTGGTTTAGTAAGTCCATGACAATTATATCATACTTCTCAAAAAAGAAAAGAAAAAAATTGGTAGTCAACTATCCTTCCCTCCAACTAGATCACAACATGGTCCTCAATGTTAGAATATAGATGAGTAAAGGATAGAAGATATTACCTATTAGAGAAATCTAACACAAATTTAAACAAAAACAAAGTACGATAAATAAAATCAAAAGTAAAGAAAAGCTATAAACAAAGCGTCAAATCTGGCTCATTTTTCATCCTGTTTCCTCACTGCTTCCTGCTGACCAATCTATCTCGAGCTATTCTTTGGATCAGGATCAAAGATCAAAGGTAAAGAATTTTTTTTTTTTGTGTGACTTCAAGAAAACCATCAAGGTAAAGAAGTCTAGAAACCCCGAAGGACCCCTGCTCAAAGGATCGTCTGTCCAAAACCAAAATACAGTAAAATCATACAAAAATAAAAGAAATATAATAGCAAATGATGACATACCTGTATGTACAGCTTTCATGGCGTATCTTTATACTGCATGTCACCAGTGCAGTAGACAATCAAGAAAGGAGAAAGAAGAAACCATCGTGGGTTTCCATCCTGGGTCTGGAACCTGGAGTGCTCACACTTGGACTCGTAACATCAACAAAGATGCTAAAATCTGAAACTCGTAATGTCCAAGATCCAAAACATTCCATCCCAGGGCACTGAGAGCCCCATCTAATAAAAGAGAGGATTAAGCTCAGATGCCTCATACGTTTTGGCCGCCGTGTGTTACTTCTCACTAATAACCAGAGTGGGACGCTTCTGCCTGTCCATCAACTCCATAGTGCCTAGATGGTAAACATTGGGTTATAGAGTGCGGCTCTCTACAGAGCATGGTACATGAACTTTTTTAAGGACCAGCGTGCAAAGGTCCACTCGAGTCAATGATGGGTTAGCCAAAGGTTGGGGCTCCACAACTAATTAAAGCCATGATACTCCTTTCGGATCGCCCTTGTTCAAACATTTTTTTTTTTTTTTTCTTTTTTTTTTAATTTTTTTTAATTTTTTTAAATTTTTTTCATTTTTTTATTTTTTTATTTTAAAGAAAACATGAAGAAGAAGAAGATAATATGTACAGATTGTTGTGGATATGGCTCACATCTGCCTCTGGTTTCACGTCCAGTAACGGCTTAAACGCCTTCTATGAGTCGAGGATAAGCTTCCCATCCAATTTTCTTATAAATTGGCAAACAGGGTCTTTTAGAGTCGGATTCCCAAGACTGTAACGTTTTTCATCATCCTTGAAGAGATTTTACAAATTAAGAATTTCACGATGCACCAATCCACAAGAATGCGTCTCAAGAGTCAATAAGATATCATCTAATGACTCCTTACTCAGTCCATTCTTAATGAAGAAAATTTTATCTTCTCTATTTTTGTGGAAACCATCCCCAAAGTACGACATCGCTTGTTATAATTCCATCGTCCACATTTGTAACAGACTTGTAACCTTTTTGCTCTTCTCCTTTTAGAATACGAACTTCTTCCAAGACCTAGCATGTATGAGTCAAATGAAATTGAAGACTCACCTGCTAGTAGGACCTTTGCTTCAATTATCCAGTGTACATCTTTTGGCATACCTTTGTGCATTAACAGTCTCAATCTTTCACATCGAACTTTGTAAATTTTTTTCAGAGCATTTTGAGGGAGAGAAGGAAAATGTTTTCTCAGGTTTGAAAGAATGACATCCATTTTAAAGGAGAAGAAGGATTCAGTTATTTTGGAAAACTGAAAAACAAATCGACTTGAGAGTTACGGAGTACCGTATCCGCCACTTAACCGGCAACACAAAGAACTCATCAACTTGGTTTTTTCAGAAATGGTTTGAGCCTTTGTCCATTGACTTTAAACACATTACCATTCCTTGGATTCTCAATATCTACGGCTCCATGAGGATACATGTGTTTGACAACCAAAAGGACCACTCCACATAGATCTTAATTTTTCAAGGAATAGATGCAAGTGAGAATCATAAAGCAGAACTTTTTGACCAATCTCAAAAGATTTTCTCAAAATTGTGACTGTGGATTTTATTGGATTTGACTTTTGACAATTTTCACAACTTTTGTAAAAAGTATAGCAGTCCTTAAATAAAGTGGGTCAATAAAATCCACACTGCAAGATTTTCACAGCTATTTTCTTTGAAGAAAAGCGACCTCCACATGTTTCTGAGTGACAAAATTTAATGACTCTACCTACCTCACTGTCGAGCACACATCTTCAAAAGATTTGGTCCGCATAATATCTGAACAAGTATTGTAACACCCCTTTGGAGGATGTCACACATAAAAGAAAATAAAAGAAATAGAAATAAAATCTACCCAAGTTGTGAAACATTTGTTAAATATTATTACGGGTTGTAAAATAATTCCAATAGTACGAAATATGTAATAAAAAGATAATGCGAAAAATACGAAATAAAAAAAATCATCACTAATAATATACATATGATTAAGTTATAACTTCTGTACAAATAATTTACAACTAAGACTACAAATATTTAAACAAAAACAAGAAAAAAGCAATAAAAGAGTTAATATATACAGACATACTGTTGACAATAAAAAAAACATCATGATTATCTAATCCTCCGATGGATCACTCTCGGTATGAAAATGATCATCGGAGATAGATATCTGGATGTCTCGACACATGGCGATAACGGGATCACGCAAGTCGATACGATGCTTATCTCACTAGGCTCAGGGTTTTCAAGACCCCAATAACGCCTAATGGATAAGGGTAACTCTAAGTGCAGAAAAAGCGTCGTAGTCATGACAGGCTCTTCATCAAAACGATGACGTAGGATCACAGTCACACGTCCTGCATACGTCACAGAGTCACGATCTCCTCGTAGATGCCAAGCCAGAGCACCTCCATGAAATACCAACTCTATGAATCCCAAAAATCCTGGCGTCGCCATCCCTCACAATCAATCCAGAGGATATGGATGATCGGATGGTTCTTGATCGTCAAACTGATCGTCTGCTTGCCGGTCTTCCTCCTCTTCAGGGTACACGATCTCAAGGGGCTGTTCCTCTTCCTCGAAGTCTTTACCGCGTAAAATAAATAAACAGAAAATACATATAACAAAGAGGTAAGACAACATAAAATCATCACAACATGGCCAATAAAAAGACGACAAACAATATATATATACAGTTCATGTAATACATAAAGCTTTAACAATTATAATAATAAATTGAAGTAAAATTCAGACATCATCACAATATGTCACATCACAGATAAAACCTCACAGATAAAATAAGAAATATAAGAATAAACAGATAAGATATAATAACCAATTATAGTAACAATAACCAAATAAAATAAACAAGTAAGATACAGATAAACAATAAATAGATAAGATGGAAATAAATAGACTTAGAGATAAATAATATGACAAAATCCTACTCCATGGAGCTAAAGAAAACACAAGTATCAGAGAGAGGAATGATTCGCAAAACCTAATAGTACCATGGCTGCCCCACCAACTATCTTGTTGTCACACGTTAGTCTATAGCCCCACGACACAGAATCCATCAATCCAGGCGTGGTGTAGTTCACGGTCTCACGTTGTGGCACTACGAGGCAAATGTACTACTAGATTTCACAAATCTCGATTAAATATAGTGTATGTCGAGTACCAAAGTGTGCTATCGGTTTACCACGGCCCGGCGGAGCGACCAAGCTTCATGTCACATGTGGGATCCCGTACACTAAAGCCTCCAAGTTCATTAGAACAATGAACCACACTATGTTTATCGCATCGACAACACGATGTGATTCGTCTCGTCAACAAATCCACCAAATACATGGCACACATAATGAGATAGATGGAAAGCACATGCGGGTTCACATTTTCCCGACAAAGCAAATAATTCTCAAAAATCATGACGGGTTCACATTTTCCCGACGGTAAATAGATTTTCAAAAATCATACGGGTTCACATTTTCCGACAAAGATATAGATTTTCAAAAAGCTCATGACGGGTTCACTTTTTCCCGACAAGTATAAAATAAATATAGTAACGGTCAATCGCGTAGAAATTTTATCGCATTTTCATAATTCCGTCGTTTTTACAAACGTTTAAAAATCGGGTAAAGATATTTTTTGTTTTTAAAATCGCGTAGCATTTTTAATACGTTTTCTCAATCGCGTAGGATTTTTAAATCATTTTCTTATTCGAATGCCCTTAAAATTACTTGTTTAAACAGATAGAAATAGTACTTAGTACATTTAAACTACGTAGAATAATTTTTCATAAAGCATCTTGTCTTTAGGATATTTTTACTATCTTATAGGATCATTTTTACTAAAAATTGACAAAGCATTTAGTTTATAAACTTATAATAATGGTTTTCTAAATTTTTCATAAAATTTTCTTTTTACCTAATTTTTAACCATATCATTTAATTCTTTTTGAAATCTCTAACATGCTTCAAAACCTAAAGTGAGCTATATGTTAGAAAATTTCTCAAAATTTCTGTATTTTACTTCCTAATGATAAAATCACTAGTTTTAATCCTTTAAACTTAATTCTACTCAATTTGTTTCTTCAAAAATCATTATAGAAAATTTCCCTTAACTTGTATTATCTCTTTTAATTGAAAAAGGTTTGGAATCAAGTTTTAGAAATCATAATTACCTATAGTGGCATGTTGGCGAATTTTGTAAAACTTTTTCATTTGATTTCTAAATCATGTCAAAGGTATTATCTTATCTAAGTTCATTAAATCATGTTATAAAGTAATGATTTTAAATCAAATAAATCCTTTAGGCATGTTGGCCCAAAATTTACTAAATCTTTACCATTTGATTTCTAAATTCCTTTTCTTTGATCAAAACAATTTGAAACCTTCTTATTTCTCCTAATTAATTAAGTTGCACTTTAGGAAAAATGAAGAGAACATTTTGGTCCTCACACTTTGTCATTGCAGTGAGCTAGGGAATGTGTTCTTTGGAACACTCATGCAAATTTACACATGTTATTCACATCTTATACCTTATCATATAATTCTAACACATGCATTTATATTTCTAACACATGCAAAATATTTCTAACATATAAAACCTAAATTAAAGCTTATAGACATACAATCAAAAGCTAATAGACATGCAAAATTATTACAATCACCAAACAAGAAAGCTACTAACATACAACACTTAAGCTACTAGCAACCACAAAAATTAACAAATACACATCAATAAACACACCACAACCGAATCCTTATGGATTCTACAAACAATCCATCTTCTTACCACCATCAAGGATGATAAGAATTGTCTTCTCTCTTACCTTAAATGAAGACAAAAAGCTTGCTTTCACACCTCCTATGGTTCGGTTTTCACTCCACCAAATACCTAAAAATCTCAAATAAAATCTACATGTTATTAACCATGAAAAAGAAGCTAAACCATGGAGAAATCATGGTTTAGAACTTTGAAAAAAAGAAGAGAGAAAAGAAAAATATGATATTTCACCTTCTAGATCAAATTTACAAGGTTGATTTCCAAGCCCTAAATGGAAGATTTTGAAGAAACTTCCAACTAGAAAGGTTCTTAGAATAGTGTTTAGGTTAAGGAAACTTAGTTAGAAAAAATTTTTGATGGTTGGATGGTGTAGGATAGGTCTTGGCCGAATGGAAGGAGAAAAAGGAACAACAATGGTGGCTAGGGTTCTTGATGAGAGAGAAGAGAGAAAAGTGATGAAGATGAAGTGTTGTTTTTGGCTTTCTCACTCCTAATGGCCGTAGCCTTCAAGTGGTAAGGATGTGCATGGATTTGGCTTCATCCAAGCCATTGAATACATCAAAGGTCAAGATCAAATCTTGCTTAACAAGCTTAAATTCTATTGGTTGCTCATGGTGACTCACCTTGCTTAGTCACATGATTAACGTTTAATTGTAATAAATTCTCTCAAATGAGTCATACGACTATGAAGTCACTGATACTGGAAAGTTCTACTATTTTTCTAACTACGGTGATTAATTAAGTTACCGATCTAACCATTCTAGCTAATTGTGAGTCATTAAATATTTAGGGTCCATCTTTGTCACTAAACTATCTTGACTAATAAAATAATATTATAATAATATAAAATTATTTTATTTGTGATTAAATACTAAAAATTAAAAGATTATTTTTAGTCATTGAGAATCGGGTTAAGTAAGATCCCCCAATTCTAAATAATAAAATAAGATTTTCCCGCCCGGAAAATATTATTTTCTGTCTCGAGCAAATCACACAAAAAGTCCATATAAAATCACAGACATATTTTCGGGCATTAAATCAAGAAGAAAACAATTAAAAAAAAGCAAAAACAATAAAACAAGACGTTCTGGGACGTAACGGTCATTTTCTCATTTTTTCCCACAACGTAGGTAATCGTCCAAAACGTTCAAATAAAATATCAAGAACAAGTATTATATAGTTGTATATCTTTCTAGAAAAATTAATACTGATTTTTCGAGAAAAATTTTTATTTTTTCGTCTCGAAACAAATTACATAAAACGATCAAATAAAATTTGAGCCAGTATTATCGTAATTGTTTTCATACAGAAATCGAGAACAGAAAAATAGGGACACAACGGTCATTCATACAAAAGCATGAAAAACAGAAAACAGTATATTCAGAATATTTTCTAAAAATTGGGGCGTTACAAGTATGAGTCATCCCAATAAAAATTTTTCACCTCTGTCAAAAATTTCTTTCTATCTTGGTGCGTCCATTGAGGTGGCATCTTTCCTTCTTGTTCTCCAATAAGAGTTGAGGAAATTACCACAGGAAAGCTTTGCTTTTCTCCCAAAAATGTGTACTTCAACTCAGCAGGTAATGGCTTTAGTTCCGGTGTGGGTACTTCTTCATGGGCATTATCATTCATGGGTTTTAGCTCTTTGAATGTTGGCTTTCTTCCTTTGTATTCTATTTCCTCTGTACAATCAAGCAAATCAAATGAATTAATTAAACAAACTTTTAATAGATCAGAAGAACTCCCTTTTTGAAGATGATCATCTATAATGGCTTCAATTCCTTCAACTTCCTCATTTTCATCAAGGATTTCCTGTGGTCGCTTGCACATGTTAAAAACATTGAGATCCAGTGTCATGTTTCCAAATGTTAGTTTTCACCACTCCATTTTCGCAATTTATCAAAGCATTTGATGTTGCTAAAAATGGACGGCCTAAGATAACAGGAATTAACTTGTAACTATCAACCATAGGTTCAGTATCCAAGACAATAAAATTCACAGGATATATGAATTTATCAACTTGAACCAACACATCTTCCACTATTCCTCTTTGGAATTTTAATTGATCTATCGGCAAGTAGAAGAGTTACAGAAGTTGGTTTTAACTCACCCAAGTTGAGTTGCTGATAAACTGAATATGGAAGCAAATTGACACTAGCACCAAGATCAAGTAAAGCTTTTTTAATTTTATATTCTCGAATAATGCATGAAACTGTAGGACAACCAGGGTCTTTATATTTCAACACATTATTATTCAAGAATGGAGCTTAATTGCTCACCAAAAATGCTTTCTTTTTTCACATTTAATTTCCTTTTAACATAGTGCACAAGTCCTTCAAATATTTGGCATAAGAAGGAATCTGTTTGATAGCATCTAACAAAGGAATATTGACTTTCACTTGTTTCAAAATTTCAAAAATTCTAGTGTTATGGTCCAATTTCTTTGGATTATTCAATGCTTGAGGAAATGAGGGTGAAGGTGAGAGTTTGGTCGATAATTTTTTTTTTTGGTCAACTTCTTCATTTTCTTGGGGAATTGGTTCATCTTCTTTCTCACAAGATTCAAGGATTTGTTTTTCAACAACATTTCCACTCCTAAGAGTTATCACTGACTGGACTTAGTCCATTTGTTGGTTTTCTGAACTCCCTTCATTTAGACTGTACTGTCCTTTAGGATTTGGTTGAGGTTGAGAATGAAATTTTCCTTTCTCATGAATGGTGAGTGCAGAAGAAAGTTTAGCAAGAGTGTCTTTTATGTCATTCATGGTTTGATTGTTTTGTTTATTAATAGCCTCTTGCTTTTCTATAAATGCATGCAGTGTTTCTTCAAGATTTTTCCTATATGGTGAGATATAATGTGCATATCCTTGAGAATTTTGAGAGTACTGCTGTGCCTGAGGAGGTGGTGGTTGCACGAATTGTGACTGATTATTATTCCTCTAGTTGAAATTCGGGTGATTTCTCCATCCCGGATTGTATGTATCTGAAAAAGAAGAAGTAAATAGCTTGTTAAAATTATTCATTACATTTACCTACTCATGTACAACTTCTTTAAAAATAGGAATTTTAGGACATTCATGTGTTGAGTGTCCTAAATCATCACAAATGCCACAAATTTCTTCATTTTGTATAGATTTGATTTCTTTTCTTAATTCCATGGCTTCAACCTTTCTAGCCAAACTGGCAAATCTAGCATTTAGATCTTCCTCTTGACTAAGGTGATATTTTCCTTTATTAGCACTTGCAAGATTAGATCTAATTGAATTTTCAGAAGGGTTAGTACTATGCCAAGATTGAGAATTTTCAGCCAACTGGTTTAAATAGTCTAAAGCTTCATCAGATTCTTTATCCAGAAACTCACCATTGCACATTGTTTCTACAAATTGTTTAGTTTCAGGTGTTAAACCTTCATAAAAGAAGCTTATAGTGCGCTATTTTTCAAAACCATGATATGGGCAATAACTTAACAAATCTTTAAACCGTTCCCAACATTGAAAATATGCTTCATTTGAATTTTGAAAAAAATTATGGATTTGTCTTTTCATAGCATTGGTTTTATGTGTTGGAAAAATTTTTTTCAAGAACTCACATTGCATTTCTTGCCATGTGCCAATTGATCTTGGATTCAAAGTATTAAGCCAAAATTTTGCTTTATCTTTTAAAGAAAAAGGAAACAATTTAAGCTTAACAATCTCTTCAGTATAATTTTGATCATTGAAGGCAATACATACTTCCTCAAATTCTTTCAGATGTAAATATGGACTTTCAGATTCTAAACCATGAAAATTAGGAAGTAAAGAAATCAAACCTGACTTAAATCTAAAATTGTTGGCATTGAGTGGAAAGATAAAACATGATGGACTAGAACTTCGAGGTGGTTGCAAATATTCACGCATGGTTCGCAACGGTTGATTTTCATGTTCATCATGTATACTTTCATTGTTAGCCATTATGTCTATTGTGTGTGATTGTGATTCAAACAAATCAATATATAAAGTACCAGAATTAATTTTAACTAAACAACCTGAATTTAAATCATGATACCAATTAAACATAAATACATAAATAACTTAAAATAAATAAACAAAAATAATGTACAAGCTGACGGTGTAACCCACCATTAAATATTAACAAGGATGTGGTATAAACCAACCACCCAAAAATAAAAATAAAAATAAATAACAGAAAAGTAAAAGGGAGAGTTTCTCCCACTAAGTTAGTGCATAAAATAAAATGACAAAAATAAATAAATAAAATTAAAAAACAAAAAAAATAAATGACATAAATATAAAAGTTAGAAAGTTAGTATGTTAGCAAGTTAGTAAGTTAGAGTTAGATAGTTAGAAAGTTAGAGAGTTAGTAAAGAAATCGAAGGATCGCAAGCCGATCTTTTGCTCCGGTGAGGAGAAGAGAATAGATTTTATTAAAGAAAACGAACCTCAATAAATCAAAACTTCAAATCAAGTCCCCGGCAACGACGCCAAAAACTTGACTGCGGGATTTAAGGATACAAACCCAAGTGCAGGTTGTCTAAAGTAATAAATTTCTCGGGAATCCGAGGTCGATCCACAGGGAATTGATGAAGAAAAATTAATTGAGATAAGAAAAGGATTTGTCACAACACCAAAAGTAATAAAACAAGTTCACAAATGAATTTAAGGGCTTGCTTAGGTTAGGAGATCCACTCTTGGTAATAAATTAAAGATAAGATTATTTCTCTTTATAACTCAATTGAAATCCACACACAACGGAGGTTCCAATCGAAAAATATAACATTCAAAGTTCAATTATATATGCAATCATATTATAATTCCTTTAATTATCTACCAACATTTGTAAATGAGTTCAAGCATTCACTGTGCCAATCCTATTGTCTACAATAAATCAAGATCTCCATTATACAAAGAAGGCTTCTAAATTGATTGGAAACAAAATATAACACATATAATGTTCAATTGATAATATTTCATTTAAGCACAAGAAATAGAATAATCTAACCTTATTTCATTACCAAGAGCTTCACTCTTTCACCCAAGCAAGATGAAAATTTATTTACTCATAGATAAGAAGAGAGAAAGAGAGAAGAAGAAGATAAACATAGCTTCAATTTAGAACAAGAAAAAATTACAACAAAGGAAAATAATAAACAAGCATAACTACAACTTGTAAAAACTAAGCCTAACACCAAGTGCCCAACACTCCCTTCAACATCCAGCTCATGGTGCCTTTTATAGAGGAGTAGGGATACAAAATGACAAGGAGAATGATTAAGAGTAGGTGGATGAGTGGGTGGAGTGGTTGGATGAGTGGTTGAGTGGTTGGATGATTGGATGAGTAGTTGGATTATTGAGATTCTTTATCTCCGAAATAATTCATTGCTTAAGTCATTGATTCCGTCATTTTCGAGCCAAGTGGTCTTCATGAAAGTTCTAGGAAATTGTCTAAGCTTTCCAATGGCTCTAGAATCACCCAAAAATTCGTCCTACAGCCCAAGATATGACCTAATTACTACAGACTATTCAGGCCCAGTTTCAGCACCTCTGTTTTGACTTTCAGACCCAATATCACCATCAAGGAGCCCGAATCAAGTTTTGTGTTCAACATGAAAGTTTTAGATCTGGGTCTTAACTTTCAAATATCCAAATTTCAGCCCAAGATAATTCTTGCAGCCCGATTTATGCTCTGATTACTGTACACTGTTCAGGTTTCAGACACAAAACTCGTGTTCTGTCTTCCAAGCCCAATTTGCTCCTCTAGATGTCTGATTGAGACTTTGAGCTCTTCATCAAAGTTGTAGAGCTCTCTCTTATCTTTCCTCCAAGGTAAAATTCATAATTATTAGACATTTAGAACTCAAGATATGACCGAAATACAGAAACAGTGTAAGACCCAAATAGTCAAAAAAATCAATTAAGTCGATTTGAAATTCAATCTTACAAATCATAACCAAACTTAATCAATTAAGTACATGAAGAGTGTAAATGACTAAAAATAAGGGTTTATTAATGTATAAAATATATGATTATCAGTATCTATATATAAATATGGGTATATAAAAATATTACCAGTTGAAATTTGTAAGTTTATTATATGTACAGTTATTCATAAAAAAAATGATCTAACTAAATTTCTGTACGAATATGAGTGTTACTAATTAAATTTAACTTTTTAATCTTAACTATTGATTTATTTTATTAATAAATCAATGGTTAAGAATCCATTACTCCATTTATGGACCACTTTGTAAGTGATCCATATATATTAGACATTCTCTACTTATGGTGTGTGAATCTATGAAGCACGGACATACCGATTATGAGGCGTGTCCGCGTGTCAGACACGTGCCCGTGTCAGACACATGAAGACACTCGTATGACACATGTGTCCTGCGTGTCTGAATGTGTCCGATTAAAAAGATTATTTTTTTCAGTTTAGACATGTTTCGGACACGCTCGAACACTTCTCATACACGCTCGGACACTTATCGGACACACTTGGACACGACTAAGACACGACTTGAACATGACTCATTAATATTTTTTTTAAGAAAAAAGTTTCCATGATTAACGTTTAATTAGTAAGCCCGTAACTCACTCAAACTCAATCATATGACTAACGTCTTAAGCCACAATTTTCATATATCAGTATTTTAAGTTTTATCTTTCAACACACCACTATTTTCATCTAATCATTCTACCTCTGCTTGTACCAAGTCGCCCACTTCGTTGTCATCAAAGCTTGCCTCACACCAATATTTCGTCTAGTTATTTTTTTATGCACATATACTTGTACATGATTAGTTCTATTAGGAGAAGTTAGTTTAAGAGATTTTTTAGAATATATCAATAGAAATTATGTTTTATATTTTTTAGGAGAAACTTACTTAGGTAGTAAATATTAACACATACGCATATATTAAAATATTATAAATCTTCAAGTTTATAGAAATGATATTAATGAATTATAAATTTTTTTTTAATTTTAAAATATTATATATATATATATATATATATAATGTGTCAGTATCCTATAATTTTTGAATTTAGTGTGTTTTCGTCAGTGTCTTATAATTTTTAAATTTGATATGTTCTCATATCTATATCTATGTCATATCCTGTGTCTGTGTCGATGTCTGTGCTTCATAGGTGTGAATGAGTCAATTTCTGGGCACTCGTGTTGGGCTACTGAATTTTCAGACTTGAGCACGAAATCTCAGAAGAAAGGTAAAAGGTCTTCTGGATGGTGCAGATGGAACACATGTATTCTACTATGCTTGAATTGAATCTGTCAAATTCTATGCAACCCATATTATGATTTATCTTGATTTTTTTTAGTAGACTATTAATTAGTATGCTTTTAACAATTCAAGGGACCATGCATATATGGGACCATTTTAGGTGTTTTAATTAATGATAGCTAGCTAGTTGATGAGGAATGTCTCATATGAATCACTTATAAAGTGATCTATAGATGAATTATGATTTTTGAGTTATTAATTTATTGTTAAAATAAATTAATGACTCAAATTAAAAGATATCTTTTAATTAATAACACATAAATTTATATAAAAATTTAATCAAATTAATTTTTTTAATAAATAATCATACATATAAGTAATGTATAAATTTTAATTAATAATTTTTTTATATATCCAAATTTATATATAGATACTTGTCTGATTAAAAAAAAAGTAATCAATTGCTAGATCCACACTTATTGAATCTATATTAGCATCCTCTTAGTTGACGAGTTGTGTTGATTAAGTATAATTAATTAATTAATTAACCTCATCTTGGGTATAACTTGGAGCCAAGGATCTCTTTCTGGCCATATTTTCTCCAAGTGAAGCCATCCTCCTATGGCATCTCTGTGTTTCAAACCTGTGGTGCAGGAATCAACATTGTTTTCTTCTTCGGATCATTCTTCCTGCTGCTAATTAAAGTATACATGAAGACTCAATCATTAGGTCAATGTCCAAGAAATTACTACTATATATGTAAAGAGAATTGTATTAATCAACGGGGTTGTAAAAATTATGTGAAATGATATAATTTATCATTCGTGTAATTAATAGGAAATATCTGTGTACCAAAAAAAAACATATGTGACTTGTTGCCTAATTACTAAGAAAGACCTTGGAAAATTCTAATCTCTACTGGTGCTTTCTCATATGCACCCCTTCCCTTGAAAATGGCATGTCACAGAAATTCCACTAAAAAGTATTGAGCTTTAGTTGCTTATCATTGCAACGATTTGTATTAAAAATAAAGGGCATTCTTCTATGTGAAGTCTAAATGTTTGAACGATATCTACTATTTATTTATTCCTTTTTATCTCCGTTCCAATAAGTCCATGAATAACCCTAATTAAAAGATGTAAGAAGACTTCATTAAGAAAAAACAAAAAGTAAAAAGTAATTATTTTTGAAAAATTTGTTTTTCTTTAAAAAAATAAAAGTACAGTACTGAATAATTGAACGTTATCCTCGCATCACGATGAAACGTCATCGTTAGCTTTGTAAGGCAAAGTGAAGTTATTATCTGATTCTTGTATAAATTTTAGGATGAAAAAAAAATATATTAAAAAGAACAATGTGATATATATATATATATATATATTTTTGAATAATTGAATGATTTCTACTAATTCATTCTATCTAATAACTATTTATGTATTTGACTAAATATTTTGATTACGTAGAATTATTTATTTAAGATTCTTGTATGAAATTAAGAGTTCTGTTATTTAAATACTTAAAATATAATATCAAAACAATAATCTATTTATATCAAGATAGGGTATAAAATATGAAATCATTCTTTTACAAGAATAATGTGTTACACTCATAAATAGGATAGTGTCCCAAACAAAGTCATATTCTTAATATTTAAAAAATATTTTTATAAATTTAGTTGATATAATTTGGATGGATTAAATTAATAAAATATTAACATATTATTAATGCCTTACATATTATATATTTATTGAATAAAAATTAATAATTTATATTTTTTACTAACTTAATATACTTAATTTAGATGTATTAAATTAAATTTATACAAAAGTTTTTCTTTCATCTGTCGATAATTTTTTTTCTTTATGGAAAATTTTCTTGTTCCACATCTCACATCAATAGCTCCCTTCCTAGCGTTTACCATTCATTTGTTACTCTCTTTCTTTCCTCTCAAACCCCAAAGCGTTTCCCTTTCTTCTCTCTCACCATCGCCTCTTTCGAAAACCAAAGCCACCTGGTACTTTTTTATTGGTAAATCCAGCCCAAAAGGACAAAGCAAAATTTTTCCAAGAAAAGCCAAACAGGAAAACCACAACAAATCCTTGAGCCACGAGCATATAGAAAATGAATATCCTTTGCCCTGAGAGTGTCTCAGGCTCTCAGCCAAAAAGAAGAGTGATAATCAGAGAGCTTGTTCAGGGCCAAGAGGCTGCCACACAGCTCAAGCTTCTGCTTCAGAAGCCCTTTGAGGCTGATGGGTCTCTCTCATTTGAGGAACTTGCGGCCAATGTATTGAGATCTTTTATAGAGTCTCTTTCTGGTCTGATTTTTTCTTCTGAACCCCTTGGTGATGAGGTGGCTCATTTCAGAATCTGCTGAATTCCGGCGAAAATGGATCTGAAGATTCCAGTGAGAGTAGGAAGAGATACTTGCCGGCCAAAAAGGATTGGAGAGGTTGCTACAAAAGGTCATAGCTTCTTTCTGTTCTCTCTCTCGTGATCTTCTGTTTTACATATAGTGACATATTCTTATTTCACTTCCTCGGCCGACAAAGGTCGTTTTGTCGGAGATTTGTCAAAATGAATTGGGAAATGTACGGAAGTACGGATGTATAGGTTTTAAGGGTGGGCCAAATAACCAATAAACCAAACCAAATTGTCAAACTGTACTAAACCACACCATAAAGAACCGAATTATCAAAATCGGTTTATAAACTGAACTAGTTTTTTGAGTTTGAAGTGGTGCACTTATCCATTTGTGAAATACAATTTAGTAACTAGAATTCACCTAACTGAACCAGTTTTGAGTTTAAAACATAAAAGCATCATGTATAATTATTCAAATGGTTAGAGTCTCACATTACTTGCATCAATCTTTTGAATGCTATTTATAAACTTGTTGGGTCACTCCACTTAATATTAATTAATTTTAAGTTTGAATCTCACATGGTATCAAATTCAAGATCATATCTTTGTTACTTATTCCGTAAGGTTCGCTCTTTGTCTAGGCTCGTTTATTTTGGTTCAATTCTTATCTTACAAAATGAATACACATCAATCTTCATGGATCATACCTTTCATTCCACTTCCAGTTCCTATGTTAATAGGAGTGGGACTTCTACTTTTTCCTGCGGCAACAAAAAATCTTCGCCGTATGTGGGCATTTCCTAGTATTTTTTTTTTAAGTATAGTTATGATTTTTGCGGTCGATCTGTCTATTCATCAAATCAATAACAGTTCTATCTATCAATATGTATGGTCGTGGACTATAAATAATGATCTTTCTTTAGAGTTTGGCTACTTGATCGATTCACTTACCTCTATTATGTCAATATTAATAACTACTGTTGGCATTCTGGTTCTTATTTATAGTGATAATTATATGTCTCATGATCAAGGATATTTGAGATTTTTTGCTTATATGAGTTTTTTTAATACTTCAATGTTGGGATTAGTTACTAGTTCTAATTTGATACAAATTTATATTTTTTGGGAATTGGTTGGAATGTGTTCTTATCTATTAATAGGTTTTTGGTTCACACGTCCTATTGCGGCAAATGCTTGTCAAAAAGCGTTTGTAACTAATCGTGTAGGGGATTTTGGTTTATTATTAGGAATTCTAGGTCTTTATTGGATAACAGATAGTTTGGAATTTCGGGATTTGTTTCAAATATTCAAGAACTTGATTTTTAATAATGAGGTTAATATTTTTTTTGTTACTTTGTGTGCCCTCTTGTTATTTTGCGGTTCAGTTGCTAAATCTGCCCAATTTCCCCTTCATGTATGGTTACCGGATGCTATGGAAGGACCTACTCCTATTTCCGCTCTTATACATGCTGCTACTATGGTAGCAGCGGGAATTTTTTTGATAGCTCGACTTCTTCCTCTTTTCATAGTTATACCCTCCATAATGAATGGAATAGCTTTCATAGGTATAATAACAGTAGTATTGCTCAAAAAGATATTAAGAGAAATTTGGCCTATTCCACAATGTCTCAATTGGGTTATATGATGTTAGCTCTAGGTATGGGCTCTTATCGAGCCGCTTTATTTCATTTGATTACTCATGCTTATTCAAAAGCATTGTTGTTTTTAGGATCCGGATCCATTATTCATTCAATGGAAGCTATTGTTGGATATTCTCCAGAAAAAAGTCAAAATATGGTTCTTATGGGCGGTTTAACAAAACATGCGCCAATTACAAAAACTGCTTTTTTAATGGGTACACTTTCTCTTTGTGGTATTCCGCCCCTTGCCTGTTTTTGGTCCAAAGATGAGATTCTTAATGATAGTTGGTTGTATTCACCAATTTTCGCAATAATAGCTTGTTCCACAGCAGGATTAACTGCATTTTATATGTTTCGGATCTATTTACTTGTTTTTGAAGGATATTTAAACGTTCATTTTCGAAATTTCAATGGAAAAAAAAATAGTTCATTCTATTCAATATCTTTATGGGGTAAAGAAGGAAAAAAAAATTTAAAAAAGAAAATTCATTTATTAGCTTTATTAACAATGAATAATAATGAAAGGACTTCTTTTTTTTTTCCGAAGAATACATATCCACATTCAATTAATCAAAATGTCAAAAGCATAACACGTCTTTGTATTGATAGTACCTATTTTGGTACTAAAAAGGCTGCTTGTTTCTATCCTCATGAATCGGACAATACTATGCTTTTTTCTATGCTTGTATTAGTACTATTTACTTTGTTCGTTGGGGCCATAGGAATATCTTTCAACCAAGAAGGAATAGATTTGGACATATTATCAAAATTGTTAATTCCTTCTATAGACCTTTTACATCAAAATTCAAAAAATTCTGTGGATTGGTATGATTAACCACATTGGAAGAAGTAGTTTATTTTGGTTCAATTCTTATCTTACAAAATGAATACAATTCAATTCATTTCTAAACTGGTTATAAACATGAACTGATTCAAAATCGGTTTGGTTTTTTATGTCAAATCGAACCATGTCCACCGCTAATAGGTTTAAATTTACTTATTTTATATTTAAAATAGTTTATAATAAAAAATTATTGAGGGAATTTTTAAAAAATAAATTATTATTTCTCTTAAAATAAGATGAACCAAACATTATAAAAAAAATATTTTTTCATATCAAAATTCTTCCATCAATTTTACACTGGGTTAATACTGTACAATAGGTGACTAACAGTGTATTATATAGTCAACGGAATTATAAGATAATTGTACATGGTTAATCCATGTAAAAATCATATAAAAAAAATAGTATGCTTATAGGGATTGTTGTTACAAACATGGATAAAGATTTTTTTTTTTTATGAAAAATATTTGTAGGTTTGAGTTTGAGTTGGACTTGTTGATATGTGATGACATATATAAAAGAATTAATGCAGTGAATCCCATATGTTGATTTGGATTAGTGCAAGAGATTTTCAAGGGTTCAGATTCAAGTGGATTCCTTTATCTTACTTGTTGATATGTGATGACATATATAAAAGAATTAATGCAGTGAATCCCATATGTTGATTTGGATTAGTGTAAGAGATTTTCAAGGGTTCAGATTCAAGTGGGTTCCTTTATCTTAGATGCTTGCTGTTATTTTGATTAGGCAGAGATTCGACTGAAGATTAATTTTTAAATAAAACAGTTAATAAAAGACAGGTTAAATAATTAATTCTAAATTAATACTAAGGTTATGACAATAATTAAGAAAACACTAATTAATTATTCTAAACTAGCACGATGTAAATTGAAAACAATAAGGATTTGATTTCACTTTATCTTTTGATTAATATTTGAGATTTTAATCTAATTATGTTCTCTTATCTCTAGGGTGGAGTATACTTTGAGAAACTAAAAAAATCTAATTAAGTTCTAACTAGTCAATTGATGGGCAGATTCTCTAATTTAATTAATATGTCCCAATTTCTTGGAACATTAATTCTCTTTAATCTTAGAAACTCAATTAATCCCTTAATTAAATCCCAAGAACTAAAGACATTATGAAATTTATGGAGTCTCAAGTAAATTCCCACACAATCAATAGCTCCTATTCCTAGATAGTCAAGATTATGACATTTATCATATGGTGTAAGTTATGCGTAAATTTTTCAATTTCTCACACTACCCACAATATCAATTTATAGATGATCAAGTTATAAAAACATTAAGAACCATGACAAATACTCAATTGAATAATTAAAAGAGACTTAAATTATATTGAGAATCAAACCAAATACATAATCATCCAAACTCAGTTACATCATCACCCTAGCATAAAGAGAGTTTAACTACTTATAGCAATAGAAGCAATAATCAAATCAAGAGGAAGAAAAAACATCACAAATGAGCCTTAGAAAAGAAGAATCTTGATGTCTTCAATGGTGATCTTCTCTTCTTCTCCAAGAGAGCTTCGCGCCTCTTTCTTCTTCTCCTCCTTGGAGTGTCGTTTCCACCTTACGTAAAAATTAAAGAATGTTTAAAAGTGTAGAGTCTTGAAATCTCTCTTTTATCCCTCATTTTAAGAAGATAGGCTGCCTAATTTCATATTGTACTCTCTATTTTTTTGTACTTCATATGACAAGATTGGCTTTTGTGATAAACATAAAAGTTATTACATTTTCTGTTAGTTTTCCAATGCCACAAGAATCGCATCAATCTAAAATCTGTAACTCAAGATATGCCCAAAATAATGCACTAAGGTTAGAATTTCGAGTTTGAATTTGAATTTGCAACAAAATTCCTTTTCTTCAAAGATTCTTATCCAATCTTAAACTAGAATCATCTTGAATTTTCCACCAACAAAAACTTAAGATTTAGATAAGATCTCTTTAAACTCTATCTTCAAGATCTCCCAATTTATTCTAAAATCATTAAGATTTTACTAGTAATCATTATTTTTGCTTTTCTTTAAACTTTTATTTTCCATGGAAAGATATTCTGAGACATATAGTACTTATATGATTTATACATAAGTTGCATCACAACACAAGTAAATGAAGTAACTGTCTTTTTCTTTCATTGGCTCCTTTTCTTTCTTTTCTATCTCCAAAAAAATATGCTGATCGACAGAGTGATCTATATAGAAATCTCAAAAATGACTTTAATAGGCTTTTGCTGGAGGTGAACATTTGCTTTCTGATTCAGAGAGTCTCTGACTCATACCAAAAGTAGAAACTAAACTCAAACAGCTGCAGGTAGAGGCTAGTGGCAGAAAACCAGCTTAGGAAACTTGCTGAACGTTGATAATACTATTTGGCACTTTATTAGGACAGTTGAAAAAGATATTCAAATTTATTGGTATTAATCAGTACTGGATACTAGATTAACTGTTAGAGGTATAAATAAAACTATTCATTTACTTTCACCTAACAACTTAAACTATTAAGAAAGTTAAATCATGATATAATATCAAAATAAACTATTAAGAAAGTTAAATCATGATATAATATCAAAATCGATTTAGAATTCGATTCTTACTACCAAGTTAAAATCAGGGGCAGAACTACATTATAAGTGAGGAGGGTGGCTGCACCTCTTCAGATAAAAAAATTCCTTAAGGTTATGTTTGGAATGAATAAAAATGAGAAATGATTTGATTTGATTTGAATTGAATTGATTTGATTTGATTTAAAAATCAAATTTTGTGTTTGAAACTTTAAAAATAAAATAGGATTTGAATTGATTTAGAAATCAAATTTTGTGTTTGTAATTCATTAAAATGAGAATTGATTTGATTTGATTTTATTATTTTACATTTTAACCCTTATGAAAGGTTGTTAGAAGTAGTTACTAAGGGTAAAATAGTTTATTTATTTCAAATCAAATCAAATCCTAACAAATCTTATCAAAATTGATAGAATTTCTAAAATAAAAAGAATAAAATTCATGAGATTTTAGAAATCAAATCATTTCTTATTTTTAAATATTTTAAATACAAAATTTAATTAAATTTGATTTACAAATTAAATTATTTCTCATTTTTGTCTGATGTCGCCCCTGCTAGATGTCCCCACTTTTCAAACAAAAGTTACATTTTAGAATACACTATAGGTGGCCTGTGCATTATCTATACTCAAAGGAGTTGTTGTGTGAGAGAGTGTTAGAAATATAAAAATAATTTATGTATTTTCATATAACAGTTTAAGCTTTTAAGAAAATTGATTAATTACATTTGGATTTCTGCAACTTCTGGTGATTTTTCTTTTAAAATTAGGTTAGTCATCTAAGTTACCTTCTTATTAAAAATTTGCAGGAGTTACTTCAGGTGTACTCGGAAGTATGATCAAGGCTGCCGGGCAACCAAACAGGTGCAGCGGACACGAGAATTCGGATGTGTACCAAACCAAGTACATTAATTGGCATTCGCACATGCAAAGCCACCCCCAAGGCTCCACATTTGGACACGGATTCAAGTACTTGGGAATCATTTCTTTGTGAATTTTCATCCTGATGATTCCAAGGTACCAAATGAACAGGCTCATCCTATTAGCTCATCAAGCCTAACTTCTATAAAACAAGAATATCCCAAAGAAGACACTCCTAGTGATGTTACAGATCACAAGTTGGATCCAAGCCTTTGGTCAAATTTGAAGGATTTTGAACCATCCAAACCTGCCATAATGCCCTTAAAGATGGCATCTGATAATGCAGAAACAGGATAAAAAATTGCGTGAAGGAATACGTGAAGGCCCACCAGAGCCGAATTGCAGTTGTGTTTTCTTGCTCCCAACGAATACCAAGTAGAAAAGGAGCATCCGTTGAGCAAAGACCAGTGTCACTTAGTTCTGGTTTCATGGCTCCACGAAGACCTTCGTTCTAGATTTCGTTAAGGTAATAAGAGTTCTCTTTGCTACTTCGCAGAAAGTGATCCATTTTTTTCTGTGGAAAATTTATGATCTTTTCTATTTTTAATTGTTGTCTGCTGAAAAACTCGTAAAGGGTTCGTCTGAAAGGCCATTTGTTTTAGCGGTCGGGTTTATTTTATGCAATTTTCAATGCTATGTAATATGGGTATCTCGCCAATCAGAGTTTGATTTGAAGATTGTAGATGCATTCACCTTGTTTTGAAGATTTTAAGCCCCTTGGTGGTGAGGTGGCTCATCAGAATCTGCTGAATTCCGGCGAAATATGGGTCCGAAGATTCCAGTGAGAGTAGGAAATGTAAGGTTCAGTCATTCCTTTCGGTGGCTTTAGTCAAGAAAAGAGGCAATTTTATTGTCAACAATTGCAGGCAAATTCGGTTGGTGGATGGCAGATGTTTTCTCGGTGGTTGAAGCATTAAATATAATGCTTGGAGAAGTCTCTATAAATAGAGACATTTGTTTCATCTGAAAAATAAGTAGAAGCAAAAGCATAGTGACCAGAGTTGTAGAGCAACGAGAGTTGTATCTTTTTTACAGAGAGAAAAATAATGAGAGAAAAATAGTGAGTTAATTTGTGAGAATTTTATCTATAAATTGAAGATACAATATTATTATATTTTTGTATTTCTATTATTTTATAGTGGAAGTTTAAGTAGTCTCGGGTCCCGTGGTTTTTTCCTTACTCACATTGAGAAGATTTTTTCACGCTAAAATTTTATGGCTTTATTACATTTATTTTACGTTTCCGCTTAGTGTCTATTTTGAGTTCACAGATGAGGGAAATTATGTTGTCATTTTTCAACAGTGGTATTAGAGCTCGCCTGGTTGTTAATCCCATAAAAATTCTTAGTATGCTCTATGGTTACAGCATTGACTGATCTTTCACATCAGAAAAGATTTTATTGGGATCACTGTCAACTGCAAATTTTATCAGAGCTGGTCTGTTTGGGAGAACTATTATCCTGTGTAATTCAAAATTGAGGGTTTTGTCACTCATGATGGAGATATGTTCACGCTAACTGCTGACAATAACTCCTATTGGAAGCCGGTGATGGAAGATCACTTATACTGCAAGGATTTGTATGAGCCAATTACTTAGAAGGATAAACCAGAAGGGAAGATCGACAAAGATTAAGAGCTCCTGAATCAGAAAGCAGTAGCTATGATCCGCAAATACATTGATCACAGTTTGTTCGAGCATGTATCAACTTATACAAATACATATGAGTTGTGGATGAATCCTTGATTCAAAAGAAGACGCCGAGAAACAAAGCCCACCTTGTCAGACGGTTGGTAAAGTTGGAGTACATGGACAGTTAAAACATGATCGAATATCTAAACACCTTCAAAGGTATTGTGAATCAATTGACGAAGGCAGAAATGAAGATAGATGATGAGTTACAGACTCTTCTACTCCTTAGTTCTCTGCATGAGTGTTGGGACACTCTAGTTGTCACTCTCAGCAATTCTGCTCCAGATGGAAAGCTTAGCATGAATTCTGTTACAGACAGTTTGCTGAATGAAGAGTCAAGACGAAGGGAAAGAGACTTGAACAACCAGTTTGAAGCTAACGTTGTTGAAAATAGAGGAAGGAGTAAGAATTGTGAAAAAAGAGGTTATGGAAAATCACAAGGTAGATCCAAATCTCGCACTAGACTAAATTGTTATTATTGTGGCAAACCAGGCCACAGGAAGTCTAAGTGCAGATTCTTGAAAAGAGATTAATAGGCTGGAACAGTCCATCCTGACCAGATAGACCCAAAGAAGAAGAAAGAAGAAGGAACCACTACTGCAATGGCCTTGAATGATGAAAACATATTTATTGTCGGAGAAAAAAATTATCTAAATGTTACGTCTAATGACTGTATTTGGATAATTGACTCTGGAGCATCCTTCCACGTAACTCATGAAGAATTCTTCTCATCATACCAAAAAGGAGACTTTGGTACGGTGAAGATGGGAAATCATGTCACAAGCAAGATTGTTGGCATTGGTGAAGTAACTATGATTACTGAGAATGGAAACAAACTTATGTGAAAGAGGTAAGACATGTTCCAGACATGCGTCTGAACCCTATCTCAGCAGGAAAGTTAGATGAAGTTGGGATGATAAATCAATTTGGTGCTGGTAGATGGAATCTCAGCAGAGGAAGCATGATTATTGCTCGTGGAAAGAAAGAAGGCTCCTTGTACATCATGCAAGGAAAGATATACAAGGGAGGGACCAATGTTGCTCAAGACGCAACCAAAGAATTGTGGCACAGACGACTAGGCCACATGAGCAAGAAAGGTTTGGAGATTCTCGCAAAAGATCATCTTCCAAATATAAAAGGGCAGCCACTTGAATCCTGTGAAGACTGTCTAGCGGACAAACAACACAGAGTATCTTTCCAAAGATCAGATGATGCAAGAAGAAGAAAGCAAATTCTGGATCTTGTTCATTCAGACGTTTGCTCAACGTCTGAAAGGTCTCTTGGTGGTGCTCAATACTTTGTTACCTTCATTGATGATCACTCTATGAAAGTGTGGGTGTATCCATTGAAGACGAAAGATCAAGTTCTTCAAGCTTTCAAGGAATTCCATGCTTCTATAGAACGAACATCTGGAAGAAAGTTGAAATGCTTGAGAACTGATAACAGCAGAGAATATAGAGGTCCATTTGAAGCATACTGCAAAGTTCATGGGATAAGACATAAGAAGGTACCTCCCAAGACTCCTCAGATGAATGGAGTAGCTGAAAGGATGAACAGAATGATTGCAGAGAAAGTCATAAGCATGCTTTCTCAAAGCAAAACTTTCCAAGTCAGTTTGGGGTGAAGCGGTAAAAACTGCAGTTGATTTGATAAATCTGTCTTCTTCAAGACCTTTACATGGAGAGATACCAGATGAAGTATAGTCTGGAAAGAAAGCCTCCTATAGTCACTTGAGAGTCTTTGGGAGCAAAGCATTTGTCCATATTCCTAAAGATGAAAGAGCAAAGCTTAATGCTAAGACGAAGGAATGCATATACCTTGGTTCACCAAGAGATGAACTTGGTTTCAGATGTGGTATTCTATGAAGATCAGACGATCCAGGACATTCAGCAATCTAAGAAGCCAAAGACCATTGGGATACATAATTCAGGGGGAGAGATTACTCAAAAGAATGATGAACTTGATCAGACAACACAACCCCATCAGATGGAGCAACCTGATCAAACAGAACAACCTGACCAGACAGAACAAAGTCAGACAATGCAGGGAGAACAGATGATGGAGACTAATTAGACAGAACAAGAACCTCAGGTAAGATGATCAATAAGAATCAGACAACCATCAAGAAGGTATATCTCTGATGAATATGTCAATCTCACTGATGAAAGAGAACCTCAAAGCTTCATGGAAGCCATTGAGACAGACGATAAGGGGAAATGGATGCAAGCCATGGAAGAAGAGATATAGTCTCTAAACGAGAATAAGACGTATGACCTGGTGAAATTACCCGATGGAAGAAAGGCGCTGAAGAACAAGTGGGTGTTCAAGCTCAAGACTGAAAAGAATAGCCCGAACCCCAGATACAAAGCACGAATAGTTACGAAAGGGTGCAATCAGAAGAAAGGTATAGATTTTGAAGAAATCTTCTCACTAGTGGTGAAGATGACATCCATTAGAGCAATCCTTGGTCTAGCTGCTAAACTAGACTTGGAGATAGAACAACTTGATGTCAAAAAAGCATTCTTACATGGAGACCTAGAGGAAGAAATTTACATGGAGCAACTTGAAGGTTTTGCAGAATCAGGTAAAGAACACCTTGTGTGCCGCTTGAAAAAAAGCTTCTATGGTCTGAAGCAAGCTCCAAGACAATGATACAAGAAATTTGATCTCTTCATGGCCCAACATAATTTCAAAAATACGTCCACAGACCACTGTGTGTTTGTGAAGAACTATGAGAATGGTGAATCCATCATACTTCTGTTGTATGTTGATGATATAATGATTGTTGGGAAAGATAAGAAAAGATAGGTGCTCTCAAGAAGGCATTAAGCAAAACCTTTTCCACGAAAGATCTAGGTGCAGCAAAGAAGATTCTTGGAATAAAGATCACTAGAGATCGTTCTAAAAGGATACTGTAGATGTCAAAAGAAGACTATATCAAGAAAGTTCTTGAAGGTTCAACATGCATAATGTCAAACTTGTACATGTTCCATTACTTGGTCATTTCAAGCTCAGAAAGACACAATGTCCAAGGAATGAAGAAGAAAAAGAAGAAATGAGCAAGGTGCCCTATTCTTCTGTTGTAGGTAGCCTTATGTACGCAATGGTTTGCATAAGACCAGACATTGCTTATGCAGTAGGAGTTGTAAGTAGATTCCTATCGAATCTAGGAAAAGATCATTGGAATGTTGTGAAATGGATACTAACGTATTTGAAAGGAGCTACCAAAAGGTGCTTGTGTTTTGGCAATAGAAATCTAATGCTCATTGGGTATGCAGATGCAGATATGGCAGGGGATATAGATTCAAGAAAGTCTACATCTGGGTATTTGATTACTTTTGCAGGGGGAGCTGTCTCATGGCAATCACGACTACAAAAGTGCATTGCTTTAAGCACCACAGAAGCAGAATACATTGCAATCATTGAAGGTTGCAGGGAGGTCCTGTGGATGAAGAAGTTCCTGCAAGAGTTAGGCCAGAATCAAGAAAGTTATGTTTTCTATTGCGACAGTCAGAGCGCAATTCATCTCAGGAAGAACTTGACATTTCATTCAAGATCAAAACACATCGACATAAGGTATCACTGGATTCGTGATGTGTTGGAAAATAAATCGCTGCAAGTTGAGAAAATCCACACCAATGACAACGGGGCAAATATGATGACAAAAACTCTACCAAAAGAGAAGTTAGAATTTTGTCAAGAAGCTGTAGGCTTAGCATCAACCCCGAAATGTTCCAAGATTAATTTTCTAATGGTTGGAGGGGGAGAATTGTAAGGTCTAGCCATTCCTTTCAGTGGCTTAAGTCAAGAAATGAGGCAATTTTATTGTCAACAATTGCAGGCAAATTCGGTTGGTGGATGGCAGATGTTTTTCGGTGGTTGAAGCATTAAATATAATGCTTGGAGAAGTCTCTATAAATAGAGACATTTGCTTCATCTAAAAAACAAGTAGAAGCAAATGCATAGCAACGAGAGTTGTAGAGCAACGAGAGTTGTATCTTCCTCACAGAGAGAAAAATAGTGAGAGAAAAATAGTGAGCTAATTTGTGAGAGTTTTATCTATAAATTGAAGATACAATATTATTGTATTTTTGTATTCTCATTATTTTATAGTGAAAGTTTAAGTGGCCTATGGGTCCTGTGATTTTTTCCTTACTCATATTGAGAAGGTTTTTTCACGCTAAATTTTTTTGGTGTTATTACACTTATTTTACGTTTCCGCTTAGTGTCTATTTTGAATTCACAGAGGAGGGAAATTATGTTGTCATTTCCTAACAGGAAAAGATAATTGCCGACCGAAAAAGATCAGAAAGGTTGCTACAAAAGAAGGTCATAGCTTCTTTCTGTTCTCTCTCTCTTTCTCATGATCTTCTGTTTTACACTCAGAAGCATGAAGGAGGAGTACCAGTACCCATTATGTACCGGGTACGGGTACGTGATGGGTACGCGTTGGGTACGTACCGGATATGTACCCATTTTTTTTAATTTGGATACGAATCCTAGGTAGCTGGGTACGACTTGACCCATTTTTTTACCAAAAACACACTCGTTTGAAGCATTTTGCTTCATTTATTCATTCTCCTTCTTGCCCTTACCCATTCCATTCGACCTTCCTTCAGTTATTCACTCTCTTACCCGCGCGGCCCAACCTTCACCTTTAGCTCTACAACTCCGGTGACTGCAGTGTGGAACGTCAATCCGTTCGAGTCTCTGCTTCTACCCGAGTCAGTCCGTTCGAGTCTCTGCTTGGCACCCTCTCGTCAGTCCATTCGTTGCCCTCCCTCTCGTCTTTCCTTCCTCTGCACACCGTCTCGTCTTTCCGTTCGAGAATCATATCTATCTCATTTAGACCTTATAGAATTCCAGGCAAGTTAGAGAAAGAGAGAGAGAACCTGAATGAAGTGAAAGAGGGCAAGGGAAGAAAAAACGAAGCTTCCATTGTACAGAGAAACCTCGTCTCGTCTTATTTTGTAGAAGATGAGATTGAGACTCACTTCGTTTTGTATCTTTTTGAGACTGAAAGAAAATGGTTCGTGAAACACTGGCACCATTCACGCTTCCTCAAACAAAAATAAGTTTTGGGCCAAGCTAAATAGCTTCGAGCTTGCATTACTTGCTATCATTTTATTTGGACTAGCCCAATTTTACACTTATCCTAATCAATTACTGATCTTAAATAATAATGTAGTAAATGAGAGTGAATTGTTGTTGTTGTTTTTCTTTTTTTGGTATACAAGAGTGATTTATTGTTTCTAATGTGTAACAAATAGTCATTTAATAGATTAAAAAAAAACAAATAGTCATTTAATAGTTGTGCCTTTTTTTAGTATTGAAAAATTATAAAATATATCATTACTCTACAACAAAAACAGAGCGCACCATAATTAGAAAATGTGTATTAATGAAATATGACTAACTAAAATCAAATATATTACTTTTTATATTACTCAATTCAATCTTACTAATTAAGTATTGAAATTTTAGTTTATATATATGTGTGTGTGTGTGTGTGTGTGTGTGCCGTACTCATACTTTAGTTTTTTGAAAAATTTCGTATCTCATATCCGTACCAAGTACCAGTACCATACCCATATCCGTGCAATGTAGGTTTTACATGTACAGTCTCTCAAAGTCAGGACATGGATTTTGGGGTGGATTCTGTTCATTTTGGCACTGACTTCCACTTTGATGAAAATCAGTTGCTTTATTGCTTTGATTTGCTTCCTAAGCTTAACTGTTGATATTGGGATTTTAATCATCTCATTTTCCTTAATAACATGATGGTACTATATTTTGAGAGAGAACAACACAAATTTTTGTGTGTAAGGGCCTATCATTACCTGTGTAAGGGTTGTTTGTCCGTCCTGCACAGAAGTCTTTATTTTTCTCCCTTACAACTATGACACTTTCATGTTTTTATGAAAAATGAAAGGATAAGAATACAAAAAATTTAATTTTGGGTTTGCTTTTCAATTTGATCATTCTAAGTTGCATAAATAATTAGTCAATCTGATGTAATGTATGTCTTTCTGTGCTTTGAAAGGATTTGTGATTAAATAACTTATAAACTGAGCCAACTCTTTTAGACTGATCATTCTAAGTTATGCATATAGCTATGCCTTTTCTTTCATCTCATTATTGCAAGGCTATGTCATGCATGGGCCTAAAGAGCCAATCACATCCTTAAAATTTGATGGAATATTTCTTGGAAAAGAGTGTGGGACAGGTACTATATATATATATATATATATATATGTAGTCCAATAAGTCAACTATATCTGTATATATTCATGTGTGTGGGTTGAAAATGCTTTTGGTTGGAGATTGAACTGAGAATTGTTGCCAGCCAAAACTTGACCAATGTTTCAACTCAGTCACATTCACACAGTGGTGATGTGTAGCACGATAACAAAGGGTGATTTGAGCAAGTGGGGTAGGAATGTCTCGCCCAAAAATGGAGTCCAAGGATATATACGTAGATAGAGGGTAATTGACGGGTAGAAGACATAATCAGAAGATTCAGAATATGGCGAGTTCTAGCAATTAGCAAATGAACAAGATGGGTCTTTTTCAGAATCTACCACTAAAGACTTTGTTTTAGGAATTGCATATCTCGTCGTAACTTCCTCTTCAAAAAGCAAAAGCAATGGCACAACGATATATTAATTGGCCCCGCAAGAAGAAAGTAATTTATGCTAGCTTTCTAGATGTCTTTTGCTTTCGGGAGTATTTGTATCAAATAGATGCTTTTCTAAATATTGCTTTATTTCAACTATTGGTATTGCAGTCACACCTAACACTTTGCAGCTAGGCTTCTTAAACACAAGTAATGGAAGATCAATGTAAACTATCAAAGGGATAAAGAATAATAACTTTTTTTTTTTGTTTTGAACTAATCAATTAATTCTTGTAAAAACTTATTTCACTCTCACTTACCACTTGACTAGGCGGAAGTAATAACTTACAGATTGATTGTAATTTATTGCAATTATTTTCTCCTTATTCAACTGATGAAAAGAAAACCTAGGTTAAGCTCAGTTTTTCTTTTCTTTTCGTGTATCCATTTATAAATATTAGATAGTCATATATATATATATATATAGTGGTAATCCACTTCTTTGGTGTGATAAAACTCTGGTTATTCACGTCCGATATTGAAGAGTTCACCAAAAAGGAAAAAACTTTGCGACTTATCCCATA
This sequence comes from Ormosia emarginata, assembly GCA_029884605.1. Classification (NCBI taxonomy): domain Eukaryota; kingdom Viridiplantae; phylum Streptophyta; class Magnoliopsida; order Fabales; family Fabaceae; genus Ormosia; species Ormosia emarginata. The sequence continues at coordinate 29,964,444 of JAQQTP010000072.1, forward strand.
AAATATTGATAAATTAAGATTTATAGTGTGTTTGGTTCAGCTTAAAATGCTGAACCAACAACTTTTTTTTATAAAAAAATTATTATAATAGTATTTAATTATATTTGATAAAATTAACTTCAGTTTTTGTACGAAATTCAATGCATTCTAATATATATTCTAATAGACTTTGGAGATAGCTATCATAGACCAAAAATGTTTGGGTCCATGGATGGACCATCTCATTTTTTAATCTGAAAGTATTTATATGTAGGTTTAGGTATATAAAAAATTATCAGTTGAAATCTATAAGTTTTTTGTATGTACTATTATTAAAAAAAGTGATTTAACTAAATTTCTGTGCAAATCTGAGTGTTACTAGTTAAATTTAACTTTTTAATCTTAATCATTAATTTATTTTATCAATAAATCAATAATTAAAAATCCATTGATCCATTCATGGACCACTTACAAAGTGGTCCATATTAGACATTTCCTACTTATGGTGTGTGAATGAGTCAATTTCTGGAGCACTAGTGTTGGGCTACTGAATTTTCAGACTTGAGTAAGAAATCTCAGAAGAAAGGTCAAAGGTCTTTTGGATGGCGTAGATGGAACACATGTATTCTACAATGCTTGAATTGAATCTGTCAAAATTAGGAAATATTTAATATGGACCACTTATAAAATAATTCATAGATAGATCATGGCTTTTGAACTATTGATTTAATGTTAAAATAAATCAATGACTCAAATTAAAAGACAAATTTGAATAAGTAACACTTAAATTTATACAAAAATTTAATCAGATTAATTTTTTTAATAAATAATTATACATATAAGTAACTTATATATTTTAATTAATAATTTTTTTATACACTCAAATTTATATATAAATACTATTAAATTAAAAAAAGTGATCCATCGATAGATCCAAAACTTATTAGGTCCATATTAGAATCCTCCGTGAAATTCTATGGAACCCATATTGTGATTTATCTTGAATTTTTTAGTAGACTGATTAATTAGTATGCTTTTAACAATTCAAGGGACCATGCATATATGGGTCCATTTTAGGTGCTTTAATTAATGATAGCTAGCTAGTTGACGAGTTGTGTTGCTTAAGTATAATTAATTAACGAGTAATGTTATATTATCTTATTAAATTATCATAATATTCATCCTAATATTAAATAAAGAAAGTATTAAATAAAAAAATAAATACATCAAATGTCTTAGAAACATAAAAAATATTCAATATTTTCTTCATTTAGTAATTAAGAAGATTAGTAGGAGAATTGAGTAGGAGAATAAATCATTTCTCTTAATTAATTAACCTCACCTTGGGTACTTGGAGCCAAGTATCTCTTTCTGGCCATATTTTCTCCAAGTGAAGCCATCCTCCTGTGGCATCTGTGTGTTTCCAACCTGTGGTGCAGGAATCAACATTGTTTTCTTCTCCAGATCATTCTTTCTGCTGGTAATTAAAGTATACAGGAAGACTCAGTGTGTGTTTGGATTAGAGTTGGTAAACTTAAGTTTGAGTCAACTTGATTTTTGTAAACTTAAGTTTAGTTGAAAGTGAATTTGTAGTAACTTAAATTATGTTTGGGAACTTTTATCTCAAAAGTGAGTTTGACAAGATAAATGTTGTTTAGATTTAAGATTAAAATCACTTTTGAAGTAAGATTGAAAGAAAAATGTTCTCCAACAGACTTTTGTCTAATGGAAAAGCAAGAAATTCTCCAACTGGAGTTTGATGACCATTTTCCGTTGAAGTTAACTGAATTTTGCTAACAAAAAATTTTGTCAAATATGTTGGCACATTTTTTAATACTCCAAACTTATTTTTAAAATACTCCAACTACAAACCAAACACATTCTCAATCATTAGGTCAATGTCCAAGAAATTACTAGAATTGTATTAATCAACGGGGTTGTAAAAATTATGTGAAATGATATAATTTATCATTAGTGTAATTAATTAATAGGAAATATCTGTGTACAAAACAAAAAAAGGAAGTATCTATGTGACTTGTTGCCTAATTACTAAGAAAGACCTTGGAAAATTCTAATATCTAGTGGTGCTTTCTCTGATCCATCCCTTCCCTTGAAAATGGCATGTCACAGAAATTCCACTAAAAGGTATTGAGCTTTAGTTGCTTATCATTGCAACGATTTGTATTAAAAATAAAGGGCATTCTTCTATGTGAAGTCTAAATGTTTGAACGATATCTAGTATTTACTTATTCATTTTTATCTCCGTTCCAATTCGTCCATGAATAACCCTAATTAAAAGATGTAAGAAGACTTCATTAAGAAAAAACAAAAAGTAAAAAATAATTATTTTTGACAAATTTGTTTTTCTTTAAAAAAATAAAAGTACAGTACTCGATAATTGAACGTTACCCTTGCGTCACAATGAAACGTCATCGTAGCTTAGTAAGGCAAAGTGAAGTTATTATCTGATTCTTGTATAAATGTAGGATTAAAAAAAAAATTAAAAAGTCTGAATCTTTGTGAGAATTTTTTTATAGAATAATGTCGTGACCATTTAAAAAGTCACATGATATTTATATATATAGATCCAATGGTCAACATAATCTTACAATAAACACTCATTCACCAAAAGCATTTAAGATGAATGGTGAGATGAAGTGTTTATTGTAAGCATTGGATCTTAGATGAATCACTTAAAAAATCACGACTTTTATATTACACGACCTTTACTTTTAATCTTGATCATTCATGTATATTGTATGGTCAAGATTTTAATTTTTCTTAGATATAATTCCATATATATATATATATATATATATATATATATATATATATATATATATATATGATCAAGATTAAAAATTCTTAAAGGTCGTGGCCATGAACCACTAAAAAGTCACTCATTTATATTTTAATTTTCCTCTCATCCAATGATCTCACACAATAAATACCCTCTCACAATAAATCTCACCTAATTCACTTCTTATATATATATATATATATATATATATTTGAATAATTGAATGATATTTACTAATTCATTTTATCTAATAACTACTTATGAATTTGACTAAATATTCTGACTATGTAGAATTATTTATTTAAGATTCTTGTATAAAAAGTTAGGAGTTCTGTTATTTAATACCTAAAATATAATATAAAAACAATAGCCTATTCATATCAGGATAGGGTATAGAATATGAAATCATTTTTTTACAAGAATAATGTGTTACACTCACGAATAGTATAGTGTCCCAAACAAAGTCATATTCTTAATGTTTAAAAAATATTTTTATAAATTTAGTGGATATAATTTAGATGAATTAAATTAATAAAATATTAATATATAATTAATGCATTAATGTACGTATTATATATTTAATGAATAAACGTTAATAATTTATATTTTTTATTGATTTAGTATACTTAATTTAAATGTATTAAATTAAATTTATACAAAAGTTTTTCTTTCATCTGTAGATAATTTTTTTTCTTTGTGGAAAATTTTCTTGTTCCACATCTCACATCAATAGCTCCCTTCCTAACGTTTTCCATTCATTTGTTACTCTCTCTCTCTCCTCTCAAACCCCAAAGCGTTTCCCTTTCTTCTCTCTCACCATCGCCTCTTTCGAAAACCAAACCCACCTGGTACTTTTTTATTGGTAAAATCCAGCCCAAAAGGACAAAGCAAAATTTTTCCAAGAAAAGCCAAACAGGAAAACCACAACAAATCCTTGAGCCACGAGCATATAGAAAATGAATATCCTTTGCCCTGAAAGTGTCTCAGCCAAAAAGAAGAGAGTGATAATCAGAGAGCTTGTTAAGGGCCAAGAGGCTGCCACACAGCTCAAGCTTCTGCTTCAGAAGCCCTTTGAGGCTGATGGATGGGTCTCTCTCATTTGAGGAACTTGCGGCCAATGAACTGAGATCTTTTACAGATCAGTCTCTTTCTGTTCTGATTTCTTCTTCTGAACCCCTTGGTGGTGAGGTGGCTCATTTCAGAATCTGCTGAATTCCGGCGAAAATCGGTCTGAAGATTCCAGTGAGAGTAGGAAGAGATACTTGCCGGCCAAAAAGGATTGGAGAGGTTGCTACAAAAGGTCATAGCTTCTTTCTGTTCTCTCTCTCTCTCTCTCATGATCTTCTGTTTTACATATAGTGACATTTTCTTATTTCACTTCCTCGGCCGACAAAGTCGTTTGGTGGGAGATTTGTGTTACTAGGAGGATTTGATGAATTAGGAAATGTACGGAAGTACGGATGTATAGGTTTTAGGGGTGGGCCAAAAAATTAAAAAAAACCCAGCCAAACTGCACTGAACCACACCATAAAGAACCGAATTATCAAAATCGGTTTATAAATTGAACTAGTTTTTTGAGTTTGAAGTGGTGCACTTATCCATTTGCGAAATACAATTTAGTAACTAGAATCCACCTAACTGAACCAGTTTTAAGTTTAAAACATAAAAGCATCATGTATAATTATTCAAATTGTTAGAGTCCTACATTGTTTGACTCAATTTTCTTAGTGCGGTTTATAAATTTGTTAGGTCACTCTACTTAATACTAATTGATTTTAAGTTTAAATCTCACATGGTATCAAAGTCAAGATCATATCTTTGTCACTTATTCCGTTAGACTTGCTCTCTATCACTTTTGTCGCTTATTCCACTAGATTCACTTGTTCTAGTGCCTATTTATGGAGATGGGGTGTTAGAAGTGCGCCGACCGAACCGGTTAACCACATTGGAAGAAGTACTTTATTTTGGTTCAATTCTTATTTTACAAAATGAAGACAATTCAATTCATTTCTAAATCGGTTATAAACATGAATTGGTTCAAAATTGGTTTGGTTTTTCATGTTGAGTCAAATCATGCCACCCTTAATAGGTTTAAATTAACTTATTTTATATTTAAAATAGTTTATAATAAAAAAATTATTGAGGGAATTTTTTAAAAATAAATTATTATTTCTCTTAAAATAAGATGAAACAAACATTATAAAAAATTTATTTTTTCATATCAAAATTCTTCCATTAATTTTACACTGGGTTAATACTGTACAATAGATGACTAACAGTGTATTATATAGTCAACGGAATTATAACATAATTGTACATGGTTAATCCATGTAAAAATCATATACAAAAATAGTATGCTTATAGGGATTGTTGTTACAAACATGGATAAAGATTTTTTTTTTATGAAAAATATTTGTAGGTTTGAGGTGGAGTTGGACTTGTTGATATGTGATGACATATATAAAAGAATTAACTCCCATATTAATCTGCCAGAAAAGTAAACTGCCATAGATTTTGTTTACATTTCTGGTGGATTATTCGCCAGTAAATGTATCAATTTTATTTCTCAAGATTTTTTGGTAGATAAATTCCGCCGAAAAGTTCCTCCAACTTCCGAGGAGGTGCATTGACCAATTTTTGGCAAATTTTCCACCAGAAAGAAGATGTGTGGTTACTAGGGTAACAAATCAGCTACATATTTTAAGGTTTCCAGTGGAATAGTCATTGAAAATTTGAAAATACTCGCTGGAAAATCATACGAGGCTCCTTTATCTTCCATTTCTGTGACTGTTTTCTGATTTTTTCTCCTTCTTCCTTTCCTTCTTCTCTGTCCTCTTTCCTTTCTACTACTGAGATCTGGTTCTTTATCATAGCTACCTCTTCTCCATTCTCTCCGCCTCCATCCTCCAGGTTCAAACTCATGATCATGAGCTTAATCCTCTGGGTACCTCTATCCTATCCTCCTCTCTAGCATATCCTCTGCTTAAGTTCTGACCACAATGGCCACAAGGTGATGTTGTTTCCCCTGAAGGCCACGAGGCGATGTTGTTGCCCTTGAAGGCCACTAGGGCTTGAGCTTCGACCATGGTTACCATCAGGGTTGATGGCCTATGCAACCCAGGCATGGGTATGATGAAGTTAAAACCAATGTACAAACACATGGTGGGGTCATAAAGGATTTCTCTATAACTATAAGTTTATACAAATGGTCAACTTAGAGTGTGGTGTCCCGGGGCAGATGAGAGCGGGGAGTTCGGATGCGAATTGAAGCATGTACAATGAGCGGCTCTGGCATCTTTCAGGCGAAGGGTCCCATGAATGAACCGAATACGCATCGGAATGAGAGGGATTTACGTGTAAATGGGGCTGCATATGAGGATTTAAAGGAATTGATTAGGCGTAACCATATCAACAATGCATCTTCTTTTCGAGAGCCAGAACATAAGAACTCCATTGTTAGCGTGCTTAACCCTGGAGCAATTATGGGATGGGTGACCTCCAGGAAGTTTCCAGATGCGTGTAAAGTGAGGACAAAATACGGCCGAAAAGACACTGTGTTGGTTTGTGGAGACACTCGTCAATCATTGGGTCCGGGGATGTTATAAAAGGTATCGAGAGACGGGACCTCCTCCCAAGACGGCGGTGTGGTTCGGGGACGAACCAGGCGGAAAGCTCAGTGGGCATGTGATGTGTCCGGGCGGATGAAGCATGTACAATGGACGGCCCTGCGGCATGCTTTAGGCGAAGGGTCCCATGAATGAAGCGAATACGCATCGGAATGAGAGGATTCGAGACGTGTAGGTATGAGTGCACGTAGTTGAGGATGACTTAAAGGAATTGATTAGGCGTAACTATATCAACAAGTTGTAATTTCTTTTCGGGAGCCTAGAACATAAGAACTCCATTGTTAAGCGTGCTTGACCTGGAGCAATTATGGGATGGGTGACCTCCTGGGAAGTTTCCTAAGATGCGTGTGAGTGAGGACAAAATACGCTGAAAAGACCTGTGTTGGTTTGTGGAGACACTCGTCAATCCTGCAGGTAGTCCTAGGATGTTACATAGAGCCCTTATCTTTTTACCTTGGTTAAAGATGCTTTTACTAAACATATTTAGGAACCAGTGCCTCAATGCATCTCTTTTGCAGATAATATAGTACTATTAGGAGAGTCAAAGAGGGAGTAAATGGTGAACTAGAGTTATGGAGGGAAACATTGGAACCACATGGCTTCCGTTTAATCAGAAGTAAAATAAAGTATATGAAATGCAAGTTCAACAAGACGCACGCTAGCACTAGCTTAGAGGTGAAAGTTGAAGATCATACTATATCACAAGTTACACAATTTAAGTATCTTGGATCTATCATACAAAGTAATGGAGAAATAGAAGAAGATGTAAATAATAGGATTCAAATTGGGTGGATGAAATGAAGGAATGCTTCAGGTGCAATTTGGCTCATAAGTTGAAAGGAAAATTTTATCGCACATCGATAAAACTAGTGGTGCTTTATAGTACTGAATGTTAGATAGTAAAGTGCCAACAATAACATAAAATAAGTGTTGCAGAGATGAGAATATTGCGTTGGGTCAATGGTTATACAAGAAAAGATAAGATCAAGAATAAATGTATTAGAGAGAAAGTATGAGTGACACCTAATGAAGAAAAGATGATAGAATCGCACTTAAGATGGTTTGGACATGTGAAAGGAAGACCAATAGAAGTCTCAGTTAGAAGAGTTGATCAGATAGAGAATACTCTAATAATTAGAAATAGGGGAAGACCAAGAAAAACTCTAAGTGAAACTATTAGAAAATATTTAGATTTCAATAGCCACCGAAGATTTGGTTTTTGACAGGACATAGTGGCGTCATTTAATCCATGTAACTAACTCTACCTAGTAGGAAAATGCTTTGTTGTTGTATAACATTTTTTTTTAAATATTTTTTCATTTTTAATGTCCATAAAAAGTATTGGTATTGGAATTTAAATTTCAAACAAAATCTTATAATCGAAACACTTTCTTATCCAAATAACAGAATTTTTATATGAAAAGTTATTTTTTATAAAATCAAATATTTGCTATCTCTTTTACTTTTAAACTTGATAAATCTTGTAACTTCTCAAGATTTTAAACAAAATAAATAAATAAATAAATAAAGACTACATATATAACTGTTATTGCATTTATTAAATTAAAGCATAATTGTTATTATTATTATTTTTAAAAAATGACTATATATATGTGTTGAGCCAACATACGAATTAATGAGATAAATATATAAAAATTTAAACTTGACTCATTTCATAAATAAGTTAAAAATTTTAATTCATTAAACTCTTAATGAACTAAGCCTTGAACAGACTTACAAGCTGCTTCGACTCTTTGCCGGTCCTAATTATATACAAGCATTACAATGAAAATTTCAAACTTTCATTCCACTTTGTTTTTTTTTTTTTTTTCCTTGTATTTTTACTGTGAACTTGGTCATTTGGTGCAACATTTATCAATTACTGGTCCCGCAATTTACCACACCGCAAGATACATAATTAAGTAGCTTTTTGCATTAGTTTTAAAAAGAATGCCTTTAATACTTGAATTGAAATGTAACTATGCCATCTTTCATGTGAAGATGGTGCAGGGCATGTCCCTCATTAGTGTTTGCAACTAATACTAAATTAAGTAACATTTTTTATTTTCATAAACCTCTCATAGATTTTAAAGTAGATCCATTTAGGTTATTCTAAAGAGTTATAGTGAGAGCAGGGGAGATTTGTCAGGATTAAATTTATACCAGTATAATTTTGTTACTAACTTTTAACTTTTTGATGTTGTCATGGAGTACAAAACATTTTATATTAGAATAAATTTTATAAATTTGCTTATAGTTTATGAATTTATCTTCACTATAAAAAAAATATAGTAGAGGAGTTTAAAATTCATTTGAATCACCCTTTAGTCAGGACTAAATTCAAATAGTGGAGACATTTTGGGATCTTTGAAAAAAGATATATATATTACGATCATTATATATATGAGACAAACGCTTAATTTAACATATGGTGAATTTTGTCGTAAACTTATTTTAGCTAGGTATATCATTATAGGTATGCTAATTATAGTTATAACTTATTATATGAACAGATGACAAGGAAGTTTAGCAATGTTTTTATTATTAAAGTAAGAGAAGGTTAGTGGATTACTATAATTAATTAAAAAATTCAAATGGGACAATTATGAATTATTATATTTAAATTTTTTTGTAATTATAACTAAATGTATATAATCATTCAACTGATTATTTCTTTTGATAATCATTTAAGTGATTATTTTATTTAAAACAAATAATTAAATGAGCTAAGTAGCAACAATTATTTGTAATATTCCATCGTATGTAATTAAAGTAAAAAAAAATTAGAAAGGAATGTTTTAATATTTTAAATGATGATTAATCTTATACTTAAAAGTAGGAGTTTTCAAAATCTGCCATTTTCGAATAACCAGTCCTAGCCCGAAGTCTATTAGGACGAATTTTGGTTCTAAAAATTAGACTCAGTATATTTTTGAGTTAGGTTTGAGTCACATTTTGAGTTGTTTCATAGCATAATACTTTATATATATTACACTGAGTCTGACAATAAAAGTATGTTTGACACAGATTTTATCATAGTGCCATTAGCTTTTTTTTTGGAAAAAAAAAGTTTTTTACTATTCATTACATGTTTGACAATTTTTATTTCAGTTTTTGTACTAAATTCAATATATTATAATAATTTTTTTCATAAGCATGAAGTTTGAAACTTATGATTTTAGATTGGACAAAACTTAACTCCATTTTTTTATGTCCATTACATCTATTCTATCAATTAAATTATGACATGTGTGTATTTTTTTTAAAAAGAGAATAAGAGAGAGAACATTAATGAACATATGTCACAACTTGATTGATAGAATGAATATAATGGATACAAAGAAATGAAGCTAAGTTTTGTCCTTTTAAATTATTGATTATTCCAAAAGTTTTGAGATGTAAATACCATTTTATCCTTAATCAAATAACATTTTAAATCATTCTATACTTTTTTGATAATTTAATATATAAAAATAATTTTTTATATCATCTAAATGAAATAGATTTTTTAAAATCTATTTTTACTAATATATCTAAATATAAAACTGATTTATTATAATCGATTATACAATAATCGATTATTGATATTTATATTAATATAATTTCTTTGAAATATATATTATAAAACATTTCTTATTATTAATCTCATACTTTTATAATTTTATAAATTAATTATATATAATAAATAAACTTATATAATTTATTTAATTATAAAGTTGACCTAATACTAACTTAATCATTTGTTAGATTATAATCAAGTCAAATTCATATCAAAATAAACTCGTTCCAGTTCGTTCATAAATAACCCTAAATAAAAGATGTAAGAACACTTTATTAAGAAAAAACGAAAAGTAAAAAATAATTATTTTTAACAAATTTGTTTTTCTTTAAAAAAAATAAAATACAGTACCGAAAATTGAACGTCACCCTTGCATCACAATGAAACGTCATCGTTAGCTTTGTAAGGCAAGGTGAAGTTATTATCTCATTCTTGTATAAATGTAGGATGAAAAAAAAAATGTTAAGAAGTCAGAATCTTTGTGAGAATTTTTTTATAGAATAATGTGATATATATTGATTTTTGAATAATTGAATGATTTCTACTAATTTATTCTACCTATTAACTTATGTATTCGATTAAATATTTTAATTATGTAGTATTACTTATTTAAGATTCTTATATAAATTTAGAAATTCCGTTATTTCAACAGCCAGATTACAACATCAAAACAATAACTTGTTTCTAATGGGATATGATATAGAATATAAAATCATTTATACGATATACAAGAATAATATATTACACTCACAAATAATATAATGTTCCAAGTGAAGTCATATTCTTAATGTTTAAAAAATATTTTTATAAATTTAGTGGATACAATTTGGATAGATTAAATTAATAAAATATTAATATATTATTAATGTGTTAATGTACGTAATATATATTTATTCAATAAAAATTAATAATTTATATTTTTTACTGACTTAGTCTACTTAATTTAGATATATTAAATTAAATTTATACAAAAGTTTTTCTTTCATCTGTAGATAATGTTTTTCTTTATGGAAAATTTTCTAGTTCAACATCTCACATCAGTAGCTCCCTTCCTACCGTTTTCCATTCATTTGTTACTCTCTTTCTTTCCTCTCAAACCCCAAAGCGTTTCCCTTTCTTCTCTCTCACCATCGCCTCTTTCGAAAACCAAAGCCACCTGGTACTTTTTTATTGGTAAATCCAGCCCAAAAGGACAAAGCAAAAATTTTCCAAGAAAAGCCAAACAGGAAAACCACAACAAATCCTTGAGCCACGAGCATATAGATAATGAATATCCTTTGCCCTGAGAGTGTCTCAGCCTCTCAGCCAAAAAGAAGAGTGATAATCAGAGAGCTTGTTCAGGGCCAAGAGGCTGCCACACAGCTCAAGCTTCTGCTTCAGAAGCCCTTTGAGGCTGATGGATGGGTCTCTCTCATTTGAGGAACTTGCGGCCAATGTACTGAGATCTTTTACAGAGTCTCTTTCTGGTCTGATTTCTTCTTCTGAACCCCTTGGTGGTGAGGTGGCTCATTTCAGAATCTTCTGAATTCCGGCGAAAATGGATCTGAAGATTCCAGTGAGAGTAGGAAGAGATACTTGCCGGCCAAAAAGGATTGGAGAGGTTGCTACAAAAGGTCATAGCTTCGTTCTGTTCTCTCTCTCTCTCTCATGATCTTCTGTTTTACATATAGTGACATATTCTTATTTCACTTCCTCGGCCGACAAAGGTCGTTTTGTCGGAGATTTGTCAAACTGAATTGGGAAATGTACGGAAGTACGGATGTATAGGTTTTAAGGGTGGGCCAAATAACCAATAAACCAAACCAAATTGTCAAACTGTACTAAACCACACCATAAAGAACCGAATTATCAAAATCGGTTTATAAACTGAACTAGTTTTTTGAGTTTGAAGTGGTGCACTTATCCATTTGTGAAATACAATTTAGTAACTAGAATTCACCTAACTGAACCAGTTTTAAGTTTAAAACATAAAAGCATCATGTATAATTATTCAAATTGTTAGAGTCTCACATTGTTTGTCTTAACCTTCTTAGTACGGTTTATAAATTTGTTATATCACTCTACTTAATATTAATTGATTTTAAGTTTGAATCTCACGTGGTATCAAAGTCAAAATCATATCTTTGTCACTTATTCCGTTAGGCTTGCTCTCTATCACTTCTGTCGCTTATTCCACTAGGCTCACTTGTTTTAGTCAGGTATCTGTGATCGATGCACGATTCACTAATTTGAATAAAATTAGAATCAGTGAACCGGTTAACCACATTGGAAGAAGTAGTTTATTTTGGTTCAATTCTTATCTTACAAAATGAAGACAATTCAGTTCATTTCTAAATCGGTTATAAACATGAATTGGTTCAAAATCGGTTTGGTTTTTCATGTTGAATCGAATCATGTCCACCCCTAATAGGTTTAAATAAACTTATGTTATATTTAAAATATTTATAATAAAAAAATTATTGAGGGAATTTTTTAAAAAATAAATGATTATTTCTCTTAAAATAAGATGAAACAAACATTATAAAAAAAATTATTTTTTCATATCAAAATTCTTCCATTAATTTTACACTGGGTTAATACTGTACAATTGATGACTAACAGTGTATTATATAGTCAACGGAATTATAACATAATTGTACATGGTTAATCCATGTAAAAATCATATAAAAAAATAGTATGCTTATAGGGATTGTTGTTACAAACATGGATAAAGATTTTTTTTTTATGAAAAATATTTGTAGGTTTGAGGTTGAGTTGGACTTGTTGATATGTGATGACATATATAAAAGAATTAATGCAGTGAATCCCATATGTTGATTTGGATTAGTGTAAGAGATTTTCAAGGGTTCAGATTCATTCCTTTATCTTACTTGTTGATATGTGATGACATATATAAAATAATTAATGCAGTGAATCCCATATGTTGATGTGGATTAGTGTAAGAGATTTTCAAGGGTTCAGATTCAAGTGGGTTCCTTTATCTTAGATGCTTGCTGTTATTTTGATTAGGCATAGATTCGATTGAAGATTAATTTTTAAATAAAACAGTTAATAAAAGAAAGGTTAAATAATTAATTCTAAATTAATACTAAGGTTACGACAATAATTAGGAAAGCACTAATTAATTATTCTAAATTAGCACTACTTAAATTAAAAACACTAGGGATCTGATTTCACTTTATCTTTGATTAATATTTGAGATTTTAATCTAATTAAGTTCTCACATTGGGTGATGAATACTTTGAGAAACTAAAAAAAAATCTAATTAAGTTCTAATTAGTCAATTGATGGGCAAATTCTCTAATTTAATTAATATGTTCCAATTTCTTAGTACATTAATTCTCTTTAATCTTAGAAACTCAATTAATCCCATAATTAAATTCCAAGAACTAAAGACATTATGAGATTTATGGAGTCTCAAGCAAATTCCCACACAATCCATAGCTCCTATGCCAAGATAGTCAAGATTATAATATTTATCACATGGTCTAAGTTATGTGTAAATTTTTCAATTTCTCACACTACCCACAATATCAATTTATGGATGATCAAGTTATAAAAGCAATAAGAACCATGATAAATACTCAATTGAATAATTAAAAGAGACTTAAATTAAATTGAGAATCAAACCAAATATATAATCATCCAAACCCAGTTACATCATCACCCTAGCATAAAGAGAGTTTAACTACTCATAGCAATAGAAGCAATAATCAAATCAAGAGGAAGAAAAAAAACATCACAAATGAGCCTTAGAAAAGAAGAATCTTGATGTCTTCAATGGTGGTCTTCTCTTCTTCTCCAAAAGATCTTCACACCTCTTTCTTCTTCTCCTCCTTGAAGTGTCGTTTCTACCTTACGTAAAAATTAAAGAGTGTTTAAAAGTGTAGAGTCTTGAAATCTCTCTTTTATCCATGATTTTAAGAAGCTAGGCTGCCTAATTTCGTATTGTACTCTCTATTTCTTTGTCCTTCATATGACAAGACTGACTTTTGCGATAAACATGAAAGTTGTTGCATTTTCTGTTAATTTTCCAATGTCATAAGAATCACATCAATCCAAAATTTGTAACTCAAGATATGCTCAAAATAATGCAGTAAGATTAGAATTCTGAGTTTGAATTTGAATTTGCAATAAAATTCTTTTTCTTCAAGGATTCTTATCCAATCTTAAACTAGAATCATCTTGAGTCTTCCACCAACAATGCAACTTAGGATTTAGATAAGATCTCTTTAAACTCTATCTTCAAGATCTCTCAATTTATTCTAAAATCATTAAGATTTAACTTGAAAATTCAAATAAAAGAATAAAATATTAGGGGAAGAGATAATTACGAAAAACTTAAATAAAATAATTAAAATCAAATAAAAACTAAATATTTTTTTAAATAAACTTAAAGATGTGTGCAATTTTATAACACATCAAACGTATTATATGGTCAACATAGCTATAGCATAATTATACAGGGTTAATCCATGTAAAAATGATATAAAAATAGTGTGAGTATAGTAGGATTGTTGTTACAAACATGGATAAAGATTTAATTTTTTTTTATGCAAAAAATTTGTAGGTTTGAAGTTGAGTTGGACTTGTTGATATGTAATGACATATATAAAGAATTAATGGTGTGAATCCCATATGTTGAGTTGGATTACTGTCAAGAGATTTTCAAGGGTTCAGATTCAAGTGGGGTTCCTTTTTCGTAGACGCTTGGTGTTATTTTAATGATGATTCTGGGTGTTATTATATGTGGCCATTCTATAGTGCATAAAATGATAACATGCATGGGATATCCTGAATTGCTATTGTTGTTGCGCAGGAAGACTGCACAGACATGGACCACTGTCTCCCGCATTACTGAGGATAATCATGCATGGAGGAAGTACGGACAGACGGAAATCCTGAATTATAAATTCCCTGGGTAATTATTATTTTTGCTTTTCTTTAAACTTTTATTTTCCATGGAAAGATTTTCTGAGACATATAGTACTTTTATGATTTATACATAAATTGCATGATTGCATCACAACACAAGTAAATGAAGTAACTGTCTTTTTCTTTTATTGGTTCCTTTTCTTTCTTTTCTATCTCCAAAAAAAAAATGTTGATCGACAGAGTGATCTATATAGAAATTTCAAAAATGACTTTAATAGGCTTTTGCTGGAGGTGAACATTTGCTTTCTGAGTCAGAGAGTCTCTGAATCATACCAAAAGTAGAAACCAAACTCAAACAGCTGCAGGTAGAGGCTAATGGCAGAAAACCGGCTTAGGAAACTTGCTGAACGTTGAGAATACTATTTGGCACTTTATTATGACTGTTGAAAAAGATAATCAAAGTTATTAGTATTAATCAGTACTGGGTACTAGATTAACTGCTATAGGTATAAAACTATTCATTTATTTTTACTTAACAGCTTAAATTATTAAAAAAATTGATTTATGATATATATCAAAATCTCTATAATTAAGTAGTTTAGAATTCGATCCTTACAGCCAAGTTGAAATCAGAGGCAGAACTACACTATAAGTGAGGAGGGTGGCTGTACCCCCTCAGATAAAAAAATTCCTTAACTGATTACATTAGAGCTATAGTCAATTAAAATAGTATTAAATTTTTATTACATCTACACCCCTATGAGAAATCTTCTGGTTCTATTCCTGATAGGACTACGTGGTGTGTGAGGAGGCGGCCGCACCCCAAAACTTTCAAAAATTCAATAAATATTCTTATATTTTATCAATTTTAAAAAAATATAATTTAAACCCTTAAAAATTTATAATTCGCACCCTCAAACATTTTTGTCTAGTTTCGCTCCTGTCAGACGCTAGCATTTTTCAAATAAAAGTTGAATTTCAGAACACATTATAAGTGATCTGTACATTGTTCATACTCAAAGGAGTTGTTGTATGAGGGAGCTTGTTAGAAATATCAATTTATTTATGTGCCTTCAAATAACAGCTTAAATTTTTAGGAGAATTAGTTCATGTCACTTAAATTTCTGCAACTTAATTCTCGCTATTTTTCTTTTAAAATTAGATTAGTCATCTAAGTTACCTTCTTATTAATAATTTGCAGGAGTTACTTCAGGTGTACTCGGAAGTATGATCAAGGTTGCCGGGCAACCAAACAGGTGCAGCGGACACAAGAGAATTCGGATGTGTACCAAACTAAGTACATTAATTGGCATTCACACATGCAAAGCCACCCCCAAGGCTCCACATTTGGACACGGATTCAAGTACTTGGGAATCATTTCTTTGTGAATTTTCATCCTGATGACTCCAAGGTACCAAATGAACAGGATCACCCCATTAGTTCATCAAGCCTAACTTCTATAAAACAAGAATATCCCAAAGAAGACACTCCAAGTGATGTTACAGATCACAAGTTGGATCCAAGCCTTTGGTCAGATTTGAAGGATTTTGAACCATCCAAACCTGCCATTATGCCCTTAAAGATGGAATCTGATAATGCAGAAACAGGATAAAAAAAATGCGTAAAGGAATACGTGAAGGCCCAGCAGAGCCGAATTGCAGTTGTGTTTTCTTGCTCCCAACGAATACCAAGTAGAAAAGGAGCATCCGTTGAGCGAAGACCAGTGTCACTCAGTTCTGGTTTCATGGCTCCACGAAGACCTTCGTTCTGGATTTCGTTAAGGTAATAAGAGTTCTCTTTGCTACTTCGCAGAAAGTGATCCATTTTTTTCTGTGGAAAATTTATGATCTTTTTTATTTTTAATTGTTGTCTGCTGAAAAACTCGTAAAGGGTTCGTCTGAAATGCCCGGTCGGGTTTATTTTATGCAATTTTCAATGCTATGTAATATGGGTATCTCGCCGATCAGAGTTTGATTTGAAGATTGTAGATGCACTCACCTTGTTTTGAAGATTTTAAGCCCCTTGGTGGTGAGGTGGCTCATCAGAATCTGCTGAATTCCGGTGAAAATGGGTCTGAAGATTACAGTGAAAGTAGGAAAAGATAATTGCCGGCCAAAAAACATCGCAGAGGTTGCTACAAAAGAAGGTCATAGCTGAAGCTCAATTAATGACGAGAATCGATGCATGCTCTCTGTTCTCTCTCTTCTCTCTCTCTCTCTCTCTCTCATGATCTTCTGTTTTTCATGTACAGGCTCTCAAAGTCAGGACATGGATTTTGGGGTGGATTCTGTTCATTTTGGCACTGACTTCGATTTTGATGAAAATCAGTTCCTTTATTGCTTTGATTAGCTTCCTAAGCTTAACTGTTGATATTGGGATTTTGATCATCTCATTTTCCACAAGAACCACCTTTAGAGCCTCGGGTTTAATAACTGATTGGGATTTTGATCATCTCATTTTCCTTAATAACATGATAGTACTAAATTTTGAGAGAGAAAAACACAATTTTTTCTATGTAAGGCCCTATCATTACCTGTGTAAGGGTTGTTTGTCCGTCCTGCACAGAAGTCTTTATTTTTCTCCCTTGCAACTATGACACTTTCTTGTTTTTATGAAAAATGAAAGGATAAGAATACAATAAATTTAATTTTGGGTTTGCTTTTCAATTTGATCATTCTAAGTTGCATAAATAATTAGTCAATCTGATAATGCATGTCTTTCTGTGCTTTGAAAAGATTTGTGATTAAATGACTTATAGACTGAGCCAACTCTTTTAGACTGATCATTCCAAGTTATGCATATAGCTATGCCTTTGTCCTACAAGTGAGAAAGATAAAGAAGAAATGCAGAAGATTCCGTATGCATCTGCGGTTGGTAGCTTGATGTATGCGATGGTATGTACAAGGTAGGATATTGCTGTCTTTGTTGGCGTTGTTAGTCGTTTCCTCTCCAATCCTACGGTAAAGAGTCTTGGCAAGCTATGAAGTGGATACTCAGGTATCTCGGAGGTACTTGGAGAGATTGTTTATGTTTTGGGAGTGGTGAGCTGTGTTGAATAGATGCGTACATTTCAGTGATTGGTCGTTTCATCTCATTATTGCAAGGCTATGTCTTGCATGGGCCTAAAGAGCCAATCACATCCTTAAAATTTGATGGAATATTTCTTGGAAAAGAGTGTGGGACAGGTACTACATATATATCCAATAAGCCAACTACATCTATATATGTTCATGTGTGTGGGTTGAAAATGCTTTTGGTTGGAGATTGAACTGAGGATTGTTGCCAGCCAAAACTAGACCAATGTTTCAACTCAGTCACATTCACACGGTTGTGATGTGTAGCACGATAACAAAGGGTGATTTGAGCAAGTGGGGTAGGAATGTTTCGCCCAAAAATGGAGTCCAAGGATATATACGTATATAGAGGGTAATTGATGGGTAGAAGACATATAATCAGAAGATTCAGAATATGGCGAGTTCTAGCAATTAGCAAATGAACAAGATGGGTCTTTTTCAGAATCTACCATTAAAGACTTTGTTTTAGGAATTGCATATCTCGTCGTAACATCCTCTTCAACACGCAAAAGCAATGGCACAAAGATATATTAATTGCCCCCGCAATATGAAAGTAATTTATGCTAGCATTCTAGATGTCTTTTGCTTTCGGGAGTATTTGTATCAAAGTGATGCTTTTCTAAATATTGCTTTGTTTCAACTATTGCTATTGGAGTCACACTTAACACTTTGCAGTTAGGCTTCTTAAACACAAGTAATGCAAGATCAATGTAAACTATCAAAGGGATAAAGAATAATAACATTTTTTTCTAGATTTCGTTAAGGTAATAAGAGTTCTCTTTGTTTGAAGTAATCAATTAATTCTTGTAAAAACTTATTTCACTCTCACTCACCACTTGACTAAGCGGAAGTACATATTGATTTTAATTTATTAGTAGATTCTGTTTAATTCACATATTGCAATTATTTTCCCCTTATTTAACTGATGAAAAGAAAACCTAGGTTAAGCTCAGTTTTTCTTTTCTTTTCGTGTATCTATTTATACATATTAGGTTGTCATACATATATATATATATATATATATATATATATGTAAGGGTTGTTTGTCCGTCCTGGGCACAGAAGTCTTTATTTTACTCCTTGTAACTATGACACTTTCTTGTTTTATGAAAAATGAAAGGATAAGAATACAATAAATTTAATTTTGGGTTTGTTTTCAATTTGATCATCTATGAAAATTTTTTGATAAGCTTAAAAAATGCATTAAAGAAAGAGTACAAGGGGTCCTCTAACCCATATACAAAAATCTAAAGGAGACAAAACTTCAAGAGCATAAATAAATCAATCTAATGCACTGTCTGAAAAAGGATTATACATCAATCTTTTGACTGAAAAGTTATGCATACATCGAGAATCACATCCTTAAAATTTGATGGAATATTTCTTGGAAAAGAGTGTGGGACAGGTACTACCAATTGCCTATATATGTTCATGTGTGTGGGTTGAAAATGCTTTTGGTTGGAGATTGAACTGAGGATTGTTGCCAGCCAAAACTAGACCAATGTTTCAAAGACCAAGATTTCTAATGTTTCGCCCAAAAATTTATATACGTATATAGAGGGTAATTGATGGGTAGAAGACATATAATCAGAAGATTCAGAATATGGCGAGTTCTAGCAATTAGCAAATGAACAAGATGGGTCTTTTTCAGAATCTACCATTAAAGACTTTGTTTTAGGAATTGCATATCTCGTCGTAACATCCTCTTCAACACGCAAAAGCAATGGCACAAAGATATATTAATTGCCCCCACAATATGAAAGTAATTTATGCTAGCATTCTAGATGTCTTTTGCTTTCGGGAGTATTTGTCTCAAAGTGATGCTTTTCTAAATATTGCTTTGTTTCAACTATTGCTATTGGAGTCACACTTGACACTTTGCAGTTAGGCTTCTTAAACACAAGTAATGCAAGATCAATGTAAACTATCAAAGGGATAAAGAATAATAACTTTTTTTTTTTTTTGGTTTGAAGTAATCAATTAATTCTTGTAAAAACTTATTTCACTCTCACTCACCACTTGACTAAGCGGAAGTAATAACTTACATATTGATTTTAATTTATTAGTAGATTCTGTTTAATTCACATATTGCAATTATTTTCCCCTTATTTAACTGATGAAAAGAAAACTTAGGTTAAGCTCAGTTTTTCTTTTTCATCTATTTATACATATTAGGTAGTCATACATACATATATATATATATATATATATATATATATATATATATATATATATATATATATTAGGTGAGAGGAGTGTTTATTGTGGTGAAAGGTGAGTCTTGCCAATTGGATCTTACCACGATGAATAATTAATAATTAAAATATAAAAATATGGCTTTTTAAGTGATGTTTTTGTGATCACTTTTGACTTTTAATTTGTGTCAATGTTTGATTGTAATCGAGATTGACTATCCATTTAGATCAGAGTCAAGATTCACTTATACTACTATATATATATATATATATATATATATATATATATATATATATATATATATATATATATATATATGTGTGTGTATATATATATATATATATATATATATATATATATGTGTGTGTGTGTGTGTGTGTGTGTGTGTGTGTGTGAAAAGGTGATCCACTATGTGTTGTGTAGTGTAAAGTATACACTTACAAAATTTTATACCAAATTTTCATTTTATTGTGATCGATAAAAGATAAAGGATATAAATGGTGATCACATCACATGATAAAAAAAGATATAAGATTAGGTATAAGTCTTTTTTACTTACATTAAGTGTAAGTAGATTCCTTCTTTTTATATATATATTGTGGTAATCGACTTTGGTGTGATAAAACTCTGGTTATTCAGGTCCGATTTTAAAGAGTTCACCAAAATGAAAAAAACTTTGCGACTTATCCCTTAATAATATTGATAAAATTAAGATTTAGATCGACTTGTAATCATACATATATACTTGTCAGTTCTCACTATTATTATCTCAATCCTTTATAATTTATATACCTATTTTTAAGATTAATGGATTAAAGAGTTTATTCATATTTAAAACTGGTATCAGTTTTTCGTTTTTCCTCTCGATAGAATACATTAACACTGTAAGTTTATGCTTGCATTATTTATAATAAACCCCACTCTGTGAAAAGTTAAGGCATTAAGTTTTCTTCAAAAATAACAAATATAATATTAATAACAATAAAGATAGCCCTAATTAAATCCTCATGCGAAGTTATCTAAATAAGCTATTGGTTATGGCTGGGGCCTGGCCATATTGGGCATTTGCTTACTGAGAGAAATATCCCTATTTACCAGGTTCAATGGAAATACAACCACAGTCAATTAATGTGCATGAATAGTTTTTTCATCTGATTACTATTTTTTGAGGTGCATTCAATCATACACATTTATAAAAATAAATATTTTTTTATCTTCATATCTGAAGTTGGGCACAGTAGTCGTGGACCCAACTAAAGAGGAAAACAAATAGCGGACAAATCTGAGAAGAAAAATCAAAGCTTATCTTCAATTTTTTTTTTGGCATAAAAGCTTATCGTCATTATGTTGGGACAATATATATAATAAAAATGATAAATAATTAATCATTGGTGCGTCTGGATTCTAGGAAACGTTGCTGGGGCCGCGAAGTTAGGTAAAGTGCAAGTGAAAATCACATTGATAAGAAAAGTAAGGAAATAGATTTTCATATATCCATGATGTGTGCATGTATTTTACAAAATTCTTAACCATCGATGAAAAATTAATTTTTCACTTTACTCTTTATATTGCACTCATCACTTTAAAAAATCTAAGTTATATCGCACTAGAAATTAAATAATTAAATTTGGCATACAACAGTTTCATCATCTATTAATAAAAGTGTTTATTCTGCAAAATTGCAAACATTACATGAGGAAAAAATTGTAAATTCCAACTTGCTTTCTCTCTTTTAATTAAGTATTAGCCAATAAAGGCACGTATAAACCTGCAGATGAAGCCTATCATCTATAAGCAACTTGCTACACCATGATACCTACAAATTAATATGAGAAAATTCTTGGAAAGTGAATTCAAGTTAAAATTAATTACTGTATTCTTCAGCTTTTCTTCTCACTTGGATCCCATTTATCTTCAGTGGGAGGGAAGAGAGATTCCATACTATTACCGCTGCTACTACCCGAGTTAAACATAACATCAGCCATATCTGCCACCAGATAATCAGTACCATATTTTGAAGTAGAGGGACCAGCACTGCCACTGCTGCCACCGGCACCGGCACCTGCCGGAGCCATGCCACCGCCGAGGCTGAGGTTCACCGACGACATCCACCCGGAAACTGAAGTTGATGATGGAGACAAGTGGGGGGAAATGGTACTTTGAGTCATGTCCTTTGAGATGTCCACTAGTAGTTGTGGTGGTGGAAATGATGATGGTGCTGTTGAGGACATGTGACAGGTGTGTTCACCTCGATATGTTACTTCAAATATGTTAGGATTGTGATCAAGTCGTTGTACTTGCTTCTTGGCTGGGCAAGCATATAGTTTCTGGTGGGTGCACCTGTAGTAACTCCTGAAAAGGAAGAAACATTTCATACCAGGTAAAGGAAAGATGAATAATCATTAATTAATTAATTAATCAAGGCATTTTAAATGTGATGTATTTGTTCCTTTTTTAAAGTTGGTATTAGTAATTAAAAATGGGGCTACTTGTCTTTTGCTACCAATTTGCTTATCAAGTGGTCACTGTACGGCTTAGTTGGATGATGCGTAAGAGACACATATATGCAATGTACCAAAGAAGAGACATATATACATAATTAGTCAATTACTTATGGTGTGTGAATGAATGAGTCAATTTTTGGAGCACTCGTGTTGGGCTACTGAATTTTCAGACTTGAGCAAGAAATCTCAGAAGAAAGGTAAAAGGTCTTCTGGATGGTGCAGATGGAACACATGTAGTCTACTATGCTTGAATTGAATCTGTCAAATTCTATGCAACCCATATTATTATTTATCTTGAATATTTTTAGTAGACTATTAATTAGTATGCTTTTAACAATTCAAGGGACCATGCATATATGGGTCCATTTTAGGTGTTTTAATTAATGATAGCTAGCTAGTTGACGAGTTGTGTTGATTAAGTATAATTAATTAATTAACCTCACCTTGGGTACTTGGAGCCAAGTATCTCTTTCTGGCCATATTTTCTCCAAGTGAAGCCATCCTCCTGTGGCATCTCTGTGTTTCCAACCTGTGGTGCAGGAATCAACATTGTTTTCTTCTCCGGATCATTCTTCCTGCTGGTAATTAAAGTATACATGAAGACTCAATCATTAGGTCAATGTCCAAGAAATTACTACTATATAAGTAAAGAGAATTGTATTAATCAACGGGGTTGTAAAATTATGTGAAATGATATAATTTATCATTAGTGTAATTAATAGGAAATATCTGTGTGTACCAAAAAAAAAGGAAGTATCTATATGACCTGTTGCCTAATCACTAAGAAAGACCTTGGAAAATTCTATTCTACTTTTGAGTCTGTCCCCTTTCGGTTACAAACCAATAATCGTGTACGGGCTATAAACTAAAGCTGCCAAAATTACCCAGAAAGCATTTCACTTTTGTTTTTTTTTATTCTTTCTTTCAATTATTGTGGGGCAATGAAGTGTAAGCCATCTACAATTCCTATAATCGGCTTCTCTACATTTGCATAAACTAGTTACCCAAGTAGCAAGGCAACTATACCCATAAACTAGTTACCACTTACCCATATAGCTAGCTAGTTTCAATCACATATATATCTACATTGTGAGGCTGTGATAAGCTCATTCAAGCTCCATTTTTTGGATGAATTCTTCTGTTTTTTTTTCTTTGGGTCTGGAGGAGACCCAAATTGGCCATTAAAACCATTTTTTTCTGGACACTTGATGAATTTTCAAGATTTGAAAATTCCTATAAACGGGGGAGACCTAAACCAGGACAAGCTCTTCTGCATTTGCAAAAGGAAAATGCTGGGTGTATATCATTTTATTGTCTCACATCTCTCACATCAATGGGGGGTGACAGAATCAAAGTGAAGTTATGCAAAAATCTTAGGATCAACTGTAATTAGATTACAGATATGAAGTGATGTGTACATAAATATACGTGAATAACATTGTTGTTTACATAAACTAGTTAGATATTCATTAGCTAGTTTTCAGTCACATAAATACATAATTCACCATCATCAATCAATTAATCAGAATCATCCAAGTGAAAAATATAACAATGTTTGGTTACCTTTTCCGTGGTCGTGAGGATGATGCTTCTATTCGCTGCACTTCTCCTTCAGACCCCTTTGATCTCTCGGAACCTTCCACATCCCTCCCAGCCATTTCACCAATCTGCAAGTTGCTCCTATACCTTAACTGCTGAAAATCCAGACCACCACCTATCATCTTATTTTCAATCAAAGCCGTCACATCAAAAGGGTGCTGCATTTGAAGCAACTGATCCATTGTCTGTGGCTGTGCATAACTTGTAGACCAAGTTGCACCCATCTGAGCCTGCGGCGTAGCATCATGAGTCAGCATTGGAGAAAAGGAAGGAGCTGTTATTGTTTGGCCATGTTGGGCTATCATCATCAATAGCCTTTCTTTGGCACCACTGAATGCCTTCACTACCTCATCAATGGACGAGGATAGCATATGAGGCTGGTTGGCCAAGTTGGGTACTTCTGATTCGAGGTTTCGAGCTAATTCACAACCTTGTTTAATAGAATTCATGACCTCTTCCATGGTTTCTGGGTGTTCCTGCTTTGTCTGGCTTGCCATAGATTTGAACACTATATGTGTCAAAATATAAAGGGGTTGTTAAGAACAACAAGTTTCTTGGTAAGCTTCTATGTTGGTGCTGTCTTTTAGAGGGAAAGACTACTATTAGAGAAAGCACATATGTTTCAATATAATCGGTTCAAAAAAAAAAAGAAGCAAAAGGTAGAATGTGAATTTGGGCAAGACTTGGTCTTTGGTCTAAGCTACTCGGAATTTCAAAAAAAATTTTTTTTGGGTCTAGAGGAGACCCTTGCCCCGTTGAAACCGTTTCTTTTTTGGACCCCTTTTGATGAATTTTCAAGGTTTGAAGTAATGACCAAAGCACGAACTTTTCTTCTTCAGGTGCCAATTCTTTGGAATGGGGATTTGAACGTAAATTAAGTGGTTAAGCCTAAGTTCTGGGAATGATCCTTCATAATTACTATTCAGTTTTACCTGGTGCCGTAGAAAAAATTAACAATCTCATTATTTAAACATAATATGATACTTAACTAATATATCTCTCACATCAGCATATGGTACACTCATTTCATCTCAAGATATAATATATTCACTTATATTCATATCGACTATAAGAGGTTTTGTATAATAAGTGATCAAATTTTTTTTCGAAAATTAATTGAAAAAGATCTGGTCAAGATTCTTTGGTTCTATGACATGCATACCAATAGTAAAAGGAGCATGAA
This sequence comes from Ormosia emarginata, assembly GCA_029884605.1. Taxonomy (NCBI): domain Eukaryota; kingdom Viridiplantae; phylum Streptophyta; class Magnoliopsida; order Fabales; family Fabaceae; genus Ormosia; species Ormosia emarginata. The sequence goes on from JAQQTP010000072.1 coordinate 29,989,839, forward strand.
TCATGAATATATATGCCTTTGTAGGGGGAATTTGCACTTAAAAAAACAAGAAAAAATATTTACGCCAACGGACTGAAGTATGAACATTTAAAAAATGGATTTGTATAGTAATAACCACATGGCTATGACTAAAAGTATAACTATATTTTTCCGGTCCAAATGAATTCGTATATTTTTTGCACTTATACATTGCGTATTAGTCGTTGATGGTAACCTCTGAAAAGAATAAAAAGCTAAATCATAAACCAACTAGGAATTTAGTGTAGCCACATAGATAGCTTAGTTTAGCTATTTAACTTGTTTTAAAATTTTGTACTTTAATGCTGGCTCACCAAAATTATATTAAAATATAATACATTTTATTTATAACATATTTTATGATTTTTATACTAAAATATGATAACAGATTCACTACGATGAGTTAACTCAAGTGAGTTACATAAAAGAAGAATTTTAAAAGAAATCGAAAATTATTTATATTTTAAAATGCTAATAATATGTTTTAGAAGTAGAGGAAGCAAATTCTCGAGTATTGCGTTAATCTTTGAATAAGATGCAAATAAAATTTTCAAAATTTTCAAGTATGTATGTATATACTGAATAGTGAATCTTATTATTTTTAGAATTGTGTTGTTATTCATTCAATAATATATTATCAATTAATTAAATTTTACATTATATATATATATATATATATGTGTGTGTGTGTGTGTGTGTGTGTGTGTGTGTGTGTGTATGTGTGTGTCTATTTTTTTATTGAGTAGAGATTTTTGGATGAAGGGAAACTCGCTCCATTTTATGACGAGAGTAAATCATCATATTCAATAAAAATTTGTAATGAGATTATAAATCGACTATTAATAAAATATCTAAGATTCGAATCCAAGTCATGATGTTATTATGAACAAAAAGTCGATCAAGTGAGCCACTCTTATTGATGCGTGTATATATATATATACATATACATAGAATACATACATGTCTTTTTTTATTTTTATTTATTTATTTTTTCTCTTGCTAGCTGCAAACTTTCATTGTTAATAAATCAATCATTTTTTAGGAAGATGAAAATTTAAAGTATCCCTTGCATAAGAGGACCAATCATAACATTATTACATTTAAACCAAGATGAAATAACAAAACTAAAATCAGGTTAGATTTTGGAGAAATTGCATTTTATCACAGTGAAAATTGATGATTGATAATTTCACAAATTGCAGTTATTTGTACATATATTTGTACTATATTGATTGCTTAGTCCTTGTTTTTATACATGAATAGAAGACTTTAGCTTCATATTCATATAATTCAATCTTAATGTCTTCCATTATGATTTTAAGGAAATATTTTCAATTCGTTGATAAATCGAGTACATTTGCAATTGTTATTGAATTGGTGATTTCTCTGTGACAAGAAGAGCTCCAATCAAATAGAAATTTAGAAGATTTGGATCAATATTACAAGAGAAAGCAAAGTGTAAGGATCAGCTTGTCACACTGCGGCGCAGGCATGTCAATGCCGCGGTGTGGTGCATCCCTTGTTTCAGACAGAGAGTGATGGGATAATTAAAAGTTTTGAACCCAAGTGCATGTTGTTTCAACTAATATATTCTTGGGAGTCCGATGTCGATCTACAAGAAATTGATGAAGAAAAATTCTTTGAGGTAAGGAGCAGATTTGTCACAATAATAAAGATGATATAAGTTGTTCAAAGATGAAAAGGATTCACTTGGGTTAAGAGATCCACTCTTGGTAATAAATTAAGATAAGATTATTTTTTTATAACTCAATTGAAATCATACATAATGAAGGTTCCAATCAGAAGATTTAACATTCAAAATTCAATTAAGATTATATATGTAATTATATTATGATTCAATTAATTATCTACCAATACTTGTAAATGATCTCAAGCATCCACTGTGCCAACGTCTTATCTACAATGAATCAAGATATTCATTATATAAGAAGAGTTTCTAAATTGATCGGAAACAACATACAACACATATAAAGATCACATAAAAATATATCATTTAAGCACAAGAAGGAAATTAATCTAACCTCAACATATTACCAAGAGCTTCACCATTTCACCCAAGCAAAATAAAAATTAGTTACTCATGAATTAAGAAGAAAGAAAGAAAGAAAAAGAAGATGATGAACATAACTTCAATTAAGAACAATAGAAAACTACACAAAGGAAACAATTAACATACAAGTGTGAAAGTAAACTCTAAGCTAACACCCTCAAATGATCAGCCATTGCCTCTTTTTATAGAGTTAGAAGAGTACAAAATGTCAAAGGAGATGATGAATGATGAGAACAAAATCCCAAAATAGTTGTTTGATGATGTTGAATGGGTGGATTCTTGTCTCCGAAATGTTTCACTTCTGAACTCATGGCATGCGTCATTTGCTGGCCAGGTGGTTTTCATGAAAGTTCTAAGAAATTGTCTTAGCTTTCCATAGACACCGAGTTTATCCAAATCCATCACCTACAGCCTAAGATATGGCACAATTACTGCTCATGGATCAGGTCCAATTTCAGCTCCTCTGTTCTGACTTCCAAGCCCAATATCACCTTCAAGGAATCCGAACTGAATTTTGTGTTCTTCGTAAAAGTTGTAGATATGGGTCATAACCTTCCACTGTCAAAATTTCAGAATTGTTGAACTCCTATAGCCCGAGATATAGCCTAATGAGTGCATAGAGGTCAAGCTGTCAGGTTCAAAACTCTAGATTTTGATTCAACTCCAATTTGAGTTATCCAAACGTGTGTTCCCAGTCTTGAGGCCTTCATGAAAGTTGTAGAAATTTGTCTTAACTTTAAAACAAGACTAAAATCATATCCATCGGATATTTGTAACTCAAATTATAGTTAGTTTACTGAAAAAGTCAAGTAAGAAGATTATACAATGAATGAAATATATTGCTATTAATGTGACTCTTGTTATCAAGTGAATAATTATTAGAGAATTATCTTAACTTTTTAATAAGACCAGAATCACATTAATCAAATAATTGCAATTCAAATTGTGGCCACTTTACTTAAGAATGCAATCACCCAAGTTAATGATAATTTAATCAATAATTTCTTCAATGATCCAATTAAGCTTAATTTCATAAAATGTGACAAAATTAACTTAATTAAGCCAAATTGAACCTTAAGAAGCCTAGTAAGAGGATTATAAAATAAATAAAATACATTGTTATCAAATTCCCCCACACTAAACTTTTGCACTCCCGGGCAAAACACATAAGAAAAAACTAGAGAACAAAGAAAAATGACATAAAATCAAAAGCTAAAAACTCTAAAAAATTTAATGAAACAAGAAGAGCAACCAGCTATTCAAGAGATCAAAGCTTTAATAAAGTAATATTTCTTCACATCTCAAATCATTAAGCAAGGAAACTTCAGTTAAAAAGAACGAATCAAGAATGATAGATCCTCACAAGATTCACTCTCAATCCTTCAAACATTCAAAAGGTAAGTATTTCACTCAATTCAACTCATGAAAAATTGCACTACCATAAGCTTGCTTATCTTTTACTTCTCCATTACTCAGAACACATGCACACACAAATCATGAGGACTTTATTCAAGGTTGTAATGAGGTCATGGTAAAGACGAGTGGATAATATGGATATGAGAAGATAAATATCAAAGAGAATAAAAGAGCATTATGGTACAGTTAGAGTGAAGAAGATATTTGAGAACATTCATCATAAAAGACAATGACTAATATTTCACTAATGTTTTACTGAAGATTAATCCTAAATTGGTGAGTTGAATTCATTGTTAGGCATTGATTGCGGGATTTAAGGATGCAAACTCAAGTGCAGGTTATCTCAAGTAATAAATTTCTCGGGAGTCCGAGGTCGATCCACAGGGAATTGATGAAGAAAAATTAATTGAGGTAAGAAGATGATTTGTCACAATACCAAAAGTAATAAAAGATGTTCATAAATGAATTTAAGAACTTGCTTGGGTTAGGAAATCCACTCTTAGTAATAAATTAAAGGCAAGATTATTTCTCTTTATAACTCAATTGAAATCCACACATAACGGAAGTTCCAATCAAAAAATATAACATTCAAAGTTCAATTATATATGTAATTATATTATGATTTATTTAATTATCTACTAACATTTGTAAATGAGTTCAAGCATTCACTGTGCTAATCCTATTGTTTACAATAAATCAAGAACTCCATTATACAAAGAAGGTTTCTAAATTGATTGGAAACAAAATACAACACATATAATGTCCATTTGATAATATATTATTTAAGCACAAGAAATATAATAATCTAAATTTATTTCATTATCAAGAGCTTCACTCTTTCACCCAAGCAAGATGAAGATTTAGTTACTCATAGACAAGAAGAAAGAAAGAGAGAAGAAGAGAAAGAGGAACATAGTTTTAATTTAGAGTAAGAGAAAATTACAACAAATGAAAACAATAAACAAGCATAACCATAACTTGTAAAAACTAAGCCTAACACCAAGAGCACCAAATGATCAACCAATGATGCCTTTTATAGAGGATTAGGGATACAAAATGACAAGGGGGCTGATTAAGAGTAGGTGAGGAGTAGGTAGAGTGGTTGGATTATTGAGATTCTTTGTCTCCGAAATAATTCATTGCTTAACTCATGGATTCCGTCATCAAATGGAAAAGTCATCTTCATGAAAGTTGTAGATCTGGGTCTTAACTTTCAGATATCCAAATTTAAGCTTATTTCACCATCTACAGCCCGAGATATGGCCTAATTACTGCAGACTATTCAGGCCCAGTTTCAGCACCTCTGTTTTGACTTCCAGACCCAATATCACCTCCAAGCTGTCCGAATTGAGTTTTGTGTTCTTCATAAAAGTTGTAGATATGGGTCTTAACTTTCAAATATCCAAATTTCAGACTAAGCAAGTTCCTACAACTCGAGTTATGCTCTGATTACTGTACACTATTTAGGTTCCAGACACAAAACACATGTTCTGACTTCCAAGTCCAATTAGCTTCACTATATGTCTGAATGAGACTTTGAGCTCTTCATTAAAGTTATAGAGCTCTTTCTTATCTTTTCTACAAGGTAAGATACATAATTTTTACACATCTAGAACTCAAGATATGACAGAAATACAGAAACAATGTAAGATCCAAATAATGCTAGAAAAATCAATTAAGTCTAATTTGAATCCAAACTTACAAAACATAACCAGGCTTAATCAATTAAGTACATGGAGAGTGTAAATGACTAAAAATGAGGATTTATTAATGTATAAAATATGTGATTATCAGGCATGAACCTTCTTCTTCTCTTCCTATTGTTTCCAAGCATCCATCTTTATTTTAGGTATGGATATGTCACATGGTGTATCAAGAAACTCTAATAATCCTTTGATTATAGCGGTGATTAGCTCTTTCTCTTTTTTTTTTAAAACATTTTGCACACACACCCCCACACTTGTTCAAGAACGAGACCAATGCTCTCTTATTCCCTAAGGTTGGGTAAAAACATGTTCTTTTTTTTTAAAAAAAAAAAAGCACGTAATAAGTTAAAAACAATAAAAGATCAAATAAGCTCAAAGGGGTTATACAAAGGAAAATATAAAAGGATGGTTATTTGATCAAAGTAGTTATTTCAAAATGCCTCAATCATATTTATATATGTATGTGAAAATATAGCCTAAGAAAGAATCAAAGCAAGTTCTAGAGTAACAATTTCATTAGTGAAAATCACACAAGAAAGAAGAGAATGGTACAAATGTTCAACCCATTCATCAATAGGCTCAAAATCTCACAAGACATATTTCTATCATTCTCAATCCATCAATTCAATATTCATATCCAAGCATGTGATTTTTAAGAAAGAAGAAAATTTATGCTGTGACCCAAGATATGCTTTTTGCTACTTCTAAAACAATTATTTCCTCAACTAAGATGCATCTCAAGAGTAAAATTACCTCCAAGGCAAAATTTACTCCTTATTCTGCCATCCTTAATTAGTTTTGTTGTAGGTTTCTAACAATCATCTCACTAAACATACTTTCTAATATAAATGCGTCTCAAGAGTAAAATTACTCCTTACTCTGCCAATATTCATTGGTTTAGTAAGTTCATGACAATCATATCATACTTTTCTACTTTTTTTTTTAAAAAAAAAACTATCCTTCTCCCTAACCAGATCACAACATTGTCCGCAATGTTAAAATATAAATGAGTAAATGATAGAAGATAGTACCTGTTGGAGAAATCTGACACAAATTTAAATAGAAACAAAGTACAATAAATAAAAGCAAAAGTAAAAGAAAATTAAAGATGAAGTATCAGATCTGGCTTTCTTTGCATGCTGTTTCCCTTACTGCTTCCTGTAGACCAATCTATCTGAGCTATTGCTTTATCAGGTTCATAAACAAAAGCTTCTAATTTATCAATCAACTCATCAATAATGGAGGTAGAGATAAGAAGTTGTCTTGCTGAAGGTGTGATAAATTTCTGTTCCACAGCTTTGTCAAGAAAAAATAACAAAAGATCAAAGAAATTATTAACATTCAACAAACCAATGGGTTTATGGTAGATGTTTAATTGGGCCCAAGAGACAATTTGAAAAATTTCTTCCAAAGTACCAAAACCACCTGGTAAGGCAATGAATGCATCAGAGTTGTCAAACATTATTTTCATTCGTCCATGCATAAATGATACCTTAAATTCCTCCCCAATTGTCTTTCCAGTGATGTTCTTTTGAGTTGAAGGTTCAGGAATGACACCTAAAACCTAGTTATCTCCTATAAAAGCAGCAAATGATACAACCCCTATTAACCCACGACAATCTTCCCCATATACAACATGAATATTCCTCGTAGCAAGTGTTCGACCAAGAATGCTTGCGGCATTTACAAATTCTAAACCCTTCCCATAACTTGACCCACAAAAGACACAAAAATTTTTAAGGTTACGAACAGGAGGTCCCATAATTTCACATTTCCTCTGAATGATTATGAGTTGGAGGAAAGTGAAGAGAATGAAGTGTTTAAATAGGGAAAAGAAGGGAAAAAGTAATCATAGTACCTATATAGGTAGGTTGGCTGTTGTCAGAAAAGTTTGAAAATAAGAAATACAATTTTTTTTATTTTGTGTTTTTTTTATTTTTTTTGTTTTGTTTTGTTTTTTTAAACTTCAAGAAAGTCATCAAGGTAAAGAAGTCTAGAAACCCCTGAAGGACCCTACTCAAAGGATCATCTGTCCAAAATCCAAAATAAAACAAAAATATACAAAGATAAAAGAAATATAAAAACAAATGAGGACATACCTGTATGTACAGTTTTCATGATGTATCTTTATATTGCGCATCATAAGTGCAGTAGTAGCATATCTTTGAATTACGTGTCACCAGTGCAACATAAGAACTCTACAAGGGTTACTGAACTGACAATAAGAACCTTTGAATCCTTTCTGTCTTGCTTACGGAATAACAACCCTCTATTTTCCTACAAACCTAATTAAAGGTCTATATTATAAGAAGATGGTACTTGGCCGCAACTAGTTAGAACTCGCCATAAAGGCCTATTAATTAAGGTAAGTATACAACTCAGTTAACAGTTTCCACTCATTGTAAAGACTGAACGCTTCTTTTTATCCATCAGCGCTACAGAGCCTTGGTTCCAAGAATTGGGAATGTAGCACGTAGCTCTCTACAGAGCATGACACACAAATCTTATTTATATACTGGCATGTGAAAATCTTCTCCTAAGTCTATCACAGGACAGGTCATCTGCCCATGGCTCCTAATCTAATTAAAGACCAAGTACAACCACTATTTCACCTTTTTTTTTCAAGTTGTTAGAAACTTGATGAAAGGTGAGTGTATATTCACTTGAGATTGGGGTGAGTAGTCTGCTATTTTAGCTTTGTACAAAAGCATTGTTTACCAGTATTAGACCCATTCAAGATCAGCGCAACATAGGGCTCCCAAAGGGGACAAGTGGCCATAATGCGACTGGCTGTCTCACATGTGGGATACAATCTACCTACTTTGTTTTTCAATTAAGAAGGCTGAATCAGGATACGTGCATTTTCTCATTCACATTTTGTGTTACCAAAGCCAAACCCAAGATATATACATACTTTTTTTTTTTTTTTTTTTTTTTTTCTTTTTACGAAGAAGAAGAAGAAGAAGAAGAAGAAGAAGAAGAAGAAGAAGAAGAAGAAGAAGAAGAAGAAGAAGAAGAAGAAGAAGAAGAAGAAAACATGTACATATTGTTGCGGATGTGGCTCACATCTGCCTCTAGTTTCATGTCCAGAAATGGCTTAAACGACTTCTATGAGTTGAGGATAAGCTTCCTATCCAATTTTCTTATAAATTGGCAAACAAGGTCTTTTAGAGTCAGATTCCCAAGACTGTAATGTTTTTGTTCTTCCTTGAAGAGATTCCACAAGTTAAGAAGTTCACGATGCACAAAATCACAAGAATGCGTATCAAGAGTCAATAAGATATCATCTAATGACTCCTCACTCAGTCCATTCTTAATGAGAAAAATTTTATCTTCTCTATTTGCGGAAACCATCCCTAAAGAACGACATCGCTTGTTACAATTTCATCGTGCACATTTGTGACAGACTTGTAATTTTTTTACTCTTCTCCTTTTAGAATATGAACTTCTACCAAGACCTGACATGTATGAGTCAAATGAAATTGAAGACTCACCTGCTAGTCGGACCTTTGCTTCGATTATCCAACGTACATCTTCTGGCATACCCTTGTGCATTAACAATCTCAATCTTTCACATCTAACTTCATAAATTTTTGTTAGAGCATTTTGAGGAAGAGAAGGAAAATGTTTTCTCAGGTTTGAGGAATGATATCCATTTTAAAGGAGAAGGAATCAGTTATTTTGGGAAACTGAAAAAAAACAAACCGACTTGAGAGTCACGGAGTACCATCATCTGCCATTTAACCGAGAACACAAAGAACTGCAAAACAAAAATAAAGCCACAAAATTAGAGTAAATTTTTCTCATAACAAAAATCAGAAAGGGAAATGAATTCTACCTCAGCAGCTTAATTTTCCAGAAATAGTTTAAGTCTTTGTCCATTAACCTTAAACACATTACCATTTCTAGGATTCTCAATGTCTATGGCCTCATAAGGATACACATGTTTGACAATAAAAGGGCCAGTCCACCTAAATCTCAATTTTTCAGGGAATAGGTGAAGAGGAAAATTATAAAACAAAACTTTTTGAATAATTTCAAAAGATTTTCTCAAAATTAATTTGTCATGAAAAACTTTTGCTCTTTCTTTATAAATTTTTGAGTTTTGATATGCATCATTTCTCAATTCCTCAAGTTCATTTATTTACAATTTGCGTAACCTGCAAGCATCATCAAGATTTAAATTGAAAGCTTTAATGACCCAAAATGCTTTATGCTTCAATTCTACCGGTAAATGACAAGGTTTTCCATAGACTAACCGATAGGGTGACATGTTTAAAGATATTTTAAAAGTAGTACGGTAAGCCCAAAGTACATCGTTTAGTCTTAAAGACCAATCTTTACTATTTGGGTTAACCATTTTTTCTAAAATTTGCTAATTCTACTTGTCCACTTGTGTGAGAGTGATAAGAGGTGATAACTTTATGGGTAATACCATATTTCTTTATTAAAGACTTAAATGGTTTATTGCAAAAAATGTGTTCTCCCATCACTGATGATAGCTCGAGGGATTCCAAATTGACTTAAGACATTTTCTTTTAAAAATTTGAGAATAATTTTATGATCATTTTGTCGACATGGAATCACCTCAATCCGTTTTGATACATAATCAACTACAATCAAAATATACACAAATCCAAATGAGGATGGAAATGGACCCATGAAATTAATTCCCTAACAATAAAAAATTTCAATGACAAGGATAAAGTTCAGAGGCATCATATTTCTTTTAGAAATAGAACCTAATTTTTGACAATTTTCGCAACTTTTGCAAAAAGTATAGTTATCCTTAAATAAAGTGGGCCAATAAAATCCACACTGCAAGATTTTCGCAATTATTTTCTTTGAAGAAAAATGACATCCACATGCTTCTAAGTGACAAAATTTAATGATAATACATACCTCATTGTCGGGTACACATCTCCGAAAGATTTGATCAGGACAATATTTGAACAAATATGGGTTATTCCAATAAAATTTTTTTACCTCAGTCAAAACCTTTTTTCTGTCTTGATGTGACCATTAAGGTGACATCTTTCCTGTCACAAGAAAATTGATTATATTAGCAAACCAAGGCATGAAATTGACAGAAAATAAAAACTTATCAGGAAAAGAATTATTGATAGGTGTGCTATCAAAAGATGAGCCTATTATAAGTCTAGACAAATGATCTGCAACAATATTTTTGGCTCCTTTATTATCTTTTATTGTGATGTTGAATTCTTGAAGCAACAAGATCCACCATATCAACCTAGGTTTGGCATCCTGCTTAGACATTAAATATTTAACAGTGGCATGAATAGTGAAAACAACAGTAGAAGAACCAATTAAATGAGCTTGAAATTTGTCCAATGCAAAAATTACAGTAAGTAGTTCTTTTTTAGTAGTGGTGTAATTCATTTGTGCATTATTTAAAGTTCTACTTGTGTAACAAATCACATGAGGCTTACCTTCTTTTCTTTGGCCTAAAACAGCACCAACAACAAAATCACTTGCATCACACATTAATTCAAAAGACAAAGACCAGTCAAGAGATTGCATGATAGGAGCCGATGTTAGAAGACCAATTAATTTTTCAAAAGATTTTTGGCATTCTTGAGTCCAATCAAATGGTGCATATTTTATCAAAAGATTGCATAATGGTCTAGATATGGAACTAAAGTCCTTAATGAATCTTCGATAGAATCCTGCATGTCCTAAAAAGGAACGAACTTCTCTGACTATTTTTTGGGAAGGCAAATGAGCAATTAATTCAACTTTGGCCTTATCAACTTCAATTCCTTCAGAAGATATCACATAACCTAACATGATTCTTGAAGTAACCATGTAATGACATTTTTTCCAATTTAAAACAAATCATTTTTCTTCACATCTTTTAAGAACTTTATCCAAATTATCAAGACAATTTTCAAAAGAATTTCTAAAAACGGTTAGATCATTCATGAAAACCTCTAAATAATGCTCAATCATGTCACTAAAAATACTTAGCATGCATCTTTGAAAAATTGCCAGAGCATTACAAAGACTGAAAGACATTCTTCTATATGCAAAAGTGCTAAAGGGACACGTAAAATTGGTCTTTTCTTGATCCTCTAATGCAATTGGTATTTGATTATATGACTGCGGGATTAAAGGATGCAAACCCAAGTGCAGGTTGTCTCAAGTAATAAATTTCTCGGGAGTCCGAGGTCGATCCACAGGGAATTGATGAAGAAAAATTAATTGAGGTAAGAAAAGGATTTGTCACAACACCAAAAGTAATAAAAGAAGTTCACAAATGAATTTAAGGGCTTGCTTGGGTTAAGAGATCCACTCTTGGTAATAAATTAAAGGTAAGATTATTTCTCATTATAACTCAATTGAAATCCACACACAACGGAGGTTCCAATCGGAAAATGTAACATTCAAAGTTCAATTATATATGTAATCATATTATGATTCCTTTAATTATCTACCAATATTTGTAAATGAGTTCAAGCATTCACTGTGCCAATCCTATTGTCTACAATAAATCAAGATCTCCATTAACAAAGAAGGTTTCTAAATTGATTGGAAACAAAATACAACACATATAATGTTCATTTAATAATATATCATTTAAGCACAAGAAATAAAATAATCTAACTTTATTTCATTACCAAGAGCTTCACTCTTTCACCTAAGCAAGATAAAGATTTAGTTACTCATGGATAAGAAGAAAGAAAGAGAGAAGAAGAGAAAGATGAACATAGCTTCACTTTAGAACAAGAAAAAATTACAACAAAGTAAAACAAGAAACAAGCATAACCACAACTTGTAACAAACTAAGCCTAACACCCCCTTTCTCCAAATGGTCAGCCAATGTCAAAATTATGCCTGAAGTTATTACCTAAACTTAGTAGTATAGTGAACAACACCTGGATCGTCTCCTCAAGGATCGTAAATGCAATTTGATCAAATCAAGTGAAAATTAGCAAAGGGGGTTTGAGGTTTAAGATCGCACTTAACAAAATTAAAGGAAGAAATAATAATTAAAGAGGTCAATTTAGAAACCTATCCAAGATTGGGTGGATTCAATCATAGACCCTTCATAAAACACTTGAAGCACAATTGAATTGTTGATTTGGATCTAACCGAGATCTCTGCATCAAATCCAAAATTCATACTAGACGGATCGTCTGAGAATTCAATTAACAAGTGATAAACACAAATCATAATCGCACCATTCATGAAAATCTATGTTAATTTCAAGTACCGAATTCAATTAACTTAGGCACAAATCAAGTAACCTAACCTCTTCAATTCCAAGTGATTAATTTAGATCAATCAGTTCTAAGTTTCATCACAAATCTCAATCTTCATTTATGTGATTAGTTTAGATCAATCAGTTCTAAGTTTCATCACAAATCTCAATCTTAAACCAAGATCAATCAGATCAACATAAATAGAATCACCATTCATGCATTCAAGATCAAGAAGAAGAAAAGAGGAATTCAATTACAAATCAAATACAATACATAACCAAGGTCTCAAGAATCCAAACCACAATCTCTTCAAGAGTTCTAAATTGACCAAAAGTAGCTTAGCCCTCCATTACCATGAAGGGGAGCATCAAAATATACAAAAAACTATGAGAAACTATGAAGAAACAAGAAGAAACTATGAGAGAAATGAAGGAGAATACCCTGTTGTTCATGATAAATGGTGCCTTTTATAGAAGTTTAAGGTAACAAAATGACAAAGAGAAGTGGGTGGATGAGTGGATGAGTGAGTGGAGTGTTTGAGTGGATGGATTAGTGGGTTGGTTTAGTGGGTTGGTTTGGTGGATTGGTTTAGTGGATGAGTGAGTGGAATGGTTGAGTGGTTGAATTAGTGAAAAATGCCAAAGGACTTTTGGTGAGTGGGAAATTATGGGCATGAATGGATGAGTGGATGGATTAGTGGATGAGTAGGTGGAGTGGTTAAGTGGTTATTAGTGTATGAGTGGATGAGTGGGTGAGTTAGTGGATGAGTGGATGAGTGGATTAGTGGATGGATGAGTGGATTAGTTGATGGATGAGTGGGTGGTTGAGGACGAAAATTTCGTGTCTGACTTGGAAGCCAAAAACTACCCATTATACTTCAGAACCACGAAAAGTGTTCTTCATGAAAGTTGTAGATCCTTGTCTTGGATATAAAATGGATAGCTGGTTCATCCAATTTGGCTTCCTTAAGCCCAATATATGTCCCAAATACCGTAGGTTGCTCAAACCCAACTTCAGCACCTCTGTTCCGACTTGCAAGCTCAAAATGACCTACTAGACTTCTTTTTCTCAAAATGTGTTCTTCATAAAAGTTGTTTATTTGGATCTTGACTATCCACTGTCCATATTTCAGCCCATCTCCATTATTACATCTTGAGATATGATTTTATGGGTGCACACTGTTCGAATTCTACTGACAGAACCCGTATTCTTACTTCCATGTAAACTTAGGTCCCTTAGACATCTGAATCGGACTTCGAGCTCTTCATCAAAGTTGTAAAACTTCCTCTTAGCTTTCCTACAAGGTAAAATTCATGTTCATCAGATATTAGGAACTGAAGTTATGGCCAAAATACAGAAACAGTGTCAAATCTCAATAATGCTGAAAATATTCAATTAGGACCAATTTGAGCTCAAACTCACAAAATCATACCAAACTCAATCAATTAAGAATATGGAGAGTGTAAATGACTAAACATAAGGGTTTCTTAATGAATAAAATATGTGATTATCAGTCAGCCAATGATGCCTTTTATAGAGGATTAGGGATACAAAATGATAAGGGGGCTGATTAGGAGTGGGTGGATGAGTGGATGAATGAGTGGAAAATGCCAAATGGTGAAGATAAGAGTGAAAAATCATTGAGATTTCTTGTCTCCGAAATCATTCATTGCTTAAGTCATTGATTTCGTCATTTCTGAGCTAAGTGGTCTTCATGAAAGTTCTAGGAAATTGTCTAAGCTTTCCAATGGCTTTAGAATCACCCAAAAATTCGTCCTATAGCCTAAGATATGACCTAATTACTACAGACTGTTCAGGCCCAGTTTCAGCACCTTTATTTTGACTTTCAGACCCAATATCACCATCAAGGAGCCCGAATCAAGTTTTGTATTCAACATGAAAGTTGTAGATATGGGTCTTATTTTAGATTCCAAATTTTCAGCCCATTTTATAAGCCCAAACTCGAATTATACTCTGATTACTGTACACTGTTCAGGTTTTAGATACAAAACTTGTGTTTTGTCTTCCAAGCCCAATTAGCTCCACTAGATGTCTGATTGAGACTTTGAGCTCTGCATCAAAGTTGTAGAGCTCTCTCTTATCTTTCCTACAAGGTAAAATTCATAATTATCAGACATTTAGAACTCAAGATATGGCCGAAATACAGAAACAACGTAAGACCTAAATAATGCTGAAAAAATCAATTAAGTCCAGTTTGAGTCCAACCTTACAAAACATAACTAGGCTTAATCAATTAAGTACATAGAGAGTGTAAATAACTAAAAATGAGGGTTTATTAATGTATTAAATATATGATTATCAAATTCTCCCACACTTAGCTTTTTGCACTCCTAGGCAAAACACATAAGACCAAAGTTAAGAGACAAAAAAAAAATGACACTGACTCAAAAGCTAAAAACTCTAAAAGACTTGATGAAGCAAGAAGAGCAACAAGAAATTCAAGGGATGAAAGCATTAATGAGGTAACATTTCTTCACATCTCAAACCAACCAGCAAGGAAACTTCAGTTGAAAAGAATGAATCAAGAATGATAGATCCTCACAGAATTCACTCTCAATCTCTCAAGTGTTTAAAAGGTAAGTATTTCACTCTATTCAACCCATGAACAATTGCACTACCATAAGCTTGCTTATCTTCTACTTCTCCGCTACTCAAAACACATGCATACAAAAATCAAGAGGACTTTATTCAAGGTTGTAATGGGATCATGATAAAGGAGAGGGGGTAATATGGATATGAAAAGATAAATACTAAAGAGAATAAAAGAGCATTATGGTACAATTAGAGTGGAGAAAATGTTTGAGAACATTCATCATAAAGGACAATCACCAATATTTGACTAATGTTTTGTTGAAGATCAATCCCAAATTGATGAATTAAATTCGTTGTTAGACTTGAACATTCTCCTTTTCTTCCTGTTGTTTCCAAGCATCCACCTTTATTCTGATAATCCTTTGATTGCAACGGTGGTCAATAAATTTTTTTTTTGATCATTTTGCACACACACCCCCACACTTGTTTAAGAACAAGGTTAATGCTCTCTTATTCCCTAAGGTTGGGTAAAAACATGTTTTTTTTTCTCTTTTTTCTTTTTTTTTCTTTTTTTTTTGAAGGATGAAATGAGCTTAAAACAAGGAATGGTCAAACAAGTTCAAAGGGGTTACATAATGGAAAATGTGCAAGGATGGCTATTTGGTCAAAGTAGCTATTTCAAAACGCCTCAATCATATTAATGTATGCATGTGAAAATGCAGCCTAAAAAAGAATCAAAGCAAGTTCTAGAGTAACAATTCTATGAGTGAAAATCACACAAGAAAGAAAAGAATGGTACAGATATTCAATCCATTCATCAATAGGCTCAAAATCTCACAAGGCATATTTCTATCATTCTCTATCCACCAATTTAACATCCATAACCAAGCATGTGAAATTTAAGAAAGAAGATAATTTATTCAATCATGCTATGATTCTTGAATTTCAATTGCTTCCAAAGATGTGAGAGTGCATTCGCTTGAATCTTTCAAAGGAAATCAAAAGACAAAAACTTTGTTACTTCCACAAATCAGTACTAATTAATTACTACCCCAACTAAGATGCGTCTCAAGAGTAATAAATTGTTACCAAAATTTACTCCTTACTTTGCCATCACTAATTGGTTTTACTAAGAATAGGTTTCTGATAGTCATATCACTAAACATACTTTCCAATTTAGATACATCTCAGAAGTAAAATTACTCCTTACTCTGCCATCATTCATTGGTTTAATAAGTCCATGACAATCATATCATACTTCCCAAAAAAAAAAAGAAGAAAAAAAAATTGGTGGTCAACTATCCTTCCCCCCCAACTAGATCACAACATTGTCCTCAATGTTAAAATATAGATGAGTAAAGGATAGAAGATATTACCTGTTGGAGAAATCTGACACAAATTTAAACAAAAATAAAGTATAATAAATAAAAGCAAAAGAAAAGCTATAAACGAAGTGTCAAATCTGGCTCATTTTTCATCCAGTTTCCCTCACTGCTTCCTGCTGACCAATCTATCTGAGCTATTGCTGGGTCAGGTTCATGAACAAAAGCTTGTAATTTATCAATCAACTCATCAATAGTGGAAGTAGAGATAAGAAGTTGTCTTATCGAAGGTGTGATAAATTTCTGTTCCACAGCATGGTCAAGAAAGATTAACAATATATCAAAGAAATTATTTACATTCAACAAACCTATGGGTTTATGGTGGATGTTCAGTTGGGCCCAAAAGACAATTTGAAAAACTTCTTCCAAGGTACCAAAATCACTTAGTAAGGCAATGAATGCATCAGAGTTTTCAAGCAGTATCTTCATTCGTTCATGCATTGATGATACCTTAAGTTCCTCTCCAATTGTCTTTCCAGTGATGTTCTGTTGAGCTAAAGGTTCAGGAATGACACCTAAAACCTGACTGCCTCCTATATATGCAGCAAGTGATACACCCCTATTGACCCACGATAACCTCCCCTATATACAAGATGAATATTCCTCGCAGCAAGTGATCGACCAAGAGTGGTAGTTGCGTTTACAAACTCTAAACCCTTCCCATACTTAGATCCACAAAATACACAGATATTTTTAAGTTGACGAACAGAAACACCTTTCATTTCTATTCTCACATTCCCTTTGATTGATTCTGAGTTGGAGGAAAGTGAAGAAAGTGGAGTGTTTAAATAGGAAAAAGAAGGGAAAGGGTAATAATTCCACCTATAAGGGTAGGTTGGCTGTTGTCAGAAGAGTTTGAAATTAAGAAACACAGAATCTTTTTTTTTTTTTGACTTCAAGAAAACCATCAGGGTAAAGAAGTCTAGAAACCCTTGAAGGACCCTGCTCAAAGGATCATCTATCCAAAACCAAAATATAGCAAAATCATACAAAGATAAAAAAAATATAATAGCAAATGATGACATACCTGTATGTACAGCTTTCATGGCGTATCTTTATACTGCGCGTCATGAGTGCAGTAGTGGCATATCTTTATACTGCGTGTCACCAGTGCAATAGACACTCACGAATTTTTTTAAAGACCAGCGTGCAAAGGTCCACCCGAGTCAATGATGGGTTAGCCAAAGGCTGGGGCTCCACAACTAATTAAAGTCATGGTATTCCTTCCGGATCGCCCTTGTTCAAACATTTTTTTTTTGAATTTTTTTTTGAATTTTTTTTTCATTTTTTTAAAAAAGAAAACATGAAAAAGGAGATAATATGTACAGATTGTTGTGGATATGACTCACATCTGGCTCTGGTTTCACGTCCAGTAACGGCTTAAATGCCTTCTATGAGTCGAGGATAAGCTTCCCATCTAATTTTTTTATAAATTGGCAAACAGGGTCTTTTAGAGTCAGATTCCCAAGACTGTAGTGTTTTTCTTCATCATGATTGCAGGATTCAGAGGCGTCATGTTTCTTTTTGAAATTGAGCCCCAACTTTTGACAATTTTCACAACTTTTGCAAAAAGTATAGCAGTCCTTAAATAAAGTGGGCTAATAAAATCCACACTACAAGATTTTTGCAGCTGTTTTCTTTGAAGAGAAGTGACCTCCGCATGCTTCTGAGTGACAAAATTTAATGACACTACCTACCTCACTGTCGGGCACACATCTCCGAAAAAGTTAATCAGCACAATATTTGAACAAGTATGGGTCATCCCAATAAAAATTTTTCACCTCTGTCAAAAATTTCCTTCTATCTTGGTGCGTCCATTGAGGCGACATCTTTCCTTCTTGTTCTTCAGTAAGAGACGAGGAAATTACCACAGGAAAGCTTTGCTTTTCTCCCAAAAATGTGTACTTCAACCTAGCAGGTAATGACTTTAGTTCCGGTGTGGGTACTTCTTCATGAGCATTATCATTTATGGGTTTTAGCTCTTCGAATTTTGGCTTTCTTCCTTTGTATTCTATTTCCTCTGTACAATCAAGCAAATCAAATGAATTAATTAAACAAACTTCTAATGGGTCAGAAGAACTCCCTTTTTGAAGATGATCATCTATAATGGCTTCAATTCCTTCAACTTCCTTATTTTCATCAAGGACTTCCTGTGGTTGCTTGCACATGTTAAAAACATTGAGATCCAGTGTCATGTTTCCAAATGTTAGCTTCACCACTTCATTTCTGCAATTTATCAAAGCATTAGATGTTGCTAAAAATGGACGGCCTAAAATAATAGGAATTGACTTGTAACTATCAACCAGAGGTTCAGTATCCAAGACAATGAAATCCACAGGATATATGAATTTATCAACTTGAACCAACACATCTTCTACTATTCATCTTGGAATTTTAATTGATCTATCTGCAAGTAGAAGAGTTACAGAAGTTGGTTTTAACTCACCTAAGTTGAGTTGCTGATAAACTGAATATGGAAACAAATTGACACTAGCACCAAGATCAAGTAAAACTTTTTCAATTTTATGTTCTCCAATAATGCATGAAACTGTAGGACAACCAAGGTCTTTATATTTCAACGCATTATTATTTTGAAGAATGGAGCTTACATGTTCTGCCAAAAATGCTTTCTTTTTCACATTTAATTTCCTTTTAACAGTGCACAAGTCCTTCAAATATTTGACATAAGCAGGAATCTGTTTGATAGCATCTAATAGAGGAATATTAATTTTCACTTGTTTCAAAATTTCAAAAATTCCAGTGTTATGGTCCAATTTCTTTGGATTTTTCAATGCTTGAGGAAATGGGGGTAAAGGCGAGAGTTTGGTCTCCTTTTTGTCAACTTCTTTATTTTCTTAGGGAATTGGCTCATCTTCTTTCTCACAAGATTCGAGGATTTGTTTTTCAACAACCTTTTCACTCCTAAGAGTTATCATTGACTGGACTTAGTCCATTTGTTGGTTTTCTGAACTCCCCTCATTTAGACTGTACTGACCCTTGGGATTTGGTTGAGGTTGAAAAGGAAATTTTCCTTTCTCATGAATGATGAGTGCAGAAGAAAGTTTAGCAAGAGTGTCTTTTATGTCATTCATGGTTTGATTATTTTGTTTATTAATGGCCTCTTGCTTTTCTATGAATGCATGTAGTGTTTCTTCAAGGTTTTTCCTATATGGTGGGACATAAGGTGCATATCCTTGAGAATTTTGAGAGTCCTGTTGTGCTCGAGGAGGTGGTGGTTGCACAAATTGTGACTGATTATTATTCCTCCAACTGAAATTCGGGTGATTTCTCCTTCCCGGATTGTATGTATCTGAAAAAGAAGAAGTAAATGGCTTGTTAAAATTATACATTGCATTTACCTGCTCATGTACAACTTTAAAAATAGGAATTTTAGGACATTCATGTGTTAAGTGTCCTAAATCATCATAAATACCACAAATTTCTTCATTTTGCACAGATTTGATTTCTTTTGCTTTTCTTAATTCCATGACTTCAACCTTTCTAGCCAAACTGACAAATCTAGCATTTAGATCTTCCTCTTGACTAAGGTGATATTTTCTTTTATTAGCACTTACAAGATTAGATCTAATTGAATTTTCAGAAGTGTTAGCACTATGCCAAGATTGAGAATTTTCAACCAACTAGTTCAAATAGTCAAAAGCTTCATCAGGTTCTTTATCCAGAAACTCACCATTGCACATTGTTTCCACAAATTATTTAGTTTCAGGTGTTAAACCTTCATAACAGAAGCTTATACTGTGCCATTTTTCAAAACCATGATGTGGGCAAGAATTTAACAAATCTTTAAATCGTTCCCAACATTGAAAATATGCTTCATTTGAATTTTGGAAAAAATTGTGGATTTGTTTTTTCATAGCATTGGTTTTATGCGTTGGAAAAAATTTATTTAAGAACTCACCTTGCATTTCTTGCCATGTGCCAATTGATCTTGGATTCAAAGTGTTAAGCCAAGATTTTGCTTTATCTTTTAAAGAAAAAGGAAACAATTTAAGCTTAACAATCTCTTCAGTGTAATTTTGATCATTGAAAGTAATACATACTTCCTCAAATTCTTTCAGATGTAAATATGGGCTTTCAGACTCTAAACCATGAAAATTAGGAAGTAAAGAAATCATACCTGGTTTAAATATAAAATTATTGGCATTTAGTGGAAAGATAAAACATGATGGACTAGAACTTCGAGGTGGTTGCAAATATGCACGCATAGTTCACAATGGTTTATTTTCATGTTCATCATGTACACTTTCATTGTTAGCCATTGTGCCAATTATGGGTGATTGTGATTCAAACAAATCAATATATAAAGTACTAGGGTTAATTTTAACTAAACGACCAGAATTTAAATCACGATACCAATTAAGCATATATACATAAATAACTATAAATAAATAAACAAAAAATAATGTACAAGCTGGCGGTGTCACCCACCATTAAATATTAACAAGGATGTAGTATAAACCAACCACCTAATAAAAAAAAAGTGTGGTAGAAACCAACCACCAAAAATATATATACAACAAAGGTGGGGCAATAAACCAACCACCCAAAAATAAAAATAAAAATAAAAATAAAGTGCAGAAAATTAAAATACGAGAAAATAAAGTGCAGAAAGTAAATTTAAATATGAAAGCTAGGGAGAGTGACAAAGCCCCACAGAGCCGGCAAAAGAGAGAAGAGAAGAAGAAATATTATTTCATTAAGTTAGATTACGAAAAAATAAATAACAGAAAAGTAAAAGGGAGAGTTTTCCCCACTAAGTTAGTGCGTAAAATAAAAGGAAGAGTTACCCCCACTGATGGAAAAAAATGACGAAAATAAATAAATAAACTTAAAAAGCAAAAATAAATGACATAAATATAAAAGTTAGAAAGTTAGTATATTAGCAAGTTAGTAAGTTAGAGTTAGATAGTTAGAAAGTTAGAGAGTTAGTAAAGAAACCGAAGGATCGGCAAGCCGATCTTTTGCTCCGGTGAGGGAGAAGAGAGAATAGATTTTATTAACGAAAACAAACCTCAATAAATCAAAACTTCAAATCAAGTTCCCCGACAATGGCGCCAAAAACTTGACTGCGAGATTAAAGGATGCAAACCCAAGTGCAGGTTGTCTCAAGTAATAAATTTCTCGGGAGTCCGAGGTCGATCCACAGGGAATTGATGAAGAAAAATTAATTTAGGTAAGAAAAGGATTTGACACAACACCAAAGTAATAAAAGAAGTTCACAAATGAATTTAAGGGCTTGCTTGGGTTAGGAGATCCACTCTTAGTAATAAATTAAAGGTAAGATTATTTCTCTTTATAACTCAATTGAAATCCACACACAACGGAGGTTCCAATCGAAAAATGTAACATTCAAAGTTCAATTATATATGTAATCATATTATGATTCTTTTAATTATCTAGCAATATTTGTAAATGAGTTCAAGCATTCACTGTGTCAATCCTATTGTCTACAATAAATCAAGATCTCCATTAACAAAGAAGGTTTCTAAATTGATTGGAAACAAAATACAACACATATAATGTTCATTTAATAATATATCATTTAAACACAAGAAATAGAATAATCTAACCTTATTTCATTACCAAGAGCTTCACTCTTTCACCCAAGCAAGATAAAGATTTAGTTACTCATGGATAAGAAGAAAGAAAGAGAGAAGAAGAGAAAGATGAACATAGCTTCACTTTAGAACAAGAGAAAATTACAACAAAGTAAAACAAGAAACAAGCATAACCACAACTTGTAACAAACTAAGCCTAACACCCCTTTTCTCCAAATGGTCAGCCAATGGTGCCTTTTATAGAGGATTAGGGATACAAAAATGACAAGGGGGCTGATTAGGAGTGGGTGGATGAGTGGATGAATGAGTGGAAAATGCCAAATGGTGAAGATAAGAGTGAAAAATCATTAAGATTTCTTGTCTCCGAAATCATTCATTGCTTAAGTCATTGATTTCGTCATTTCTGAGCCAAGTGGTCTTCATGAAAGTTCTAGGAAATTGTCTAAGCTTTCCAATGGCTCTAGAATCACCTAAAAATTCGTCCTACAGCCCAAGATATGATCCAATTACTACAGACTATTCAGGCTCAGTTTTAGCACCTCTATTTTGACTTTCAGACCCAATATCACCATCAAGGAGCCCGAATCAAGTTTTGTATTCAACATGAAAGTTGTAGATATAGGTTTTAACTTTCAGATTCCAAATTTTCAGCCCATTTTATAAGCCCAAACTCGAATTATACTCTGATTACTGTACACTGTTCAGGTTTTAGACACAAAACTCGTGTTCTATCTTCCAAGCCCAATTAGCTCCACTAAATGTCTGATTGAGACTTTGATCTCTTCATCAAAGTTGTAGAGCTCTCTCTTATCTTTCCTACAAGGTAAAATTCATAATTATCAGACATTTAGAACTTAAGATATGGCCGAAATATAGAAACAACGTAAGACCCAAATAATGCTGAAAAAATCAATTAAGTCCAATTTGAGTCCAACCTTACAAAACATAACTAGGCTTAATCAATTAAGTACATGGAAAGTGTAAATAACTAAAAATGAGGGTTTATTAATGTATAAAATATATGATTATCATTATACCCTGAATAACCATCAAGAAAACAATAGTAGGGATGTCTTGCTACTCTTTCTAGAATTTGATCAAGAAATGGTAAAGGGAAATGATCTTTCCTAGTGGCTGCATTCAATTTTCTAAAATCAATACATATACGCTAACTAGATAAAACTCGCGTAGATATTAACTCACCTTTTTCATTTTCAACCACTATTATTCTAGATTTCTTAGGCACAACTTGGGTAGGGCTTACCCACTAGCTATCAGAAATAGGGTAAATAATTCAAACATCAAGTAATTTAAGAACTTTAGCCCTAACTACCTCTTTCATGCGTGGATTTCATCTTCTTTGAGGTTGTTGTGATATTTTAGCATTATCCTCTAAATGTATTCTATGTGTACAAATTAATAGATTAATGCCTTTTATATTTGTTAATGTCCATCCAGTTGCACTTTTATGTCTTTTAAGTACTTCTATCAACATACCTTCTTATTCTTCAGTAATGATTGATGAAATTACTATTGGAAAGCTTTGTTCTTCTCCCAAAAATGTGTACTTCAACCTAACAGGTAATGGTTTTGGTTCCAGTATGGGTACTTCTTCATGGATATTATCATTCATAGGTTGTAGCTCTTCAAATCTCAGTTTCCATCTCTTATATTCCATTGCCTGTGTACAATCAAGCAAAGAACATATTTCAGAAATATCATCATCTATTTGCGTAGATGAATCAAATGAATTAATTAAACAAACTTCTAATGGGTCAGAAGAACTCCCATTTAGAAAATGATCATCTACAATGGCCTCAATCTCGTCAGCTTCCTCATTTTCATCATTGACTTCATGTGGTTACTTACATATATTGAAAACATTAAGCTCAAGTGTCACATTTCCAAATGTTAGCTTCATCACTCTATTTCTGCAATTTATCAAAGCATTAG
The DNA here is from genome assembly GCA_029884605.1 of Ormosia emarginata. Classification (NCBI taxonomy): domain Eukaryota; kingdom Viridiplantae; phylum Streptophyta; class Magnoliopsida; order Fabales; family Fabaceae; genus Ormosia; species Ormosia emarginata. The sequence goes on from JAQQTP010000072.1 coordinate 30,013,740, forward strand.
ATGTTACTAAAAATGGACGGCCTAAAATAACATGAATTGACTTAGAACTATTAACCATTGGTTTAGTTTCCAAGACAATAAAATCCACAAGATAAATAAATTTATCAACTTGTACCAACACATCTTCCACTATTCCTTTTGGAATTTTAATTGATCTATCAGCAAGTAGAAGAGTTATAGAAGTTGGTTTTAACTCACCCAAATTGAGTTGTTGATAAACTGAATATGGAAGTAAATTAACATTAGCACCAAGATCAAGTAAAGCTTGATTAATTTTATGTTCTCCAATAATGCATGAAATCGTAGGACAACTAGGGTTTTTATGTTTCAAAACATTATTGCTTTGAATAATGGAACTTACCTGTTCGGTCAAAAAGGTATTCTTTTTCACATTTAATTTCCTTTTAATAGTGCATAAGTCTTTCAAAAATTTGACATAAGAAAGAACTTGTTTTATAGCATCTAACAACAGAATATTGACCTTCACTTGTTTAAAAATTTCAAAATTTTCAGTTTGGTGGTCCAATTTCCTTGGTTTGCTGAATGTCTGAGGAAATAGGGGTGGAGGAGACGAGAGTTTAGTCTCATTTTGGCCAGATGACTTATCAATCTCTTCCTTATCTTAGGGAATTGATTCACCATCTTTCTCATAAGGTTCAAAAGTTTTTTTTAACAACTTTTCTACTCCTAAGAGTTATCACAAAATTGACTTGATTTATTTGTTGGTTTTCTGAACTACCCTCATTTAGACTATATTGACCTTTGGGATTCGGTTGAGGTTGAGAAGGAAATTTTCCTTTCTCATGAATGGTGAGTGTAGAAGTAAGTTTGGAAAGAGTATCTTTTATGTCAATCATGGTTTGAGTGTTTTGTTTATTGATGGCCTCTTATTTTTCTATGAATGCATTCAATGTTCCTTCAAGGTTTTTCCTATATGGTGGGACATAAGGTGTATATCCTTGAGAATTTTGAGAATCCTGTTGTTCCTGAGGAGGTGGTGGTTGCATAAATTATGCTTGATTATTATTCCTTCAACTGAAGTTCAGGTGATTTCTCCATCCTAGATTATAAGAATTTGAAAAAGAAGTGGTGAATGACTTTTTAAAATTGTTCATTGTATTTACTTGCTCATGCACAACTTCTTTAAAAACAGGAATATTAGGACATTCATTTGTCGAGTGTCCTAATTCATCACAAATACCACAAATTTCTTTATTTTGCACAGATTTGACTTCTTTTATTTTTCCTAATTCCATGGATTTAACCTTTCTAGCCAAACTAGCGTACCTAGCATTTAAATATTCTTCTTGACTAAAATGATATTTTCCTTTACCAACATTTGTAAGGTTATATTTAATTGAATTTTCAGAAGGATTAGTACCATGCCAAGATTGAGAATTTTCAGCCAAATGGTTTAAATAATCTAAAGTTTCTTCGGGTTCTTTATCAAGAAACTCACCATTACAGATTGTTTCCACAAATTATTTAGTTTCAAGTGTTAAACCTTCATAAATGAAGCTTAGTCCGCCATTTTCAAAACCATGATATAGGCAAGAATTTAACAAATCTTTAAAATGTTGCCAACTTTGAAAATACATTTCATTTGAATTTTGGATTTGTCTTTTCAAAGCATTGGTTTTATGTGTTGGAAAAAATTTCTTTAAAAACTCACCTTGCATTTCTTGTCATGTGCCAATTAATCTTGGTTTCAAAGCGTTAAGCCAAGTTTTTTCTTTATCTTTCAAAGAAAAAGGAAACAATTTATGCTTAACAATTTCTTCTGTGCAATTTTGATCATTGAAAGCAATACAGACTTCCTCAAATTCTTTTAGATGTAAATATGGGCTTTCAGATTCTAAACCATGGAAATTAGGAAGTAAAGAAATCATACCCGACTTAAATCTAAAATTATTAGCAGTGAGTGGAAAGATAAAACATGATGGACTAGAATTTCGAGGTGGTTGCAAATATGCACGCATAGTTCGCAACGGTTGATTTTCCTGTTCATCATGTACACTTTCATTTTCAGCTCGTTGTGTTTGATTTTCATGTTCAACATGTGCACCTTCAATTTCAGTCATTGTGTCAATTGTGTGTGATTGTGATTCAAACAAATCAATATATAAAGTATCAGGATTAATTTTAACTAAACGACCAGAATTTGAATCACAATACCAGTTAAGCATAAATAAGTGACGTAAAATAAAAATAATGTATAAGTCAGTGGTTTACACCAACCATTAAATATTAACAAGGATATAGTATAAACCAACCACCCCATAAATATTAACAAGTAAAAAGTTAGATAATTGATAAAGTAAAAAGTTAGATAACTGATAAATTAAAAAGTTAGATAATTAGAGAGTTAGTAATTAGTAAGTTAGAAAGTGCAGAAAGTAAAATACATAAAATAAAGTGCAGAAAGTAAAATATGAGAAAATAAAGTGCATAAAGTAAATTGCAGAAAATAAATTTAAAATATAAAAACCGAAAAGAGGTAGAGCCCCACCAGAGTCGCGAAAGAGAAGAGAAGAAGAAAGATTAATTCATTACGTTAAAAAATAATAATAAATAACAAAAATTAAAAAGTTAGAAAGCATAAATAAATGACGTAAATTAAAAAGTTAGATAGTTAGTAAGCATAAAGCGTAAATAAAAAAATAAAAAGAAAGCGTAAATAAAAAAATTAAAAAAAATGAAAATAAATAAAAAAAATAAAAACATAAATAAATAATGTAAATAAATAAATAAAAATTATTAAAAAACAAAAATAAATGACATAAATATAAAAGTTTGTTAATAAATTAGTAAGTTAATTAGTAAGTTAGTAAATTAAAAAGTGAAAAGAGTAGATAAAGAATATACCTGTTGGTGAAGTTTACTTACAGAAGAAGAATCTCAATAAATTAGAACTTCAAATTAAGTCCCCAACAACGGCGCCAAAAACTTGATGGGATAATTAAAAATTTTAAACTCAAGTGCAGGTTGTTTCAAGTAATATATTCTCTAGAGTCCGAGGTCGATCCACAGGGAATTGATGAAGAAAAATTCTTTGAGGTAAAAAGCAGATTTGTCACAATAATAAAGGTGATATAAGTTGTTCAAAGATGAAAATGATTCACTTGGGTTAGGAGATCCACTCTTGGTAATAAATTAAAGCCAAAATTATTTCTTTTTATAACTCAATTGAAATAATACATAATGAAGGTTCCAATCGGAAGATTTAGCATTCAAAATTCAATTAAGATTATATATGTAATCATATTATGGTTCCATTAATTATCTACCAATACTTTTAAATAATCTCAAGCATCCACTGTGCCAACGTTTTGTCTACAATGGATCAAGATATTCATTATACAAGAAGAGTTTCTAAATTGGTCAGAAACAACATACAACACATATAAAGATCACATAAAAATATATCATTTAAGTACAAGAAGAAAATTAATCTAACCTTAACATATTACCAAGAGCTTCACTATTTCACCCAAGCAAAATGAAAATTAGTTACTCATGAATTAAGAAGAAAGAAAAAAAGAAGAAGATGATGATGAACATAACTTCAATTAAGAACAATAGAAAACTATACAAAGGAAACAATTAACATATAAGCATGAAAGTAAACTCTAAGCTAACACCCTTAAATGATTAGCCCTTACCTCCTTTTATAGAGTTAGAAGAGTACAAAATACCAAAGGAGATGATGGATGATGAGAATAAAATGCCAAAATAGTTGTTTGATGATGTTGAATGGGTGGATTCTTGTCTCTGAAATGTTTCACTTCTGAACTCATAGCATGCATCATTTGCTGGCCAGGTGGTTTTTATGAAAGTTCTAGAAAATTGTCTTAGCTTTCCATAGACACCGAGTTTAGCCAAATCCACCACCTACAGCCGGAGATATGGCCCAATTACTGCTCATGAGTCAGAACCAACTTTAGCTCCTCTGTTCTGGCTTCCAAGCCCAATATCACCTTCAAGGAATCTGAACTAAATTTTGTGTTCTTCATGAAAGTAGTAGATATGGCTCTTAACCTTCCACTGTCAAAATTTTAGAATTGTTGAACTCCTATAGCCCGAGATATAGCCTAATGAGTGCATAGAGGTCAAGCTGTCAGGTTCAAAACTCTAGATTTTGCTTCAACTCCAATTTGAGTTATCCAAACGTGTGTTCCCAGTCTTGAGGCCTTCATGAAAGTTGTAGAAATTTGTCTTAGCTTTAAAACAAGACCAAAATCACATCCATCGGATATTTGTAATTCAAATTATAGCTAGTTTACTGAAAAAGTCAAGTGAGAAAATTATATAATGAATGAAATATATTGCTATCAATGTGACTCTTACTATCAAGTGAATAGTTATTAGAGAATTATCTTAACTTTCCAAAAAGACCAGAATCACATTAATCAGATAATTGCAACTCAAATTGTGGTCACTTTACTTAAGAATGCAATCACCCAAGTTAATGATAATTTAAGCAATAATTTCTTTAATAATCCAATTAAGCTTAATTTCATAAAATGTGACAAAATCAACGTAATTAAGTCAAATTGAACCTTAAGAAGCCTAGTGAGAGGATTATAAAATGAATAAAATACATTATTATCAGAGAGCTGCACATTTTGCACGCCCCGACGCAAAGGAATTAATGTCGCGGCATGGTAACCTAATTTGTATATGCGCCATAGTGTAGGGTTGTGAATGCCACGACGTGACTCTATTTTCGAAAACTATAAATACTGTTTTATCATATTTCAACTAGAGAGCTTTTGTGTTTTTAGAAAACAGCGGCTAGGTTTTCATTGTAACGTTGAAAGGAAGCAAAAGTAGCCAAGTTTGGAAGTCATCTTCATCTTGGAAGAAGATTCAAGTATCAATCATCATTATTATTGAGTTTCTCTCTTCCAATCCGTTTACTTCCTTTTTTTCATTTCCATGAACATGATAAATTGTAATATATTTTTGTGTTTCATGGCTAGCTAAGCTGTATACAGGGATTTCTTTGAATCCTCCTATGGATATTAAATGATTATGTAATCCTTTGAGTTTATATATATGATTTAGTTTGGTTCAATCATATAAATCTTAATGCTCTTGATTGTTTGATCAGGTTTTAAGTGATTTGCTAAAATCTAATGAACATAGACATAAGAATTCGGATTTAAGATCATATGTATGGTTGATGCATGTTTAATTTCATTCAATTGGTTTGGATAAGTTGATTCACTAATGAAATAGACATATACCTTTTGGCCATGCATAGTAATTGATTAAGAATAGATCTTAATGAGTAGATTTTACTTTAGTTCTCATGGAAACATAATGAATTAGGTAACTGGAGCATGGTTGATTGACCCAGACATCTAACTAAATTAGATTTTCAAGTTAACTTAATTATTTCGTTTATATTGCTTATAAGGATTGCTTGTTATCAGTTGAAGTATGAGGTGAAAAAGAATTGTCTATTCTCTAATTATCTTCTTTAGTCTTGATTTACTGCATTTTAGTCTTTACATTTAATTTACACAATCTTTTTATAATTTGAATGTACTTGGATAGTATTAGATAAACTATTAACTAATATTTGGTTCTTAAGATTAACGTATTCCTCGTGGGAACGATATCCAACTCTTGACTATATTACAAGTACGACTCGTGCACTTGCGGTAAGCAAAAAAGCAAACAATGATCTAATCCACATTTTTTTGTTACAGTTTAAGAGTTAACTCTCACAATTTTGAGAATCATAAATACAAGTGATTTATTTACGAAAAATTAACAGACATCTTTTTTTACTTTATTGAAATGAATAAAATGTATGTTCATGCTCTCATGGTAAAAATACAAGCGAGGAATCATAATAGTGAGTTTAACATCACATCTTGACTCAAAACCTTAAAGTATTAGGTCTATGGGTCCATCTACTTATATTGACCTCACTCTTATCATTCCTTCTCGATGTGGGACTTATTTCACTAACACTTGGAATCCTAACAATCTCCCCCTCAAGTGTGAGTTGTCCACATAAGAGCATCATCCCCCTCAAGCGAAAACCTTTTAATGTTTCTGAGTAATTCAAAGGTATCATCGGACCTTGTTTGGCATCAAGCCTTATTTTTCATCTAGTCTAGTATCACCTGGCACATAGCCTGGTATCATCTGGCACAAAGCCTGGTATTTAAGTGACTCATATATCCATACCACCTTAGCCTGTAATTTACCAGCTACCTAGTCTGGTATCTAAGAATCGCATATATCCATACCACTTTAGACCACACTTTACCAGAATGTGTGTTTGTCAATTCTCTGGAACACAAGCTGGAACCAGACCCTTTTTTTCGTTGGAGCCACCACGCCTTGCCACTCTATTTGGGCTTTAGTTCATAGCTCTTCTTTTTCAATGGGGGGCAGCAACCATGAGAGCACAAATCATTGTCTTCATACTCGTCTAAGCCTAAGCATTGGCTCTGATACCAAGTGTTGGGTTAGAGGGAGCCCAAAATACCAGGAATTTTTTTTTCCATGGGTTAAGTGAGGAACCACAATAGTGGGCTTGACACTACATCTTGATCTAAAAACTTAAGGCATTAGGTCTGTGGGTCTATCCACTTATATTGTCCTCACTTTTATCATTCTTTCTTGATGTGAGACTTATTTCACTCACACTTGGGGTCCTAATGCTAATTTTTTTTTAATGTGAAACATACTAATTTATTCTTAAAATCCAAAAAAGCAGGAAAAAGAATGCCCATTAAAAAACTAAATATGGTTAATTTGCCATTGTTCTCATATCCTAACTAGATGAGCCAGTTAGATCGAAAAAATCGAGAACTGGTGCCTCGACTGGTCTAATCAACCCATAAAACCTTTTTTTTTCAAAAACTGGTCATCAAATTGGTGAATCTTTTGGATCGACACCGATTCTAGTGGTTGAACCGCACATTTTTTTATTTAAATTTATTTAAAGTTCAAAACGATGTTATTTTGAGCATCAACGTCAAAACGATGCCATTTTGACTGGTGCTCTAACTTAGTAACTTAATCTGCTTAGCTCCTAGTGCAACACTCCTCATTCTCATTCATTTTTGAAGCTCAAGTTCCATTGCTGAAGCTCCTTCCTTAGTGATAACAATGTATTTTATTCATTTTATAATCCTCTCACTAGGCTTCTTAAGGTTCAATTTGGCTTAATTAAGTTGATTTTGTCACATTTTATGAAATTAAGTTTAATTGAATCATTGAAAAAATTATTGCTTGAATTATCATTAATTTAGCTGATTGCATTCTTAAGTAAAGTGGTCACATTTGAGTTGCAATTATCTGATTAATGTGATTCTGCTCTTGTTGGAAAGTTAAGATAATTCTCTAATAACTATTCACTTGATAGCAAAAGTCACATTAATAGCAATATATTTCATTCATTGTATAATCTTCTCACTTGGCATTTTTAGTAAACTGGCTATAATTTGAGTTACAAATATCCGATAGATGTGATTTTAGTCTTGTTTTAAAGTTAAGACAAATTTCTACAACTTTCATGAAGGCCTCAAGACTGTGAACACACGTTTGGATAATTCAAATTGGAGTTGAAGCAAAATCTAGAGTTTTGAACCTGACAACTTGACCTCTATCCACTCATTAAGCTATATCTCGGGCTATAGGAGTTCAATAATTTTGAAATTTTGATAGTGAAAGGTTAAGACCTATATCTACAACTTTCATGAAGAACACAAAATTTAGTTCAGATTCCTTAAAGGTATTGGGCTTGGAAGTTAGAACAAAGGAGCTAAAGTTGGGCCTGACCCATGAGCAGTAATTGGGTCATATCTCGGGTTGTAGGTGGTGGATTTGGCTAAACTCGATGTCTGTGAAAAACTAAATAATTTCCTAAAACTTTTATAAAAACTACCTGGCCAACAAATGACGCATGCCATGAGTTCAGAAGTGAAACATTTCGGAGACAAGAATCCACCCATTCATCATCATCAAACAACTATTTTGACATTTTGTTCTCACCATCCATCATCTCTTTTGGCATTTTGTACTCTTCTAACTCTATAAAAGGAGGCAAGGGATGATCATTTCAGGGTGTTAGCTTAGAGTTTACTTTCATGCTTGTATGTTAATTGTTTTCTTTGTATAGTTTTCTATTGTTCTTAATTGAAGTTATGTTCATCATCATCTTCTTCTTTCTTTCTTTCTTCTTAATTCATGAGTAACTAATTTTCATTTTTCTTGGGTGAAATAGTGAAGCTCTTGGTAATATGTTAAGGTTAGATTAATTTTCTTCTTATGCTTAAATGATATATTTTTATGTGATCTTTATATGTGTTGTATGTTGTTTCTGACCAATTTAGAAACTCTTCTTGTATAATGAATATCTTGATCCATTGTAGACAAAACATTGACACAGTGGATGCTTGAGATTATTTAAAAGTATTGGTAGATAATTAATGGAACCATAATATGATTACATATATAATCTTAATTGAACTTTGAATGCTAAATCTTCCGATTGGAACCTTCATTATGTATTATTTCAATTGAGTTATAAAAAGAAATAATTTTGACTTTAATTTATTACCAAGAGTGGATCTCCTAACCCAAATGAATCATTTTCATCTTTGAACAACTTATATCACCTTTATTATTGTGACAAATCTGCTTTTTACCTCAAAGAATTTTTCTTCATCAATTCCCTGTGGATCGACCTCGGACTCCTGAGAATATACTACTTGAAATAACTTGCACTTAGTTTTGAAACTTTTAATTATCCCATCACTTAGTGTTGCCAAAGATCCATTGCCGGTTGTCCGCGACCACAAATCGCCATCGCTATTACTGGTTGCAAATTCATGTCATCGCCGATTATTGCAGCTGCTCGTCCATTCTCTATGAGTATTGTAGTTGTTCTTCATTTTATTTTTTTTATTTTTTTTGTTGTGCAACTATTCTACTCATCCAATCTTTGTTTATGGAGTTGGATTTTGTTTTCGTCTATTGTTGGTTGCCGCATCTTGCTTTCCTCTCTGTTTTGATTTTATGGAGTTTGTATGTTCTCTGTTTTGTTTTTTAATAAATGTTATTTGATTTGTGAGTGAGCAATGTGCATTGAGCACAACACATTCTCTTTCCCCAATTTAGTATAATGTGTTTAATCCATGTTTTCAGAACCGAACCAGTCCTTGAATTATTGTTTCAAGAGGGTCAAGGTTTTAAGGTTGGACCGGGGTTTTAAAACATGCCTGTATAATCTATAAATATATGATACCATATAGTAAATATAAGTACATAACATATATTTCATCACCAAATTGGTCCATAATTCAAATTTCTCCATCAATCTCACAATAAACAACCATCAAATTACAAAAGTCCACAACACCACAATAAGAAAATGATAAATACTACAAAACCCAACAATATTAAAAGTTCAAGAGTCAAGGAAATATAAAATAAGCAAGTTCAACAATCATGAGACAAGATCCCAAAAGAGACAAGGAGCCAAAAGGCACATCTACATATCATATATGTCATCAACATCAATTATTGGCCCTTGCATAAAATTGATTACCTTAAAATCATTTTTAAATTAATTATTGGCGTATTTGAGATACCTGTTAAAACTTAATTATTTCAATAATAAATTATCATTAAAAGTTTTTTATTATAATCGATTATAATATAATCAGTTTTATGTTTGAACATGTTAGCTGAAAAACGATTTTAAACTAATTTGTTTCGTTTGGATAATATAAAAAGGAATAACTTTTATGCATTAAATTATCAAAATATGTATAGAATGATTAAAAAAATTATTTGACTGAGGATAAAATGAATATTTACATATCAAAGTGTAAAGAATAATTTATAATCTAGAATCATTAGCTGAAATTTTAGCATTATGAAAAAAAAAATTTAAAATGTATTGAATTTCGTATAAAAGCTGAAACTGAATTTACCAAACATGTTAAGTTACTATTACAATAGCTTTTTTTGAAAAAAAAACTATTGGGGAAGGAAATAATCCTTCCCAAACACACTCTAAAAGTAAAACTTTTAGACTACTTATCCTTAATTTCATTTAAATTTAATAGTTAAATGTCACTGAAAATTAATTAAAAAAGAGAATTTGATTATAGTAATTAAATTTAAAAAGTTTATTATTATCATTTTTATCATGGAAATCAAATGTTAAATGTTACTTGGAATAAGGATCCTCTCCTTTTAGAGAGTACTAGGAGAGGGTCCTATTCAATAAATTCAGACCTTACATATTTTTTATGCTTTTATCTATGATTTAGATTGTGACACATAACTCTAATTGAAACACACTATTTCATTAAGGAAAATAATTTTTATATTATTTTATCTTATATCACTTTTTATTACACTTTTTAATGGTTGTAATTAAATGAGAGAAGATAACGAAAAAAAGTAATATAATTATAAAAAGTAATATAAAAAGTAATGTGAAAAAAAATGATATAAGAAAATGATGGTTACTTCACTAACACACTCTCTACCTAATTTCCATTATGCCTTAATGAGTGAACTGCCCCTCTCCACCGTCAACTTCCATATTCTCCCTCCCTCCTTTCACTCCCAACCCAAGGATCCATTGTTCAAACAAAAAGATGCCAAAGATTCATTGGAGGTAGGGCTAGAGCAGCATTTCTCCACTTCGCAGCTGGCAGAAGCTAGACCTTCTATAGTTTGATTACGACATTAATGGCGACACTACTTTTATGGCCATTCTTTTCTCCATTCTCTTGGAGATGCCATAAACATGATAATTATCTTCATTCTCTTTCATGGTCATTCTTTTCTCCAATTTTCCTAATCTCCGAAATCCTAATCCTAGCATCACTAGATCCTTCTTTTTCACCTTAAAACCTATGATTTATGGCCCAATCTGACTTCCAAAAGGTACCTTATTCTCCAAACATTTTTGCTCTACATTAGCCTAATTCCTCAAGTCCCAGTTGATCAATCTTCAGCTCAAGTGTTGTTGTCCAAACCACTTCTTTTTAGCATTGAAAATACCAAATCTTGGTATCAGATCTACAACCATTGGTTTGCTATTCGAGTCCTACCAGAGTTTCAGAATATATGGATATCGGTTAGGATAAGACTTAGGTCCATTTCTATATGTCTATTACATTCATTCCGCCAATCAAGTTATGACATATGTTCATTAATATTCTCTCTCTTACTCTTTTTTTTTTTTAAGAAAATACACATATGTTATAGCTTGATTAGTGAAATAGATGTAATGGACATAAAGACATATACCTAAATTTTGTTCTATCAATTATACAACAATGGGGTGAAAAAAGGGAGGAAGAAGATGGAGGTGGACATTGGGGAGGAGCTGTTCACTAATGGAGGCAAAATAGAAATTAGGGAGAAAGTATGTTAGTAAAACGGTGTGTTTCAATTAGAGTGATGTGTCACAATCTGAACCATAGATGAAAGCTTGAAAAATATGTAAGGTTTGGATTTATTGAACTGGACCCTCTCATGTTACCCCTAAAAGGAGAGGATCCTAATCTTGTTACTTATTCAAGAATTCCACATTAAGCTCATTTGGGTTAAGCTTATTTGACAAGGTGTACACAGGTCGGCTTGGTTCAAATTTAGAAAAAAAAAATTTAAACCAAGCAATTTTAATTAGTTTAGGTTAGATCGATTTTAATTATTTTTTGTCAACAAACTCGAACCAAACCAATATGAATTGCTTCAATTTGAGTCATCGAGTTTAAAAGAAAAAAAATAGCATAACAAAATCAAAGATCAAACTAAGAGTCGAAATGAAACAGAGAGAAATATTCCAACAATGCATGAAATTCCTAACATAAATTAAACTAAGAAAATAAAAAATACTTCAAAATTACAAAAAAAATTCCAATTAAGAAACAAAGAAGTCGGATGCAAATCTTTAGCAAAGAGAAATCCTAACACAAAAATAGAAACACAAGAAACACAAACAAAATCTAACACCAGATCTGGAACATCACAATAATTGAGTTGTTTAACCACAAAGAAGGAGAAAGTTCATCACTTTATAAGATCTAATGCCAGATCTACTATCGCACCCCTCAAGATCTGGCGTCATTACAAAAAGAAAGGTTTAAAATGACAGTTATTTGTTACAAATTATGGCAGTTATAACTGTCATTTTTTGCCTCAATAGTGGTTTCCAAAAGTAACGTAATTACCTTTTCATTCGATATAATATGATGGTTTCCCATTAACCGTCACAATTTTATCATGTATAAAATGACAGTTTAGTTTTTGCATAAAACAACGGTTAAAGATGCCGCAATTTACCTAAAACCACAAAAAAACCACTTGGTTTTTTTTTTTTTGCATAAAACGACAGTTAAAACTGTCATAATTTACCTAAAACCAACAAAAAAAATCACTCAGTTTAGTTTTTGCATAAAATGGCGGTTTAGAACTACTGTAATTCACCTAAAACCAACCAAAAAAAATCACCCTCTAATGTCATCAAGCACCCGCAATTGTTGAAAGTAACTGAATTATACAGCATCAACCCTGTTTTACATTTTAATCAGCTTAGCTTCATACTCTCAGCACCCTCATATATTAGAAATCAAAGCAAAAAGAACAAAAAAATGAAATTAAAAGAGAAAAAAAAACAATGTTCTACTAAATACAAAAAAATTCGAGGACAATTAAGTGATTAATATTTTTCCTTTTTTAACATGAAAGACAACTCAAGAATGATAAATTCATCACTTAGTTCATTACTTTCATTTGTTCTAATAGTCAAGATTCAAAGGGTTTAGCCTAAGAAGGGATCTTGACACACTACCTAAATCTCCTATTCACTGCATCCTTTAATATCTTCGAGTTTGCCATTTCTTGAGAGACAAGCACATGTAAAGTGATTTTACAAATTGGTTATCCCTAGGGTGGTGAAGTATCCATTTGCAGCAAGACATGTTTAACTATAAGCTAATCAATTCCCAGGTAACATAACAAAACCATCATATTTGACTAATATGACTGAACCATTCAAAACCACAACCACATTCAATGGATAAGAGATCCCAAGTGAGAAGCACACATTTAGATCATCAAAAGGGTTTCTTGATTAAGAATTTCATGACTTGAAAACAACAGAAACAGAAATAAAATAAATAAATAAATATTATGGGTTTGAAGGAGAATGAGGCAGAAACCAAAAGGGTGTTGTAGAAAGAACGTTTAGATCAAAAGAGTTTCATGATTAAGAATTTTATGACTTGAAAACAACAGAACCATAAATCAAATCAGCACCCATGTGAACATTTACAACAACAAACACACAAATTCTCTCCACAAAGTTAAAGACAAATTAAAATCTAACTTGTAAACATATATAAACATAGCATTTCACCAAATCAAAGCTTATCTACAGGTTTAAGTTGAATAGTTTATAAGCTTCTCTAGTTTTACTTTCTCAACAACCAAACATCAAACACTAAAAATAAGGTGTCCTCCAAATAGTTTGAAGCACAAAAAACCTTATATGGTTATCACGGTACAAAACATCAAGTATCTTTATCACAGAAACATGAAATAATTAGAGCAACTTAAGATTAGTAATAAACAATAGTTTTAATCTTTTTAAGAATACCTATCACTAATAACATAACACGAGATCCAAGATGATTACAAGCAATCAGTCTTAGCTTCTAAGTTACAAAACTTACTTCACTTCACTAAGATCTCCTCCTTAGGTATAGGAAAATAACATACCACAAAAAAAAAGTGAAGCATGCAACAAACAAAGCTAGATTGGTAGCAGCACTTCCAGCAACAAACCAAAAACTAAACACAAATGCAGGCCCTACCATCATATCTGAGATCAAAAGCTCTTATAGTTATAATATCTATCTAAATCACACAGTTCTGTACCTCCTATGAGTAACTAGACATTGCTATGCTCGCACTGCTCTGTACAAATCCACAAGGATTGGCTTTTATTATAGAAAAGAAGAGAAAATTCAACAATGCAGCATAATTAATATCACGATGATTAATAAATATAATAGGCATCTATTTAATGCTATAAGTATGATGCATAGATATGAATAAGAATAAAAAAAGATGTCAAAATAATTCCAGTGACCATGTGAATTTGATTTGTAGAGTGGTTTAACCCAAACTCCCATACCAACAAGAAGAATGTTTATATAGTTTTGGCATTAACATGCATCCCTATCTCCAAAGCATAAGCATTGTGAACTAATAAAAATTTTGATTAATGGGATTAAAAGTTGGTCCATTTAAACAACAGATAAAGTAATAGTCCTTAGTTCAAGTTATTCATCCAAGATAGAGAGGAACCAAAATAGTTTTAGATGCAAAATAACTCCTTGGATGAAATCTACGATATGTTGTTCCAAAATCAATAATGTAATTGCAACAAAGGTATGGTGATAATGCTAACATGAGTAATACAACGTTTAGTACCAATATTAAAAGGATATATATATGCTTGACAATACGATTTTGCACTTAGAACCAACCTAAGGCACTAGTATTGTCAAAGTCAATATCAGATTCAGACTATTCACACACATACATTGAGAAGCATATTAGCAATATTCAACTCACCAACCAATAACAATTCTTGAGGAGAAAATAGTACTACAAACTAAAACCAAAACCACTCACATATCATTATGATTAATAATTGATCATGAGGAAGAACAAAAAGGTTCAAGGCACATTTAGAATTAGTTTTGTAGTTCATACCAAATGTCAGTGGGCATTTGAACATCCAAGATTAAAGTTAAGAGCGAAATAGAAGTTTAGTCATTTTAGTCCCAAAATCCCCACACAAATATTGGCAAATTAAACCCACTAGCAAAACCAATTAGAATTTCACTACAACGTATTATTCTTTATAGTACTATAATAGTCAGTTTATAACAAAAAAATAATGCAAGATAATTTTACTTCTTCTATTGACATCAAAGCTCCATATATTATTATGCAAAATAAGATTAAGACTAGCTTGCCAAGTCTTGACAGCACGGTTAGTTCCACTTGAGAAACTAGAATATTCCATGTCTTCCTCACTTAAGTAAAACCCCAATTTTAGCAATGCTTCCTGTATATTGTACCACAGAAAAATTTCAGCACAAAAATAATAAGGTTTCGTGATACACCAATTTCAGCACAAACAAGTAGAAAAAAACGTAAAACGGAACCTGTAACTCTCGAACTTCTTCTCCTTCAGAACCCTTCTGCAAAGTGCTCATCTTTTGCACCATAGCAGCAGCCTCTTCAACCACCATAACCTTATTTTCATGTTTAATCACCTCTTCCGGTTCCTTCTCCTTCTTTTCCTCCAGCACCATCCTCCACAGACTCGATTGTGGTTCGTGCGCAGGTGACGTGGAGCAGAGGTAGGGGCTCGTGTTGGCCGGATCTAGGTGGAGGCTGTTGATGGTCTACCCAACCTTAAATTGGTGGGTAACTCCTTTTACTAACCGCAAGTGTATGAGTCGCTCAAGTAATAAAAATGATGAGTAGAGATCGCTCCCATGAGGAATATGGATACTTTTTAATGCTAAACATTGACCTACAACTTAACTAATTCTATTCAAGCAAACGTAATTTGGAAAAGAGGTTAATTAATTAAACTACAAAGTATAAAGAAAAGATAAAAATATGATTGAGAACATAAAGAATCCTTTTTCACCCCCTACTTTAATTGATAACATACATTCCATTCAAGCAATACAAATGGTTAGATTAGGTTAGCCTAAGAAACTAACTTAGTTAAAAGCATATGTCTAGGTCGATTAACCTTATGTCATTTACCTAGTTCACTATGTGTTCATGAGAATCAGAACAAACAACAAGCATTAAGATCGATTCTCAACTAAGACTATGCACGGCTAATAGGTATACGTATATCCTATTAACGAATCAATCTATCCTGCCATTGGAATAAAATCAAACATGCATTTACCATATGTATGATCTAAAACCCAAAGTCCTATATCTAGGCTCATTAGATTTCATTAAATCACCTAAATGTTGATCAAACAAGTAAGAGCATTAAGCACATTATGATAAAACAAAACCCCAATCATTCATATAATCTCAAAAGAGTACAAATCAATTAATATTCATAGGGAGATCCAAAGAATATCCTATACACAACTTAACTACTCATTGAACATGAAAATGTATTACAAAAATCCATGTTCAAGATAAATGGAAGAGAGAAAGAAGAAATAACAGAAGATGAAGCTCAATAGGGTGAGCCTTGAAGGTTGAATCTTCCTCTAAGATGATGAGAACCTCCAATCTAGGCTCCTTCAACTCTTTTTCAGCCCATAAATGAAGATCTAGCTGTTGGGTTCTCCAAAAGATCTAAGCTAAAAGAGTAAAATAAAAGTTCTCCAAAAGAAGAGGAGAAAAATCCAGAGAACGACTAAAATCTATTTAAAAGGTATTTATAGGCCCACCGATTCTGCACCTCATGTCGCGACATTACACAACACGCGCTGCGGCACGCAGAAACTAGGACACCAGCACTGCAACATTCACTTCCTTGCGCCACGGCGTTACAGCCTCGGGTTGACAAGGTGCACAGGCAGAGAGCAGGACGCCGCGATGTAAGCGTTCTAGTGCCGCAGCGTGATGTACTGGAGCTTGTCTTGTGATTTTTCATCCAATGCAGAGCTTTTACTTGCATCAAGTAGGTTCTTTTGGGCTCATTCTGCAATTAAGAAATCAACTAGTTAGATACAAACGTTATCATCAGATCAAATATTAGGAAGAATTTTAGCAAGATTAGAGAGGAAGACCTCAACATGGATTTCACATGAAAATATGGTTAAAATCTTCCAACAATGCATACAAACAAGGACAAAGCCATTAATAATGCATAGAGATAAAGCACAAATAACTACCTTCAATAGAGTTATCACACCGCCAAACTTAAATATTTGCTAGTCCTCGAGCAAAACAAAGCCAGACTACACTTGCAAAGACAAGCTCAACTTCAACACTAGTGTATGATGATTGCATTAAACCTCACAGAATACGCATGCTTCACAATCTGGTTCACACATACACCATCCTTATCATACCAACAATCAAAGGTACAAATCATGCATGGTTCATTTCCTAGAAACATATAAGTTAAATCTCTTCATTTCAAATCATACTCAACCAGACAAACTTATGAGCAAACACATTGATATAAGTCAAAGAATCCATAAAATTGTAATGCAACTCTCTCTCTACTAATGTAAATCACACATAAATGAGGATTAAAAGGGTCTTTATCAGCTTATAATTTAAGGCCATGGTTATAGGGTGAAGAAGAAAGGGGAAAGGATAACAAACAAACATTGAGAAACAAAAATATACAATTTCAAGACTTAAAAACAAGTGAAAATAGCAAGGTATTCAATAGTGAAAGATCAAAACTCACTAGAACCATGCAATGCTTTTCGTTTTTAACTTTTCTTCTTTCTTTATTTGCTTTGCTTTTCTCTTCTTCTTTTTTATACTTATACAAAGCAATCTTTTTCTCTTTCTTTTATTGCATTTGGTTCCTTCAAGCTCATTTTTATATTTGAAAATATTAATACCCCTAATCACTAAACTCGCTTAAAGAAATAACATACTATACACTCAACAGACACTGATGGTAGGAAGAAAATACAATGCATTCACATACATTAGAATGGTTAACATAGTAACGAACACAATGGTAATGAAAGACAAATAAGGCCAATGGTTAACAAGCTTCAAAGGAGACCTATGAATATCATCATTAAAGGATAAGCTTGAAAGGCTCAATCGGTCCAAAGAATATCCTAATCATTTCCCCAATCATGCATAACCTAGGATTTCGCTTCAAGAGAGTTGCAAAACAATTTCAGAGATACAAAATATCTCCACATGTACTATCCATAAGCATTCTCTAGAAAAGCCCTCAAATCCAATCTGAAGCCAAACAAGCATAGAAATGGAAAATTCATCATGCATAAAAAGAATCAAGATTGAACGACATGCTCCAAAAGATAGTATAAGGATTCACCGAAAATTTGAGGTTAATTTGCATCCTTAATTATCATTGGCAATCATCACACTAGCTAATGACATCATGTTAAGCATTAAAATAATTTTCACAAGAATTAATCATGCAAATCAAGTATTACATGCACCAAACCATATAATAAACAAAAAATAATACCAAAAATAACAATAAATTAAACTAATAATATTTTAACAATAATAAAAAGTTAATGTATATAACAAAATACTAAAACACCTCCAAACTTGAGGGAAACAGTGTCCGCACTGTACAACATACATGAAAGAAAAAAAATAAACATGATGGAAACTGCCCTGAATATTTCAAGTTGCTCATCATCAACATCAGCGAGGACCTGGGTATCTCCCTTGCTATCATCATCAGGAACTGCTGGCTCTTGGTGCTAAGTCGAAGGGTCGGCTCCGTAAAAAAAAGGGTAAGGTGGCTGCTGCTGGTGAAAAGGGCCTGCACCATCAAAAGGTGGGTTTGGAGGAATAGGGAAGTCATGGGTGGAGATTTGGAGGCGCTTTTCCAGCCATTTGATGCTCTCGACAGTGTATGTCTGCATGGCAGCTACCTGTCGAAGCTCCGCTTACACATCGTCGACCTGGTGGGGAATCTGGGCCTCGGGGGCTACTCTTAGAACGTACCTCTGAGCTCTATGGAGGACTGTAGCGGTTGGGGGAGTAGCTCAAACCCTCCCAATAAAGTACTCATCGAGAGGCTATTTAACATCTGTAAGCTTCTCGTTCGGGATAATGGGCACACCCTTCCTCTGACATAGTCTATGGACGAGGGAGGGAAGAAAAAGTTGCGCAGCTCCATGGTTGCCCTCCGCAGTTGCATGTATAGGATGTCAGCGACATCAATGGAGCATTTCTACAAGATCGCGTAGATGATGACGGCTCTGTTGTGCATGACCTCTAATAAGTTGTTGGAGGGTAGGATCTTGGTACTGATGAAATGGTTCCAGACCCTAGCCTCCGCAGTTAAGTAAGAGTGGGGGAAGAATCGTGCACGACCCTACTGAGACATGGTCCAGACGACTGGCTGTGACTCAACTGTGCAGATGCGGGTGGTGACATCCTGCAAATTTATCCCCTCCATGGGCTCCCACCTGGTGAACTCCTGATAATCACAAATCTCAGGAGGAGGGGACAATGACAATGTAGTTCTGATGGACTCGGGAGAAAATAAGACTCGACGCCTCCGCACACCGACAGTGGTGGACTCCTGGTGGATGTATGCTAGGTTCGTATAGAATTCACGAACCAAGGGTACTGGGGCCTTGTTGGGGTGTTTGGTGAACTCCCCCCACTGAAAATATCGAATAATTGCCTCAATGTCTAGCTGTAATGAGTCCTTGAAACTGAAGCCTCTCTCTACAATCACAATTTTTTAGACCATAGTGCCATAACAGTCTTGTGCCTCAGCAGACGTGAATCTTGAATGGTCAAAGACACAGGGAGGATAGGGCTCCCTGGGCTGCTCACTGCTCTCACGCCTAACTCGTTTAGGACCCATTTAGCAAATACAGATACCTGAAAAAGAGATGAGAGGGTCAAAATTGAGTAATGAAATTAATAAGACAGTTAAAACACTCAATCTAGAAAAATAGGGGCTAACGTCGCGGCTTTGATGCCAGCGCCATGACATTCAAAGGAATTCAACCAACGTCGCGACATTCATAGCCACGCCGCAACATTCATGTATGTTTAACCAACGCCGCAATGTGAAATCTCCACGCCACGACATTGAAAGAAGTTTCAAATGAACGCCGTGGCGTAAGCAAGCAACACCATGGCACAACCGAATAGTCTGCATGCACCAGTAGCCTAAAACAACTCCAACCCCATAATGTAACTCAATACCTACAAAAGCAAACTTCTTACTAAACAAAATACTTACTGACTAAGCTAAAAACCAACCAAAAATAGCCTAAGACTAAACAATCATTAAAACAGATGTAAAATATAAAAATAAAAGTGAAACAGAAGAAAATCACATACCTGGAGAAGAAAGGTGAGATGGGATGCACAAAAACAAAAATGACAGATTTTGGAAGAGTGGGTAAGTGAAGAAATCAAAGAGAAAATGCAAAGAAGAATGCAGGCAGGGTTTGCGTTGCGGCGCGAACCTTGTTACTTATTAAAGCAAAACACGCGCACAACATCGTGGCGTTCATTAACCAACATCATGGCGCACGTTAGGTTTTTCAATTTTCTTCTCTTTTTTTTAAGTAGAAAAATGGACGCCGCGACATTCACAAACTCACATTGCAATGTTGTGCTCTCTGTCTCCAAACCCAATAGGGCAGAGACCAGAACGCCGCGATGCAACATAGCGAGCACCGCGACGTGAGAGGTCTGTTTGCAAAATTATGCAGCCGACACCACACAACATCCAAACTAGCCTCGATGAGGCCTCCACCATAACTAAAAACTGCTTAGCAGGTTTAACATATGCATGCAACAACAAAATAGCATGAATTCACCAAATTCAATACACTACATACTAGACTCAAAATATAAGAATTAAAAACTTAGGTGGATACATCCAAAAAGGTGCATTTTTTATAGTCCAGGCAGAACCTTTTTTTTTTTGCTTCTTTAACTTGGGGGGCATGCTTGAGGGAGGTCTCCCTATCATTACTTGAAGACGTCCCCAGGGCTTATTATTCATTGCATTAGCCAGCAGCCCCACTTGAGTTTCAAGAGCCTTGATTGAAGACATTTGGCTCTGAAGAAGAGAATCATTTTTTATTAGATGAGCATTGGTTTTAGTCATGTATAAATTAGTTTTCACCATGAATTGCATGAACATGTCTTCCAATGCTGGCTTCCTTTCTTGCATAGGTGACTGTTAGACCATTTGTGTACCGCAAGTGCACAAGTCATTCAAGTAATACAGATACAAAGTAAAAGTTCATTCTCATAAGGATGATTGGCTTCCAATACTAAGTATCAACCAATAGCTTATCTAAATTCTATCCAAGAACATATAAAATATGGGAAAGTGCAGTAAAACTAATCTAAAGACATAAAAGCGATAAATGAAAGTAAAGATAATGGTTTAGAGATTTAGGAAATCGTTCTTCACCTTATACATCACTAATGTTATGCAATCTTTATAAGCAATATTAATAAATAGTTAAGTCAGCTTGAGAATCTACTTTAGTTAAAAGCCTATGTCTAGGTCAATCAATTATGGCTTCCTTCACCTAGCTCACTATGCTTCCATGAGAATTAGAGTGAAATTCACTAATGAACAGTTTATTCTCAAACACACGCTATGCATGACTAAGAGGTATATGTTTATCCTATTAGAAAATTAACTTATCCAAGTCAATTGAACTCATTGAATATGCATCAACCATACATATGATCTCAAATCCAAATTCTTATGTCTAGGTTCATCAGATTTCATTAAATCACTTAAAAGTTGATCAAACTATTAAGAGCATTAAGATCTATATGATTGAACATAACCAAACATCAATATATACTCAAAGTAATACATAAACATCAATATTCATAGAAAGATTCAAAGTAATCCCTAAATATAGCTCAACTACATCATGAAACACGAAAATCTATCACAAAAGTCATGTTCATGGAAGATGGAAAAGAGAAAAGAGAAAGAAGAAGGAAGGAAGCTCATGGATATGATCTTTGATACTTGAATCTCCTTCCATGAAGAAGATGGCCTCCAACCTTGGCTCACTTGGCCTCCTCTCTGCCCAGAAACGAAGTTCCAGTTGCAGCTTCTCTGAAACCTAAAATATTATCCTTGTAAAATATGTTAAAAACGTATTTATAGGCCCAAAAAATAGAGTCATGTCGCGACATTAACATGCCTACACCGCGACGCACATATAATTAGGTCACCATGCCGCAACATTAACATGCCTACGTTGCAGCGTGCAAATTTCGTAGCTATCTATCTGGATGCAAATGATTCACTACGTCGTGACATTGATATGTCTGCGCCGCAGCGTCAATTGCTTGAATGCTTCTTTGGATTTCTCTTCCAATTTTAGCTCAAATGCTCCATATATCCACTTGTTTGAAGCCCTTCTTATAATAGAGAAATCACCAAGTTAATAACAGTTGTAAATCCACTTAATCAATAACAAAATAAGCACAAATTGCTCAATATTATATTGGAAAGGCATCAAAATAGAATATAAAAAATATCAGTATAAAACCTTCTAAATATGCATAATAACCAGGACTTAACTAATCAGTAATGTACAAATATGGGGCACAAAAAATTACACATTGTGGAGTTATTAGTGACCTTCCTTATGATGAGAAACCAGGCAGATACGGTGGTCTCTCATTGCTAATAGATGAAGATGCTGGCCCTTAGTTATCCCTCCATGAAAAATTGGGGTGGTTTCTCCACCCAGGATTATATTGCTGTGAGTAGGAGTTTTTCTGAGATGACCGATAGTTTCCCGCATATTTAACACTCTCCAAAGTGGAAGGATAACTATCGTTGGCATGATTATTCCCACACCGGTCACACAGCACGAATGGGCTTTGATTAGGGCTTGTACCCAAACTATCGAAATTGTTTGCTAATGATGCCACCTGAGTTGACAAAGATGTAAGTGCATCAACGTCATGAATTCTAGTTATCTTCCTTTGAGTGTTTCTTGCTAAAGGTCATTGGTAGATATTGGAGGCCAGTTCTTCCATAGTTGGTATGCTTCATCGAAAGATTTACTCAATAATGAACTACTTGAAGCCGCATCCATAATTGGACAATGGTGAGGTAGTAATCCTTTGTGAAAGGAGTAAATCTGATGTCACAAAGGAATTTCATGGTGTGGGCACCTTCTAAGTAGATCCTTGTACCTCTCCCAGGCTTCGTACAAGGATTCAGATTCAGATTGCGTGAATGAAGTGATGTCATTCACCAACCCAGCAGTATTGGCCGGAGGAAAGTATTTGTTGAGAAATTTTTCGCACATATCCGCTCATGTAGTTATAGATCATGCAGGTAGAGACTGCAACTAATTCTTGGCTCGATCTCTGACAGATAAGGGAAAGAGCCTGAAGTGAATGACATTTTCTGAGACTCCATTGTGCTTAAAGGTGTTGTAGATCTCTAGAAAGTTTGATACATGTGCATTGGGATCTTCATTAAGCAAACTACTAAATAGTACAGATGTTTGAATCATTTGGATAATGGTCAGTTTGATATCAAAATTATTTGCGCAGATGGGAGGTCGTCTGATACTTGATTGGAGGTTTTCCATTTGAGGATTAGCAAACTCCCTCAGTGGCCTCGTATGATCGTTGTTTTCCTCCATTGATGGTACCTTATTCACAAAAAAATGAAATATTAAATCAAAATGTATTAAAAGAAAAGACTTGAATTAGAACTAACTAAGCTCGATATTAATATTAGCAATATAGAAATTAACCGTAGTCCCCGGCAACGGCGCCAAAAACTTATTGATGGTCTACCCAACCTTGAATTAGTAGGTAACTCCTTTTGCTAACTGCAAGTGCATGGGTCGCTCAAGTGTTCGCTCTTCTACTTACCACAAGTGCACGGGTCGAACTTGTAGTGTAGCTAAGAGTCGAATATCGTTCCCATAAGGATATAAGTTACTTTCAGTGCTAAGTATGAACCAATAGTTTAAGGATTTCTATTCAAAGACATATAAATTGAGAGATTTGTATTAACTAATTAGAAAAGCTTAAAAACTACAAGATTGAAATTAGAGTTTATAATTAGAGAATAAGGAATCATTTTTCACTCATACTTCTATTGATAACAAGTAATCCTTACGAGCAATAAACACGAAATGATTAGGTTAGCTTGAGAATCTAAATTAGTTAAAAGTTTATGTCTAGGTCAATCAACCATGCTTCAGTTACCTAATTCACTATGTTTCCATGAGAATTAGCGTAATTCCACTCATTAATATCTATTCCTAATCAATTACTATGCATGACTAATAGGTATATTTCTATCATATTAATGAATCATCGCATTCAAACAAATTAAATGAAATAGAACATGCATCAATCATACATATGATCTCAAATCCAAATTCTTATGTCTAGGTTCATTAGATTTTAACAAATCAATTGAAAGCTGATCAAACTATCAAAGCATTAAGTACTATATGATTGAACAAAACTAAATCATGTATATAAACTTAAAGGATTACAAGATTAATCAATATCCATAGGAAGATCCAAAGAAAAATCCTACAAACAGCTTAGCCAGCCATGAACCACGAAAATATAGCAAAATACATCATGTTCATGGAAATAGAAATGAGAAAGGAGAAGAAAAGGAAGAACAAAGCTCAATGTGATGATCCTCTAAGCTTCAATCCTCCACCAAGGTGAAGATAGACTCCAAACTTAGTCACTTCTGGTTCTTTGCAGTGTAAAACGTGAAAACCTAGCAGCTACTACCCAAAACTAACCTAACCTCACTAGAAAATCAATGCAACAATATTTATAGGGCTTAGAAAACAGAGTCACATCGCGGCGTTCATCTTCCTACGCCGCGACACGTGTACAATTTAGGTCATCATATCGTGGCACTAACATACATATGCTGCGACGTTCAAAATGCGTAGCTCTTTGCTAGAGCAGGGGAATGCACGACGCCGCGACAAACTCTACGCCGCAGCATTCAAACTCCACGCCACAACGTTACAAGTTGATCCTTGCACTTGGTTTTCTCTTGCAATGCTAGTCTAAATCTTCTAAATTTCAATTAGTTGGAACCCTACCTGCCATAGAGAAATTACCAAGTCAATAACTAGTGCAAATGTACTCCATCTATCAAAGAATCGGAAACATTTTCTTAGAATCATGATGGAAGACATCGAAATGGAATTATATCAATATGAAACTAAAATCTTCCATATATGCATCAAATCAAGGACTAAGCAATCAATATGACACATATATGGGGTACAAATAATTACAAATTATGGAGTTATCACACCCCTAAATCTAGATTTTTGCTAGTCCTCGAGCAAAACAAAGTACATTTACATAGATCAACTTATTCATATGCATTCACAACTTTTTACATTCCACTTTCACCTAAACTAAACTAATGTATGATGACTGCATAAAACCTTAAAGAATGTACATGCCTTACAATTAGTTTCACATTTACACAATCCTCATCATGCTAACATTCATTGTTTCCTTTTATTCAAGACATATTTCCCAAAATCATGCAAATAAAACTTCTTATGTTCAATTCTGACTTACCCGGATGAGTTTATGAATATACAAGTGAATATGCATCAAGGAATCCACAATATTGTAATTCAACTTTCTCTCCATTAATGTGATTCACACATAATTGAGGATCAAAATGGTCTTTCACAACTTATAATGTAAGGTCAATGGTATGGGTTAAAGAACAAAGGGAATGGATTTAACACAAACATTGAGACACATACACATATGATTTTAAGACTTGAGCCCAAGTGGACTATCAGGATATTCCAAAGAGAACTTTGAAAGATCAGAACTCATAAGAATCATTCAATGCTTCATTTTTGTATTTAATTTTTCTTTTTCTTTTCTTTTGCTTTGCTTGTCTATTTTCTTTCTTTTTTCTTTCACTTTTACAAAGCAATGCTTTTCTAACTGCAGATGGTTCTTGCAAGTTCATTTTTGAAATTGACTTGCACAATACCCCTAATTACTGGACTCACTTTAAGAAATCATATGATATGAACTCAATCAACAATAATGGTAAGATAACAAATGTCATGTTTTCACATGCATTTAGAATGGTTACATGGTATGAAATATATAGGTAATGAAAAACAATAAGGCCAAACATATTTCAAGCTTCAAAGGGGACTTAAGGAGATAATCATGTCAATGTAAGCTTTTTAAGGCTCAAACGATCTAAACAATGCCCTAATCATTTCTTCAATCATACATAAATTAGGATTTCGCCTCAAGAAAGTTCAAAAACAATTTCATGGATAACTGAAATTTCCACATGTACAGAACATAAACTTTCTCTATGCAAGACTTCGTATTATAACTTTCTCTAGGCAAGACTCCGTATTAGTTCCAAAGTTAAATAGGCATGCTATAGGGGAACTTATTAAGCATAAAAGGAAATTAGACTGCTTCAGTATGCGTCAAAGATTGTATATGGATTCACAGAAATATTAAGGTCAAATTGTATTCATATCTATCATTGGCAATCATTTCACACTAGTTATTAACATTATGATATTCTTACTGTGAAAGGGAATGACAATTGTATCTTGAATGTGATTTTCATGAAATGGTTATCAAGATACACATTCCTATGGATCCTATCAAAACATACATAATTACAAACATAACTAGTTGTACCAATATACCAAAACATCATATTAAACATAGGCAATAATACCATAATTACTAACATGCATATATAACAAAATAACATATATATCAAAATAACATGTTTAAGACACCCCCCAAACCTGAGGGAAATAGTGTCCTCACTGTACATCAAAAACATAAAATATATCTAAAAATAAAATACAATGAAAAAAGTATGCCCTGAATGCCACAAGGGGTAGATGGAGGCCTCCTCAGAGTCTGTAGCCTCGTCATCTCCCTTTGACCCGTCGTCATCATCAGCATCGGCATGTCCAGCTGCGGGTGGGTGAGAGGGCCCAAGATCCTGTGGTGGTGGTGGTGGAGGGTCAGCAACTAAAACAGGCGGGAAGTCTAGAACTAGGTAATCGTCTATCAGAATATGCAAGTGCTCCATCGTCCAGCACTGAGTCTGAATAAGATATGACAACATGGTTGTCATCTATGCTGAGTGGGCCTCTAGGTGTGTTACTTGGGCCTCCATGTCTACCCTCCATACGGCAGCATCTGCTGGTGTTGCCCTAGGCTATGATGGCCCTGCACTAGGTCTTGTTGGATCCTGTCTCTGGGTCCTTCTAGCCTAATGGTGGTGCTATTGGGGCTGCTCGTACCCTCTCAAGGAAGTAATCGTTGAGAGGTTGTTTAGCCTCTGACTGCTCCTCATGGTCCTGAGACTGGACCATCTGTCCCCGACACAATCGGTGGATGAGTGAAGGAAAGAACAGGCTCTTGCACTCCCTGGCAGCTCTCCAGATCTGCTGGTGAATGATATGGCCAACATATATGGCTCGGTGCTCGAGAATAGCATAGATTATGATCGCCCAATCTCGAGTCACTTTTGACAAATTGTTAGATGGTAGGATATAGGTGTTGATGAAATGATACCACACCCGGGCCTTTGGCGTCAGACAAGCTCTGCGAAAAAATTTAGGTCTGGTATCCTGGATGCTTAATACCCACTGCACGAGCCACGACTCAGGCGTGCAGATCCTGGCCGTTATAGTGTCTAGATCAATGTTATATGGGTCGACGGTGAGGAAATAAGAGTACTCACAAACTAATGGGGGAGCCGTCAAGTCGAGTATTGCTCTGATGATCGAAGCAAAAAAGGAGACGTGGCATCCCCGCACAACAATAATGGTGGTGTTGGCGTCAGTGGTATCGATGTTCGCGTAAAATTCGCGAACAACAAAAATGACCGCAATGTCTGGGTGCTATGCAAATCGACCCCATTGATGATAGCGGATGGTTCTGTCGATGTCCTCTGGTATGGTCTCCTTGAAGGAGAACCCTCACTCTGTCATTACTGGTTTTGAAACTGGTACGACATATCTCTTAGCTGCAACAGTTGAAACAAATCGCCCCTCGTCAAATGGCGGAAGGGGAGATGGCTCTTAGTGTCTCTGACTGGAGGATCCTCGCTATCTCTTTGCTCACATTTTTCTTGAAAAAGAATTGCAAACTATTAAAATCAAGTAATTGATAGCGTTACTATTAAGAAAAATTTACAATTCTGGAAAAATCTGAAAAATTCAAGGCCTCATGCTGCAGCATTTACAAATACGTCGTGGCATTCATATGTGTTCATACTTACGCCGCGACACACGTTCAACCCCAACCCAAAAACACCAACAATTAGGCCAAATTTCTTTCCCCAGGCAGAATACACACATTTATACTACATAAAAACATCTAAATACCTATCTATTACACTTATAATGACACTAAAACATCAAAATACAAATTTAAAAATAGGAACTTAAAAAAAATGAAATAACAGAATATAAAAGAAAGTAAACGAGATAGAGTATCTTCATACCTTATGTGAAGTGAAGGAAATGAAGCTAGAAAGGAGAAAAATGAAAAACGAGGGGGAAGGATTAAGAGAAAACACAGAAGAATGTGGTTTAGGTATTGAGGGAAATAGGGGTTGCATGAACCGTCGTGGCATTTAACCCCAACAGACGTATTACGCCGTGGAGTTAGTATTATAGCGCCACAGCGCCCATTTATTCCCTCGTAATTTAAATATTTAAATAAATACTATTTATTTATATTATATTTTTTTTACTTTTTTTTTAACAAAAGGATGTCGCGGCATAGACACTTTCCACGCTACAGCATTATACTCACTGCTAATTGCCTATGATGGACCTCACGCTGTAACATTACCAAGTACCATGTTGCAGCGTGCGAGGTCAGCCTGCAGAATTCTGCAGCAAGTTGGTTTCTGTTATGACTCTTGGATAAAATGGATCACAAACATCTATAAAACATGTCCAAAAGGTCAAATAACAGTTTGTATATCAAAAACTTAATCAAACTACAAAAACACATATTAACATACTAATGTCTTATAAACCTAAATATGCACATTTGGGTTCCCTCCCAAAAAGGACCTTATTTATAATCTCAGCAAGACTTTGTGGATATCAAGTTAGAGCTGTTAAAGTGAGAGAGGTCTTCTCCCTTTGAATTTATCCTCCAAAGTAAGGTTTTAGACGCTGGCCATTAACCTTAAAACTTGATGATCCATCAAGTAGGGTTATTTCCACTGCCCCGTGGGGGAGCACCTTTATCACAACAAAGGGTCTCAACCACCTCGATTTAAGCTTTTCAAGAAAGAGTTTAAGCCTAGAATTATATAAGAGAACTTGTTGACCTTCATCGAATCATTTCTAGACAATCTTCTTGTCATGTCAGTATTTGACCTTCTCCTTGTATACTTTTTCATTTTCATAGGCTTGTAGCCTAAATTCATCCAATTCATTAAGTTGCAAAAGTCTTTTCTCATCGGTGGCTTGTAAATTGAAGTTGAGCTACTTTATTGCCTAATAAGCACTATGCTCAAGCTCAACCGACAAGTGGCATGCTTTCCTGAACACCAACTTGTACGGAGACATACCAATGAGGCCCTTGTAAGTAGTCTTGTAAGCTCACAGTGCATCATCTAGCTTTCTTGACTAATCTTTTCTAGTTGGACACAATGTCTTCTCTAAGATTCATTTTATCTCGCCATTGGATACCTCTGCTTGCCCACTTGTCTGTGGGTGATAAGCAGTGGTGCGTCACTTCATACTTAGCTAGGAGGGCTTCGAAGTACTTATTATAGAAATGTGACCCTCCGTTACTGATTATTGCCCTAGGTGTTCCAAACCTGGTGAAGATTTGTTTCTTCATGAAGCTAATCACTACCTTGGAATCATTGGTAGGAAATGCATATGCCTCGACCCATTTGGACATATACTCCACTGCCACAAGTATGTATTGATTCCCAAATGAGGGAATAAAGGGGCCCATGAAGTCAATGCCTCAAACATCAAAAATCTCAACTTCCAGAATGAAGTTAAGGGGCATCTTATTTCTTCTTGAAATGTTTCCACTTTTCTGTCATTGATCACATCTTTGCACATAAAAATGTGCATCCTTGAATAGCGATGGCCAATAGAAGCCAGATTGGAGCACCTTTGTAGTCGTTCTCTCACCACTGTAGTGCCCACCATATGAAAAAGCATTGGTTCAGGATCTCCTCCACCTCTTCAATAGGTACACACCTCCTCAACATCTAGTTAACACACTGTTTGAACAAAAATGGTTCATCCTAGATGTAGTGCCTGACATCGTATAAGAATTTCTTCTTCTGGTGAAAGGTTAGAACAGGTGGTAGCACACCACTCATGATGTAATTCATTATGTCCGCATACTATGGACATGATTGAGTGGTGGCTGCCCAAAGCTGCTCATCAAGAAATGTTTCCCTAATCATGATCGGTTCAGCTTGGTATTCTTCATTTTCTAGTCTTGAAAGATGGTCTACCACTTGATTTTCTGCACCTTTCTTATCTCTGATCTCCAGATCAAACTCTTGTAGAAGCAAAACCCACCTAATCAATCGCAGTTTCATGTCTTTCTTGCTTACTAAGTACTTGATTGTTAAGTGATCCATATACACAATCACCTTAGTCCCTACCAAGTAAGCTCTGAACTTGTCAAATGTGAACACAACTGCCAACAACTCTCTTTTCATTGTTGTGTAGTTCAGTTGGGCGTCATTAAGTGTCTTGCTCGCATAGTATATGGAGCGAAACACCTTGTCCTTTCATTGTCCCAACATTGCACCCACAATATAATCGTTGGCATCGCACATGAGTTCAAACGATAAGTTCCAATCTGGAATAATAATAACTAGTGTTAAGACCAGTTTCTTCTTCAGCTCCTCAAATGTAACCTGACATAATTCATCAAAATTGAATTGAATGTCTTTCTCCAACAGGTTGTACAGAGGCTTGGCAATCTTGGAAAAGTCATTTATAAAACTCTAATAGAAATCCGTATAGCCAAGAAAATTGTGGATTCCTTTGACTGAGTTGGGCAGAGGAAGCCTATCAATCACCTCAATCTTTGCCTTATCCACCTCCATCCTTTTAATAGAAACCTTATGGCCAAAAATTATGCCTTCTTGGACTATAAAGTGGCACTTTTCCCAATTAAGGATGATGTTAGTCTCTTCACACCTTTTCAGTATGGATGATAGAGTTTGCAAACAACTGTTGTAATCATCCCCAAATACTGAAAAGTCATCCATAAACACCTCTAAGCCATGCTATATCATATATGCAAAGATGGTCATCATGCAATGCTAGAAGGTTACAAGAGCATTACATAGCCCAAACGACATCCTTCTAAACACAAATGTACCATAGGGACAAGTAAATGTTGTCTTTTCTTGGTTCTCTAGCGCTATGACAATTTGGTTATATCCAGAATAATACCAAAAAGTAGTAATAGGCTTTCCCTACTAGTCTGTCTAACATTTGGTCAATGAAAGGAAGTAGGAAATGGTCCTTTCGGGTGGCTTCGTTTAGTTTGCGATAGTTCATACATACCCTCTAGCCTGTGACTTTCTAAGAGAGAATGAACTCATTATTTTCATTGGTGACTACTGTCATGCCACCTTTCTTGGGAACACATTGAATATGTAAGACCCAATGACTGTCAGAAATAGGACATATTATGCCAGCACCCAGCCACTTGATTATATCTTTTCTTACCACCTTCTTCATAATTGGATTTAGCCTCCTTTGTTGTTCCACAACACCACTTTGATTATCCTCTAACAGGATCTTGTGCATGCAAATAGAGGGGCTAATGCCTTAGATATCGACAATAGTTCATCCGATAATATGTTTATATTTCCTCAGCACACAGAGAAGTTTCTCCGTCTAATCATCTGAGAGGGATGCTGATATGATTACTGGCAGGGTGGAGGTTGGGCCTAAATAAGCATATTGTAAATGATTAGACAAAGGTTTAAGTTCAAGCCTTAGAGGTTCCTCAACGGAAGGCTTAGATGTCTCTTTACTTGCATCAGACTCCAAGGTTTCAAACTTGGGTGACTGATATTGCCTAGGAATGACATCTAGGCACTTGATAAAATTCGACACATCGTTCCTATCATCTTCATCATTATCAATTGATGAAATCAAAGCCAAAGTAAGAGAATCTTTAGGAATATTAGCTTGGAATGCGTCATCAATGATGTTATCCAATATCCCAACATAAGAACACTCTTTTTGATCTTGAGGAAAATTAATTGCTTCAAAGATGTTGAAAGTTACCTCTTGATCTTGAAGTCTCATAGTCAATTCTTCTTTGTGCACATCTATGAGTGTTCTGCCTGTGGCCAAGAACAGTCTGCCTAGGATCAAATGGACCCTATGATCTTCTTTCATATCCAGAATCATGAAGTCCGCAGGGGACATGAACTTGTCCACTTTCACCGAGACATCCTCCATTATTCCCTTTGGATATGTATATGATCGATCGGCTAGTTGGAGGGTTATAGATGTGGGCTTGCATTCTCCCAAACCTAACCTCTAGAATATGGATAGGGGCATAAGATTAATGTTTGCCCCCATGTCACACAGCACTTGGCCTAGGAAGTTCTCTCCTATGGCACAAGGGATTATAAAGCTTCCCGAATCATTCAACTTTGGGGGAAGCTTTTACTGCAATACGACACTGCATTCTTCAGATAATGCTACCGTTTTAAACTCACCCAGCTTATGTTTCTTGGATAGTATATCCTTCATAAACTTAAGATAACTGGGCATTTATTCCAAAGCTTCAGCAAAATGGATGTTTATATGAAGTTTCTTGAAAACTTCCAAAAACTTCTTAAATTGCTCATCCATCTTATGCTTGATTTGCCTGCTTGGAAAAGACAAAGGATGTACATAAGGCCTATTCACTACCTTCTTTTCCTTAGCTTTCTTTTGGACAATTTCTTCATGGTCAGGGCTTTATGCATCCTTATCCTCCAGCAATTTTATCTTTGGGTTTCCCTCAATGTCCTTCCCACTCCTCAATGAAATGACCTTACAATACTCATTTGAGGCACCTTTTAGATTATTTACTGTATCACTTGGGAAGGTGTCTTGGGGCCTGTTATTGATAGCGTTAGCCAACTGCCCCACTTAAGTTTCTAACGCTCTCATCGAAGCCGTTTGGCTTTGAATCATTGAATTGTTCTTCGATAAATGAGCATCAGTCCTTGCTATATAGGAATTAGTCTTGAAAATGAAAGCATTATTCTTAGCCATTAACTGCATAAACATGTCCTCTAATGCAAGCTTCCTTTCTTGCATTGGTTGTCTTGGCTGGGCTGGGAATCCAGGAGGATTATACTGACATTCATTTCCAGGTGCATTAGAAGAGGAAGAAGGTCCTTGGTTGTCCCTCTATGAAAAATTTGGATGGTTCCTCCATCCAAGATTATACTAGTTAGAATATGGGTTGTTTGGCTACGACTGATAATTGCCGACATATTGCGCATTTTCTATATGAGAAGGGCATCTGTCACTCAAGTGAGTGTCGTCGCACCTTTCACACAGAACAAATGGGCTCTGGTGTGAATTCTAACACATACTATCCATCCTACTTGTTAACACTGCCATCTAAGCCGACAGTGAGGTTATCGCGTCCACTTTATGCACTCCAGCTATTTTCCGTGGAGTGTTACCTTTCGAGGGGCATTGGTAGCTATTAGCTTCCAATTCTTCCAAGAGCAAGAAGGCTTCATCGAACGTTTTGCCTAGCAATGAGCCTCTAACAGCTACATCCACAATCAGGCGAGGCTGCTACAACAAACCTTTATAGAAAGAATATACCTGATGCCATGGTGGAATTGCATAGTGTGGACACCTTCTCAGTAATCCTTGTACCTTTCCCAGGCTTCGTGCAAGGATTCCGATTCAAACTGGGTGAATGATGTAATATCATTCACCATCTCCGCTGTCTTGGCCGGAGGGAAATATTTATTGAGGAACTTGGAACTAGCCTTAGCCCAAGTAGTTATGGAGTTCGGTGGCAGAGAGTGCAACTAACTTTTGGCTCTGTCTTGGAGTGAGAATGGGAAGAGCCGCAAGCGAATGACGTCTTTAGAAATTCCATTGTGTTTAAACATGTCGCATATCTCCAGGAAGTTTGAGAGATGTGTGTTGGGGTCCTCATTGGGCAAGCTACCAAACTATACAGAAGCTTGGATCTTTTGAATAATAGTCGGCTTTATCTCGAAGTTATTTGCCCAGATGGTCGGACTTCTGATACTGGATTGCAAATTATCCAACTGAGGAGTAGCAAACTCCCTCAATGGTCTACTATGACTCTCAACCTCCAGCATTAGCATGACGTTGTCTTCCGCCATCTTATAATCACCTGAAACAATTAAAGAATAATAACTTAAATTAATTTGCACAAAAGAAACTTGAACTAAAACTACTTAAACTCGTTGTTAATATTAGCTAAATTGAATTTAAGACATTGTCCCCAGCAATGGCGCCAAAAACTTGTTTGCTCTTTTACTTACTGCAAGTGCACAGGTCGTACTTGTAGTGTAGCTAGGAGTCAGATATCGTTTTCATGAGAATATAGGTTAATTTCAGTGCTAAGTATGAACTACTAGTTTAAGGGTTTCTATTCAAGGACATATAAATTAAGAGATTTGTATTAACTAATTAGAAAAGCTTAAAAACTACAAGATTGAAATTAGAGTTTATAATTAGAGAATAGGGAATCATTTTTCACCTCATACTTCCACTGATAACAAGTAATCCTTATAAGCAATAAACACGAAATGATTAGGTTAACTTGAAAATCTAAATTAGTTAAAAGTCTATGTATAGGTCAATCAACCATGCTTCAGTTACCTAATTCACTATGTTTCCATGAGAATTAGCATAATTCCACTCATTAATATCTATTCCTAATCAATTACTATGCATGATCAATAGGTATATTTTTATCCTATTAACGAATCATCACATCCAAACTAATTGAATGAAATAGAACATGCATCAATGATACATATGATCTTAAATCCAAATTCCTATGTCTAGGTTCATTATATTTTAACAAATCAATTAAAAGCTGATCAAACTATCAAAGCATTAAGTACTATATGATTGAACAAAACTAAATCATGTATATAAACTCAAAGGATTACAAGATTAATCAATATCCATAGGAAGATCCAAAGAAAAACCCTATAAACAGCTTAGCCAGCCATGAACCACGAAAATATTGCAAAATACATTATGTTCATGGAGATAGAAATGAGGAAGGAGATGAAAAGGAAGAACAAAGCTCAAGGTGATGATCCTCCAAGCTTCAATCCTTCACCAAGGTGAAGATAGACTCCAAACTCGGTCACTTCTGGTTCCTTGCAGTATAAAACGTGAAAACCTAGCAGCAGCTGCCCAAAAATAGCCGAACCTCACTAGAAAATCAATGCAACAATATTTATAGGGCTCAGAAAACATAGTCACGTTGTGGCATTCATCTTCTTACGTCACGGAGCATGTACAATTTAGGTCATCATGTTGTGGCACTAACATACATATGTTGCGGCGTTCAAAATGCGTAGCTTTATTCCAGAGCATGGGAATACACCACGTCGTGACATTCAAACTCCACGACGCAACATTACAAGCTAATCCTTGCACTTGGCTTTCTCTTGCAATGTTGGTCTAAATCTTCTAAATTTTAGTTGGTTGGAACCTTACCTGACATAGAGAAATTACCAAGTCAATAACCAGTGCAAATGTACTCCATCTATCAACGAATCGGAAACATTTTCTCAGAATCATGATGGAAGACATCGAAATGGAATTATATAAATATAAAATTAAAATCTTCCATACATGCATCAAATCAAGGACTAAACAATTAATATGGCACAGATATGGGGCACAAATAATTACAAATTATGGAGTTATCATCAAGTAATAAAAATAATGAGTAGAGATCGCTCCCACGAGGAATATGGTTACTTTCTAATGCAAAACATTAACCTATAGCTTAACTAATTCTATTCAAGTAAACGTAATTTGGAAAAGGGGTTGATTAATTAAACTACAAAGCATAAAGAAAAGATAAAGATATGATTGAGAACATAAGGAATCATTTTTCACCCTCTACTTCAATTGATAACATGCATTCTATTCAAGTAAAGTAAATGGTTAGATTAGGTTAGCTTGAGAAACTAACTTAGTTAAAAGCCTATGTCTAGGTCGATTAACCTTATGTCATTTACCTAGTTCACTATGCATCCATGAGAACCAGAGTAAACAACAAGCATTAAGATTGATTCTCAACTAAAACTATGCATGGCTAATAGGTATATGTCTATCTTATTAATGAATCAATCTATCTTGCCATTGGAATGAAATCAAACATGCATTTACCATATGTATGATCTAAAACACAAAGTCCTATGTCTAGGCTTATTAGATTTCATCAAATCACCTAAATGCTGATCAAACAAGTAAAAGCATTAAGCACATTATGATAAAACAAAACCCAAATCTTTAATATAAGCTCAAAAGAGCACAAATCAACCAATATTCATAGGGGGATCCAAAAAATACCTTATACATAGATTAACTACTCATTGAACACGAAAATGTATTACAAAAATCCATGTTCAAGAAAAATGGAAGAAAGAAAGAAGAAAAAACAGAAGATAAAGCCCAATGGAGCGAGCCTTGAAGCTTGAATCTTCCTCCAAGATGAAGAGAACCTCCAATATAGGCTCCTTCAACTCTTTTTCAGCCAATAAATGAAGATCTAGGTGAAAAACCCAAAGAGCGGCTGAAATCTATTTAAAAGGTTCTCCAAAAGATCTAAGCTAAAAGAGTAAAATAAAAGATCTCCAAGAGAAGAGGTGAAAAACCCAAAGAGCGTAATGTAATGGAGCTTGTCTTGTGAAATCTATTTAAAAGGTATTTATAGGCTTTTCACATAAGAGATCAACTCCCGCAATTAAGTTCTGCACCTCACGGCTCGATCAAATATTAGGAAGTTACACAACATGGTTCACGGGTTAAAGTCTTCACGCATACAAATAAGAACAAAGTCATTAATAAATTAGGGTACCAAGTAATGGAGCTATGTTGTGACATTCACATATTTTATTCATTAAGAAACCCTTATGTTTAGTCATTTACACTCTCCATATTCTTAATTGATTGAGTTTGGCCTTGGGTTGACAAATTGGTCCTAATTGGGAGATTTTGACACTGTTTCGTAGCCATAAGAGCAATATCGTCATGAATTTTACCTTGTAGGAAAGCTAAGAGGAAGCTCTACATTGATGAAGAGCTCAAAGTCCGATTCAGATGTCTAAGGGACCTAAGTTTACATGGTCAGAATACGGGTTCTTCAAGTAGGAGCTTGTCTTGTGATTTCTCATTCATTCAATGCAGGGTCTTTGCTTACATCAAGTAGGTTCTTTTGAGCTCATCTTGCAAGCCAAAGAGATCAGCTATCCTAGCCAAGACAAGGATCTACAATTAAGAAATCTGAAATAGTGGGTCGTTTTTGGCTTCCAAGTCAGACACGAAATTTTGATCAACAAATGTAATTAAGCACAATCAGATCAAATATTAGGAAGAATTTTAGCAAGATTCCAGACTCAGGAAGACCTCAACATGGACTTAACCATTCCACTTTCAAACACTCCACTCACTCACCCACTCATCCACCCACTTCCCTTTGTCATTTTGTTACCCACATAAAAATGGGGTTAAAGTCTTCTAACAATGATGCTCCCCTTCATGGTAATACAAATAAGAACAAAGCCATTAATAATATATTTGAATTCCTCTTTTCTTCTTCTTCTTCTTCTTCTTCTTGATCTTGAAGCATAAATGGTGACTATTTAGTGAATTTGATCTTAGTTTAAGATTGAGATTTGTGATGAAACTTAGCTGATTGATCTAAACTAATCACATAAATGAAGATTGAGATTTGTGATGGAATGATTGATCTAAATTTTCATGGTTGATTTGGGCAAAATTGTGGTACTTGAAATTAACATAGATCTTCATGAATGGTGCGCGGTTGTGTTTATCACTTGTTAATTGAATTCTAGATGATCGCTAGTATGCAGATTTTGGACTTGCAAATTAACAATTCGAGAACAAGTGAGGGGTTTTGGTCAAGAAGGAGATGCTCTTTAAGCGAGATTGTTGGCTATCACTTGATTTGATTAAATTGCATTTACGATCTGAGGAGACGATCCGGTGTTGCGACTTTGGGTCTTATAATGGTGCGTGGTTTCATGGTGGTGGGAGGCAGAGAGGGAGAGTGCGCAGATTTGGAGAGAGAGAGGGGTTTTGGTGAAGGAGTAAGAGGGAGAGCACTCAAATGGTGAGAGAGGAGAGGAAAGAATACGAGAGAGAGATGGTGAGAGTGAGAAGGAGAATACGAGAGAGAAATGGTGAGAGTGAGAATGAGAATGCGAGAGAGAAATGGTAGAGAGAGAATGAGAGCGAGAGAGTGAGAGGGAGAGCGCCAGAGAGAGAGGGTGAGAGAGTGTGAGGGAATTTTTTGTTATCATAGGGAAGTGAAAATTTAGAATTTTTTAAAATATTTTAACTAAAAATTAAAATAAAAATAATGGCAGTTGAAACTGCTCTGTTATACATTTAATTATCATTTTTTACTTGTAAAATATGGCAGGTGCATAACTGACATATTATATTACATATTATCACATAGAACTGTTGTAATTTACACATTTTTTTGTAGTGCGTCTTGAAGGCTAGTTGAGTAGTGACAATGGCTGGGGCTGAGCACAAGCGGTGGTCGTGCATGGGTCAGCACGGTGGCCGTTGTGATTGGGGTAGAGTAGTGGTCATGGTTCGCACTAAGTGATGGCAGTGATTAAGGTTGAACAGTGGTCATGGATAGGTCATGGCGGTGGTCGTGGTGGGGCAGAACGGTAGCCATGGTGGGCGGAGAGAAGTGAGAGTTAGAAGGGAGAAGGGAGAATTTGTGATTTGTGAGAGATGCTATAAGAGGTCAGGTTCATAGGTAGGGTCATTGGGTTATGGGTTAAAAATTTATAAACCCATGAACCGAATCAATCTTATTTAGATTTGGTCGGATTGAACCTTATCTGACTTGATAATTCAACTTAAACCAAACTAACTAAATTAGTTTAGATTAGTTTTTCGGGTTCATTGGGTCAATCAAATCCAATGAACATCTATACTATTTAACTTATCAACTAGATCAGATTAAGCCTAATTGTGAATTGAGAGCAAAATAGAATAGGGTCGGGTCTAAACTCAATTCAACTTATTTAGTTTAAGCAAAGTTATCCAACCTTCCTTTTGTTTTTTTTTAAATTCACGTTATGATCTGGATATGATTGGCAGTGATCATAGACCGATTTTGCTCCATAAAGATAACTTCTCTAAACCATAGAAGATGTTCAGATTTGATGCAAGGTGGACAGGGAATGCAGAAGTAAGGGAATATGGGAGAAAGAGGTGAAAGGAACTTATTAATATCATGTTTTTGCAAAGCTAAAAGCTGTTGTTAACATGCATTAGTAGACTAGAGAAAAAGTCAAACAAGACTCTGACTCACGAATAAAAGAGATTAAGGAAAATATTGCATTGATTGATCAGGAGGGAGAATTCTATAATAATCAGTTGGTGAAAGAAATGGAAAATAAATTAGCAATAGCTCTCAAGGAGGAAGAAGGATTATTTCGAAACCTAGTCGGTGGGAATGCGATGGTGGCTGTCCCTATTGTGCCATGGAAGTTTCTTGCCATAGACTCTTCTTCTTCCCCCTCTTCTTCTTCTCCCTTGCCCCTCCCTCAATAAAGGAAGACATTTGCTCAAGCGTTGAACAATGCGTGTGATATTCCTTTAAGCCAATTACCTGTGCCATGCATGAAAGGAGATGCACTCTCAGTTTTAATACCAGAAGAGGAGTATCTCGCAGGGATAGAAGCCTCAAAGAATAATCTGCATGGACGGCTTCTTTTATCAAAAGGTGATTCTCCTGTCAGATTTAATGACTTGCGTTCCAAGCTTTCCACTTTATGGAATCCATTGTCTCTTTGGAAGATGGTTCCTATTGGTAAAGGATTCTTTGAATTTTCTTTTTCCTCTATTGAAGATATGAGGCAAGTTCTTTCTGTTGGTGCCTGGAACTTGAATCCTAGAACTCTTCGTCTCTTTTCATGGTCTCCAAATTTCAATCCTAATCTTGTAAAACAAACCAACGTGCAATGTTGGGTCAGAATTTTTGGTCTTCCTTTAGAATATTGGAGGCCAAAGATTTTGTTTGCCATAGCAAAAGGGATCGGTGTTCCATTATCCTTAGATGATGCAACAATCAATAGATCCATGGGGCATTATGCAAGGGTGTTAGTGGACATTGATCTTGCAGGAGCTCTCCATGATCAAATTCTTGTTGAAAGGAAAGATTATGCATTTTTTGTGGGAGTTGAATATGAAAGACTGCCATTGTTTTGCTCTTCTTGTAAAGTTATTGGTCATTCTATTGATAATTGCAGAAAGAGTTCAAAACCATTGAAACAAGATTTTGATCCTTTGAAAAATAAACAATTTGCTGCTGTTAAATATAAGGATGCTCGCAGGGCAACTGCTTTTTATGTTCCCAAACCTAAAGCTATTGACATTGATGAAATGGCGGCTGGTGGCTCTATCACAGGTTTAAATGATTTGCAGCATGGGAATAATGTCATTCCAAATAATCATGATGATGATCAAAGAACTGCAGCAGCTTCTGTTCATGAACAGCCTATTTCCAATGTGCAGACTCGAATTAATCCTATTTAGGATATTCTCATGAATTCCCTGATTACACTCATGCTCAACATATTGCTAATGTTGATAGTGATGATGTGGAAACAATCTTTGAAGAGGATGCTGCAAATGTTATTAGACCCAATACTCACACTGATGTAACTCCCTCGGGTGATTTTTCTGTTGATGTTCAATTTAATTTTAATAATCCTCTTTTAAATGAGAAGTCTCTGGATTCAGTTGAACATGTCTCTCCATTTATCCAGCAATCTTTTGTTCTTGATTCTGCATCTGCTTCCATAATTCCTTCTGAGCATAATGAGGTAGTTAAAAGAGACTTGAATATTGTTGGCAAGTTTTGGAATGAAAAAGTGGATGATGATCAATCTGATTTAGCCACTGATGACTTCACAGTGGCTCTTTCAAAGTCTCAAAAGAAAAGATTAAGAAAAAGCAAAAGGCTGCAAGCTGCTAAGGCAAATGCCCACTATAGGGCTGCTTCTTCTCCTTCTTTCTGATATGAAGATCATATTTTGGAATGCTAGAGGTTTGGGTAATCTAGCTACTAGATTATTATTAAAAAAGTTCTGTCTTGATCATAAGCCTGATTTTATATTTTTAGCAGAGCCTTTTATTTTTTCTGATCAATTGCCAAATCAGTTTTTGCAGCATCTTCATCTTAAACTGTTTTTGGAAAATGATAGAGGCAGTCACATGCCTAATCTGTGGGGCATTTGCAGTGATAGATTGAATCCTGTTGTAATCTCAAAGTCTCAACAATAATTGATAATCAGTCAGTTTTTATTGCAGCTATATATGCAAGCACTAATCACATTCTGAGAAGACAGTTGTGGCTGGAGTTAATTGATTTGCAAATCTCTAATCCGGGGCCCTGGACTTTTGTTGGTGATTTCAATGCAGTTCTTGGAGCTCATGAAGTTAGGGGAGGAAAGCTTCCTTATAGAATCTCTTGTGATGAGTTTCGAGCATGGTCTGATAATGGTCATCTTACTCATCTAGTCACAAGGGGCGCTGAGTTTACTTGGACTAATGGAAGAAGATCTAATGCTCATATAGAAAGGAGACTGGATAGGGCAGTTTGCAATGAGGATTGGCTCTCCTTTTGGACCAGTATTTCCTATTGCACCTTGACAAGAGAATCTTCTGATCACTTCCCTTTGCTCTTAGATTTAAAAAGTGGTATTCAAATGTTTCCTTCCCAGATTAAATTCCACAGTATGTGGACTGATCATATAGATTGCAAAAGGCTTGTTGGAGAAGTCTGGAGTAGACCTGTGAGGGGCTGCCCTATGTTTATTCTTGCTCAAAAGCTTAGAAACTTGAAAGCTGAATTGAAAGTCTGGAATAAGCAAATCTTTGGGGATATTCATCTAAAGGTGCAGCATGCTCAGGATCAAGTTGATAAAATCTAAGAGGAAATTTCTTTAAAAGGTTATTCTGATTCTCTTAATGATGAGCAGCTGGCTACTCAATCTGATCTTCAACAAGCTCTCCACTTTCAAGAAGAGTTCTAGAGAGTTAAGGCTAAAGTCAATTGGTTCATGCAAGGAGATAGAAATACTTCTTTTTTCCACAGAGTGGCCAAGGTCAGGCTTGTTTCTAAACAAATGTCCATTTTAAAACATGGTGATGTTCTTCTAGACAATCAGTTTGACATTGAGAATCATGTGTTGGATTACTTTAAGTCTTTATTTGCTTCTCAAAACACATGCACCAGTAGTAATCTCATTGATAGAGTAGTCCCTAATCTAGTTTCTACAGAAGACAATGCTCTTCTCACCAATCTGCCAACCTTAGAAGAGGTTAAAAAAGCTGTGTTTTCCATGAATGCCTTGGGTGCCCCAGGTCCAGATGGTTTTGGTGGTATCTTTTATCAACATTTTTGGGATATTATCAAGCATGATGTCTATGATTCTGTTCTTCAATTCTTTAAGGAATCATGGTTCTTTGCCTAATCTAAATTCAAACATGGTTGTCCTAATTCCTAAATTCCATGGTGCTGTTAAAATTGAAGATTATAGACCTATAGCCCTTGCTAACTATCAATTTAAGATCATAACCAAGGTTTTGGCTGATAGGCTTGCTGTAATTGCCCTAAAAATAATTTCTGATCAGCAAAGGGATTTTATCCAAGGTAGGCAGATCCAGGACTGTATTTGCATTACTTCAGAAGCTGCCAACATGCTTGGTTATAAGAGCTTTGGTGGCAATATTGCCCTCAAGTTTGATATTAAAAAAGCATTTGATACAATCGATTGGGAGTTTCTTATTAAAGTGCTTCACTCTTTTGGTTTCCATAACACCTTTTGCAATTAGATTAGAATCATTCTACTTTCAGCTAAGCTTTCCTTTTCAGTTAATGGCCATCCCACAGGGTTTTTTTCTTGTAAAAGAGGAGTGAGGCAAGGCGATCCTCTATCTCCTCTCCTCTTTTGTTTGGCAGAAGATGTTCTAAGTAGAGCAATTACCTCTTTGATTGATTCAAGCTCTTTAATCCCAATGACAGGTCCAAGAGGCATCTCTACCCCTTCTCATGTCTTCTATGCAGATGACATAATGGTCTTTTGCAAGAGTACTAAAAAGAACCTAAGGGCTCTTATGAATCTCTTCAATGAATATAGTGCTGAATCCGGGCGAATTCTAAGCTTGGCAAAGTGCAAATTCTATGTTGGCTCAATGCCCGCTAGAAGGAAGATAGAAATCAGTAACCTCCTTAGTTTTTCTGCTGGAAGTCTGCCTTTTGTTTATCTTGGTGTCCCAATTTTTCAGGGCAAACAAAAAGCCATTCACTTGCAATCTATTGCAGATAGGATAAAATCTAAATTGGCTTCTTGGAAAGGTTCTCTTCTTTCAATAATGGGCAGAGTGCAATTGATCAAATCAGTCATTTATGGCATGCTGTTATACAGTTTCCATGTCTATTCTTGGCCTACTTCCCTCCTCCGATCCTTGGACAAATGCATTAGGAACTTTATATGGTCTGGAGATATTCTAATTAAAAAGGTTTGCACTGTTTCTTGGCACAAGGTTTGCTCTCCTATTGAAACTGGTGGTCTTGGGCTGAGATCTTTACAGTCTATTAATAAGGCTGCTTTGCTGAAATTAACTTAGGAGATGTGGTCATCAAAAAAGTCTTGGTCTAATCTAGTTAAGGCTAGATTTTTCAGATTCAACTCTCTTGTTTGTCACTATGTAAGATCTTCAATTTGGCCAGGATTGAAGCTCTATTTAGAAACTGTTCAAAGACATAGCTGTTGGCAGATTGGTAATGGAAAATCAATAAATTTCTGGTCTGATATTTGGCTTTTTCACAATGACAGACCTATAGCTGAATTGTTGCATATCCCGGATCACTTGCTTTCTTTTTTGAAGGCAAAAGTCAGTGATTTCATTTCTGATCACTCCTGGAATATCCCTTCTTTCTTAATTGGTAAGTCTCCCTATCTGTTTGCTAAAGTTGCTTCTATGCATTTTCCTATGGATCATGGAGAAGATTGTTTAATCTGGAAGCACAGTGATTCGGCTTCTTTGAGCTTCAAAGCTACTTATACCTTTCTTAATAGTCACAATGCTCAATCTGTAACCTAGTTTAAATCAATTTGGAGTACCTGCATCCCTCCTTCGAAGTCTTTCCTACTTTGGAGACTATTACACAACAAACTTCCTACTGATGAGAATTTGAGGTAGAGGGGTGTGATTGTTGTTTCTGTTTGTAGTCTCTGTGGTTCTACAGATGAGTCTTCTGACCATCTTTTCCTCAAGTGTTGCTTCTCTAGGAAAATCTGGTCTTGGCTCTCCACGGTGCTATGTTGTAATGTGGATTTATCTTCTATTACATCTGTACTTTCCTCCTGTAATCGAAACTGGTGCACTCAAGTTCAAGACATTGTTACATCTGTTATCACTCATTGCTTTTGGCATATATGGTCCTGCAGGAATCATATCAGATTCAATAATAAACAGCTTTCGGTTAATCATGCAATTAGTTGCATTGTTGCTGCATCCAAGCTCTCTGGAACAGTTTCGAAAGGCACAATGTCTAACTCAATTGATGATTTCAAAGTGCTGAAATCCTTTGCAGTTGTTAGCCACCCTGCTCGATCTCCAAAGATTTTAGAAGTTTGCTGGCTCCCTCCTCTTTGTGGTTGGATAAAGTGTAATTCTGATGGTGCTTCAAGAGGCAATCCGAGTCATGCTTCTTGTGGTGCAATTTTCAGAGGTATGAGGGGTGAAATTCTGGGTTGCTTTTCTGAATACATTGGTATTTCTCCCTCTCTTTATGCGAAATTCTCAACAGCAATCCATTCCATTGAAATTGCTTTTAGGAGAAATTGGAAAAAGC
This sequence comes from Ormosia emarginata, assembly GCA_029884605.1. Taxonomy (NCBI): domain Eukaryota; kingdom Viridiplantae; phylum Streptophyta; class Magnoliopsida; order Fabales; family Fabaceae; genus Ormosia; species Ormosia emarginata. The sequence goes on from JAQQTP010000072.1 coordinate 30,058,698, forward strand.
TTTGGCTGGAATGTGACTCAAAGTTGGTTGTGGATGCCTTCACAAATGATAATCTTGTCCCTTGGAGATTGAAAAATAGATGGAAAAACTGCATTTTTCTAATCAAAATGATGGAGTTTAGAGTTTTTCATATCTTTAGGGAGGGCAATTCTTGTGCTGACAAGTTAGCATCTCATGGTTTAGCTAGTAAATGCTTCATGTAATATCCCGAAAATTTATAATTTCATGATAAATGATCTTTTTACAATATTTGGAATTTTTATGAGTTTTTCTGGATTTTTCTGAGAAACGCAGAATATTTTAATATTATTTCTCGTTCTACGCGCACGTTGAGCAGAATTGGCAGAACGACTGTAACGCTCCCAAAGTTGAAAAATTTTATTACGAATAGTCATTTTCTAATATTTGTGATTTATGTGAATTCTTTCAGAATTTTTCGGAATCGACGAATATTTTAATATATTTCTCGTTTTACGTGCACACTGAGCCGAACCGGGGAAATGAAATATTTTTTCCGAGAACCTTGAACTATGGAAACGTCGACGGGGGATCTTACTAAACCCGAGGCCGGACACAGTTTACAAGGTTTCACATTTTTCGAGAAGATTCAACAGACGAAATAATAAAACGCTGTATAAATTTAATCTGTCAGATTTGTTAATGCTGACTTCTGCCAACTATAATTATTGTCTAATAAATAATAACATGTAATAAAAATTTTATCACACTATTCAAAAATCTACCTTGTGTCAAGCTCCTTTAGCCTTATTTTCAAAATAAAAATAGGGTTAATTAAAAGCTCATTGTAGGAAGCTTCCAAGAAGTTTCCTTGTGGACACATTTTTCTCTCTCTTCCCTCCTCACCCTTCTACACGGCAGAGGCCCCTCTTTGGGAGCCAATAATCACATTTTCTTCTTCTTCTCTTCTTCTTTTCTTCTCCTTCCTCTCCACCGTACACACACACCCACACATTGGAGACCAACTCCATTATTTGCCAAACAAATCACAACTACTTGTTTCCTTCCACCATTCCAAGACTATTCTCCTTGGTGGTTATCCTTTGGTTCTTCTTCTTCTTCTTCCTCTATTTTTCACCATTAAGCTAAAGCTTTGAGCTTGGAGGTAAAGTCTTAACCTTTCTTTCACTTTCTTCTCATTTTCGTTTTTCTTGGTCACGTATGTGATCAAGAACTCATTTTTCCATGGTTTGAGTGAACATTATGAAAATCACTCGCATTGGTGTTCTTCTTGAAGGGAAAACGAAATCTAGGGCAAAAAGAGGTAACACCTTGTGTTATCTTCCAAATAGATAAGAGGGAGATGATCTTCTTCAACCAATCTTGGTAGTAAGGGAATGTCTTGTATGTGTTGTTATTGATTTCTGAATCCATGTATAAAGTTCTCTCATTTTTTATGTTGTTCTTCATGGTAGTGCATTTTGTTTGGGTTTGTATGATTTATTGATGCCTCTTGCATGATTTGAAGGTATATTTGAGTATCTTGATGATTAAATATGATAAGGATTAGTTTGGTTTGAGTTAAAGGACCTGAGAACTCTGTTTTCTGCAAGTTTACGCATGGTAATCGATTACACGGGGCTTGTAATCGATTACCAAGCTCTTAAGGGTACGAAATCGTGATTCTGGAAATCTGGTAATCGATTACATCTTGTGTGTAATCGATTGAGATTCTGTCTAGCTTGTAATCGATTACAAGAATGGTGTAATCGATTACCAAGCGTATGATGTTATGAAATGGTGCTTCTGGGAATCACGTAATCGATTACAACTTGTGGGGTAATCGATTACGGAGGTTATGTCTAATTGGTAATTGATTACCACGTCTGTGTAATCGATTACCAGGTCCTTGAAATTACGAATCGTAGTTCTGGGAATCATGTAATCGATTACATTGAGATTGTAATCGACATGAGGATTCTGTTTTCTTGTGTCGATTACCAGGGTGATGTAATCAATTACCAAGACCCAAAAATGAGATTTTGAGCTGGAAATGATTGAGATTATGGTTCTTTGTCCTTTGTAACTCAAACATAACCTAAAAACCCTAGATTCAAGGATTTTACTTTGCTTAAATGCGATAAGAATATGTATTCATACCAATAGAGAAGAAATGATTTTGAAAATGAAATTCTTGGATTTATGACATGGAAATTGTGGTATGTAGGAACATATATTCCTAGTGAGAATTATTGATGCAAGTGTGATTCCCTATGTGGGTTATGCAGTTATTGATTCAGTATTCAATGAGATAAGAAATTATGATGTGTCATTGAGGCAATGCTTATGTTGAATGCATCATTGATGATCATACATGTTCATGCATAGAGTCTTATGCATTGTGAATGTCTTGTGGACTGTTGTAAGGCCAAGTTACCTAGGAGATTGAACACACCTTAGTGCGGGTGTGAGTAGACAAGTGTGGGTCGTGTTATGACCTCGGGGGCGTCGGGGTGCGGGTCCCTCACATAGACAGTTTAGAGCTCCTCTGTGCGGTAGGGTAAACCGATGCAAACACACCGACGATCCGGACTTGACACTGTCCTATATCGTGATCTAGTGTAGAATGTCTGTACAATGCCATGATTGTGCACGAGAAAAATTATTGATAGCGGCCTCGCAGTAGGAGTTACGTATATGTCTCTGATCTTTCTCTCCGACTATTTGAGTCTAGCTCCATGGAGTAGGAATTGGGAAAACATGCATTGTGCATCGTTCATTCTTGGTCTTATAAAAGCGTGAGCATGAATACCGTAAATGATTATCGATTGTTGTGTTGATTTCTCGGAAATACTATTGTGATCTCCCTGCTATTGCTTACTGTTGTTCTACCTTTACTATAAATATCACTGTTATTATTGACTATGATTATTGCTTAGAATTGGATTGCTTTTATTATAAATTCCGTTGTTGCTATTGATGAATATATGAACTGAATTGCTCGGTGGGCGTTTTGCGCCGTGCTATATCTTGCTGCCAATAGTGGTAATGAATGACGGGTGTCTCACCTCTTTCTTATATTTCTGCATTCTCTGTTTTATATTCATATTTGATAAAAGATCGTGAAGAAGATGATGAGGAGTCACATCTTGCCGATGGGGTTGGGAACCTGGACAATATTTCTTTTCGTAGGAGTGCAGCTGCGTGGAGGCATTGATGCCTGTTGCATCAACTGGGACGCTGAGTGTCATGTGCATATGGAGTTGCGGTCTTGTCTGCTGGTAGTACCCATCCCTGAGTTACTACTTCTCCCCTTTAATATTTTTATTTCCGCTGTATTTTATTTGACTCTGTAATTATTATATTTTATGTCATCAGTGATTCGTGTAAGTTGGCTATGAAATATATATATATATAAGGAACGTGATATCATTTCATGGGTAGTATTAAGGATTGAATATATTTATATTTCATTCATGACTCGTATTTTCTATTTATGCATAAATGTGAAAAACAAAAATACACTCGTAAATTTTGAAACTACTGTTGTTATGACTGTGACGCACCTGGATCTAGTAACTGTGGTGTAATGACGATTGCGCTGTAGTTGGTATATTCAGGGGCGTTACACTTCACTTGGTGGGACTCACCACCTAGTTTTATTATGGATGACTTTAATCATAATAGGTTTGGTCTTCCTTTGTTTAGATTTTCTTGACAGATTTTCATGGGTTTTGGTTTGGCCCTCCCATGCTCTTTTTGTATTATTTTCTTTTTTTTAAAATTTAATTTCTGTTTTTGTGCTGCAAATGACTGGTGGGGTGTAGAGTGCCAACCTGGTTGGGATGTTACACCTCATAGTGATGCCTTTGCACATTAACTCCTTTGCTGATTAAAAAAAAATGGAGGAAGAAATATATTGGAAGCAAAAATTAAGGAACCGTTGGTTAAAGGAAGGGGGTAGAAACACTTTTTTCTTGTATGCTCAAGTGATGCAGAGAAGTATGAACTAAATTAAATTTGGACGGATAGCAACGGGTAGTGGTAAGAAGGTAGAGAAGCAGTAGCATCAGTGGCCATATCCTACTTCCAACAAATTTTCAGCTCCTCATCACCTATTAATATTGATCAAGACATCTCAGTTATTCCAAAGAAAGCTTCAAATCGTATGAATAGATGGCTGTTGCGGCCTCTATTAATGTCAGAAGTTGAAAGAGCTGCCTTTGCAGTTGATCCACATAGTGCCCCAAAGATATGGATGTACAGGTATTTTTTTTTTTTTGGCACATATTGGAATATAGTTGGTGGTAATACACTATCAAGTATTTTTAGGAGCTACAAATTGCTCCATAACATCATACAATTATTGCTCTTATTTAAAAAAATGAAAAATAAAAAATCTCAGGAGATATAATGCATATATTTAAAATCATTTCTCTCAATCAAAGTGCATTAATCTAAGGATAATTAATTTCAGACAATATATTATATTATTATGAAATCATGGATTATCTTAAAACAAAGAATTGCCAAAAGGACATAAATAAAATATACGAATAAAGACACTTGCCTCTCTGATATTTTTATTAAGTATCATTTTGATTTTAGTCATGTAAGATTCTAAAATATACTCACTTTGATCACTCATAATCAGAATAACTAAACTAAATTGTTAAATTGAATGGAAAATAATCACGTGACTATTTGATAGGGGTAAAGATGTTTTTTAATTTTTTTAATTATATCTTTTGTTTTTACTTTTGCCTCAATCAATCTCTCCATCACTTCGTGCCCTACTTTTCTCCTTTTGCACTGTTCAGCTCCTCAACTTCTTGGACTTAAGAGGGTAACCTTTTCAAACTGGGAATTTCTTTCCTAAAAATTTTTGGCCCATGATGCATCAAGTGGATTCAACCGTTGGTTTATTATTTAAAAATTCAGCGACTGAGATTAGTTACTTGATATCTATTCAGTTGGTCAACCAATTTTTGAAAATTATGAAAGTAGTTCTTATGTTATTTATATTTACACCTTATGTTTTGAATTTTTTTTTTGCTTATTAGTCCTTACTCATCTTGTTACCCAAAGACTTAACCGCCAGAAAATTCCATGAGAGCAACTGCCAGCACCACTACCAAGTGTCGACAAGGATAACGGAGTTGACAGCAGAGTGACAACAATTTAGGTTGCATCGCCATTATAGCAGATCTAAGAGAGAGAGCACGATGCATCGATTAGGATATATTATAAAATTAAATAATAAATATATTATTACATATAAGATTTATTATAAATCTGAGTTTATATTAATATTACTTGTTTTAATCCATCATCATATCTCTTTACTTTGAATTATTTTGTGTGAATCTGTCAACGTGAAGTAAAAAAAAAAAAAGAGAGAGAGAGAAAAATGTGAACTTTTTCATACATGCATATATAATTTTGGATTGCTAATTGTATGTTGTAACAATCCTTGTTATGATTTGATTAATAAAACTATGATAGTTTAATGCTACTCTTTTAATTAAGGGTAAATTACACATTAGCTTCTTAAAGTTTGAACAACTTTTATTTTTTATACATAAATTTTATTTTGTAATACATAACTTTCAAAATCATAGTAAAAAGTGTAAATTTGTATTTTCTATTAAATTTAACATTGAACATGTATTTAGAAGTTGAGTGTTTAAAGATTGCATTGAAAGAGATCACGCGTAGACTCTTATTATTTAAATTGACATAAAACACATGTTTATAATTTTTAAAACACTTATTAAGGAATGAAAGATAAAAAAAAATTATTGAAAATTGTGCATTTAATACATTGGAAGTTAAAAAAATTACTTTTTAATAAAAAAATTATATTTGTTAGAATATCTAAAACTTGTCTCAAAATTAAATTAAGTTTGATTTTATATTATTTTAAAGATTTGATTTTTACATAATTAGATATACTATTTTGATTGTATATAGACTTCATCTTGTATAAATAGGAAACTCTTTTGTATAAACCAATAATTCAGAAAATATATAAAAATCTTCTCTAGACTTTTCTTGTGTCATTGATTATCTATTTTTAACATAGTATCAGAGATATGATATCCACCTTAAGGAGAGTTTATCATTTTCACTATGTAAAGTTCGAGGAATTCATTAAAATCATTACTAATAACTATTAAACCCAGATTTAGTTTTGTTATTTTCCTTATCTTTATCTCCTCCCATCCTTCTCTTTTTGAGTCTTGATATGTTCTCTTCCAATCTCGATCAATTTATTGATAGGTTGCTCCTCTGATATGCTCCTAATCAATTCTGTCTTATCCAACCTGAAAAATTAGTTTCATCTTCGTTGTTCCAGCCTCTGATTTAGGATATTCTTAGAGTTTGGAAATGATTGTTAGATAACACCAAGGAAGATGAGATTCCTTTGAGTGTAATATCTAATAGAGACCTCAAACTTTTAGTAGTGGAGGACTAAATTTTAAAAATGAGGGGAAAAATATAACATTTTCTTTAACATGTTAATCTTGTATATGATTATAGAGATATCATAATACTTACTTTATATGTCTGTTTAATTTGATGATCATCTGAATACGTTTAGGCATTTTGTTATAACACTAATGTGATAAATAGTTGTTATTAGCTCAGAAAATTACATAAACTGCTTAATAAAAAAAATAAATATAGAGAATTTATTTTTAGATTATACATAAAATATATATGACGTAGTTAATTTTAAAAAATTAATTAAGTATGATATTTTTTATAACACTAAATGAGTGTTTAAGTATTAAATTGACTAATCTAATATATAAAAATTTATGAAAAAGATGAAACTAAGATTGAGATAAATTCTAAAATTTTTATTTATTATTGAAAGTTAAAAAACTTGATTTTATAAAATCAAAAAATATAATTTTAACAAAATCAAAATATACAATGTTCTAACAAAATATCTAAGTTGTATCTTATCTTTCTTTTGTCTGCCAATTGCCCCTCTCTTTTCAAAGGCCTCCATCTTTGACTTTTCATTCATTTTTCTTTCCATTCTCATGTTCTAAGGTGCAGAGAAAGAAGATGAAAACAGAGAAAAAAAAAGAAAAGGAAAAGGAGGAAGAAGACCAAAGGAAGAGGAAGACAAAGGGAAAAGTCAAGGCTTGAGTCCATCATCTTGGCTACTTGACGCAGGGGTGCTTGAACCTTACATAATTATCTCTCCCATCTCCATCTTTTATACATGGTGTAATTTGTTGGATGAAAATGAGTTTGAGAGGCTTATGTTGTTCACACTCCCAATGCCTTATTTCACTTTTGCCACGTTGGATCATCCTTACATGCTTGTTCTCGGGTTTGGGTTTGATTCCAAGAAGAATGATTACAAGGTGGTGAGGGTTTGTTATATTCAAGGGGATGATGATGGTGATTATCTGGTTCCTCCTAAGGTGGAGTTGTGTTCGCTTAATGAGGGGTGCTTGGAAGGTAATTGATGCTTCGTGCCTCCAATTAAGGGTGGTACAGTATTGCCATTTATGGACATCATGTTTTTTGCATGGGAATGTGCATTGGCTTGCCTACGAGGGCATACAGAATGCTCCTTTTGAATTTTGATGCTAACTGTGTATTGATGTTCAATGTAGAGGGGGAAAAGTTTAAGAAGATAGAGCTCCCTAGAGGAATTGGTTACTATAATGCCATCAGATTTGGCCTTTTTCTGCGATTGAAGGTTGCCTCTCAGTGATCTCAACACAACACAGGAGGGAGTAACATATGGATGAGGAGAGAGTATGGTGTACCCAAGTCATGGAGTAAGATATACAAAGTTGATTTACAGGAAGCAATTGATAAGGTATTAGGACTGAGGACAAGTGGTGAGGTGTTAGTGGTCCCAGATGGAGAACTAGTTTCCTTGCATTCCTTTGACCCCAAGAGCCAAGAGATGAAGGATTCAAGGGTCCAAGGTGTAATACAACGGTTCTATGCTTTTGATTACATAGAGAGCTTGATTTTACTTGACAAAGAAAAGCGTTGCAGTTTCGTGCCCTGCGAACAAGAGGCAAGCCAAATACTTTAGTAATGTTATGCCTAATGTAGTTTTATGTTTATTTGGCTAGAAGTAATTATAAGCATGTCCATTTTCTGAAAGAAGATTTTTCTTAAAGAAACAAAAGAAATTTTTCTATTTTTCTACTTTGAATCTTTAACTGTCAATATAGGTGATGCCCTCTTGTCCATTCTACTCATTGCCTTTAAGCTTCACCAACTGAACAACAGTGCTTCACTGAACTTCACTGTCTGTTATAGCTTCGGTTTCTTCTTCCCTAGAATCACTCCCTGCTCATTGTCTCCTCCCCCACCTTATTCTCTCTTTGTTGAATCGATTTGTACGAGAGCCCATGTTTGGATTTTATACCACCATTGGAGTTATTTCATGCTTCTGTCATTTCATCTCTAATGCATGATTACATATCCAACTGTAATTTTCAACCAAAATCTACCACAGTTTTAGATGGTTGAGATTTCCTTGGATTGCTCATTATTGCATATCCAACTGTAATTTTCTAATAAAAATGCAGTGATTTGTTGACAATGTTGTTACTTATTAGTGTTGCACCGTTGGGATGCAATTCTCAGGTTTTAGGTTGGATTATCCCTGGTGAGAAGTTGCTTGTTGCAACATTTTGCATGAGTTTGATTTCTTTGAAGTGTAATGTAAATTCACTTTTCTTGATTATTGGCAACTGCACTCTTCTTGTTGGGTTCTGCAGAAGAATTGGGGACTATCACTGCTTTTATCTCAATGAGTTATTTGTTCAACTGGCAGATGGTTGCTAGTCAGTTTACACTTATCTTGCTGCAGGTGCTTTTAGCACTTATTGGCAGATTCTTTTGGCATCTTCTATAGTGTGTCAATAGCACCTATTATTTGGTGTTTTTGGCACCTGCTACAGGATGGCATTGGCACTTGTCGAAGGTTTGTTTGGTTATAAAAATGTGAAGTCACATATATACTGTTGAACTGAGAAAAGAGTAGAGAAGCCAACTTGTGTATATATTCTTATCCCCTTTATTTCTTGTTTTTTCTTTCCTCTCAAATTGAGTTAGATATGTGGCAAAATCTTTCTTCAGTGGAGTGCCTCTATTTTTTTTCTAAACTAACTATGCACTAGAATTAGTCTCTATACATTTGTAACAAGGATATTTTAAAAGTGAACCTTTTGTAAATGCTATTGAAAGTCATTTTAATTACTCTTATGGTCAACTTAAAGATTTGAAGAACGTTCTTTGAAAAATAACTTGCTTGAAAGACTTCTCTATATTTTTTGTGGTTTTTGATAATTGATAATAATTGAAATTGTATCAGTACAAATTTCAATATTATGAGTTCTGCATGAAGATCAATTACATTATTGCATCCTTCTTTCTCCATCTAACTCTCCTTTTTAGTCATGCTGGATTTTGGACTTTACTATAGAACAAGATTTAGACATAAACCAGTTGAATCCATGGCAGATTGGTTTCTATTAGCTACCCAAATGACAGCTGATTTAGACATATACCGAATTAATTATAGCAGATTGGTTTCTATTAGCTACCCAAATGACGGCTGATTTAGACATATAACGAATTCCCTGATAGTAATTAATGATGGAGTTTTTAAGACTGCTGACATGCCTTAAGGCAATTTTTTATTTTTGCTGACATATAGTTCTCCTTGTTAGGTTAGTTGTCAAAGAATAAAAGCCTAATTATTCTTCCTCTCGAGTCTTGACCTTTTGCTTGTTGGCCATATTTTGTATGCTCTTTCAGTAGCTAGCTGACTGATCAAGTTTGTGTTATCTTGTAGAAAAATAAAGCTTGCTTTAGTGTCATTCTAAGTCTAGTTGCTTCTGATTAGTAAATACTAAATAGTACCCTTCTACATAAGGACTTTGCAAATTTTATAGCATGAAAGAACCTAAATGCTTAATGTATCAATTTAGTACTATATCAACTTGAAAGATATGTTTAGTGCTATATTTAATATTTATGTTGCTAGTTTATTAATTAAATCAATAATTAAGTTATAAGTAGTTAATTTTAATATGTGTACTTGGAATATTTTTCATACAGTCAGGCAGAAGAAACAGAAAAATCTTTTTGATGAACAAATTATAGAATTTTTTTATAGATTTTTTTTTTAAGAAACTTTTTCGAAAGAGATTTTTTCATGAAATTTTCATTTTCTAGGAAAACAAAAACTTATACCCTTTGTTTGCATTGAGTAGAGAAAATGGAAAGAAGGAAAATAAGAATGAAAAAAGGGAAGAATGTTTGATGTCCTATTTTGTTTGGCTTAAAAGGAAATGAGAAGAAGGAAAATAGAAGAAAAAATGTTTTAAGTTGCTTGCTTGTGAGGAAAAGTGAGAAGAAAGAAAATATCATTAAGTGAGATTACAATTGTGGGTGAAATTGAAATAAATATTGTATAGATGGATAAGGATAATTTTGTTATTTTGTTACTTTTTTTTTCATCATTTTAGCAAGTTTTCTCTCATGAGAAGAAAACTTTCTATTGGGTCGCATGTGCTTTTTTCTCTTATAGTTTCTTTCTTTCCCATTTTCTCTACTTCATCCAAACGGAGGAAGTTTACCATTTCTCTCCATTTTCTTCTCATACTTTCCTTTTCCCATTATTTTTTTCTGTTCCAAACGATGCTTTAGTGAGTTGTTTTACATCTTGTGTAATGTAATTGAATGTTTTCTTATCATTGTTGTTTGACATAATCATTGAAAGAAATGTGATTTGGAATGTGGATGTGGATTTTGTCATTGATTTTATCATTGGCTTTTCCATTGCAAATGGACATTTATTGAGGGGAAAAATTTTCCTGCTTCGAGTGAATGTTGCTTTAGGAAGTGTGCCAAATGTTGCTTATGAACTCTGGATTAGTATTGCATATTTTGAAATCACTTTCTTTGTCTATTTGTAAGAAGTCTAGTCCATTAGGCATATCAAAGGGACGAGTATCTGTTGCATAAAAGTATGTAAATGTGTAAAGAATCAATTCCTATTACTCGTAGGTTCTATTATTCGTCAGTTACTACTACCAGCAATAGCTAGTTCTAATGTGTTATCAGGTTGTTTAGTAAATTTAGGATACTAAGAGAAACTTAAAAGAGCTTATTCTTACTCTTTAAAATATGGATCTTTTTGTCTTATGCTACAAGAAGTTTACTTGAACCTACACAAAGTAGCACACTGCACTTGAGCAATCTATTACTCGAACTAGGAGATGACTTGGCCAACAGTTCTAAGTAGGGTAGTAATTGGATTCATTAGTCTACCATTTATTAATTCCAACCATATATAAATTCAATCCAATCCATCTAATTATAAAAATGGATGGATTGGGTTAGACTATATTAATGAATAAATAATGGATCATCTAACATATTTCTTAATCCAAAATAAATCAAAATACGCCTAAATTTTATTGTGAGATGAGTAAGAAAATTTTATTGTAAGATGAGTAAAAAGTACTTGAAATAATAACTTGTATTTCTTGGCGAAGGCTTAGTATAAGGAAACTCTCAAACTCACTATGGATATGCATAGAATAGCTTCTCCTATTTATAAGAGTTCCATCTTCTTAACGGATGGTGGAGATCTTTGCCAAATGAATGGTGGGGGTGTGGTTCTAGAACTTTCCCACCTCCTTCTAAGATATTTAGGTGGAAACTTCACGAGCTTCCTAGAAAAGCTAAGAGATATTTACAAGGGTCTACAATCTTCTTAAATGTCTAGAGTTCTTTAGAACATTCTAGAGTGTTCTAAAAAATTCTACAAGATTCTACGACCTTCTAGTGAGTTCTAGAATGTTCTTCAAAGTTTTAGAACATTCTAGAGAGTTATAAACTTTTCTCCAAGGTTCTAGATTTCTCTAAACAACACAGTCTTGTGCGAAAAACTTACCAATGAGCGTCCAAGAAAGGCATAACATAACATAATTCTAGGGTAAGATCACTAAAGTCATAAGAAGAGTGAGGAGGCTAGTAAGTAGATTAGGATTGGATGTGAATGTCTGACATTGAAATCACATTATATCGAGTTCAGTTTGTATATTTGTTCTTTGAGAGAGCTTACTTCAATTCAATCTATTTGTAAACACTTGAGAGGGTGGAGGTTCCCTTGAGAAACTAAGAGGCTTCTACACAAGAGGTGGATGATCCTTAAAGTGTAGGAAGAGTTTAAATATTGTAAAAGGTTTGTTAAGCACCTTAAGCTTGAAAATAGTGGAAACTCTTGGGTGGATGATCCTAGGGATTGAACATAGATTACAAGGTTAATCGAACCAGTATAAATCTTTGTTTATAATCTTCTCAACCCTTATCTCTTTACATTCAAGCTTATTTATTGCTTTGCACACTTGCTGCTTGTTCTTCCATTCATTCATTATATCTAAACTTGTGTGAGAACTTGTTATTGTCATAAATCCATTCAATTCAAAGAAAATAACTTCAATGAAAATTAAAAAGGGCTTGTTCTCGAAAAGTTTTGAAATACTCAATTCACTCCTCTCTTGAGTCTTAAAGTCACTTAGTAACAAGTGGTATCAGAGTTAGATTCTTGTATAAAGAGCTTAACAGCTTCAAGATGAGTGATGACTTCTTTTCAAAATGTTTTACCTGAAGGTGCCTCAATTAATAGGCCCCTAGCTTTTAATGGCACCAGTTATACTTATTAAAAAAAGAGAATGAAAATTTTCATTGAAACTATTGATCTTGATGTTTGGAATGCCATTGAAAATGGTTCCTTTTTTCCTTCCAAGTTTGTTAATGATAGACAAGTTGATAAGCTAAGAGTTGAATGGACTAATTATGATAAAAAGAGAGTACAATATAATGCTAGATCCAAGAACATAATCACTAGTGCTCTAGGGTATGATGAGTGCTTTCGCATTTCTAACTGTAAAACAATACAAGAAATATGAGATGCTCTTCAAGTCACCCATGAGGGAACTAGTGAGGTGAAAAAAGCTAGAATAAATACTCTCACACATGAGTATGAATTATTTAGAATGTATCTAGGTGAGAGCATACAAGATATGCAGAAGAGGTTTACTCACATAGTTAATCATCTTGCTTCATTGGGAAAAAAATTTCAAATAAAGATTTGATTAACAAAGTTTTGAAATGTTTAAGCAGAGAGTGGCAGCCCAAGGTGACCGTCATTGTTAAATCAAGGAACCTTGCCACCATGACTCTTGCAACACTCTTTGGGAAGCTACAAGAACATGAAATAGAATTATCAAGGCTTCACCAAAATGAAGATGTTGATAGAAAGAAGAAGAGTCTAACTCTCACGGCCTCTTCATCCCACAATGATGATGATGATGATGATGATGATGATGAAGATGCATGAGGTTGAGGATTTGGAGATGAATGAAGAGACCTTCAACCTTTTGGTTAGAAGATTTGGAAGGTTTCTAAAGAAGAAGGGAAATGGGAGAATATCACATTTTCCTCCAAAGAAGAACTATGTAAAGGGTGAAAGCTCAACTCCAACACCTCCCACTTGCTTTGGACATGGGAAACCTGGGCACATGAAATGGATTACCCTCTAAGTTAAAAGAATGTAGAAAAGTTTGAAAGAAGGCCCAACAAAGAGAGCAAAAGGAGAAGAGGATATGTTGCTTAGGAGGACAATGACATGGACTCCTAGGATAAATCGGAAGATGAAGTAGCCAACCTTTGTCTCATTGCCAAGGATGATCTTGAGATAGATTCTCAAACTCTTGAACCTCAACATTCTTATTATGAATTATAAGATGCCTTTGAAGAATTGTATGAAGAATCCATGAGGCTTACAAAAATGGTTTCATGTTCAAAGAAAACAATTTCCTCACTTGAAAACCAAATTTCTACTTTAAACAAAGAAATTGATGAATTGAAATTAGAAAATAAAACTCTTGGGTTAATTGATGCAAATTCCTCATGCTTTACTTGTTCTTCACATAAGGATGCTCCCTCTTCATTTTCTTCATGTAATTTATGTTTATCCCTAGAAAAAGAAGTTGAAGATTTGAAAGACATTATTGCTAAATTTACTTTTGGAAGAGAAAACTTGAATATCATACTTAGAAAACTAATATGTGTGTTTGATAAAGCTAGATTGGGTTGCAATCCTAAGAAACAACAAAAATTTTATAAGAACTTCTTTGTTTCTTCAAGTATGTCAAGCAGTCCTTTTATTACATGCTTTCATTGTAGAAGAAAATGACATAGTGCATCTACATATAGAATTAGGAAGAAATCATATGTTGGATAAAAGAAAATATAGGTTCCAAATGGCTCTTTGTTCAAAATTAACACCCAAGGACTCAAAATGGTTTGGGTACCTAAAATCAAAATTTGAACATGTTTTATAGATGTACTTGAAGGCCAATAGCTCAAATTGATACCTTGATAGTGACTGTTCTAAACACATGACATGTGATGGATCCAAATTTTCCTTTCTTGCTCCCAAGAAGTATGATCATGTCACGTATAGGGACAACAATAAATGAATGATCCTTGGAGTTAGAAGAGTTAGTAAGAATCTTTTTACTTTAATTGATAATGTCTTATATGTAGAATGACTTAAGCATAACTTGTTAAGCATAAGTCAATTGTGTGACAAGCGAAATAGAATTATCTTTGACTCTAATTGTTATATAATTAAAGGTAAGGATGGCAAACAAGTTAAGTTTGTTGGCCGTAAAGTTGATAATATATATATGATTAACTTTGATGATATAACCTCTCAAGATACTAGATGTCTTATGAGTAAGGAAAGTGATTCATGGCTATGACATAGAAGAATTGTCCACATTCACATAGATCATTTAAATAAATTAGTTTATAAAGAATTGGTAATTAGACTACCAAAGCTCAATTTTGAGAAAGATAAACTTTATAATGCATGTCAAAAGAGAAAATAAGTAAAGGTCTCTTTCAAAGATAAAATTGTTGTTTCTACTATTAGACATTTATAATTTTTGCACATTGACCTTTTTGGACCTTCAAGAACTATGAGCTTTGAGAGTAATTACTATAGTTTTGTGATTATGGATGATTACTCTAGATATATATAGACATTATTTCTTGCTCATAAGAATGATGTTTTCCATGCATTTTAAAAACTTGCAAAGGTTATTCAAAATGAGAAAAAATTTAGCATTACATCCATAAGAAGTGATCATGGTGAAAAATTTGAAAACTAAGAACTTGAAATGTTTTGCAATGAAAATGACATTGAACATAATTTTTTTACTCTTAGAACTCCATAACAAAATGGAGTGATTGAAAGGAAAAATAGATCTTTATAGGAGTTAGCAAGAACTATGCTCGATGAAACAAACATTCCTAAGTATTTTTGGACAAATGCGGTAAGTACCGCTTATTATGTAATGAATAAGACTTTAATAAGGCAAATTTTAAAGAAAACCTTCTATGAACTATACAAAGGAAGGAAACCAAACATTTCTCATCTTCATGTCTTTGGGTGTAAATATTTTGTTTTTAAACAATAGAAAAGAAAACTTAGGCAAGTTTGATGCTAAATCTGATGAGGGGATATGTCTTGGTTATTCTTTTAGTAGTAAAGCTTTTAGAATTTATAATAAAAAAACTATGACCATTGAGCAATCAATACATATTGCATTTAATGAAACTAACTCAATTGGGTTGGGAAAGGATGATATTGATGATGTTGCATAAATTTTGTCCAACACCCACTTGAAAAGCAAAGAAGAAGAACAAAAGAGAGAAAGCTAAAGAGAAGAAGCACCACCACAACAAGAGGAGCAACAATCAAATGGTCTTCCAAGAGAATGGAGAACTTCAAGACACCATCATCTTGACAATATTATAGGTGATGTTTCAAAATGGGTAACTATTAGAAACTCTTTTAAATATGCACGTAATCATATGACTTTTGTTTCTTAAGTTGAACCTAAAGACATATATGAGGTTATTAGTAAACATTGGATATTGGCTATGCAAGAAAAGTTAAATCAATTTGAAAGGAATCAAGTTTAGGAACTTGTTCCAAGACCCAATGATCATCATATTATTGGCACTAAATGGGTCTTTAAGAATAAACTTGATGGAATAGGAGTAATAATAAAGAATAAAGCTAAGCTTGTAGCTAAATGATATAATCAAGAAGAAAACATATATTATGAAGAAACATATGCACTCGTAGCTAGATTAGAAGCCATTAAATTGTTACTTGCATCTGTATGCATTATAGATTTTAAACTTTACTAAATGGATGTTAAAAGTACTTTCTTAAATGATTTTATTCAAGAAGATGTATATGTGAAGCAATCTCCTGGTTTTGAATATTATGAACTGTTTAACCATGTTTTTAAGTTGAAAAATGTCTTATATGGCTTAAAACAAGCTCTTATAGCTTGGTATGAAATATTGACTAAGTTCTTTTAGAAAAAAGTTTCACAAGTGAAAAGGTTGACACAACCTTCTTCATCAAAAACAAATTGCATGACATTTTCCTTGCGCAAATATTTGTTAATGACATAATTTTTGGTGCTGCTAATGAATCTTTATGTAAGGAGTTTGCTAGTACTATGCAAAGTGAGTTTGAGATGTCAATAATGAGTGAACTCAATTTCTTTCTTAGACTCCAAATCAAGCAAACTAAGGATGGAAATTTCATAAGTCAAGTCAAGTATTACAAGGAGCTGCTCAAAAAATTTGAAATGGACAATACTAAGCATGATATTATGTTTGGCTCACTCATTTATCTTACTCCTAGTAGGCAAGATATTATGTTTAGTGTGTGCATGTGTACAAGATATCAAATTAATCCTAGAGAATCACACATAAGTGCAGTAAAAAGGATAATGAAATATCTAGTTGGCACTTCACAGATGGGATTATGGTGCCCCCAAAGGTGTCTCTTGTAGTCTAATTGGTTATTCTGATTCTGATTTTGCTGGATGAAAATTGAATAGGAAGAACACTAGTGAGACATGTCACTTACTTGGAAGCTCTTTAGTTTCTTGGCATAGTAAGAAGCAAAATAATGTGACATTGTTTACTGTTGAAGATGAGTATATATATTGCAGCTGGAAGTTGTTGTGCTTAAATCCTTTGGATGAAGTAACAACTTTTAAACTATGGACTTCAACTTGATCACATTCCTATAAAATATGATATTACTAGTGAAATCAATTTGTCTAAAAATCTCATCTTGCACTCTAAGACTAAACACATAGAAATAATGCACCACTTCATAAGAGATCATGTACAAAAAGAAGATTGTATGCTTGAGTTTGTTAAAACAACTAAACAATTGACTGAAATATTTACTAAGTCTTTGCCTAAAGAGACTTTCTTTTATATAAGAAGAAAACTAGGCATAATAGATCAATCATGCATTTAATTTGGATGAACATCTTTGCTGCATAATTTCTTGTTATTTTTATCTCTTGAATCTAATACTGACTTGAGCGTCAGATGTTACTAAATTTGTTTTGCAGGTGCTCCCATCATGATTAAGTCCTCCAAATTGCTTAAGGAATTGTTTGCACAAGTTTCTGCTAAAATGCTAAAGTTTGAGTTTTGGAAGAATGATATAGATCACTTGGAAAGTTCTTTTTTGGAAAAGTTGGTGAAAATACAAGAAGTATGGTTTTTGGATCAAAACAAGTCTCTACAAGAAGGAAAAATGATTTGTTAGGCCTTTGGAATTGTTTTGAGGTGTTTGATGTTAGTCTTCTGCAAAATGAAATGAAAAATTTGTTTTTGGAAAGACTGGTAATCGATTACAAGAGCCTAGTAATCGATTATCAAGGATCTGTGAAGTGAAAATTGCAAGTCAGAAGGCTAGTAATCGATTACTACATTTGGTAATTGATTACCAAGTACCCAGAAACCTCCAACGCAGGCTGGTAATCGATTACCATATCTTGGTAATCGATTACCACGCACCCAAAATGCCGGTAATCGATTATAACTTCATGATAATCGATTATCATGGGTTTTGAAAGGCACAAAAGGCACGGTTCAACCATTTTTCACGAGCTCTCACCTTTCTCTCTTTAAAACTCATGCAACTCTCATCTAAAATCTCTATTTTTCTCACAAATTTCTTCACCAAATCACCTTTTTCCACCACCAAATCATCCAAAATCATCTTCTCTTGTTTTTTCCCCCAACCTCTCACTCATCAAAACCTCCTCAAATCACCCAAAAATCTCTCAACCCGAGTCACCCATTCTCTCTCTAAAAACCCACGACCTAAAACCCCAAATCCTCTCAAATCTTCACATTTTTTACTCTTTCTTATCACAAATCACCCTTAAAACATCTTTACCATACTTTTTCCCTCTAGCTTTCACTAGATTTCTTCTCAAATGATTAGATCATCCAGTAGAACAAAGAGGCCAAGAACAAGGGCTACTACAAGGAAGACTCCCCAAGCTCCTCTGGCCTCCATTTCGGGAATAGACCTCTCTCAACACTTCAATAGCACGAAAATGGCTAAAAACCTCTGGAAAAACTTTCAAACCCGAAAAATCGTTCAACCAAGGTATCTCACTGCCACTTTTTGCTCAAAGGAACCACTTCAATGCTTTAGGCTAATAGAGCATGTTGAGTTTATTGAGTTTTTGAGTATTAGGAGAGATATTTACTAGGATTTAGTTCGTATGTTCTATGCTAATTTGAGATATGAAAATACAACTCTGATAATTGAGGTAAAGAAAGTTAGGATAGTAATTACTTATGAGGTTTGAACTAGGATGACTAGTTTAGCTTTTACTGGTGTGAATTTTTTTGGTTCTGCTGATATATGGGCTGATGAATATAATTATTAAGATGCTTTGAACTCCTTGCTGAGAACTAGGTACAGGCATACTGAGAGGATAATGGCTAGTAGGCTAACCATGGAAAATCGTTTGATGCACTATATTCTGGTTAGAGCCTTAATTTCTAGGGGAGGAAACTACTCCCAAGTACAGACTGATGATGTACTCACCTTGTGGGCCTTGACCTCTAGGAGACATATCAGTTGGGGCTACTATGTGATACAGAGATACGCCTATATTTTATAGTCTCAAACTGAATAAATTATGGTGATCTGCTTATATTTATTGGTAAATTTTAGATGGATCCTTATTATTGTCTTCATTTTTGCAGATTAAAGAGGTTTATCACATTTGGAGTGAAAGCAGGCAAAGACACTGCATTTTTAGAACAAAACATGACTATTTTGGCTTAGACAGGGCCCTGTGTTAACTCAAAAGTGATTAAGGAATTAGGCATGGCTCTGTCTAACTTGAGAAACACTTCTGACTAAACGACATAGTCGTGTCTCTAGGTCACACGGTTGTGTCTCCTTTACGGTGACTTCATGTGATTTTAAGTTCACACGGCTGTGTCGAGCTTAGACACAACCGTTTGAGTTCCCTGTGTGTAAAAACAACAGTTTTTCCCTCATCATTATAAATAAAAGCAAATCTCTAAACCTGAGACACACTTTTACGACGGCAGACTTTGGAGAGATAATTTAGAAGAGAGAATTTCCAAGAATCTTTAAAAGACGGCTATGAAGAGAGGACGTAATTCTTAAAGGCTTAAAGATCACAATCTCCATTAAAAGGGTTTTGGTTTCTCTTCCCTCTAGTTTTTCCTTTTTCTTCAGGTTTTTCTTTCCATGGATTTGTATTATGATTTGAGTTTCTTATTGAACATGAGTAACTAATCCCATAGCTAGGGCTATGGGGAATCTTGTTTTCCTAATTAATTGATTTTTAATTCGAATTTGATTAATGTAATTTCAATTGAGTTTATTATATTATTTGAATTCTTGTCAAAACTTGATTAATTTTGACATAATTTAATTCATTGTTTGACCGATGGCCATCTGCAACCAATTAGTGAACTTATATAATAAGCTTAGGATTAGCTTGGTGAATGACCAAACATCAATATATTATACCAATTGAATTGATGATTATGTTAGTTTATCTCTTGAATTGAGACTTAATGCATTCTTAGTTAATTCAACTAAATGACCAAATAGGTGGTTAATTAGAAATAGAATAGTGTTTATCCATGACCATTGGGACTCATAGCAATTAAGAGAATTTGATAAGAGAATTAGCTTACATCATAAATGAATGAAAATCTGGTTAATTGAATTCAAGTGAACCTTGAGCCCTAGTTTCCCTCTAAGTAATTTATCTCTATATTGTTTAATTGTTCATCATTCTTCTTTATGTGTGGTTTAATTTTATTTTGAATTTCTTCTTATAACTACGATTGTTTAAATAACCGAGAGTTTAACGAATCTAATAATTACCTCTTATTTCTCATGGGATCGACAATTGCGACTCAAGTCTTATATTACTATACGATATAGTGCACTTGCTCTTGGTGTATTTTATGAGTACCATACAACATATGTTGAAGGCTAGAAAGAACAACCATCTTCTTCCATATGCTATGCTCATCACCAAGATACTTCAGTCCTTCCATGTTCCATTGGCTGGGGAGGTGAATGACACAAGCTCGGATGGACCGAAGTCCATTGATGAGCATACTCTAACAAAGTTAAAGATGAAGAAAATTAATGATCAATGGTACTATCTTAGCCATGGGGTCGAGGGGAACATTTCTCGAGGCAATGAGGAAAATAATGAAGCAGATGAAGCTCAGACTGCTCCACAGCACCATGCTCTAGCTCAACCTTCCCTTGATCTATTGCTCCAAGAAATGAGGAGCCTCTAGACTTTCTTTGGAGATCAGTTCAACCAGCTTGAGGGCTTTGTGACTCGTGTTGAGCAGCGGATGGATCATGTTGATCAGGAGTTAGCCTTTCTTCAATCCATGATTGAGAGTTTTGACTTTGCACATATTAGATCTGCTAGTGCTCCCACCTTTTTTGCTGCACCTCCTCAACTCAAAAATGAAGATGATGCAAATAGTGAAAAGACAAAGTAAAGAAAAAAGGCTTAGTCATGATGCTTACCTTTTTTTTTATCATCTAACCCTTTGTTTTTTATACTCTTGTTAGTTTTCTAACTCTATTTATCATATGACTCTGATTATCTAAAATATATGGGCTGATTTGTTTTCATAACTATTAGTCTCTATCATTGGCATTTTGTTGAGCTATTATTCATGCTTATTTCATGCTATCTTTTTTATAATGCCAAAAGGAGGAGAGTATGGATTGCATGAGTAAGGGGAGAATTGCATGAAAAACTATCTATCATAGAACCTTGCTTAATATTTTTTTGCTTGAACCTCATGCATGGCTTAAGGGGGAGAGTTACACTTTTATCTCTAATTATTATTATAAATGTTGCTCTTTACCTATTTTGGTTTGTCATTATCAAAAATGGAGAGAATGTGAATGCTTATTTCATGAAGGTCATGAAGATTTTGATGATAACAAAGCCAAGCCAAAAGACCAAGTCCAAAGGAAGCTCAAATGATATAGTTTATAGGACTTAGGATCTTTATGTGAGAAGCACTCTAGGACATCTCAAAATATTTTTAAAATGCTTTTGAAAAAGATCATCATGAGAATCCTTTTTAAGTTGGTGATTAGTTTTTCACAAAATGTTGTTTTAACATTGGATTATGAAAATCATGTTTGAATCTTTTAAAAACCCAAGTGTTCTAAGTTGGAAATGTTTATCAAGTTATTTTGGGCTAAAAAATAGGTTCTAGAATAATTGTAATCTTCTACAATAGCTTAGTAATCAATTACAAGCATTTTTAGAAGCTTGTTGTAATCGATTACAAGCATACAGAACTTGTTTTTCACATGTCAGAAGCTTGGTAATTGATTACCACTGCCCAGAAAAACCCAAAACACGTTTTGAACATATGGTAATCGATTACCATATGTTGGTAATCGATTACCGCGAGGCTGAAACCAGCAACAACTAGTTTCAAAAGTATTTAATGCTGGAGAAAAACAAGCATAACATATCTTTTTCAAAGAGAGTTATAAATACAAGTCTTAGGACAATTATTATAGTTAACTAGCACTATGAAAACTTATTCCCAAGCATTTAATCCATGAATCAATTCTTTCATTCTTTGTGCTCTGTTTTTGAAATATCTTGAGAAATCTTTTAGAACTTCATAGAACTTCAATTTGTATATTTGCTCTTTGAGAGATTTTACTTTAATTCAATCTATTTGTAAACACTTAAGAGGGTAAAGGATCCCTTGAGAAACTAAGATACTTCTACACAAGAGGTAGATGATCCTTGAAGTGTAGGAAGAGCTCAAATATTGTAAAAAGTTTGTCAAGCACCTTGTAAAGCTTGAAAATAGTGGAAACTCATGGGTGGATGATTCTAGGGACTGAACGTAGATCACAAGGGTGATTGAACTAGTATAAATCTTTGTTTGTAATCTTCTCAACCCTTATCTCTTTACATTCAAGCTTATTTATTGTTTTTGCATACGTGCTGCTTGTTCTTCCATTTATTCATTCTATCTAAACTTGTGTGAGAACTTGTTATTGTCATAAATTCATCTAATTCAAAGAAAATAGCTTCAATGAAAATTAAAAGGGGCTTGTTTTCGAAATTTTTTTGAAAAATACCCAATTCATCCCCCCTCTTGAATCTTGAAGCCAATTGGTAACATGATCAATGTGCAATTCCCTACAAAATGGCACAAGCATCTACCAAAGATGCCTACTGGGGTTCAACAAAATAACTCAGAAAATATCTTAGTATAACAAAATGAGACCGAGTACTAAAGTCTCTAACAATACATCATATAATCACAAAAACATATACAATAACAACATATGGTAACAACAGTTTCAATGAGTCTTGAGACAATATAATAATTATAATTATAATGTACACTCCTCCATTAATCCAACATATCAAAACAAAACAACAATATAATCTCATTAGAGTCCAAAAATTCCAAAATACTCTAATGGTAGCATCATTATTAGTAGGACTATCAGCTATATGGTAAAGTACTCAATGTGAGTCTGAAACTCACTATCTCTCTTCAACAACACAAATACCAAAATAGAGAGAAATACAATATTGCAGAGTTATACAAAATGTGGTCATAACAATAAAAACAATAGTAAGCCCAATGTATACAAAATTTATTAACCACAGAATCTCACAAAATTACTTCATTATCAACTACAAACTCTACATTCACAATTGAGGAGATTATAAGTGTCCATATGACACTTTACAATAGGTCAACTCCTCTTTGTCATCGCAAACACAAAACCATAAAAGAATTTTCACAAATACTTCACAAAACTATAATGACTACTTAAAAAACTTGACAATAAATGAGTGAGATCAAAATCCGTAATGTCTTACACATATATGGGACCACTTGCAAGTTTTCAACAACTCAGTCAAAAAACCTAAGTGTCATAATAGAAAAAACTGAAAACATAAAATAAACACATGCACACTTGAGCACAAAATTAGATTACCAGCAGTGGAAGCACATGAGACCTATACTTAACCACTATTGAGGACATAACCAAAAGTCAGTCTCCAATTCTCACTATAGCAAACATTAATGTTCAATAAGAACACAAACGCATTTGAAAAAATTTATAACAATTAATATGTGTCTTGTGAGACAATCCGTCAATATAGTGTGATTTAAAAGGTCTTTATGCCTTAGACACAAAATAACATCACAAAGATTTTTCATATGCTAGAAACAATTCAATATATAATATTGTCTTTCATTTAACAACAATAACAATATTGGTCATCAATATACAACTAGCACAAAACACATTAATAACAAATTTGCTCCCGCTTACTTATGGCAATATCCATTGATGTAAACAATATCAAAATTAATATTAAACAATAATACATGACAATCTGTATCAAGTCAACTTAACTTGCACTTAGGCATTTAATTGTTTCTAATATTAGGCTTCATACATAGCAAGCTATAAAATTTACAACAAGTATTCAAAAGGAACAACAATTACAAAATCGTTTTCTTCTTATAAGAAACGAAGAGTTTCAATTCATATTGATTGTCGGGTAATTTACAAAATCAACATATAAATACATAAGAATTAACTATACACATTTTTTTACTTCAATCCAAAAGAAATGAAATTTTCCAAAGTGAATGTCATAGGTACAATAGGTTTAACTCAAAATATATTCATCATAATTTTTTTTTTCGTATCATCAACAAAAGAAATCATTTTATAAAGTTGAATTGACTAACACAATAATGTGGACTAAAAAAATCCTCACAAAATGATTAAACTACAATTGGAAGAATGCTTCCTTCACAACAATACTTGAATGACTTTAATTTCAGAATTTTTTTTCTTGAGAAAATTACCAAAACTAAAATTTCATTGAGGATTTTGACATTTAAATAATATAAAAAAATATATTCAAAGTTATCATTTCAAAATACTAAGTCAAAATAATTATCACTATCCTATTGACAAAAATAATATTTCTCAAATTGCTACGACAATACTTATTACAAAATAAGTTCAACAGGCTAATAGTTTAATACAACACAAACAATGGTACAAAATAGAAAATTTATTTTTAGACTTTTACAAGCTAATTATGCTTTCAACATGTCATATTAATACTAAAGTATATCAACACAATATGACAATTATAGGGAGTTCATTATATTACAACATACTTTAGGAGACTCAATAATGTCCTCGACAGGTCCCAACATGCAGTAACAAAGTGATGACAAATACAAAGATTAGATAAAAGCATGCATTAAAATATTTAAGCAACCATAATTATTGGTTTTCCCTTGTTCAATTAACTGAGCAATTAATTGAACTAGAATCCTTGTATCATTGCAATCCCGCCTAAGGGTCTCAAATTATAATATATAAGTCTCTCCCACTTGATAGAGTAAAATAATTAAACCAATATTTCCATAATTTATGCACAACTAATACTTTTCAAGATTTTTAAAATAAATATTTAAACTATTTTCTCTATCACACAAATAATTATGTCAAATAATGTCATACCAAAGGATATGTCCACTGCTTACACAACCCAACATTCATTGCAATCCATTCAATATTATTGAGAAAATATTTTTTTTAGTTTAACAAAATTACATGTCCAAATAACAAAATTAGATTGCTACAGAATGCCTAATTATCTCATTCGTCAAGTTTCACCAAAAAATACATACGTTCAAGGTTGCTTACATCAATCCGATAAAACACTTGACAATGAGTGATATTATATAGATATGTTACAATAATTTGAGTTACTACGTTGTTATAATCCTGCCTAAAGGTCTAAGATTACAATGAACAAGCAAACTCCTACAACCATTAAATATCATGTCACTAAAACTAGTATCAAGAGGATACTCAAAACTATAAGGGCACAATCATTTAATGCATTCAACAAAACATCAAAAATCATATTAATAAAGACAAATCGATATCGTAAGTGCATTATTAACATAATTTTCAATAAAAATACAACAACATTATTAACAATACAACATTTTGCCATCATTGGTCCCGCGAAGACGAGTTCACAACTATACAAGATGTTCAAAATAATTATAAATATTCTGGATATAACTCTTAGATATCAGATCTCACAATATTTATAAAACACAATACTGGTCTTACAATAAGTGAGCATGTGACCACAAGAAACTACAATAATCAATGACAAAATTGCTTATAGAGTTCCAAAATTTTCATGCCACATCAATCAGATAATTTTCACACTCTCATGCATAATTGTATATTCTAAAATAGGCATGAAGAGGGAGAATAAAGCCTTAAGAATAAATTTCTCCACTTATGCAATTACATAATATGTCATTAACCATATAAGTTTTATAACTAACCTCAAATATTGTGTTACTCATTCTTGTGTGTAAAGCCAACAAAATTGGATACTAACTTAGTGAGATTCAGATCACTAGAACTTTATACAACTCTCATAAATGGCTCACAAAATAAACATTAGAGGGTAACAATAAAATTTTATTGAAATAAGATTTTGTTTCTCAAATTTATGATATATATAAAACTCAACCATAATAATAATTTAATATAAAATTTTCACTGGCTTAAATGTTTCTCAATAATTAAAATATTTTAAATAATGTTCTCACAATGACCATATTGAAAGAAATTTATATAAATTTGGAATGACATAATATACAATAAAATTAATCACATACAATTGCACTTTAATTCTTGATAATATATGTCAAAGGACTTTAATATTGTCAATACACAAACATCCAATACCAAAACAATTATATGCAATACATGATATAATATCATGCTCTTTATAACAACAAAATTATTTTAAAAATAACTCCCAGAATCATATTGCACAATTTATAGAGCTCAACAAACTCAACTAATAAAATTAGTTTTAGTAATTAAAGAGGAGCAAATTATGCCTAAGTAAATAATTTTTAATATGCTCAAACTTATTTAAATAAGTCTTCCGTAAAAAAATTTCTCAACAGCAATAGAAGACACAATCAACACGATTTTCTTGGCATCAAAATAATATATTTATCAATATCAATGTTTCTTATCATACAAAATTTATCTAAATAATAAAATATCTAAAATTATCATTTTAATTATAATTCTCATGTGTCTACTATATGTAATGGAAATAATCTCAATAGTTACTAAACATCATAAAAAATAATATTCAATACTAAAATATCCATAACTATGTGAGAATTAATTATAAAATTTTATTCCATAATTTCGATGAGACGTCTCACCTCATCACGCGCTCAGGATATGTGAAGCTGATCTTTTATTTATCCATGATTTAAATAATATGTATGGGCAATATTATTCAAAATGACTTTAAATATACCAAATGAACTCTCAGATTTTAATTGGTACAATAGTTTATAAAAGCACAGTAATTTCAACACATATACAATATTATACACATAAAACAATCCCAAAAAAAATAAATTATTTTGGTATCTAAACTAAGTAGCATTTAAGAGTGTGCCATATATCATAAGCCTAATTATTTAAACATTTGAGAGTGTAACATATATCATAAGCCTAATTATTTAAATAAACTCTTACCAATTTAAATTGTACCATAGTTTAAAGAGTACAATAATTTCAATATAGCGTAAAACAACCAAAAATATATATTTTAGCACTCAAAGAACATCACATGTGAGAATATGAAAATTATAACTTGCTCAATTCTACACACAAAAGAAAAATCAAAGGCAAGTTCCGAAACTATCCAATTTTATATGTATAATTCGGGTCAAAGAAAAACATTTGTGACTCATTTTCCCAACACCACATAATAGCCGTTCTCATAAAACTTTGAAGTTATTTAAACCAATTTTATCGGGAATAGTCTACCAAAATCTCAAACATAGTTTTCCATTAAGAATCATATAGAAGGAATATTGATAAAGATTGAGATTTAGCCACCAAACATCATCAGAAAAATTATAAAAAAGAAAATTTCAAACCATAATTTTAAGATAACAAAATCTTGGTGGAATCCGAAATTGAAATTGGGTTTTCTATCCCTTAGTCCATTATTTTGAAGCCTGACGTCGAGTATCAATAATTTTATACAACCATAATCAAAGTTAAAGGAGCTCTTATACCAATTGTTAGAAATTTTAAACCCACAAGAATAAAATTAATGGATCCACCTTTAACCTTAATTCATGGCATATATATAAACTAATCAATAATTAAGATTTAGGATATAGAATTACCTTATACTAAAGAGAAATCACATCTTTGAGGAGACACCATGAGAGAAAGATATTTAAGAAATCTTATCGTCATAAAAGAAAGAAATTACTCCCATTTCCTGTATACGCAAAATTCCTTGTGGCCTCAATGGGACAACCACAATACATATAAGATAAGAATATGAGTATCTCTTTTTGTTTACAATATGAGTTAACTTACTCATCATAAAAAAACTCATACATATAGGATGAGAATATGAGTCTCTCTTTATATTTTAATTATATTTTCTCTCAATTGTTTTTTTAACCTTTGTATAGTTAAAAAGTATTATCATAAATTATGAAAATATTACTTAAACCTACCGTAATAATCGTAATCCATCTTATATTTTTTAGTACTCAGCGTTTATTTTATTTTATAAAACAAAATTATGACACCTCAAAGTTACAACTATTTTTTTTTAATATTTTATATTATCCCCTCACTCCATATGTAAAAAATTAATCTCTTAAGATACGGTTAGGTACATAAGTGAAGACCATTTCTAATGATATTATTTCTATACATATAAATCATACGATTGAACTTGGAATCATATGTTTAAGGGACTCAAACCCTTTCTACTCGGACCAACACATGTTGGTTAAAAGTTACATTTTTACACCTTCAGATCTCATCCAAGTTGCCACCTTGTGCCATTTTAATGTTATTCTTACAAATATACTTACATTTTAGAGTATATTTTAATCCATACAATTGTCATTAATTTAGATTTTGGTCCTATAATATTTTTTAACTTTTAGCCTGTCGTTGAGTATCAATTCCTATACTTTTTACTTATTTAAATTCTAGTTTTTATAATTTCTATTCATCAAAAGTACATGATCATTATTCTCTATGAAGAATTGATCCTTATAGTTTAACTTATTAAGGTATTATTTCTAAGGGACCAAAACTTTAATAGTAAGAATTTCTAGAGACTAAAACTAAAAATTTTTAAGTATAGGAACCAAAACCAAACTAGAAAACAAGTATAAAGATTAAAATCTGCTTTAAATCTATACTTACATAAATATAAATATGGTACATTTAAGTTAAGTATATTAAATTAATAAATATTGACACATTACTAATTAGTAACTAACTATAATGAGATTTTTATATAAATTTAAAGTATTCAAGTTGAACATACTCTACTAATTATATCACTATAATAATTATGATAACTAATTATCAATTACTATAATATTTATCTATTAATTAATAATATAATTAATTAAGTACATTTAATTTAAATACTTCATATTTATATAAAAATTTCTCCTATTATAATTAGTTTATGATAAATTATCATGATTTATGATATATTAATAATTTATTAATT
The DNA here is from genome assembly GCA_029884605.1 of Ormosia emarginata. Classification (NCBI taxonomy): domain Eukaryota; kingdom Viridiplantae; phylum Streptophyta; class Magnoliopsida; order Fabales; family Fabaceae; genus Ormosia; species Ormosia emarginata. The sequence goes on from JAQQTP010000072.1 coordinate 30,087,809, forward strand.
TAATTTGCTTAACTTAACTACACTGAGTTCATACAAGAATTTTTTCCATTCTTACAAACTTCTTACATCCACCGTAACTTTTTTTTTTTTACAATAGTTAAGAACAAATTTACCGTAGAGTCTCTGGGAATTTTTTAGAATAAATTATGTGAAAATAATGTTACTCATCCAATCATACTTTAGATATTAGATTAAGATCCTCTACTGTTGTGAAAACAACTGCATCGTGTGCACTTCTTAATCTAGTGGATCAAATTTTTTAACATAATTTTTATGGCTATAAGAATACTTTTAGTTTTAAAAGAATTGCAGGTGATCCATTTCCGTGGAATAACGTATAATTGTAGTTGACGGGGATTTGCGGTGCAGCAACTATACTTTAACTTGATCGTGATATTGATATTTGATAGATATAAAATCAGATATTTTAATATTTTTAAATATTTTTTATCTATATGTTTTTTAATTAATTTTAAGAATTTTACCATATTAACCATTCGTATTTTTTTTTGTGCCAAAACCATTCGTATTAATATATCGCATATCCCGTATTTATATCAATTCCTCTAATTTATTTTTTTTAATTAACCCGTACTACCTAACTCTTCTGCCATGAAATGAAAGTCGCAAAAAATATGAAGGTACTCTCTATTTAGTATTTACCATGCCTCACATTAGTGGTTCAGCTTATTCTCGTACGACAGAAACACAAATCAGCGTTTCTCACCCTCGCTGCAAATTCTGATCTTTTCACTGTCTTACGGTTTTACACAACAGACATAGACGCCATTCTTCAACACAGAGAGAGAGAGAGAGAGAGAGAGAGAGAGATGACGATGAGTGACGATGGCGGCATGAGGCTCCGTCTTTCACCTGATCTGTGTTCAAATGGGTACTTCATCACCATCACCGTGATCCTTTATCTCACGTGTTCCAGCTCAATCACCCACGTGGTTGCTTCGATCCACGACTATCAAAACGACACCTTTATCCACCGTTCTAACTCATTCTTCTTCCATGGCGGTAGTGAAGGCCTCTATGCTTCCAAAGTCTCCTCCTTCAATGACACCGAAGACAACTCCCTCAATGGCAAATCCTTCATCAGGTAAATTTAACTCTTTTTTGTTGTTTGTTTTTTTCATCCCTCTTTGGTTTTTAGCTTTTTGTTCACATCAACAAATGGGAAAGTTTGATCCGTTTGCCACCCTTTTCCATGGAAAAAAAAATCGTTTTTTTTTTGTTTTAATTTGATTTTTGTTTTGGCTAGATGCCCCGATTGACTCATTTTTGGTAAATGTGAATTTCTGATTGAGTGAATGCACAAAATGACATAGATATTTTGATTTGTTTCTTATTTAAATTAAATTAACTAATGAAATTGTAGCAGAACTGTCACCTCCCTCTAGTTTATCAAAATGGATGTTCATGGTTGGCATATATTATGTGAGATAAAGAAAAGAAAAAGATAGTTAAGATGAGTTTTTATTTCCTTGATGTCATGTGTTATAATCAGGTTTGAGTCTATCACCTTTAGAAGAACAAAAGAATCTGCTGTAAACAAGAATGAGATGCAGCAGAAGACAGGGTTAGTTGAAGCTATAATAGTTAAGGTAAAAGATAGGAATAACATTGGGGGCGCTTATCTAAACGCTGATGCTATATGCTGCACCCCAGAGCTTGCCAAGGATGGTTCTTGCAATTTAGGAGAGGTTATCATCCGCGAAAACCCTGATGACCCCAATGGGCCGAAACGTGTACAGACATTCTTTGAAGGGAAAAATGAAGAGACTAAGATGGTTCTGCAAACGGTTAACATAAACAGTACTGGAATGTATTACCTGTATTTCATGTTTTGTGATCCTGAACTGAAGGACACAGTAATCTCTGGAAGGACTGTTTGGAGAAATCCGGATGGTTATCTACCGGGGAAGATGATGCCATTAATGACATTTTATGGTTTGATGTCTTTGGCTTACCTTTTACTTGGTCTGATCTGGTTTCTCCGGTTTGTGCAATATTGGAAAGATATAATCCAGTTGCATTACCACGTTACTGCTGTTATTGGCCTAGGGATGTGTGAAATGGCCCTCTGGTATTTTGAGTATGCAAATTTCAATTCAACTGGAAGCAGGCCAATGGTAATTACAGTATGGGCTGTTACCTTCACTGCTGTCAAGAAAACAGTCTCACGGTTACTTATTCTGGTGGTTTCTATGGGTTATGGTGTTGTGCGCCCAACGCTTGGTGGTATAACCTCAAGAGTACTTCTTCTTGGTGTGGCGTATTTTGTGGCCTCAGAAGCACTTGAGCTAGTGGAACATTTGGGTAATATTAATGACTTCTCTGGAAAAGCAAGGATTTTTCTGGTGCTGCCTGTTGCTCTGTTGGATGCAAGCTTTATTCTTTGGATCTTTTCATCATTATCTAAAACCCTGGAGAAGCTTCAGGTAACCTTGTATGCAATAATTTTCCCACATGTTTGCTATTATCATTCATGCACCGGCATAAATATTGTCTCCTTTACTTGTTAGCTTGTGAGAAAGGCATCATTTCAATGATCTCAATTCCAATCTATGAAATTTTAGAATAGGCACATGTTGGACATATTTGTCTTGACTACATTTGTTATTGTTGGAGTGTCTACAAAAGTATTATGATGGTTTAATAAAGGAAAAAAATAGGGGCATCTAGGAAATAGCCTTTGTGTGTTTTAGAGAGTATCATGATCCCATGATGGATCAAAAATAGGTAACTGAAGAATGCTCAGAGCTTAGAAAGAAGATCATTATTTTCCTGTACAGATTGTTAGTGATACTTCTACATTTTCACTCTTAATCAGGTATAACTTACATTTCATTTGCTTGGATTTCTATTACAAATGATTATGTGTATTTGCCTATTCTATGAACAGATTCGACGAAGTATGGCAAAACTTGAGTTATACAGGAGATTTACGAATTCCCTTGCAGTGACAGTGCTGCTTTCAGTTATATGGATTGGCTACGAGGTAGTCTTTTGTTTCTGTACTACTTTCTTCCTTATTTCTCCCTTTGCCTTTGGGTGCTTATTAAGCCACAAAAATTGCTACTAAATGTGGAAGTCAATACTACTTTTCTTCTAACTTGATATTAAAAAAAAAAATGCTTTCCTTATTAAGTTCTCCCTTCTTATTTACCATTTTTCAGTTTAGTATAGAACAGGAAAACCTAGTGAAATAAAAGAGTAAGGCTCCTCTAAAGTGAGTTTGTTTTTACAGTAAGAAAATAAAGGTGTATCCACCCTTGATTTGATAATGTGCATCGTGATCTTAACCCACTAAATGATCTAAGGGTGGAAATACCCTTACTTTCTCACTTTAGAGACAAATTCACTTTAGAGGGACTTTTTCCGAAATAAAATACTGGGTGGATAATATATTTGAATAAAAAATTAACAACTGAGTTCAATGTCTTAACTTGTCAAACAATTCTGAGGAGAGGATTTCCTGAATAACCAGAAGCAAGATATTGTTCATAATCTTGTTTTTAATTTTATGCTGATAACTACAAGAGACTCAGGCTCTGATTTATTTTGTTTCAGTTGTACTTCAATGCATCTGACCCTTTAAGTGAACTGTGGCGAAGAGCTTGGATCATCCCAGCTTTCTGGACTTTGCTTGCTTACGTTATCCTGCTAGTGATCTGCATTCTCTGGGCCCCATCTCAAAATCCAACCAGGTATAGTCTAGCTTCACTATTTCCCACCCCTTGACAGCTAAAATACAGAAGAAAGAACAGAAAACATACAAAAAAACAGAGGGATATAATTACAAATTCAGACATAACATGAAAGCTTTCTCTTGAAATAAAATGAAATAACATTTTTCTGGTGAGCTCAGAAGTCCTGAGCTTCCAAAATGTGATTCATGTAATTCTGATAATTGCATATTTATACTTGTAAATCTTCATGTCCTTTCACACCTTTGCCTTTCCCTGGGGATGGCATCTTTGACCTGAAAGTAGTCAAGTCTATTTTTGAATTAGTATGTGTCTGCCTGCATTTCTAAATGTTTCAAGTCTTTCAGATAATTGCTGGCGTAAGTTATGAATGTTCTCATGCTTGAGCACACCCTATAAATTCTGTTTCCAAGTCTGAGCCACATCATACTGCTGCCCTCTTAATGAATTTTAAACTTTTGCTTTGTTACCAGTAAGTTGTGGTTTCAATTATGTGGTATAAATTTTAATGCAAGGAAATTTTGGGAAAATACCTCAAGGAATCTTAATAGTTAAGGCGGCAAATATGGCAATTTTATTTTACTACTTATTTTATACTAAAATAATTATGGTTATTTTGATATAGAATGTGGTTATGGCTTTTATGTTGTGAGAATTTCAAATGCTTCATTGGGTGAATTTTCATAAAAAATTGTAATATTTAATTTGCCTTGTCTATAAGTGAAATAGATCTTAGAGAAAAGACTGTTGGTTGGTTGTCAAAATCTTCATGAAACATTATTGGTTAGTTAGTGGAATCAATATAAGCTAGATTCTTCATGTCTTTTTATTTGAAAGGTGTGAAATATGTATTATCACTTGATGAACGTTCTATAGCTTTAAACTCATCTCAAACCAAAATTAACTGAAGTATATCAAAGGAATTTCAATTAATGTGGGTGAAATTCAAAACTACATACTCCATGAGGTTTGAGACGATAACTTAAGAAGGGATCAGATGTTAGAAGGCTGATTTTGAAAGATGTACTTAAGGCTAAGTAAACTGAAAGTAGGGCTTTAGAAGCTTTTCCTTTCTTTCTTTTTTTGTAATTTTTATTATACTTGAATTTACACTGACATATTGACATGCTAATTTCCTCATCGAGGCTCTTAATAACTTGAAGTTCATTTTATTTGCGGTTGTGCAGATATGCATACTCAGAGGAGACAGGGGATGACTTTGATGAGGAGGCTGTCACACTTGCTGGAAGTGGAGTTAAGGTGTCTGGGGATATGACAATCATGCTAGAAAGAAAGGAAAGAAAAGCATCAATTGCTACAGATCATCATGTGTTTGGTCTTGGAGAAGATCGAGAGGAGGACAAGAGGGAGTAATGGTCCCAGCTTCTGTATTCTGTTTCCAGCTCCAGTTATGTCAGAATTCTTAAGAAGTTTCACCTTCTATTCTTTGCTGTGCCTCTTTGTGTTTACTTGGGCGGGCATAAAAGAAGGGTAAGTAATTGTCTCCGTGGAGAAGCAACAAAAGAGAGGGAAAGAGGGAGGGCAGGATTTGTTAAGATCATTCAATGGCTATTCAACATCTAAATTCAAGGTGATTCTATCAGCTTTCCAGGACAGGTGTTCATTGAACAGCTTTCCAGGATTGGTTGGCACAAGTGCTTAGTAAGATGGGCAGAGTTCCTTGCCTTTGTAGTCATCTCATAAAATGGTTCAAGTAACTTCGACCCTAGTTTTGCTTACCCTTTTTTATGCTTCATTGGGCATCGTTTAAGAAATAAAAGAAAGAAAGAAAATGTTATCATGACATTTTTTGTTGGCAAGTCTTTATGGAGAATAATATATAACAGCAGTTAATGAATGACATCTTATTAAATAACCAAATTAACCAAAAAAGAAATAAAGAATAGAAAAGATCAGAGGATACATGTTTTGTTTTGTTTATTTATTAACATTAAACAAATTAATGAATGACATTTTTGTTTTTTTTTTTTCAATAATTGTAATCATTTATTTAAAAATGTACTCAATTTCATTTCTTTAACACTTTTATTTTTAATCGTGTTTTTGGAACTCAAATTATAGATTCTATCACATAATTATATAAACTTTAGTTTACAAAATGTTTTAAAATATGGTAGTGTTTTCAATTGGACAAAGAAGTTGTTATAACAAGAGGCAGGTATATGGGCCGCAGTCTACGAACTAGTCCGCGTAACCTGTAGCCTGTGCAAGCTAAGATCAGGCAAAATGTAAGTCTAGTTCATTTAACTTGCAGTTAAAATGAATTTTGACCAGTGAATTTTATAGACCAACTCACAAACTTGTTTATATATATAATTAGCTTTGGATTTAGACAATTGGGCCCAACACTTTTGATTTAATTACTTGACCCAAAAGATTAAAAAAGTTTAAAATTAAAATTAAAATGATTAAATAAAAAACAAAAATATAAATCAAAGAAAAATTGAAACAATCAAATTAGATTATAATCTCTCATCTCTTTCTCATTATGAAAATTGAAAAAACCCTACTTTCTTATCTGTGTTGCCGCCCTTATTCCTCCTTCTCGCTGCCCTCTCTGCTACGGCACTGCCTCTCTCGCTAATGATTGTGGGCTGCCCCCTCTGCCAATTGTCCTTGTTTGTCACGATCTTGCGTTGTCGGCTTGTCCCTGTCTGCCATAGTCTTGCCTCGACACTGCCGTTGCTCGTCGCTCATCCTTGTCACAATCTTGCTGTGATCGCTCATCCATGTCACTCTAATCTATTTTCCATTTTTAGTTTTCAAGCATTCAAAACTCAAAAAGGTAATATATATATATATATATATATATATAAGACATATCTAATGAGAGAATTTTTTATTGTGAGATGATGAAAGAAATAAATCTTGATTATACAACTATACATTGATAGTTAAGATTAAAAGTTACTTAAAAAAAATCACATTCATTTATATTTTAATCTTGATCATTTATATAAGATCTAATAGTCAATATTCAATTATCTCACATCTTACAATAAACTTATATATATATATATATATATATATATATATATATATATATATATATATACACACACACACACACATTACGGGTCACTGACTAATTCGCATATAACCGGCGATCTAATGTGATGCGAACGCAAACCAACAAAATGATGACTCATTTAATTTGTAGGCCAACCTATACCAGTATATTTAATTGTGGTATGTTGTAGATCGGACCCACCCACACACCCACCTCTAGTTGTAACTATTATCTCTTCTCTTTTCTTTATTATTTTATAGATAATTCTTTAGTAGCACAAGTGGTACACATGTCACAATTAAGTGATAAAATCAGGAGCATGCATGCCTAAAGTTAAGATTTTTTTTTTACATCAAAAATACTTATCATTAGATGCTTGAAGAAAGTACATCCAAAAGCACAAGATTTTTAATTACACGAGGAGTTCCCTCAACCCAAACAGAATCATCATTAGTATTAATGCATTGAGAAATTTTTATATAAATATGATATATTTAATTGAGTATATTAAGTTAATTAAAATTTAATATTTTTATAAAATATTATAAAATTAATTATGAGATATAAAAATTTATAAAAATATTAAATTTTAATTAATATAATATATTTAATTATAATATATTATATTTAAGTAAGAAATTCTGTTACTCCATTTAGCCAACGAATGGGCCACTTGGTTACCAGTTCTACCCACACGAGAGACCTTCCAACTTCGAAAATGGTTCCCCAAATTTATGCAGTCCAGAACCATTGAACTGAAGTAAGAATCATGGAGTTTCCTGTCTTCCAGTGCCACAGCCAGCTCTAGACAATCAGTCTCTGCCTCGTTCTAAAGGAAGCTCATATCTAAAGCGAGAGATAGGCCTAATTACATACCCATCACTTCAGCAAGCCTAACTTCCATGGATTGGTGAACTATCCAAGTAGCCGGGAGCATAAGGTTCCCCTCATGGTCTCTAATTTCTGCACCCAGGCCCCACAAATTGTCATCAATTACCGCAGCATCTGTGTTTAGTTTATGATCACCTTGTATGACTGTTTGTCTATCGTACGTATCGAATATGTACTTATATTTATATCAGATATTTATATATTTAATAAATATTAATTTAATTTTTTAACAAAAATTATATCACCCTATTATACATATTGATAGAGAAAATTTTATTTAAATCATAGATATAATAGTTAAATATACTAAGTTAATCAATTTAATATTTTTATAAATTATTATAAAATTAATTATAAAATATAAAAATCTATAAAAATATTAAATCTTAATTGATTTAATACACTTAATTAAATTTAAATAAGAATCTCTTCATATTCATATTCGTATTCATGCATCATGGTTCGGTGGCTGACAAGACCTCTGCCTATTACTCTATTGTCTGCTGCCACCTTGGATCCTTGATGGGATGCTTTGTTTGCATCTTGGAAGCTATAATGATAATGCCTTCGAAATAACCAGATCAGAAGGCGTTGATAGGACTTTCTCCTTCTGACCTTGGAGCTTCTTCCACGACCAAATCAAATACTTGTTTCTTAGATCTATCAACAAAGGTTGATAGACCCAAATATTTAAAAGTGATTCTCTACTGTCTTTATATTCATCCATCTTTAAAAATTATTTTTTCTGTCTATTGGAACATTTCGTTAAAGGAGAAGTCTATTTATCCAAATTGATAAGCTGCCCTGTCCAATGCTCCCAAACATGATGTTAACTTGTCCATAATATTGGACCCACCTCCTATCCAAGAGTTGACCATCACGTCCCTGCACTTCTCATCTTTGAACCATACTTCTTCGAAATGAGTAATCTTCCTTCTCTTTCTATGCCTTTGCATAACATTTTGGAGCACTAGAATAATTGGATTGTGATCTAACTTATATCTAGGTAGATGGTGCACTTGAGCCAAGGGAAATTTATCCTTCCACCCCGTGTTTGCTATACGTCGATCAAGCCTAACTTGAATAGTACCATCCCCTTTTTGGTTATTCGTCCAAGTATAGCAGTTTCCAATGTATCCCAGATCAAATGACTCACAGCATTGTAAAGCATCTCTAAACCCATTTACTTGTGAAAAGTAAGGCTGGTTTCCACCTAACTTCTCTTCTTGAGAAATAATTTGGTTGAAATCTCCCATACACACCCAAGGTAGTAACGAAGAGTGACTGAGTGCATATAGAAGTTCCCATGTCCAATATTTATTTTCAACTTCCAGGAACGCATAAATACCAGTCAGACGCAAATCCTGCTCCTTACCCGATCCTGCTCCTTACTCGATCCTTTGACCACCATATCCATGTGATTTAGAGACGTGGACAACACCTCTGTATCCCAATCATTCTTCTAAAAACATGCCAAACCCCCACCTCTGTCCTTTCCTTGGCCTCTACAGTCAACTGCCACAATATTTAGGAAGTTACCTATATGACGCATGTTCTTAATCTCATGAGCCTTTTTTCTTGTCTTCATTAGAAACACAAATGTGGGATCTTGTTGAAGCATAAGCTTCTTAAGATCGTGAATTGCATGAGAGTTCCCAAGTCCCCGGCATTTCCAGCTAATGCAACTCACTATTCTTGGCGAGGTTGTTCCACAATAGCCGCTGATTGAAAGTCATGCAGAACTCCTCTCTTCTTGGTCTCCACATACTCATCAGCCACTCCCATCTCATTCTGGTCCTATCTACATTTTTTCACGTCATTTGGAGAGTTGGCCTCGTTCTCCTTGTTACATTCTTTGTTTCTCCCCCTTCAGTCTTTTCTGCTTTTTCTGATTTTTTTTCCTTGGTAAACCTTGCTCCTTGCAATGGTGACATCCCTTAAGACCCTTGGTTCTTCACCACATTCTTCACTTCCAACCCCCTCGTGTTTGTCTTCTCCCACTGATAGGCTGGACAGCTTTGCAAGTAGTGCATCCGAATTAATGGTTTTTTTTTCGATTTTTATATAATGTCCTTTTGAGTTTGGATTCCTCCTCCCTTCTCATTCGTGGGTATTGGTTTCTTAAACCGCCACCCAGTATGAGAGGCCCTCAGCCAAGGTCCTAGATTATTTGAGTTATTATCCCCAACAGCTTCGTCATCAAAAGCACATTCCATAATAATAGTATAACTTGGGCAGTTTTTCGTAATAGAAGTCCACCCAAAAAATTATTTCTCTCTTTTCACTAGCGTATACACCCTTTTTTCATTGGTTTATTGATGTTTATCTCCACCAGTGCCTTTGCTATAGCCCCTTCTGAGTCCGACATGTCAAACAGATCGACTTCCTCCACTCTCCCTAGTGTTCCTTCTATCTTTTCCTCCATCTATTTCGTTTGGCAATAGGGAGGAAGCCCCCACAGCTGCACCCATATCATTAGTGTTGAAAAGTCAATTGATCCTAGTTCTTAGTCTCAACTCACCCACCTTTTAAGATCAGCCACGAGTTTCTGTGTCCATGGGCTACCTCTTGGAGTCATCTGTAGCCCCATCTCGCTACCAAAATACATATGATACAATTTTTCTCCTATCTCCTCTAATTTGAAACCTATCGAGTTACGCCAAATATTCCCTAACTGCACACTCATCACGTTGATAGGTTTATCGAAAACTATCTTCCCCACCAGACTACACTCGTATCCCGTTACCCCCTCCGCCACGTCTGATTCATCAAAGACGATCAATGTATTTTCTTCCTCGTCACATCTTCTTTCTTCGCCATTATTCCCCCTCCTACTCCCATCCCTTTCCTCCATCATGGCCTTCTCTCCCCCGACGATAGGATCACACAACACTCTTAGGCGATAATACATGATTTCTCACAGAAGAAACACACACTACATGTCGCCTACCAAAACCCTTGGAGAGCAAGACAAGAGGCGTGAGAGGATACTTTTTGTAAAGTTAAGATAGTTCTATAACACAGACTAAGTAATATGATTAGACATTAATTCACTTAATTGTGACATGTGTGCCACTTGTGATACCAAAGATTTTTTATTTTATTTTTGGTGAGCACCAAATAATTTTTTTTCATTATTATTAGATGAGTGTCAATCAATATTATTCAATGATATCTATCCACATAAATTTGAAGCGGACCATGGATTTGGCCGCTTGAGTAACCAGGATAACACTATACTATATAGTAATCCAAAAGAAAGGAAAATTTCCATTTCTATTGTCGCCTTGAAAAGGAATGTCTAGCCACGCAACATTAAAAATTTAAAACAAAATAAAATAAGCATAACGCTAGGAAACCGCTTCGAGTTTCCTTACACTGAGAAATAATTAAATCTACGGCATCCAATTCATAATCTACGCTTGAGCGGTCGAGTGTTATGTAGCATAAACTCATGATAAAAATGAGGATATATGTAGAAGAACCATATATACATATATATTTTAACATTTTGGGTAAAGCCCTTTTTTCGTCTCTTATGTTTTAAAAAGATTTTGATTTAGTCCTTAAATTTTTTTTTCCCGATTTACATTTTAAATGTTCATTTTTTATATCAATTTGGTCCTTCCGTCCAACTCCATCCATATTATTAACAGAAGACACTAACTTAAATCTTACTTGAAAGCATTTTTTGCTAATGTGTCCATCTGAAGTTGGAGATGTAGATTTTAAATATATTAAAATTATTTACCCCCAAATGAATATAAAAGATCAAAATCCTTTTTCATTAAGTTATAACACTATAAACACTTTTTACCCATTTCCCACCCAAAATCCATATACTTAGAACCTATATTCAAGAATCAAGGCCAAAGAATCCCCAATCGTGGTTGTTGGATGAACGTGTGCAAAAGGAAAAGAAGATTTCGTAGCTAGGGTTCTTGAATTTCATCTCCATATTTAGTAAGTTATGCATACCCAAATATTTTGTCACTAACATGTTCATTGTTGCACTACGGGGTTGACATATTTTGTGCATGGGAGTGGTGTTTATATGTGTTATTGTATAGATTTAGTGTTCAATGTGTGTGTTGAGGTTTGCATGTGTGGTGTTGTGTGGTCCCCTACCCCATTTAGGTTTTTATTTTATGCATTTCTGATTCACACTGTAGTCCCTGATGTTTATGACATATGTGTGAGATGAGAATTTTTAAAGTGAAAGTACATCATGGTGGGAGGTTTGGCTTTCCAAAGGGTGAGATAGAATATGTAGATGGGGCTACCATTATTTGTGAGTGTGTTACTGAAAAATAGAGTCTGTTTCAGGCACATGAATGTGTAGAAAATATGGGATATCTTGGAACTGAAATTGTAGCATTGTGGTATAAGGATCCTGGACTTAGCTTCCAAAAGGGGATGAAAATTTATAGGACTGATAAAGATGTAATGGATATAGTCAAAATTGGTGTCAGAAAGGATCATGTGAACTTGTTTGTTGTGCATAGGACAAGTGTACCTAGACTTTTGGATGAGGCATCAGTGAATGCAGAGGAAGGGCCAAGTGTGGATGAGGATGCAAATGTTGGAGGTGGTCCAAATGAGGGGGAGGGTGTCAATATTGATGTTGGGGCAGGTGTTGAGGAAGGTGCAAATGTTGTGAGTGGTCCAATTGTGGTGGTGAAGGAAGGCAATGTTGATGTTAGGGCATTTGTGGAGGAATATGTAAATGTTGGGAGTGGTCCAAGTATGGTGGTGGAGTAGGCTGAAGATTCTAGAGGTGGTCTAAATGTGGTGGAGGAAGCTCATGTTGATGCTGGGCCAAATGTGGTGGAGGATGGCACTGCTAGTGCTAAGCCAACAGTGAAGTTGGTTGCAGGGCTAAGGGTGAAGAAGTCTGCAAACATGGGCAATGTTGGTGTTGTGCCAACAATTAATAAGGTTGTAGTGCTAAGAGTGAAGAAGGCTACAAACAGAGGCAATGATGGTGTTGTGCCAACAATCAAGAAGGCTGCAAACAATGGGATTATTGGTGCTAAGCTAAGAGGCAACAAGGCTACAAGTGTTAGGTCAAGAGTGGAGGAGGATACAAATGTAGAGGACAATAGTTCTGATACTAGGGGTTCAAGTTTAGATTCAGAATTTGAATATGAACCTGGAAATGATTATGACTCTTCATATAGTGCAATAGGGGTGGATTTCGATGACAATGAAGATGATTATGACAGAGATGATGGGTTATTTGATGTCAATCTAATTGTGAATGAGATAGTTGCATATGCAAGAATGAATAAAAAGAAGGTAGAAACAAAAAGTGAGAGAAAAAAGGATGCTGGTTAGAGTGGACCTAAGAAGACTAAGATAAACAACAAAGGTGGCCCAAAGAGGAAACGGAAATCAGTTTTGGTGGAAAAAGGTACACATTTATCATATTCTACTACATTGAGGGAATCTAGAGGGTTGAGTGATGAAGATGAATATGATAGTGATGAACTACAAAGTGTGGGTAGTGAGAAGGATTATAATACTGACTTAATAGTCAAATCCTTCCTAAAGCACAAAATGTTGAAGGATATGACTGAATATAAGTGAGAGGTGGGAACTTTATATGCAACTAGAGAGGATTTCAAGGATGTTGTTGTGACTTATGTAGTGTAAGCTGGAAGGGCATTGGAATTTGCTAAGCATGATAAGATTAGAGTGAAGGTTAAGTGTCAAGAAAGTTGTCAATGGGAGGCCTACTATGTGAAACTACCTAATGAAGATACATGGCAATTGAGGACCATTTATAATCATCATTCTTGTAGTAAAGAATTCAACATCAGCATAATGAATTCAAAGTGGTTAAGCAAGAGGCTTGAGAAAAAAGTGAAAGAGAATCCAAAGATCATTGAAGGACTTGATAAATGAGGCACAAACGAAATGGAATACCAAGTTAACCAAGTCCAAGACCTTTAGAGTTAAAAAAAATGCAATAGGGCAGATATCAGGGTCTTTTAAGGAGCAATATAGAAGGTTGTATGATTAATGTGCAAAGTTGCATACGTCTAATCTTGGATCATCTACGCATCTAACGGTTCAAAGATCATTAGATTTTGCAAATGACACACCAACTCCTAACAAGGCCATGAATCTAATGTTTGAGAGGCTTTATGTATGTTGACGCCTGCAAAAGGAGTTTTATGGTGTCTAGGCCCATCATTGCATTTGATGGATGCTTCTTGAAGACAACCTATGGAGGGTAGCTATTTACTGTAGTAGGATGGGACCTCAATAATCAGAGGCAACCAATTGCATATACAATTATAGAGGTTGAGAAAAAAGACTCCCGGACCTAGTTTCTATCCCAATTGACTGATGATCTAGGGTGTGAGACAATGAGGTGTTGCACATTCATCACTGATTAGCAAAAAATACTTGTGTTGTGTAATTTTTTTTCAAATTGGTCCTAAATATATAGGCCATTATCATTAGTTGTTCATGTATGTAGACATTAATTAGTTAAAACATCCCTTAAGTAAATTTATTGTTTTAGTTTAGTCCTCAAACATATTTGGTTTCAGGAGTTGGTGCCTACATTTGATGAGTTGCTACCAGGTGTGGATCACAGGTTTTGTGTGAGACACTAGAATAACAACTTTAGGAAAAGGTTTCTTGGTGCTCATTTGAAACGACTAATGTGGAGGGCAGCAAAGGCAACCTATCCTCAAGCTTAGGAGAGGGAGATGAATGAGATACAAAAAGTTAATGATACTGCATTCAAGTACTTGATTGCTATCCCACCTAAATTTTGGAGCAAATCCAGGCTTAATTATCAGTCCAAGTGTAATGCTCTTTTAAACAACATGTGTGAGAGTTTTAATGTTGTTATTTTAGATGCAAAAAAGAAGCCAGTTATATCACTGTTAGAGGACATTAGAACCTATTTAATGGACAGATGAGCAGAAAATAGGAAAAAGATTGAGAGGTATGAAGGAGTTGTCTTACCTAGGATTAAAAAGAGGTTAGAGAAGGAATATAATGATTCCAAAAAGTGGCTGGCCAAATGGGTAGGGGATAAGAAGTTTGAGGTTATAGGGAAACAAGATACGTATATGGTGGGTTTAGCCATTCGTGAATGCTCATGTAGGAAGTGGATGTTGATTGGAATCCCTTGCTTCCATGTCATTAGTTGTATTAACTACATGAGGTAGAAACCTGAAGACCACATCTCACTTTACTACAAGAAGGAAACCTACATAGCATGTTATCAGCCAATAGTGAACCCCACTAATAGTCCAAATATGTGGTCAAGTACCACATATAGTGATGTTTTGCCACCACCATATAGGAAGCCAGTTGGTAGACCAAATAAGAGAATAAGAATAGAGGTTGATGAGCAAGATAAAAATCAAACAAGGGTGTCTAAGGTAGGGGAAGTTCAAAATGCAAATATTATGGACAGATAGAACATAACAAAAGAAAGTGCTCCTTAAGACCCCCAACAGAGGCATCTGACGAAGGAGGAACAAATGTTGCAAAAGACATAATAGCAGACACCACAAATTGACTCAAGAAGAATCAATGGTAAACAATTTTTGTTGACTTTAGTTTTTAATGTTTTTACAAAATAAAATGTGATATTAATTGATATACTCTTTTAACAGGCTTGTCATGATGGAACACTACCAACACAATCAACACATGCCTCCACCAATATAGCCCAAGAAGGAATTGGAGGCCAGCCATCTAAAAGAATCAGGGTCTCGACCAAGGAGCATGTTGTCAGTTCATCAAACCAACATTCACAACCAATAACCAACAAGAATAAGACCTCCAAGAATGACTCCACCAAATCAGGAAAACAACCAACTCAGTCTGCACAGGACTCATCAGCTCAGCTTGCACCTAAACCCTGCAAGACAAGGGCCTCCAACAAGACTGCAAAGCCATCAAGTCAGCTAATACACATTGCAAAGCCATCAAGTCAGCCTGCACAGCTAACAAGTCAACCTGCACAGTCACTCATTCAACCCTTAAGTTAGCTAATAAACACTACACAACCAACTATGCATACAAGGCAATTGAATCAATCTTCCAGCCAGCCAACTATCCCAAGGAAAACCCATCAAGACCAATTTGTAAAAGAGTTGAAATATGTAATGTGACAATTTGAAAGAGTTGAAATAATGTTGTATGGTGTTAATTGGAGTATGTTTTGTTGTGGACAGTTTGTTTTGTAGACACATGTGGTTATGTTTTGGTGTCTTATGTAATGTGGCGGACCATTTTCTCTTTTGTTGGGTTTGGTTTAATTTGCTTTTGCTTGCTTGGTTAAATATGTTATGTGGCAATGGGACCACTTTTTATTTTGGTTGTTCTTAAATGTAATGTGTCAATAGACCATTTTTTATGTGTGAATTTGAATTTCAGTTGGTATGCAATTGTTGTCATAATCACACTTATCTGATAACATTTGCAAAAGGAAATTAAAATAGATAACATTTTTCATAATGTGAAGTTACATTAACAAGAAACTCCAACAGCACCCAAAATACAACTCTCAATCTTTCCTTATCACTCACATTAAAGCAAATTGATTCACATTACAAGAAATTCCCTCAAAAGTTACTCCTCCTACCCTAATCCCATACAAAACAACCCTATTAATGATTCATATATATGCCAAGCTCCTTCTCCAATCACTCCTGAACCAACAATATGTTGCACACATTATAATGATCCACCAAATAGTCCTAAACACTAGAAGACACCAAATTATCCTTTCAAGTCTTGACAATTTTGCTTCTAGGTCTCCAAGTCTCCTATTCAACTTGATGACTTGTGTCATATGTGTTGTGCCAGCTTCGAGTGGAGGCTTTGCCCAAGTAAAAAAATTCACATGCCTCTTCATCCTATAAAAATGAAAACAGAACACTATTGGTAAGATTCACATAAATCATAAAACTATGGAAGTTAAAGATAAGGTCGAGTTAGTGTCAAAACCCAGTAGTTTCAACCAACACTGCATTTTTGCCACAATGACTTTCAACCTTCTCCTGCAACTATTGCTAGTCTTGGACGATTGAGAAGCGTTTGATGTCATCGAAATGTTGGAAGAATTTCACACATTGGGAGAGTTTATGATTTGGGGACAATTTCAACAACTGAACCTAATTTGTCAAACCCTAATAATTAGGGAAGATGATGAATTGGGAAACAATTTTTTTTTAAATTTAAAATAAACTTTCTTCCAACTTCACAATGATCAAATCCATAAACGGCCACATCAAACTCTAATTAACCAATAAGGATCCAAGTCAGCGTCTTCCATTTGTAAAGTGAACGGAGTTACACGAAATGACCAAATTGACACAAAAAATAAATGTTTAAGATATAAATCAGAAAAAAAAAAAAGCTTTGGGGACTAAATCAAAATCTTCGTGAAACATAAGAGACGAAAATAGGGCTTTATCCTAACATTTTTTTACACAAACTTATATAAAAATTAATGAAATAAAAAGTTATAACCCAAATTTTGGCAGCTGTTCTTGTTTACCAATGTTGCTGTGGATCATTTGACTTGCGATGGTAGAGGTAGTAAAAGGTTGAGGTTGCTCCCCCTTCGAGTTATGCGGATTTCATCGTTCTGTTTGTTGTATCCTAATACACCGTCGAATGGAATTTCATTTACTCCCGTGAAGAACCTTGTTTATTGGCAAGCACTACCTGGCTTGTCGACACTTTTTATGGGATAATGTTATTGTAGAGCAGAAGTTCTAAATGCGAATGTATCATTATCATTTTCTGTGCTTGAAATTGAAGTTTCTCGTAAGTCTTGAACATGCTAGACTTCTTAACCTTCTCATACCAACAAAACATTCATCTTAAAGAGTGCAGAGTGCCCGGTAGTTGCACAAACAAATGACATGCATTATAAAGTGAGGCACATTCGTGGCTCCAAATATAGTCATTAGTCATGCTAAAGAAGAATATATTGAGGTGAGATTATGTATGTTGTCTAGAATCTACACATTTCTCAAATTCTAATAACTGTGTGGTGCAACCCCGATTCTGCAAAATTGTTCTCACCAAGCCTTCAACACTAGAAGCACAATGGTGAAAAGAATTGAGTACACACAAATTTCTTACAAGCAGCAGTTAAAAAGCAGCTGGCAGATAACCATGTGTTGGTAGGTGGAGCCGTGGAGGTATCATACTTCTTCCACCTACAATGAGTAATAATCATCAATCAAATTTGCAATCTCAATATAAGACCAATATAGTTCTTCTAAAAGGAAGGTCAGAATAACCTGAGGGAGGCTCATTAACTCAAAAACAGCTTTCTTAGGGGTAAGTTCGTTGTCAATAATACGAGCAACTGCCGTCAACACTGGCATCTTTACATTATATTTCTGTGCCAAAGCAATCACAGCTCCAGCCGTTGAGACACCTTCTGCTACCTGCACATAGTAAGGTTAAACATTTCAGTAACCCCACCACTTGCAAGAATTTCAGGTGTGATCAGGCACACCTGGAAATTATTGAGACCTGATTCATGGAGTCAAGTATGTCCTCAAGCTTCTCGCTTGATCCAAGACGCACACCAACTGTTCTGTTTCTTGAAAGATTTACAAAACACGTAAGCATTATATCTCCAGTTCCTGATAGACCAGTTATTGTAGTCGGCTTTGCACCCATCTTCAAAAGATAATTGGAGGAAAGAGAAATAAGATAAGCAGAATACACATCAGTTATTTGCATAAAAAAAATGAAAAAGACTTTTATATGCCAAATGGAGCCACTAACAGAAAGTAAATGTCATGCTATATACCATTATGTACACTTTAATTATACAGTACCACCAACAAAACCAAGAGCTCCAACCATTAAAATGGCTATAAATAAAGCATCAGAGCTCTATTCTTGACCTAAGGATAGTCAATATAGCACTGGGCAACTGGAAACGCCAAGGTTTTCCCTACATTTATATTCTATGCCTTCTGCAACTTAGATGTTCTATACAGCATTGCATCTTTCATTAGTCAAATTGCTGACAGCAGACAGTCTTTTAAGGGAAAACCAATTTAGTTCTCTCCATTATGATTACTTGAAAAGAAAAGAAAGGTGAGAGTTTATACTATTTGCCAAGAGTTTTAAGAAAAGAAAGGTGACAGCACTGTATCTTTCATTAGTCAAATTGCTGACAGAAGACAGTCTTCTAAGAGAAAACCAATTTAGTCCTCTCCATTATGATTACTTGAAAAGAAAGCTGACAGTTTCTACTTTTTGCCAAGAGTTTTAAGAATTTAATAGAGATCAATTACCTTTGTTGCCAGCCACCGTATCTCTGAACAGCCTTGTGAGACAAGAGCAGCCATTGAGTTATTACCAAGATTCATACCTTCCACTATCCCAGCTGCTATTGCAAGAACATTCTTGAGTGCACCTGCTATTTCAACTCCTGTAACATCACTGGAGTTATCAGAGATTACAAGCTGAACATTTGCACCCAAATATATATATACAGTTGTTTGACATACCATGCATAAAACAGAAGGGAGAAAAGCTATAAAGCATTGAATAATCAAATATGAATACCCAAGTCATAACAGGAATGAAAAAAAGTCATTTACATATGAAATTCAATTTCATTTATCAATCTATTGAAGGTCATCTACCTTGATGTGCTGATTCTTAAATGACTTGAAGCTAGTAGTTGTTGAACTGTATTTGCCAATTTTTTGTCTTTCGATGCCACCACCATTGCTGATATTTGAAAATGCAAGCAAAAGACAAAATTGATTGGCTTTTAAACCATCATATAATTGAAGGGAAAAAATCCATACTTGTAATTAGCAATGTTATTGTCACCTGTGGGTAGCTTATTCATCAATTCCAGAGCAAAAGAAGGCCCTGATAGTGCAACAAAAGGCTGGCGAGGATTGCGCAGTGATTGAGGAATAATTTGAGCCATCATCCTCAGTGTATTCAGCTCTAGGCCTTTACTAAGTGATATGAATGGCAAGCCTGGATCAACATAATCAGCAACGCTCTCAAGAAAAGACGAGCTGAACTGTAATAGCAACAAAGATTCAGACAGTCACTTCTTTTACGAATATCAAATGTTGAGATTCATCAGATGTATTTTATTTGACTGCAACGACTAAGACTTAATGAAGCATCAATTACTACTACTACTCAAAGAAGAAGAGAAAAAAGAACAAATTTGAATGACCTGAACAGGCACTGCATGAAGGCAGTAATCAGCATCAAGCAAAGCAGATTTGGCATCGGTTGTTGCAATTACATTTTCCGGAAGGCTGTGATCTGGGAAGTACTTACTGCAAAAACACAGTCAGTCACCTAAGAGAAATGGCTGATGAAATTAGATGATTACAAGTTAAACCTATAGATCATGAGGACAGAGAAAAGGGAGGTTACCAATTGCAGTGCCTCTCATTGATAGACAAGCAAACTTGAGGATCCCGAACCAGCATCTTGACTTCTAATTGAGCCTTCCTATTTGCAACATGGGCAGCCATTGCCGTCCCAAACGATCCCCCTCCAAGCACAACCACCTTTTGAACAAAGAGAATTTCACAGTGCCACACAAGACAGAGCACAAACTTACTAAACATCATATTACATTATCAAGATTCAGGAAAATTACAGCTATGAAAGCACAAAAAAAAAAAGAGAATTAGATTGATATAAATCATAAACCATACCAAAAGATCAGTAACTGAGAACAATGAGAAAAAAAATGGTGAAAATCACAACCACCTTTTGAGCGCCCCCCCCCCCAAACAAAAAAAAAAAAAAATCACAATATCACACAAGATACTGCACAAACTGACTAAACATCATATTACATTATCAAGATTCAGGAAGAACAGAAACCTACAAACTTGGAAACAATGGCATACTCAATTGCTCAAAGGATGTATAGAAACTAAAAATATCAAAGAAAAAGTAAGAGAAAGTTCCAACCTTGTTGGTGCGTTCGAGTACGTCAGTTTTGGTCTTGGAGCGCCAAGACCTGGACCACCGGACCAGCTTCTCCCATGCAAGCCTAACGGCTCTGCGGCGGTCCCGGGTCGGGTCATGGTCGGAACTTGTGTCCGGGTCGGGTTGTTGAGGGGGTGAAGGAGAAGAGGCATTTGTGGCACAAGGAGGAGGATGGGTATTGGGTTGGCAGCGAAGGGTGAGAAAGGTGGGTTTTGAAGAGAAAGTGTGAAACTTTGAATTTGAAGATAGGCTATTGTGAGGGTGAGATTTTGAATGGAAGAATGGGCTCGCGAATGATGGTGCTTCAAACACTGTCGCCATTGCCAACACTTGAGAAGCTGACTCGCTCGCTATTAGAGAGAAAGACAGAGAGAGAGAGAGAGAGATTTCTGTGCATTGTTTGTCAAAAAAAGTGCAACTTATAACTTTTATCCTTTCGAAAAAGGTCAAATTAAAAGACTTTTATATTTGATTTAAAACTAATAAATAAAAAAAATATCATATTGTCATATTAATATTAATTAATTAAAATATACATTTCCAATAAGATTTTAAATTTCTTTGATAAATATATGTAAATCAGTTGATAGTCAGACTTTCTTTTATATCAATTAAAATTAAAATGTATCTTAATTAAAATAAAATATGAAGGAGTTATTCCAATGAAAAAAAATAGATAAAGTTTTTTTTAGATAAATTTTTTAAGTGTTTGTAATATTATTTTTTAATAAAAATATAATACATGTCTTATTTTGTAATTACTTACTTCATCATTCTTTTTAAGTTTTTATTGATGAATTATAAAAATAATATACACATATATTATTTTTATTAGAAAACTTATAATACTTAAAAAATTTATCTAAATTTTGTCCTATTACAAAAGTATTCAATTTTAATTTTTAAAATCATGCTAAAAGGTATTATTCTTTAAAAAAAGATTAGTATATGATGTATAAGTAAATATACCATTACATGTTTAAATTTTATTTATAAATAATTTTTTGAAATAAGATTATAAAGATTATTCTTATAAATCTTTTAATTCTACCATAAATAATTTGTCTTTAATTAAATTAAATAAATTAATTAATTAAAATATATACAAATTGAGTCAAACATCAGTCAGTCTACTGAAAAGAAAAAAGACAGAATTTCTACGAGAAAATAGCACAAAATTTTCTTAAGGTTTGTACGTACACCCTAGGCCTTGAAACTATGTCACGGGTGTCAAAACCTTAGATTTATATATTCTTCACATGAAGATCATCAATTCTATATGAAAATTTTACAGGTGTTCATGCTTGGCCTAGCTCAAAATTAATTTGCTTGAGTTCAAGATCTTAGATTAAGTTTAATATACTTTTTGCGTTGGATTTAGATTTCATTTTGAATTAATCTAATCCAACTCAATGTTACATAATATATCAAAATTTATGAGTTTATAAAAATTAATATTAACTTATAAGAATTTTGTTATAACATCCTCTACTATAAACTTAATAATTATCCTAATTAATAAATGAATAAAATATTAAATATTTTTTAAATTTTTAAAACATTGAATATATTTATTTTTTAATTTTTTTTTCTAGAATACTAGTGTAATTATTGTACAATGTTCAAGATAATTTTATTTCGCCCATTGTTTAAATAAATTATTTAATAAAAAATATTAAATTAATGCTTAACATGCTAGAGTTTTAAATTGAAAAACAATGTCATGTATATTAATATATTTATGTTAATTTGAGTAGAAGATGTTTAAATCCCTTAAACATGTGATCTTGAGTTTGAACTTATAATTTATATATATGAAAATAATATTATTGAGAGAGATTCCCACTTAATCGCCTAACAGTATATCAGAAAATTAATCTCTCTCCTATCAGATGAGAGGATAGTCTAAGAAATTAAAAAAATATTATTAAGATTTTACTAATAAATATATTATGGTTTTATTATAAAAAAAACAAATATTAACAATTGAAAACACAGCTAAAGAAATTGGAATGATCAATAGAAATTTAAGGATCATCTTCAACATTACACACAAATCGTAGCGCTCCAACCCTACAATTAAAAGAAATTGGATTTTAACATTAAAGATAATATATGTAATGATAATTTAATTGCAATTGAAAAAAAAATATTACAAATGAATGTCTTATTTGGAATACCTTGAGTTCAAATTTTCCGAAAAGACTTTTTTGTAGACCATATTTTTGGTAGTTCGACTAAGTTCACCGTTATCATCATAGATTAAAATTTCTAAATCACTTTTTAATTTAACTCTTGAGATAGCAACATATAATTGACTTCTTGATTTAACTCTTGAGATAACAACATATAATTGATTATGAAAAAATACTGATCTTAGTAAAACTGAACCAGCATGAGATAATGTTTGACCTTAACTCTTGTTGATAGTTATTGCTAAGTAAAGAGTTAATGGAAATTAGTTTCTTTGAAACATCAAAGGAATTCTTGGATCATATGGTATTTGAAACTTTGTCACCAATATTGTTTTCCTGTCACAATTTTGGCACTAGTAACATTTGTCCTTAATTCATCCACAATTAATATGGTGCCATTACAAAATCTTACAGCTTGATTAATATTTCTAATGAGCATCACATGAACTCCTTTTTTAAGTACCAAATTATGATTTGGAATCTCAAAAAACTTGATATCATTTAAGAACTCAATAGTCAACCATTCAACATCAATACCAACATCTTCATCCGCTATGCAAATTGAATTTGAATTAAGATATTGCTTTTCTTCACTAGGAATCAATGAAAAAATAAATTCATTAACTTTTTCAACAATTTCAAGGATTGGAATGAGAATAGCTCTCAGCGAACTTATAATCACTCATCTTATCAACCAAATTAACATATGTATATCCAACAATATCTGCAATATAATCATTTGAGTTCAAAATCAAAAGGTTTTTTGGAATTTCAATTCCAACTTCACCATAATTATCAACACCTGAGTTGTCATCACCAATATCAATAATTCAATCAGCAAATGATTGAATTTCATCTATATTAGATGAGGATGATCTTGAATATAGTATCAAGTTCCTTGTTAATTTAAGCACGTTACAATGTCTCTATAATTTGGAAGAATTAATTGTAGCCATTATAATGTCTTCTCTACTTGCTTTTGGTATTACTGATAAAATCTATCTAAAATCTCCATCAAGAACAACATTTTTTCCTCCAAAAGGCTTACTTAAACTATTCGCATTTGAAAATCTAATGAGATCCCTTAATGTTCTATCAAAAACTTCAAAAGTCCATTTATTAATCATTGGAGTTTCATCCCAAATAATAAGATTTGTATAACGCAACAATTCAACCTTTAAACTACCTTATTTAATATTGTAAGTTGATTCTTATGTCAAAGACAATGGAATAGCAAAATTTGAGTGTGTTGTCCTGCAGCAAGGCAAAAAAATTGAAGCAATATCACTGGATGCAACATTCAAAACTATTTTACCTTCAGACCGAAGCCTAGCTGACAAAGTTTTTCCAAGAAATGTTTTTCCAATACCGCCATAGCCATGGACAAAAAAAAAATCCTCCTTTGCCATCCAGAACAGAATTAACAACATCATCATATGTGTTTCTTTGCTCATTCGTAAGAGAAGAAAAACATTTGAGATGTTCTACAACCAACTCTTCTTTATTGTAATTAAGTTCATTCACCAATAATATGTTTTCAAATTCATTTAAAGGAGAGTAATCAGGAAATGACATGTTCCCAAAATTCTTAAGTGATTTCCCATTTGAATAGAGCAATTTTTCAATCTCAATCAAATACAAGTTCTTCAACACTTAAGATGTAATCCTTTGATCTAAAAAACAAATTAAAATTAAAAAGCACATTAAAAATTTGAAAAACAATAAACAACATTGCTATATATAATATATTTCAAATAATTTAAAAAATTACCAAAAGTACAAATTCTTTGAAAATATGTAAAGAAAATAAAAACTAAAAAGTTTAAAACCAACTAATACATACCTAAACTATTTAACAATCTCTTTTTATGATAAACAATTCCATTGGCCATTAATTCTCAAGTTTGCTACGAAACAAATAATGGTTGACTCATTGAATTTGAAATCAACATGGTAACAAAAGCATTCTCAAATAAGCACCAAAGACCAATTTTGCAGCTTCCTTAATGCCATCAATAAATTCTTTATCATTTGATAATAACCCCAAAGCATAACACACATCTTGGAAAGAATTATATACATGGTTATTAATTGTCCTTAAATTTTAATAACTTGTACATTCTATTTGGACAGTTAATAATAGCCACATATAATATAGCTCACATGTTTCAGGAGGAACAAATTACAACCAACCTATTGACTGCCCCTTCTTTCTAGGAAGCCACTCTTGCTTATCCTTACAATATACAAAACCCAAAGGATATTCACCACACATCAAGCCTCTACCATTCGGATAAATCTTATTTGTATCCATCCAAGCTAGAAACATAATCTTCTTATCCCTATTCTTACAAACTACTTCATCAATTCTCTCATTATCCTTAAAGATAATATTTTGTTGATTAGGAAGATGTAATGTCAACCTTTGAACAGGAGACCATCTATAATAAATACTGAAAGAAAAAATCCTCCAAACAAACTCACATGAAGACAAATACCTGCAATCATAATACTAATTTACTTCATCAATAATAGCAATTCTATTATCACTTGCTGAATCAATTGTCATGGTAGTAGTAACACAATTTGACCCTTTGTTAACATACTTGAATAAGTACTTGATAGAATTGCATTTATTACAAAACTCCAAATTGATATGTGTCTAATACTTCATTAAAAGTCGTGGATTCTAAGGAACAACAAACATATTATCCAATTCTACATCTTTCCTTATTGTTGTGATTCATATATATCTTCTTCTATAAATTGGATATCCTTCTTCATCAAATGAAATTTTTCCATAAATTTCTTTGAAAAAACTTTTGAACACTTTTCATCTTTCATAC
The DNA here is from genome assembly GCA_029884605.1 of Ormosia emarginata. Lineage (NCBI taxonomy): Eukaryota > Viridiplantae > Streptophyta > Magnoliopsida > Fabales > Fabaceae > Ormosia > Ormosia emarginata. The sequence goes on from JAQQTP010000072.1 coordinate 30,113,475, forward strand.
AGGGCAAGTTCATATTAGTTGCACCTCATGGACCATGCATCATAAATCCTGAAACAACATCAAATAACTTTGGATACTTGTCCTTATCAGGTAATTCAGCAGATATACAATTATGCCATCCTAGTGCAGCCATAATAAAATATGAGCACGAAGCAAGCTCCTTTTTTGAAACTCAATTGTATACATACATATTCATATATTAAAATTCAGTATAAATACATCATAAAAAATAATAAAAATAAAATTAACAAATCATTGAATTAAGAATTACAATACCTAGTATGACTTTTCCAAAATAAGATCATTTTTTGAAATCTCTCATCATTTCATCTAACTTTATTCGAAAAACCCTGCATGCAATATTTGGTCGATCATCAATGCAAGCCCTCTGTCAAGTATAAAACAATTAATTTCTGGCCACTTAGGATTGCAAGTTACTGTCATGAGCAAAAATGGATAACTAAATCTCTTACAAATTATCATTGCATCCTAGTAATTATCAAACATGTATCTCATTCCCCCAGTAAAAGGTAACGACAGAATAAAACACATTCTAGATGTAGTAGAGTCAATATCACCTATACTAACAGCTTCCTCCAACCTATTCAACATATATGATATAATAGTACTCTAATTATTTCAAATGAATGACAATTTTTGAGATTCAATCATTGAGTAACAATCAACAACGAATTGTTGAAGCAACCTCCTACTCCTCAAGATTATACCATAATCTTGTTGCCTTTCTACAATCCTATAGGCAATAAATTCTCTCAATGACATTTTGATTCTTTTCATATCAGTGTTGTTAAACTCAGACTGGACCAGCCTGACCACTCCAAGTCAGTAATTAGATCGGTCATGCATTCAAACCGGTGAAAATCGATTTGAACCGGCCGAGTTCAGGTTGACTCGGTGAGCCGGCCCATTAAATATGACTCAGTTGAGTCACTAATTTCCCCCCAAAAAAAGAGCATATAATGCATAGAAGAGGTGACTTCTGCAGCCTCATTGTCACAACAAAAACTACAAGGAGGAAGAAAACCCATCACTTTGCAGATCTATAACTTCACCACACTATGCTTTGTTGCTTGCAATTGGGCCATTCTCCGGTGGCTCACAATCGTGCAGAGCTCCCTACAGATCTGCAGCACTGCCTTGCTTGCACTGTTGTTACTTTGCTCACTGGACGCGTTTTAAAGTTACTTTTTTCACTCTCCAGCAGTGTGCGACGCATAGAGTTAGAGGAAGAATTAACATAGAGTTGGGGTAGGGTTTCTTTAGTCAGCTTTGGGCTTGTGGGTCTAAGCCCAATAAAGACAAACATATGTAGTTTATAGTTATCAAGGTTTCATTTGGGACTTCGGCTCACGTTGTCGTATAGGCAATTGAGTTTTAGTCCATTAAAAAAAGTGTTACTAACAAGTCCATATGCTTGCTTATATTCAATTTTATGTAATATTTTTATTTAAATTATATATTTATATTTTATTTTATCCAGTTTGACCAATCTCATTAGTTTAACTCATTAACTATATCTTGAGTCGACAGAACCGAGTTTAATAACTATGATTCGTATTGCCAGCACAATTATAAGCTTTTCCTATAGGAGTGTCTTCTTGATAACCATTTTCTCCATATGAAAATAGCAATGGATATTGGAGTGGAATAAAGGTAGAATGAGTCTCATGAATCCTATTTAGAACTCCATTACGACAATGAACAACAATAACTCTAAAAACTAGAGATAAACTTACTATTGCATCTCTGATTTTCGTAATGCATGCCTATGTTGGTCACCAGCCTTAGCTCCAATGGCAACGAACCCAATTTACACTATGTTTCTTAGTTTTTATTCTTTTTCTGCTTGCACAATATGTTAAGGTTTCCATTCTCAACAATTTTATTTTATTTCATTATTATTGTTGTCTTTATTAATGTATTGTAATAAGGTCTCCTTTGCTTTAGATATTTGCAGAATATATCACATGCAATTTGTAACTGGACCTAAGTTTGCACAATTGGCTGGTAGTGAGTGGTAAGCCATTCTACTTTCTCATCTCATTTTGTTCTAATTAATTCATTATGAAATAAAATTTCTTTGAACAATTTTTTTAGTTAGTTTAAATTAACCAAGCTATACAATGGAAACACCATGAAACATATATTTATTATAATTTCTTCAATCATTATCATCCACATAACTCTGCTTATGTTGAGCTTTGTTGCAAATCCCAACATAGTTGGTCTCAAGCCAAGAAAAAAGAGAAGGATTGTGTTAGGCAGCCGATAGCCAACGTAAAAAATTATCGAATCTTTATGATATGGATAAACGATGTGATTGTATTAATGCTAAGTCGTTGCCCATAAGTAATGCTCTGTATGACTCGAATGCAATGTCAAATGAGCAAGAACTGCTGCATCGCCGCCTGGGTGTAGTAAAAAATAAGCAATGATTCTCACATTTTCATGAATGGGTGTGGGTAAAGAAGTTAGTTCACAAGAGTAGGATGTGTTTTGGAACTTGGAATATAGGCACACTTACAGGTAAAAGGTAATAGTTGACATTATGATTAGGATAATGATTAATTTTATGTGCCTACAAGAAACTAAGCAGGTTGGAGAAAAGACAAAGAAACTTGACACTTCAGGTTTTAAGCTTTGGTACACCGACAATGTAAAATCTATAAATGAGGTAAGCATACTAGTAGATAAGAATTAGAAGAATAATGTTGTGGATGTAAAAAGGCTCGGAGATAGGACTATAGCATTGAAGTTTGTTGTGGAACAAGAGACTTTTAATATTATTAGTGTGTATGCACCCCAACTAGGGTTAGACGAATACTACAAGATAAAATTCGGGAGGATTTAGAATGTTTAATTCAAGGAATACCATTAAGAGAGAATATTTTTCTAGGAGGAGACCTAAATGGTCATATGGAGAGTGAATCTAAGGGGTATGGGGGTTTGCATGAGGTGTATGGTCTAGGAGTAGTTAATGCAGAGGGTAAAGTAATTCTAGATTCTTTGATAGTTTTTGATTTTATAATAACTAACACTTATTTTAGGAAGCGAAAAGAGCATCTTATCACATATAGAAGCAGGGGTTCTTATTCCCAAATTATTTTTTTTCTAATAAAGAAATCTGATAGAAAGCTTTACATAGATTGCAAAGTCATCCATGGAGAGAGCTTGACTACCCAATACAAAATTTTGGTTATAGATGTATGGGTTAAGATGAGAGTAAGGAAAAATTCTTGAGACAAAGTCCCAAGGATCAAATGGTGGCAACTAAAGGGAGGAAAACAAATGCTCTTTCAAAGGAGGATTATGGAGGAAGAGATTTGGGAAGTACAAGGGAGTGCTAATGATATGTGGGACGAGATGGCTAAAGGGATTAGGAAGATAGCAAAAGAGACACTTGATGAATTAAGAGGATTTGGACCCAAGGATAAAGAATCTTGATAGCGGGACGCAAGTATACAAGATAAGGTTAAGGTTAAAAGAGAAAGTTATAAAACTTAACACACGTGTAAAAATGATTAAAATTGCGAAAAATGTAAGGCAGTTAAAAAAGATACTAAGAAGGCGGTGAGTGAGGCGAAAGCTAAAGCGTTCAACGGGTTATATCAATCTTTAGGCATCAAAAATAGAGAAATGAATATTTACATGCTTGCTAAAAGTAGGGAAAGGAAGACAAAATACTTGGATCAAGTGAAATGCATTAAGGATGAAGAGAGAAAAGTTTTGGTTACGGAACAAGACATCAACGATCGATGAAAATGTTATTTTCATAAGTTATTTAATGAGGGACATGAGACATTAGGGGACTCAGACATTCTAAACACTAAAGAGAATGACTAAAATAAAATCTTTTATCGTAGAATTCAAGAATTTGAGGTAAAAGAAGCATTGAAGATGATGGATAATGAAAAAACGGTCGAACCAAATAATTTACCTATTGAGGTATATAAGTGCCAAAGAGAGAAATGTATAAGCTTACTCTCAAAATTGTTTAACAACATAATGAGGTCTAAGAAAATGCAAAATGAATGGAGGAGAAGCACTTTAATCCCTATTTATAAGAACAACAAAATTGTGCTAATTATAAATAGATTAAGCTCATGAGTCATATCATGAAGTTATAGGAAAGAGTAATTAAACAGAGACTAAGACAAGAGACTCATATTTCAAAGAATCAATTTGGTTTTATGCCTGGGAGATTAACCATGGAAGCAATCTATCTTCTACGAAGATTGACGGAGAGGTATCGGAGGAAGCAAAAAGACCTACACTTAGTTTTCATTGATTTGGAAAAAGCCTACGATAGGGTACCGAGAGAAGTCTTATGGAAGGCTCTAGAGAAGAAATGAGTTTGTATAGCTTATATTCGAGCAATCCAAGATATGTATGATGAGGTAAAAACTAGTGTAAGAACACAGGATGAGGTCACAGAAAATTTTCCTATAACTATAGGATTGCACTAATAGTCAACTTTAAGTCCATATCTTTTTACCTTAGTCTTGGATGTACTTACTGCACATATCCAAGAGTCAGTGCCACAATGCATGCTTTTGCAGATGACATAGTCTTAGTTGGAGAGTCGAGAGAGGAAACAAATAAGAATCTAGAGTTATGGAGGCGAGCTTTGGAAGAACATGACTTCTGTCTAAGTAGGAGTAAGACGGAGTATATGGAATATAAGTTCAGTAAGAAGCGTGCTAATATTAACTTAACAGTGAAAATTGGATATCATACTATACCACAAGTCACACAGATTAGATATCTTAGATCTATCATACAAAATAACGGAGAGATAGAGAGAGATGTAAATCATATGATTCAAGCTGGATGAATGAAATAGATGAGTGCTTCAAGAGTTATTTGTGATAGAAAAGTGTCTCTCAAGCTTAAGAGTAAATTTTATCGCACAACTATAAGGCCTGCAATGTTGTATAGTACTAAATGTATAGCAGTAAAAAGCCAACAAGAGTATAAAATCAGTGTTGCTGAGATGAGGATGTTGTGTTAGATGTGTGGTCATACAAAACAAGATATGATTATGAATAAATGCATTAGAGAGAAAGTAGTGGTAGCACCTATTGTGGAAAAGATGAAAGAATCTCACTTTAGGTAGTTTGGACATGTAAAGAGAAGACCCTTAGAAGCCCCTATAAGAAAAGTAGAGCAGGTGGAAAATAACCCAATACCTAGAGGTAGATGGAGACCAAGAAAGACTGTAGGTGAAATGATTAAAAAAGATTTAGATTTGAATGACATTTCTGAAGACTTTATTTGTGATATGGCACAATGACATCATTTGATCCATGTAGTCAAGTCCACCTAGTAGAAAAAAACTTGGTTGTTGTTGTTATTATTATCATCCACACACCAGTTCAGCCTGTTAATGGTCTTGGAGCTACTATTGCCATACTTGGAACCTTCTTGCACTCAGATATTTTATAAATGAACATGTTTTTTATTAATGATATTGATTTTGTTTGATGATAGCTATTATGCCATTTGGCCATATTATGCTCCAACAAAAAATAAAGGAAACATAAGTGTGCTCATAGTCTTTAATAGTATTGGTTAGAGGATCCTCTACAAAGGTTGTATTACAGAGGTTTTGGAGCTTCACCATAGGGGCAGCATAGATTGTATTGTCAGATATAGGATGGTTAAGAGGACTAGAACTTCATGGTGAAGGAATCTACTAACGAAATTACACTTTTTGATGAAAGCATTGTTGCTTCGTCAAGTGTGCAAACTACCTTAGGATAATAATTGAAATTTACAATAATTAAACAATAAAGAATTTTCAAGAATGACTTTGAATTACCTCTTTCAAAGACTGTTGGAAGGCCTGGTGGAAGAATTCTTTATCTTTTAGATGTAGACAACACTACTGCATTGGTAGAAAAGTTTTTGCTTTAATTCATCAATCCAATCAACTTAACAAAACAAATCAACATAGATATAAAGAATAAATACTAAGTACTAACCATTCTCCATTGATAAGAGAGGAGATCTAAATGAAGAAGATGGATTTCTAACATCAAAATTGCTATTTGTTGGAAACTTTAGATTCGCTACATCTACAATGAATATATCTCTGCATTAGAACCAAATATCAACAAAAGAAATAGAATTCTCGATCATAAATCTTGAAAGTTCCTTCTAATATATACTTGCCTAGATTTGGCGTACAACGAACCCAAGCCACTATTGAAACCAACATTTGGTGCACTATCGCACACCGCTACCTATTGTTCCAAACCCCAACTTGAAATCACCAACCAAGAGCCCACACATCGCAAATGTGAGATTGGGAGAAAATTGCAAGAAACTCTACTATATAAGAAAAAATTGCATGAAACTCAAGACATGATGAGATCTCGATCAAGTTATGGTGAAGAACAAGAAACAATGTTGGGAGAAACAAAAAGAAGGAAGATTACGAAGCCTAGAAATGGTTGGGACTATGTTCTACAGGCATTTTTGATTTTCATAGCTTTTTCATTTTGATCTTCAGGCAATGTTGGGAGAAGTAAAATGAATGGAATGGATGAAGTAACTTATTCAGGTGTTTGATTATTATTATTTTTCATTTTGATGTTTATCCATTTTGATTTATTTTTTAAGTTATTCAGGTGTTTGAGGTTTTTTTTTACATTTTCGTTCTCTATTTTGTAATATGGTTATTGATATATTTTAATTTTTTTTTACATGTGACTGTTGTCACATTAGATCATATGTAAAAAAAATTGTCATAACAGATGACATGTGACATAAATATAATTACTATAGGCATCACATGTCAAAAAATTAAAACAATAAGTTAATGACTAAGAAGACACATGACAAATTTTTAGACCATATATCTTCATTTTTTATATTATATTGATTGATTGATTGATATTATTAATAGTATCTTTAGCAACATTTTTAAAATTTAGCTACACTTTTAGAAAATATTATTGTTTAGTAAATAAATATTGTAAAAAGAAGTAAATTATAACATTTTTTTTAAATGTTGCCAAAAATATGACGAAGTGTTGTTAAAAATGAATCTTTAGTAACAACGCCCAAATAACACTTGCTAAAATTTTACTAATACTAATAATAACACTACATAATTTAAAAAATGCTGCTAAATATTAATTATGTAGCACTGTGGAGCCATTTTCCTAGTTTCATGTTCAAATCGCATTTATGTACGGGAGGCTGAAAAAAAATGAAAACCAAATCAATTTCATGTTCTAGTCCCATTATGTTGCAGGGAGCCATATATTATCCTAGCCATATCAAATGCCGAATGTTCAAAGAGCAATACAAAGTTGTTAATGAAAAATTGATTTATCTTGGTTGTTCTACTTTGTAGACTTCATCAACTATAAATTAACTCCTGTATATAACAGCCATTTTGACATATATGTGCTCTTTTGCTTCATTATACTAAAATAAAAGAGGACTTTAATCATTTTCATAATATTTTTAGAACGCATGATATTTTCTTATATTCAGTCTATTTAAATTGTATAGAAAATTAATCTCTATTTAATTGCATAAACAAGAAAATTATTTAGTTTTTCACAATAATGTCATCATTAGGGTCAAGATTATTTATCACTTGAATCCATCGTATGTAAGTATTCATTTTCATAGTTATTAATTAATTAGACTTGATTTTGAACAATAAAGTTTATGCTTGGTTCAGTAGGCAGCATCATGAGAGAGAAAAAAAAAATTAAAAGAAGGAAAATGTCATGGTCGGGGTAGACGGTGGCGTTTTCAATACACCAAGTACTAGTCAACTACAAGTTTGTACAGATGATTTTGGCAAAATATAGATAAATGGTGCATATTGGTTACAGGTTATCGATTCAATTTTTTCTTTTTGTGCAATATGTAAATATTTATATAAGAAATTATATATTTTTAATTAATAATATGTACACATATTCAAATTTATATATAAGAAATTTAGATTATTTTTTTTATAAATAATTATATGTATAAATTTATTTATAGATTTTAATTAATAATATTTATATATATTTAAATTCACATAGACTCAATTAAATTATATTTTTTATAAATAATTATATATAAAAAAATTATATAAAATTTAAATTAATAATATTTACATACACTTAAATAAATATATACACCCAACTAAATAAAAAAAAAAAAAAACAAAAGTAAAAAAAAAACAAGATCCAAAAACCCGGTGATTGAAATTAAAAGCCACTATTGTATTATATGCTAAATATAAAATTTAAATATATTTCTTTATATTTATTATATTTATTTACTAATTAAATTATAATATGTATATATTTTTATAAAAAAAAAAAATATTAATACAAATATTATCATAATTTATTTAATAAAATAAATATAATATATATAACAAAATAGACTTAAATTTTATTCAGTATGCTAAACGCCTCCGGGTTAAACCGCATTATTAACAAGAAGTCAGTGTAGCAAGAAAACGGATTCAACCCGTCAAGGTTAGTTCATCTACCCGTTATTTTTTTACGAACGAGTTAAGTTAAGATTTCAACCTATTTTTAATTTTCAACCCTCATAACCCGCCCCGCTTAACCGCGGATTAAGCGGTATGTCTTCAATTGATTGGTCAAATTGAGTTTTTTAAAAAAAAATTTATAAATTAATCTTATTATTTATGCTTGTGATATTTTTATGGATATGATACTAAAATTTATTTTATTTTTTTAATCTTTATAAATTATAATTTTTATTTTTTATTTTATGATTTTAATTTTTATTTTTTATACATTTTATTTTATTTTTTAAGATCAACTCACTTACTTTTTTTTATTTTTTTCTTTATGCGATTAACCCGTCAACTCACACTAAAGCGAAGTCAAGTTAAATTTTTTTCAACCTATTTTTTAAAATGGATTAATCCGTTTCACCTCATATTTTTATGAGTTAAACGCAGGATGAGACAGCGAAGCGGGTTAACTCATTTTGCCACCTCTAAAAGGATGATAGTGGTCTTGCTCCCCTTCCCATTACTGTTTGCCAATGTCCCTTGGTCCATCGACAAAGATAAGATCATGGCTATAAGTCTTTAACAGTAGCTGCTTTCTTCTTTGTCTTCATTCCATTTCTCACCCCATGCTCATCATTTTACGAATGTTACCAGCACAGCCAATTTCTTGAGTGTCCCCATTAGCCATTAATTCATTATTATAGTGTTTAGAATTAATTAAAATTAAAAATGTTTTGATTTTGAATTGATTTAATTTAAAATTTAAATTTTATATTTAAAATTTATTAAAAAATATAAAATTTGAATTGATTTAAAAATTAAATTATGTATTTAGAATTCACTAAAATAAGAATTAATTTAATTTAATTTTCTATATTTTTATTCTTATGAGAGATAATTAAAAATAATTATTAAAGATAAAATAATTTATTTGTAATATCTTATTTTTTATAAAAATATTTTGTAAAAAATAAAATTTAAATTTTATAATTTGAATATTTTATTTAGTTTTATTTTATAATAATTGTTATTGATAAGAAGTGATTAGAAATATTTTAATAAATATATTTATAAGTAGATATTTATAAAAAAATATTTATGAATTAATTATTATTTTAATATAAAAAATTAAAATTAATCATTCCTAAAGATAAAATATCTTCTATGTAATCATTATTTAAAGAAAATATCAACCTTTGTAATTAAAAAAAAAAAGGGTGCAATGTTGCACCAGAAAATGAAGTGGAACGTGCACACCATAATCATTGCTTGGATGGCTATAAATAAAGGTCATTCCGTGGCATGAAACAAAGTGAGAAAAAAAATAGTGAAAGTTTGGAATTGAGAAATTGAGAGAGGGAAAGTTGCTGACCGAGGGAGAGAAAACGTACAAAAGGAGAGAAAGAAAATAGAGAGCAAAGAAGGAGAGGAAGAAAAGAAAAAGAAAAAAAGAGAAGAAAAAAGAATTTTTTTTTTTTTTGTAAGAGATAGAATTTAAAAAAAAAATTTAAAAAAAATAAAATTATGATTTTTAGTATATTTATATGTTTTATTAGTTAATTTATTATTTTAATATTTTATGTTTATTATTATTCTTGTTAAATTTATTATGTATATGTAATATTATAAAAATTTAATATTTGCTTAATTTTAAAATATTTATGATATTTGATAAAATTTAAATTTATTATAATATGAATGTTGACTTTTTTATATAACTAAAATAATAAATTAAAATATCACTCTAGGTTTACGTTAAATGAATATTTTAATTATATTAGATAATAAATATATGTACTTAATTTATATGGACTCTCTTATATTTATCTGGACTTTAGAGCAATTTTATGACTTTTATTCTGACTTATATTTACCTTGACTTTGGAGCAATATTATGACCTTTATTTTGACCTTTGCATCAAAAGAACTTTTGTGCAATGAATGCACTATCAGAACCTAGACAAAATATGGATCATGATGAGGACCTGATAAAATATGAACTATGATGAAGACTTGACAAACTATGAACTGTAATGTAAACTATTAAGAGAATTATTAAATTAATTTTAAATCTTAATTGGTCCCTTGAAGAATTGACATTTAAATTTAATTATTATAAGTTTTGTGAATTTTATTTTATTGCCATGATTTATAGGCTTGTATATGATGAATTTATTTGTGATACATTGGTAACTTGTATTGCTTATGTTTATGTGTAATGGCAAGTAAGAGATTCATGAAAAAATTTGCACTTAACCGTTGAGAGGCAGAGAGATGAAATTCCTTTTATGTTACCTGTCTGGTTAGTGTGGGTATGTTTAGCTTTATTGTCACAATGTTAAAGTAACACTAGATATATGGTGGATTCCCTATGAAAGTGAAGGTCATCGAGTAAAATGTGAGACAAGCAGACATGGAAAGAAAAAGAAAAGTAAATGGTGGATTCTCTATGATGAAGAACTTGCTTGCTGATGATTGCAGATACTTGTTGATAATTGGTATTTGTTTGTTGATATTTGAGGAACTTGTTGATGTTAATAAATAAGGTTGTATTGCGTTATTTATTTAGCATTCGTTCTGTTATACTGAAATTGTGTTGTTCTTATCATACGTTGGTTGCCATGTGATTTTTTATGTATTTCATACAGCTAAAATTTACCAACTATTTTCGAATATTTTTTTTATAATTGTTCATTTCTTACTGAGAATTTTCAATTCTAGCTCACTTTATTCATGGTGTTTTCAGACTAGCACATAATGTATTATGGTTATTACCATTCAGATCGACTAAGCATAGACTCTTGTTCTAAAGGAGAAAAATATAATTATTAGAAATTTGTGTATTTTACTTTTGAGTAAATTTTTTGACTGGTGTTGAAAAGTTATAGATGTGCATTACAACTTTGTGTTGTCTTATATCGATATTTATTTCCTTTTATATATTTTTCATTTCAATTTTAATTTATGTCTTTAAATTTTTATAGAGTAAATTCACTGATAATATTATTATGGATATGTTTAGAGCCATTATTTTATGTAAGGGGGTTATATTTTTGGTATCAGAACGTCGATTTTAGGCACTAGAAAATTATATCTATGTATTGAATATTTGCCTATATTGAGTTTCTGCATAATGATTACTTTTATTATTTTATACATGTCATATAAAATTATAACTACATTAACCTTGTAATATTGAGACTAATCACCCCAATATTGAATTATTCATGACTGTGTAGGACTATATGGTATCAGAACACCAAGAAGTACATAGTTCACAAAATGATACTTTGACAGGGATATTGGAAGTCATGAAAGGATTGCTTGACACAATCAGGGTCCAGACAGAGTCAACCAACTTGATTTTACAACGCATGCAAGAAACTCAAGATAGGAGTAATAATCATAACCATAATCATTTTGGTGAGGCTAGTGGAAATTCCACTGGGGAGGCTCTTATGACAAACCTAAATTATCAATGTCTTTCAGAATTTAGAAAAGTCAAGCTATCATCTTTTCATAGAGATTATGACCTAGCACTAGCTAAAAATGGGTTATGCAACTAGAATTTTTTTTTATAATCATAGGAAGCACAAATGCACAAAAGGTAGTCTTTGCCACCTACATGCTAGAAGGAGAGATAGAACACTGGTGGAAAGGTGTTAGGCACTTATTAGAGTCTAGAGGAACTGAAATCACCTGTGAGGTATTTATAGTCACATTCTTTGATAAGTACTTCCCTGATAATATAAAAAATGAAAATGAGACAGAATTCATACAACTTAGACAGGGAAACATGACTATAGGACAGTATATGGCCAAATTTGAAGAGTTTTCCAAATTTTCTTCCTACTTAAAAAACAATCCTAATGGCCACTAGAAAGTTACAAAATTTGAGTGGGGTTTGAGGCCTAAAATAAGGGAGAATGTGTCTATCCTAGAGATAAAAGATTATACCACTCTAGTGAACAAATGTAGGATAGCAGAAAAGAACTATCTAGAGATGAAATTTGAAAGAAAACGTCAGAACTTTCTTAAAAGAAAAAGGGTGGTAGAAGCTCAAAAGAAAAATAATTTTAAGAACAAAGTAAACTATGGGAAGGGTAGGCAAGTGAAGACTGGCGGATTTCCACCTGTGTGCAACAATTGTGGCAAATCCCATGGCACTAGACCTTGCTATGTGTGTTTCTGATGCAAAAAATCAGGACATTTTGGCAAGGATTGTACCACTGAGAAGATGGTGAACAACCTTGTAGCCAAACCAAAGACTAAAGGAAGAGTATTCACTTTAAGTGGAGAAAAGTCAAATCAATCCCCTAACATGATTCAAGGTAAATGTTTTCTTAAAAGCACTCTCTTAATTGTATTGTTTGATTTAGGAGCTACACACTCCTTTATATCTATTGATTGTGTGAAGAAGTTAAATTTGCCTATAACTTCCTTGTCTTATGATCTGTTAGTTTCAACTCCCACTGGGGGAAAAGTTCTTACTTCCCAAGCTTGTTTAAAATGTCCTATTTTAATCGAAGGAAAAACTTCTACTTTAAACTTTATTTGTTTACCTTTGATTGGTATTGATATCATAATTAAAATAAACTAGTTGTCTACTAATGATATTATCTTAGACTGTTATAGAAAACTTGCATACTTTTCCAATAATCCACCCAAGGAACCAAAATATACCAATATCCTATTCCTTAATGCCACTAAGACAGAGAAGTGTCTCTTAAAAGGAGATCATGGGTTTCTTCTTTAGTTTTCTTCAAATTCAGAGGTTGAGCTGAAAATAAACAACATACCTATAGTAAGAGAATTTTTAAAAGCATTTCCCAAAGAGATAGTGAACTTACCACCTGAAAGGGAAGTTGAATTTTCCATTGACCTAATTCTGGAAACATGACCTTTATCTTTTGCACCTTATAGAATGTCTCATTTGGAACTAAGTGAACTCAAGAAACAAATAGAAGATATATTAGCCAAAGGTTTTATTAGGCTTAGTGTATCACCATGGGGTACACCTGTTCTATTAGTTAAGAAAAAAGATGGGAGCATGAGGTTATGTGTAGATTATAGGCAATTGAACAAAATTACAATTAAAAACAAGTATGTACTCCCTAGAATAAATGACCTATTAGATCAATTATTGGGAGTCACAGTTTTATCAAAAATATACTTGAGATCATTGTATCATTAGATAAGAGTAAAACTAGAAGATGTACCTAAGACAACCTTTAGGACTAGATATTGGCATTATGAATATCTTGTGATACCCTTTGGACTTACTAATGCTTCTTCAATATTCATGGATTACATGAATAGGATTTTTAGACCTTACCTTAACCAGTTTGTAGTAGTTTTTATAGATGACATACTCGTCTATTCTAAGACTAAGAAGGAGCATGAACAACACCTTAGAACAGTGCTACAAATCTTAAAGGAGAAGTATTTGTATGTCAAGTTAAAAAAATGTGAATTTTGGTTGAGTGAAGTAAAATTTTTAAGTCATGTGATTACTCAAGAAGGAGTAGTTATGAATCCTAGTAAAGTTGAAGCAGTAGTTCAGTGGGAGATGTCAAATACAATTACTGAGATTATGAGTTTTTTGGGATTGGTCAAATATTATAGAAGATCTATTAAGGGATTCTCCCAGCTAGTTTTACCTCTATGACACCCGGGGCTGACGAGGGTAGGGAGTGGTCGCCGGTGCAAAAAGATGAAGCACAGACGAGGAACGGCTCCTGGCAGGCTTCTAGGAGAATGAACACATGAATGAATTGAATACACACTGGAATGAGAAGGATTTAGAGACTGTGCAGGTATGAGATTATACAGTTGATCATGGCTTAAAGAAATTGATTAGCACCACTCATATCAACAAGATGCATTTTCTTTTCGGTAGCCAAGAACATAAGTACTCCATGGTTAAGCGTGCTTGACTTGGAGCACTTGTGGGATGGGTGACCTTCTGAGAAGTTTCCTAGGATATGTGTGAGTGAGGATAAAACACGTTAAAAAAACCTGTGTCGATTTGTGGGGACACTCAACAATCCTATAGGTAATCCTGGGACGTTACAACCTCTTACTAGGTTAACCAGAAAGAATCACCATTTTGTGTGGGATTCAGCTTATGAAACAAGTTTTCAGGAGTTAAAGAATAGATTTACCTCCACTTTAGTCTTAATAATTCCCGATCCTAAGCAAAGCTTTGTAGTATATTGTGATGCATCTAAGAAGGATTTGGGATGTGTTTTGATGCAACTCGGTAGAGTTGTAGCCTATGTATCCGGACATCTTAGACCGTATGAAGAAAATTACCCAACCCATGACTAGAATTACTTGCAATAGTTTTTGCGTTGAAAATTTGGATGCATTACCTATACAGAGTCAATTTTGAGGTATATAATGATCATAAAAGTTTAAAGTATCTTTTTGATCAAAAGGAGTTAAATATAAGACAACGTCGATGAATTGAGTTCTTAAAGGATTATGATTTTGAATTAAAATATTATGCTTGTAAAGCCAATGTAGTGGCTGATGCCTTGAGCAGGAAATCTTTGCACGTGTCCTTTTTAATGATGATAAGGGAACAAAAGTTGTTAGAAAATTTTAGGGACTTAAAGATTTTAGTATCCTTACAACCTCACTGCTTGTATGTCAATGAACTAAGAATAAAATGTGATTTAAGAGACTAAGTAAGACAAGCCCAAGAAAATGATGAGTTTTTGTAGTTTCTTAAAAAAAGAATTCTAGTAGAACAAGTTGAACATTTTCGTGTTAATGAAAAAAAAAGGGCTATGATGTACGAAGGAAGATTATATTATGCCAATGATGAAAAATTTAGAAAGGAGATTTTATCTAAGGCACATTGCACTAAGTATACTATGCATCCCAATGCAACCAAAATGTATCAAGATCTCAGAAAATTATTTTGGTGGAATGGATGAAAATAGACATAGCTAATTTTGTGGCTAAATGTCTAGTTTGCTAAAAGGTTAAAATAGAACATCAGAAGTCTACATGATTACTGCAACCCTTGAATATCCTTCAATGGAAATGAGATAGCATATCAATGGATTTTGTGTTATGATTACCTAGGACTCCATCGGGTTATGATACAACATGGGTAATTGTTAACAAGTTAACTAAGTTTGCTCACATTTTGCTTATTAGGATTAGTTGCCTATTGTTCAAGTTAGCTCAGATTATATTCGAGAAATTGTAAGGTTGCATGGTATACCAGCTAGTATAGTTTCAGACAGAGATCCAAGATTCACCTCAAAATTCTGGATAGCCTTACAAGAGCCTTTAGGCACTAAGCTCTGTTTTAGTACATCTTACCATCCTCCAACAGATAGTCAAATTAAAAGAACCATTTAGACCTTGGAAGATATGGTTAGAGCCTGTGTGTTAGAATTTTAAGGAAGTTGGAATACCCATCTACCATTAATAAAGTTTGCCTATAACAATAGTTACCATTCTAGCATATGAATGACATCATTTGAAGATTTGTATGGTAGAAAGTGTAGATCACCTTTGTGTTAGTTAGAAACGGGAGAAAAGAGTTTAGTAGGACCTGATATAATGTAGGAAACCACAAAAAAGATCAAATTTATCAAGGAAAAAATAATTGCTGCTCAAAGTAGATAGAAAAGTTATGCTGATAAAAGAAGACCTCTGGAATTTGAAGAAGGGGAATATGTTTTCCTCATAGTTACTTCTACTACTGGGATTGGTAGAACCCTTAAAACCAAAAAGTTAAATTCCATATTCATTGTTCTATTCCAAATCCTTAAAAAAATAGGACATGTTGCCTATCAAATTGCATTTCCCCTAAATCTTTCAAATCTTCATGATGTCTTTCATGCATCATAACTAAGAAAATATTGTTTTTGACCCTTCACACATCATAGGACATGAAACAATGCAAGTAAGAAATGATTTGACTTATAGAACAAAGCATGTACAAATCATAGATAGATCTGTCAAACACTTGAGAGGAAAAAAAATTCATTTAGTTAAAGTAATATGAGAAGGACTGTCACCAGAAGAGGCAATATGAGAATAAGAAGATGACATCCATAAGTCCTATCCAGAGTTATTTCAAACAGGTTAGTGAATTTTGAGGACAAAATTTCTAAAAGGAGAGAAGAAATGTAACATTCTATTTTTTATAAAAATATTTTGTGAAGAATAAAATTTAAATTCTTTAACTTGAATATTCTATTTAATTTTATTTTACAATAGTTGTTATAGATAAGAAGTGATTAGAAAAATTTTAATAAATATATTTATAAATAGATATTTATGATAAAATATTTATAAGAAAATATTTATGAATTAATTATTATTTTAATATAAAAATATAAAACTAATCATTCCTAAAGATAAAATATCTTCTATATAATCATTATTTAAAGTAAATATCAACCTTTGTAATTTAAAAAAAAGGATGCAACGTTGCACCAGAAAATAAAGTGCAACGTGCACCCCATAATCATTGCTTGAATGGCTATAAATAATGGTGATTCCATGGTATGAAACAAAGTGAGAAAAAAAATAGTGAAAGTTTGGAATTGAGAAATTGAGAGAGAGAAAGTACTAACCGACGGAGAGAAAACGTAGAAAAGGAGAGACAGAAAATAGAGAAGAAAGAAGGAGAGGAAGAAAAGAAGAAGAAAGAAGGGAAAGAAACAAAAAAAAAAAGAAGATTTTATAAGAGGTAGGATTTGAACTCTTTAAAAAAAATTATGATTTTCAGTATATTTATATGTTTTATTAGTTAATTTATTATTTTAATATTTTATACATATTGTTATTCTTGTTAAATTTATTATGCACATGTAATATTATGAAAACTTGATATTTGTTTAACTTTGAAATATTTATGATATTTGATAAAATTTAGATTTATTATAATTTGAATATTGATTTTTTTTTGAGACTAATATAATAAATTAAAATATCACTCACGACTTAAGTTAAATGAATATTTTAATTATATTGGGTAAAATAAATGTATATACTTGATTTACATGAACTCTCTTATATTTATCTTGACTTTGGAGTAATTTTATGACTTTTATTCTGACTTATATTTACCTTGACTTGGGAGAAATTTTATGACCTTTTATTTTGACATTTGCAACAAAAGGACTTTTGTACAATGAATTTACTATCAGGACAAAATATGGATCATGATGAGAACCTGACAAAATATGAACTATGATGAGAAACTGACAAACTATGAACTCTGATGTGAACTATTAAGAGAATTATTAAATTAATTTTAAATCTTAGTTGGTTCCTTGAAGAATTGACATTTAAATTTAATGATTTTAAGTTTTGTGAATTTTATTTTATTTCTATGATTTATAGGCTTGTATATGATGAATTTATTTGTGATACATTGGTAACTTGTATTACTTATGTTTATGTGTGATGAAAAGCAAAAGATTCATGGAAAAGTTTACACTTAACCGTTGAGAGGCAGATGGATGAAATTCCTTTCATGTTACCTGCCTGATTAGTATGAGTATGTTTAGCTTTATTGTCACGATGTTAAAGTAGCACTAGAAATAGGGTGAATTCCCTATGAAAGTAAAGGTCTTCGAGTAAAATATGAGAGAAGCAGATATGGAAAGAAAAAGAAAAGTAAAGAGTAGATTCCCTGTGATGAAGAACTTACTTGCTAATGATTGCAGATACTTGTTGATAATTAGTAATTGTTTGCTAATATTTGAAGAACTTGTTGATGTTAATATATAACGTTGTATTGCGTGATTTATTTAGAATTTGTTCTGTTATACTGGAATTGTGTTGTTCTTGTCATATTTTGGTTGCCATGTGATTTTCTATGTACTTTACATAGTTAACATTTACCATATGTTTTCGAATATTTTTTTTATAACTGTTCATTTCCTACTGAGAATTTTTAGTTCTCACTCTATTCATGATGTTTTCATATTAACACATGATGTATTATGATCATCACCATTTAAATCGACTAAGCATAGACTCTTGTTCCAAAGGAGAAAAATAAAATTATTAGAAATATATGTATTTGTATGTCTGAGTAAATTTTTTGACTAGTGTGAGATTTTAATTTGAAAAGTTATAGATGTGTATTATAATTTTGTGTTGTCTTATATCGATACTTATATCTTTTTTTATATTTTTTATTTCAATTTTAATTTATGTCTTTAAATTTTTATAGAGTAAATTCACTGATAATATTATTATGGATATGTTTAGAATCATTATTTTATGTAAGGAGATTATGCTTTATTCATTTCAAATCAAATCAAATCATAATAAATCATATCAAATTTAATAAATTTTTTTTTTAAAAAATAAAATCCATGAAATTTTAAAAATCAAATTATTTCTTATTTTTAATATTTTAAATACAAAATTTAATTAAATTAAATTTATAAATCAAATTATTTCTTATTTTTTTACTTTCTAAACATACTTTATAAGAACGCAAGTGCCTTTGAATTTTCAAAATTTATCAATGTTCAGAATTCAAATTTATGCATGTGATGCCAGGGCATTTTGAATCATCATGACTCGTACTGTTTCTCTTCTCAATCTTTTTGCGTGACTTTTTTACCAAACTACCACTAGTGGTAAAATAATTTACCAAAATGTCATTTTTTAAACAATTTATCAAAATATCACCCTTTCAAAACTATTTCTCAAACTGCCACACTTTGATTCTACGTGGCATTTTTTATTTTTTCCTGAGCCACGTGGGATGCGCCAAAGAGCCTGATGCATCCCACGTGGTTCAAGACACTGAATACGCCATAACGTTTGACGCAACTTGTGTAGGACTCCAACCTATATATATTTTTTAGTATTCTCTGGTTATATACAAAGTGAATGCCACCAATGGCATCTCACAATCTCATTGGTTACTTGGACATGAGATTATGGTAACAGCTAACTAGGTGTCCTTTTTAGCATTAGATGATAATCAAATACAGATCAAATATTATAAAATTATTATTTTCTTTTCCCTTTGACTTTTTGACATCTATACTTTGTCATGTATTTATTTTTTAAATTCCTTATGAGTGTCGTGTTATACATTATTAGATTTTACTAATGTAAACTCGAGTGTTATAACATAACATTTGAATGATTTAAATTATAATGGGATGTGTGCTTAATATTTAAATAAAAGAAATTTTAAAGAAAATTGTGAGCATTAAAATCCAAATGCTTATGCATTCAGGCATTCAGATTCTATGGAATTTTTGACAGAATTTTTCCTAAATATTGACCTCTCCAAAAGCACACAAACTTGTTTAATTCCACCATAGTACCAAGATCAACAATAGAAATGAAACAACAAACATGTTCAATCCAACAAGGGTACCAAAATCATAATTGAAAATCATCAACAATAATTTAGTCAAAGCTACTAAATATAACATTCTAATATACACGTCAATGAGATGAGCCAGTATCAAAATGCGGTGGTCTGTGAGAGGGATCAGCTGAAGGACCTGGCTGATGAGTATGGTGGGTAACTCGGTGACGGGTAAGGATATGGGGGGTAAGGGTGTGGCGGGTACGGGTGTGGTGGGTAAGAATATGGTGGATAACCCGACGACGGGTAAGGATACGGTGGGTATGGGTGTGGTGGGTATGGTGGATATAGTGGATGATATGTAGGTGGTAGCTGAGTGGTCGGGTATGTAACAGTTACATCTAGAGTGGTAGCAGTGGTAACAGTGGGAGGAGGCTGAGTCGTGGGCTGACTCATAGAAATGGAGTCCTCAGGATGCTGAAGTCACGTCCGAGTGTTCGCTAACTCTCTCCTCCTTCTACGTCGCGTCCCCTATGCACTAGACTCCTCAGGTGGCCCTGCAATGTCATCTACTGTTGGAGCTGGACGAAGATGTTCCATGGTAATGCGATCATGCTCCTGCAATGAATGTAGGATCTGCGCAGCAGCTTCTCAAGCGACATCGTCACTAGTTGAACTGAACAAATGCTCTGCAATAACCGCATAAGGAATAGATAAAAAAAATATGTCATTATAATCACTACAAAATGCATATAGTAACTGGAGAATTGGTAAAGAGCTTACCACATTCCCAATAGACGCATCGGCGGTAGACAGCCAGCGTCTGGTAATTCTTTTATACCAACGCATGTACTCAGAACGCAAGGTGAGCGGTGCTTGCAATGGGGTTCCCCTAACAAGCTTCTCCCTTCGACTATCTCATGCTATTATGTACACAATATGTGTAGCTGGCCAATTTTCATCATGCCTATCTGCTAATGTAATTGAGTGCAAACTATCAGGCTGGTGCGGTCTCCGTGGGATGGGCTGGTCAAGACCAAACTGGCGCATCACCCGGTCTTGCTGGTGCTACTCAATAATGTGAAAACATATGAGAGGGACAATTGCTAATACTATGTCCCTACCAGTCACACAAGCCGATGGAAGTGATGCCACCCTCTCATCTGTGTAGGGTTGTCATATAATCTGTAAAATGATATGGACACTAACTTAAGAAGCAATATACATAAGTAATTAATTCAAATGAATGTAAAATAATATATACATCATCATTCTTAAGCTGGTCAAAGAACCAACGATAATAATCAAGTACGCCGGTCACAGTATCACTCAAAACTTTATACTTGCGCCACCTATTTGTGAGTCAAAGTATTATGAACGTAAGTGAGAAATAAAGCAAAGTAAGCAATGGAACAAAGTAATGTATAGAAATGATATGAAAAGAACTTACTGTCAGCCTAATGGACAAAATTGACCATGATCAGCAATCGTATAGAACACATCGGGCTCACAATGGTCCGCCAGTGAAAGGGCAAGTTGGGGGATCGGGTCTTGATCTAACAATCTCCAAAATGCAAGAGCAGATCATACGAGAGTCCAACTTGCGGTGATCTAATGACACAACTAGGTTGACGCAGGTGTGAGGTCCATTATATTTTGTAATCTGCCACATGTTCGACCTCTTGCTTTGTATGACCCTAACTCTCTAATTACAACCTTCGTCAAATCTAGGGCACTTAGCAGTTAGTCTTCATGAATCAGAATCTTTATTCTTGTACTCTTGATGCCTACGAATCGCATAATGTTTGAGGGTTGACTTCATGACATCTTTTGATGGAAACTACAAACCCTGATATAATTCATCATTTATGCTCCAAGTCCCACGACGATCTAATTCAAGCAAGTTATCAGGATTCTCCAATGCATCCCAATTGATCTGAGAGAATTGAGGACATGGTGACACAAACACAGATTCAGGGCCTGAAGGCACAACCATGGATTCTGGGGCAACCGACAATGGAGGGTCGTCTTCTTCTAAATTTTCTTCAACATCAAAGTTTTCTGCCTCTATGTCAGTATCTGAATCATCAACCTCAGCTCTATGTTCTTCATCTTTACTTGTTTCCCACACTGCATCTCTTACAAGTGGGTTATCAATTTCAACCGTTGCACCACCAATAATAATCATACTATATAACTCAACTGGATTAGAAGGACCAACTTGAGATTCTATTTGACCAGGAGCTTCAACATGCTCTTCATGCCCCCTTGTTTCTGCCTCAATATACAACTCCATCGAGGCCATGTTCAGAGTTTGAGAGAAATAATTTATCATGTATTTTACATCATCATCGTCTTCTAACCTTAGACCTATCCATTTCCATGAATTGTAGCATTGTGGACATCGATAGACAACCTTTGACATATATACACTTGCTTGGAGCATCAACTTTGAATGAATCTTATTTTTCAATCCATCCAAAGTCATATCGACTGTGATCACAATAGGCCTGGGAGGAGGACCTTGATACATGAGACCCCCTTCACCATCATACATTATCCCATTGAAGTAAATGAGCACATTAAAGGGGCTTTGCCATTTCAATCTCACTTCTGAAGAATAACAAATCAACACACATGCAATCAATTTATGCATGTCAATTATTTTACGTACAAATAATTTCCTAAGCCCTACAAATTTGAATTAAACTACATTTAGTTAATTAAAACATGTTAAGTACTTAAGAAAAAATTATACTTTTATTCTACGTACAATTAATTCATACAATTCACACTATTTATCATATTAATTACATTATTAATCAGTCAAGCAAAAAAATAATTGTAAAACCATTAAATACGTATAAAATAACATAAACATATAATTAACATTATTATATAGCCAACAAATTATAACACAAATATTTAAATATTAAAATAAATACTTACATACAAGGAATAATATCTAAATGATTAGAAGACACAACTTTTAGCAACAATTGAGAGCTAAGAGAGTTTAGAAAGAGAGAATTTGTAGAGAGAGAGTGAGAATTGAGAAAATGGGGTGAATGCCACGGATGGAGGGAGAGGGAATCATATATAGTTAAGTTAAGCGAACAAGTTTGATGTATTGAACAGGTTACGCTAAACTCTATGACGTATTCAGTGTTAAAATGCTCCAAAGAGCCTAGTGTATCCACGTAGATTGCGCCAAGCGTGTTGGTGTAACCTACGTAGATGCATCAGGCTCTTTGATGCATCTCATGTGACTCAGAAAAAAATAAAAAATATAATATAAGAATAAAGTGTGATAATTTAAGAAATAATTTAAAAAAATAATATTTTAATAAATTATTTTATTACTAGTTACAGTTTGATAAAAAAAAAAAGCCCACTTTGCGCTTTGTGGTAACCCCCACACCATGCCTAACGCCTTTGTCCAACTCACACTCTCGTCCTGTCATCATGTTGCGCTTTTCATGTGCGTGTTTATATTATATAAATTAGGTGCTCCAGTCTGATCTGAAAGCTACACTGTTTGGTCGATCGAAGAAGCTTCTTTTACTTTCATTTATCAAAATTCTTATATTAAATCTAGATTTGCCAGGTAATCTATTATGAGATAAGGAATCGAATAATTTATCAAGGTGCTTGTATTTTCCTATAATTCTTTATCTGTCATTGATAATCATATGCTTATTCTTGAACCTGTCAAATCAGGGGATATTTTAAGTTAGATACCGTTATTCCATGTATGCTTCTGGGTGCAGATACATGATTTGCCAGTGGGTTTTATGACACCAGTCATTGGCAAACATATGGGGAATTACATTGGTTCGTTTGTTGAGTACGACAACAATAACAATTCAGGAGTTTGGAGATCCTTCATGCGCATAAAAGTCAAGGTGGATGTTCGTTTGCCATTGAAGAAGGATAAGAAAGTTAAGAAACCTGGAGGGGAATGGCGTCTAATGAAATTTAAATATGAAAGATTGGGTGTGTTCTATTTTATTTGTGGGATCCTTGGTCATACAGAACATTTTTGTGAGAAGCTATTCACCATGGATAATGATGATGGAATACGAGGATGGGAGCCTGAACTACGTGTTGACAATAGGAGAGGTGGTGGAGGTGGTGGTTCACGGTGGCTGTGAGAAGGTCCAGAATGGCAGTTACAAAATCCCAATGAAAGTTCAGGAGCAGTTATTGGTAACTTTAATGTGCCTCAATCATGCATTAAAATACCCAATAATGAAGGGGCGGAAGGATCCGGTACAAATCATAATTGTCATAATGACTCAATGATCATTGATTTAAATACAGTTACAAAGAAAACAATCATACCGGAATTTGTGGAATCAGCATTAGTGGAAAATGTAAGTGCTAAAAATCAAATCTATGTGGTGGGCCATGATGCTGATGTGGAGGACTCTGCTGAACGGAAACGTAGAAGGGAGGCTGAGCAAGTTTCGAATATGAAGATTTTGGTACCGAAGGATGGAAGCCCAACAAATGATCATTTTTTAGTGGTAGGTCCTGGTCCCCAGGCCTACCAGGAACAATGAGTATCATCAGTTGGAACTGCCGAGGCCTGGGTAACCTGCGAGCAGTTCCTGTCCTTAAAGACCTGGTCCGTTCTTATAGAGCGGATCTTGTTTTTCTTTTTAAAACTCTAGTTCATAAAAATAAAGTGGAAGAAATTTGCAGGAAAATAAATTTTGATCATTCTTTCTCGGTGGATAGGGAGGGTTGGAGTGGTGGTGTTGCTGTTTTATGGAGAAGGAATTTTAATTACCAGATAATGTCTTTTTCCAGAAATTATATTGATATGGAAGTTTGAGATGGTAGCTTGGGTTGTTGGCGTATCACTGGCTTCTATGGGTTTCCGGAGAGGAGCAGAAGAAAGGATTCTTGGAATTTGATTAGACAACTTCACTCTATGTCTAATTTACCTTAGTGCATCATTGGTGACTTTAATGACATTTTATCTCCTGATGAGAAGCATGGAAGAGTAGAGCACCCTCAATGGTTGATTAGTGGGTTTAGAGAGGTTGTTGCTGATTGCAATCTTATTGATTTGGGGCTAGAAGGATATCCTTATACTTGGTCCAGGAGTAAAGGCACCAAGCAGGCAGTGGAGGAACAACTTGATAGAGCGTTGGTTTCTAGTGCGTGGTTTGACTTATTTCCACATGCTAGACTCCAAAATTTGCTGACGCCAATATCTGATCATAGTCCTATTCATCTAAAGTTGTTTCAGGTTAGGAGGGTGCATTATAAACGAAGGTTTCATTTTGAAAATGCATGGCTAAGTGAAGAAGGCCTTTCAGATGTGGTTCAGAATGGGTGGAGCGCGAGTCATGATGGGGATCTATTATCTAGACTTAAATCTTGTGCAGATTATCTGGAAACATGGGGGAGGGAGCTCAAAAACAAATTTCACTCTAAAATTAACGAAGTCAAGAAGGAGCTTCAAGCCTTGCGTGGATTGGAGGATGTAGTTTCTGTTGGAAAATTCAAAGGTCTTAGTCAGCGTATGACTGCTCTCTTGGTTCAAGAGGAAGCATATTGGAAACAGAGGGCAAAAGTGCATTGGTTGCAAGAAGGAGATAAAAACACAAAGTTTTTCCATAAAATGGCGACGGCTAGACGAAAGATAAATGCCATTACTCAATTACAAGATGACAATGGAAATTTGACTCATGATCGGGCGGGTATTTGTTAGATAGCCAAGGATTATTTTCAGAATTTATTCACTGCGGCTGCTAGCAACTATGATCCAGTGCTGGAAGTGATTCAGCCATCTGTTGATGACAGTGATAACAATATGCTGATTGCTCCCTTTGGAAAAGAGGAATTTCGGACAACTCTTTATCAGATGCATCTAGATAAAGCTCCAGGCCCTGACGGATTAAATCCTGCTTTTTACAGAAGATTTTGACACCTGTATGGTGATGAAATAACTACAGCTTGCTGTGCTTGGCTATATGATGGCTTTTTTCCCCCAACTGTCAATGACACTGTTATTGCTCTCATACCGAAATGTGATCAACCAACTTGCATGAAAGATTATAGGCCAATTTCTCTTTGCAATGTGATTTATAAAATTTTGTCAAAAGCTTTGGCAAATAGATTGAAGAGAATTTTGCCTAAAGTGATTTCTGAAGAGCAGTCTGCTTTTATAGTAGGACAGTCTATTATTGATAATGTTATGATGGCAGCGGAGATAACTCATTTCATGAAGTGTAAAAAGAGTGGGAGAAATGGAGATATGGCTCTGAAAGTGGATATTAGTAACGCATATGACCGTGTTGACTGGGGTTACCTTAAGAGTGTAATGCTTAGGATGGGTTTTCATGCTACTTGGGTTAAATGGATTATGCAATGTGTTAGCTCAGTTAATTTCTCAGTGAAGGTTAATAATGAGCTGATTAGTCCTGTTTTGCCTAGAAGAGGAATTAGACAAAGGGATCCTCTTTCCCCTTATTTATTTCTATTATGTTCAGAAGGGCTACGTGCTTTGATTCATAAAGTAGAAGCTGATGGCAGATTACATGGCATATCTATCTGTGGAGGGGCTCCATCCATTTCACACCTTTTGTTCGCAGATGACTGTTTTATGTTCTGTAGGGCAACTAAAAATGAGGTGCAAGCTCTTCAAAGCATTCTTCAAATGTATGAGACAACTTCTGGTCAAGCTATTAACATGAATAAGTCTGAAGTCCTCTTTAGTTCCAATACTTTAGAGTCTAAAAGGGCTACTCTCTCAGCTATGTTGGGGATATAGACAATGATTGGTGGTGGAAAATATTTGGGGATGCCATCTATGATTGGTCGCAATAGGAACGCAACCTTCAAGTTTGTTAAAGATAAAATTTGGAAGAAGATAAATTCTATGAGTGGTAAATTTCTATCTAAAGCTGGGTGTGAAGTGATGATTAAAGTTGTTCTTTAGTCTATTCCTACATATGTGATGAGTGTATATCTCCTTCCAAAATCTACTTGTGATGAAATTCAACGCATGCTAAATTCCTATTGGTGGGGTGCAAACGGAAGAGGGATAAAGTGGAAGTCTTGGGAGAAATTGTGTGTGAGGAAGGAGGATGGTGGTATGAATTTTCGAAATCTTCATGGCTTCAACTTGGCTATGCTTGGGAAACAAGGGTGGAAATTTATTTCTAACCCCAATGCTTTGGTTTCAAGACTCTTCAAAGCTAAATACTTCCCTAGAGGGGATTTTTTGGATTCCAATATTGGTCATAATCCTAGTTTTATTTGGAGAAGCATTTGGAGTTCCCGGGATGTGCTAAAACTTGGCTTGAGATGGAGAATTGGGGATGGAGAAGGAATTAATATATGGGGTCAGCCTTGGGTTAGGGGAATTGCAAACAACTATATTGGTCAACCCCCTCACCCTAGTGTGTCTTCATTAACAGTGAAGGATCTCATGATCCAGGATCGAAAGGAGTGGGATACAGTTTTGTTACACTCACTGTTTCCTAATCATATTGCTGTTATTATTAATCAAATGTATATTCCTGAGGATAATGGGGAAAACAGGAGGATATGGAGTTGTGACAATAGGGGATTTTATACGGTGAAGTCAGCATATAGACTGTTAATGGATTCGATCGCTGATTTTAATGATTATAAAGTAGAGGGTGTTTGGAGGTTGTTGTGGGATCTTAAAGTTCCAGCCAAAATTCGAGTGTTCACTTGGAAGGTCTGCTGTGATTGTCTCCCAACTCGTATTAGACTGCAAACAAAAGGTATATCTTGCCCTGCGTCTTGTGTTTTTTGCACGACTGCTATTGAGAATGGATGGCACATTTTTCTTATGTGTCCAACAAGTATTAATGTCTGGCAGCAAAGTGATTTGTGGAGTAGTATTCAACCAATTATGCATCAGGTGAATAACTTCACGGATCTTGTGTTCAAAGTGCTGGAAACTTTACAGCAGGACAAAGCGGCATTATTTGTTATGATCTTGTGGAGTTTATGGACTAGAAGAAATAATTGGTTATGGAAATCAGTGGAAGACAAGGCAGAGGTTGTGTTGGTTCGAGCAAGTACCACACTTGCGGATTGGAAGTCTGTTGCGGCTGTTCTCACAGAAACACACCAGCATTCAATGCAGACGTATACTGATACTTGGCTAAAACCACCTTTGGGTGTGCTGAAGTGCAATACGGATGCAACTTTTTTCCACAATAATACTAATTTGGGTTTTGGTGTTTGTGTTAGAGATAACTCAGGGCATTTTATAGTTGCTATAACTGGTTTTATACCTTATTCGCTGTCAGTGTTAGAGGGTGAAGCTTATGCAATTTTGCAAGCTTTGTTATGGCTTATAAATCTTAATTTGTTTTCAGTTATCATTGAAACTGATTGCAAGTTAGTAACGGATCGGCTTCAGCATGAGGAAGATGACATATCAGAATGTGGAATTATGTTAAATCAAATCAAAAACTTGCTTAGAATTTATTCTACTTTTTTTATTCACTTTGTTAGAAGAGAAGCTAATAGAGTGACTCGTGTTTTAGCTAGAAACTCTATTGATTTCCTCCATAATTCTATTTTTCATATAGTTTCTCATTGAATTGATCAAATTATTGAAATGAAAAAGATATGATTTTGTTACTGTCAAAAAAAAAAAAAAATGACCAGGGCAATGTTTGTCAAAGGGGCATTTAAACCCGGCCGTATATGGAGTAAAGAGTTTTATCAGAATTTCTTCAATCAGTTAAGTCAACTTGCATTTAATCACTTTTTTTTTGTACATATCTCTAATTACTTTCTAATAAATTATAAATTGAGAAAAAAATATTTTTGATAGAAGGGACAGTCATGACAAAAACAGAATTGATAAACACTCTTTTTAATTAATTTCACTTGAGAAAATAATTTTTTTCACCTGTCTCGTATGACACTAAAGTTCAAACGAGAACAGTTAGTGTGATAACTATCAACAAAATATGGAAAAAAAAATTAGATGAATATGATTTATTATATTATTATTTAGATATTTAAATTATTATTTGATATATATAAAAATATTATTAATAATTAATATAATTTTATAAATTTTTTTTATTATATTATATATATTAAATAATAATTTAAATATATATAATAAATTATATTCATCTAAAAATTACTCCCTCAATAGTGTGCTTTCAATAAGAGGTTCCGTGAACTTTTAATAAATATGTTCAGCTAACGTTTCAAAACATCTTTTGAAGCCAACTTTAATTATAAGTGCTTGAAACATTGAAATTGAAACATATAAAGCTTACACCTTTGTTTATTTAGTTTAAGGAAGTAGCTGTTAATGAAGTTATATTAAGCAAATATATTTATGGTGATTTCTATAATACATTTTAGATGTATAATTATATCATTTAAAAATAACGAGTTGTTAATATGTTTTTCATTAAATTTCTAATTCTAGAAGATAACATAGCGAGCTTAATTATTATTATTATTATTATTATTATTATTATTATTATTATTTAGTACATCTACTATAAAAGTCACTCCAAATATACTATAAGTCATTCAGATTTTAGAAAAATTCTTAAGTAGATACGGTCTATTACGTCATTATTTAGACACTTAAATTATTATTTGATATGTATAAAAATATTGTTAATAATTGGTGTAATTCTATGATGGTCCTCACTACCTTACACATGTCAAATAATGATCTGAGTGCCTATGATAGACTGTCCTCCACTTCCTATCCTCTTTTCTGTTCCACTAATCAAATTCTGCCAGCTAGGAAATAAATTACAAATTACAAATTATTTACATAAAAGAATAATTTTTAAGTGGACACGGTCTACCATAGACACTCAAATCATTATTTGACATGTGTAAGGCAGTGAGGACCATAATAAAATTATACCAATCATTAACAATACTTTTACACATGTCAAGTAATAATTTGAGTGCCTAAGTGATAACGTGGTAGACCGTATCCACCTAAGAATTTCTCTACATAAAGATGTTAATCCAAACCACCTCTTTCAATTTTGTCTCGGAACATTGAAGAGAGAATGGCAACAAACCTTCTATAGAGTCAACAACCCTTTTCTCCATCACATTTGTCTTCAACACCATTTTCTTTCTCTGATTTTGCTTCTTTCAATCCTGTGTTTGTCCTCGCCAACTTCAAAATTTGCCCCTTCAATTCCTGACCACCACCTTTCCTCCCTATCTGCCCGTTCTTAATTCCTCGGGTTCATCTGTCTCTGCCTTCCGAGTCCTCTTCTCTGAACACACTCAGTCCCTTGAAACCCCTCTATGTGATGCCCATTGCTCCTTCTACGGCATGCCCTATTTGGTCTTTACCACCGTTGTCCACATGCTTGATCGAACCATGGTTTGATGGTTCACGTTTCTCTCCGCTGCCTCTCTCCAATGCTCATTTGACAATGGTTCCAAAAGGGACTAAACGCCATGGAGTTGGAAGAGAAAGTGTAGTGTCGTAGAGTTGGAAGAGATAGTGCAACACCACATTGCCTTGATGATGAGAACAATGTTAAGAATCTTCAAATATCTGTTTTTAGATGGCAAAATTTAATTGGTGGGACAGTAATGCGAATAAGAAATTGAGACAAAAGATTTCTATCCTATTAAATAGTGTTTCGTACTCTACTTGAGGGGTGGTCGCCAGAGAGATCCAGATCGATCATCTGGCAGTTCGTTGATTGGAGATGAGGTAGAATACCTACAGAGGCACTTCGACCAATTAATCTTAGAGTCAAGATAATGATAAAGGTATAAGTAGAGAAAGATGAACATGCTGGCCTAAGATGTTAGGCGTAGGATGTTAGGTCAGTTTATATAGAGATCTGGATGATTGACTCTCTAAATATTTTCCGTTCAGACCATTTAGGATTCTGAACATTATGTCTGGTCATTATGGTGCGAAACTATTAACGACCAATGGTCATGATGGTGCCAAACGACCGATGATTGTTGGTGGATCATATTAAGCACGTGTTTATCGAATCGTTACCTATTTGAGTATAGGCCGATCGAATCTTGCATATATGACATCAATTTAAACTTTCATGAGCTTGGACCCAGGACAAACCAAATAGCATTCTCATTTTTTCCGTTTGCTTAGCATAAGAAAGAAAAACACCTCAGCTCAAGGATATGCAAAGCATTTAACATGCTCCATACTATTTTTGGAGTAGGATACTCCACGCCTTTTACCCATTTTAACTAGTTGCAATAGGTTTTTTTTTTTAATTGTATTTGAATTTATTGTTCACAAGTCCCTGGTAGTACCACCATCTTTCCATGTTTATATTGAACTTGTGTAGCATCAGTATTACACAATAAGGGGCAGCGACAATATTCTCATCAAGTCATCATCATCTCAACCCCATTTAATTATTCAAAACATTAGTAGCATCCTTCGATTAGCATTTGTTCATAAATTCTTGCTTTTCAACTTTAACTTGGTCTAGGTTAATGGTTGAATGGGTGTCAAAAGTGAACACTTGCAAAACTTTAATAACTAGGGATGTAGTATGTTTCGAGTATTGATCGAGACTTAGGTCGGTATAGTTCGGTAAATAAGAAGGAGACTCGCTGGAGACCGAAGACCTACATGCGAGGCAACAACAAGGTCAACGACAACTAGACAAGTCAGTAGAATGATTGCAAAGTATGTTGGTTTGAGTGTTTGGGTAAAGATGGAATATGTCTGACTTAGGGAAGCCAGTTATATAGAGATATGAGGATTGACTCCTCGGATATTCTATGTTCAGGCCATTTAGGGTTCCGAACGTTAGAATTTATTAATGCCTGGTTATTATGATTTGAAATTGTTTCTAACTATTGTAGACAAGGGCACCGAACAACCAAGGACCGTTGATGACTCATAATCAATTTGTGATAAATGGTTTGCTACCCGTTTGGGTATAGTTTGGTCAGGTTGATTCGGAGCGTCCTGGTGTCGTTGTTCAAGAATGGGCATAACATATGGAAGTTAGGCTTGCACAGTTGGCCCATTAAGATCTGTTCCGATCAAGGCTGGCTTACTATAATGTTTATGACAGTCCACAGCCTCTTAGATCGGTTGTCCGTGAGGATAAACCAAACTTATGAATGGTCAGATGACAATTGATCTAAACGGTCTATAGATTTTGTCTAAATTTGTGTCAGACAATCAAGCTCAATCACCGAAAAATTGAATCTGGGCAGTAGAAATACAAAATCCCAAAGTACTACTAAGTTTTCAAAATACAAAAGAAATTGTTAATAAAATTAACAAATTCATCTAATTCAAAATGCAACTTTTCTTTCCCTGTTAATTTATTGAAGAGTGAAAGCGAGTTTCCAAAAGTACCTAATAAGAAGTTTCACGGTTATGGATTTTTGGTTTTTTCATCTTTTATTTTTATTTTTGAGCATTCACCAAAAAAGACACCAATGGTGATGATCTGTTGGAGGTGCAATGGAGTTGTTCCGTCTTTTACTTGAGGGGAGGTCGCCAGAGAACCTCAAGTCGGTCGTTCGACAATTACCCATGGAAGACGAGGTGGAATACGCATTGAGGCGCACTTTCGACCGATTAGTTCGAGGGCATACCATACAAGTAAGAGTAGAGAAGAATGAACATATCTAGTCTAGATTGTCAAGTCGGTTTATATAGAGATCTAGAGGACAGACTATCCGAATACCTATCGCTCAAGGCATTTAGGATTCTGACCGTTATGTCTGGTTATTATGACGCGAGACATTATGTCTGGGCATTATGACGCAAGACCGTTATGTCTGTTGGTAGATTGTATTAAACACATGTTTTATTGAGTCGTTATTTATTCGGGTATAGACTGATCAGACCTTACAGAAATAGATCTAGCTTACGGTTGGATGGCAATTGGATCAGGACGGTCCAGGAGCTCTGCTTGTTTGTGAGGGGTCGCAGGAGTTAGACTGTATTCATTTTTGTTTCTAGTGTAAGTTAGGTCTCTATTCTGATTGAGCGATTATTTGCAAAGGTATGAAATATGTATGAGTGGTTCTATTTGTTAGTGAATCTGAAGATGAAGTAGACGACGATGAAGATGAGGACGATGATAGTGTTGCTCTGACAGCGACGGGAACGATGACGATGTAGAAGAAGGAGACAACCCAACATAAATTAATAAGGACTATAAAAACAAAAAAAAAGAAATCGGTAGCCATTAACCTGCCCAACAATTACACTTTCAAGCAACCATTCTTATTTTTAGACATTAAATCAACGGCACAGAATATCCATTTTGCATAAAAAGTTTGGAGTATTGTAAAAGTTTCCGCAAATCACAATCTAATTCTTTTCTTAAATGTAGTAGATTTATTGTTCTATGCAGCCAGGTTCAAGTTGGCACTAATAATCAACATGATGTGGACGTTACCCCACAAAAAATTTTGGCACGTGGGTTTTACTTTAGGACGAATTAAAGACCATGCGGCCCCGTTTTGTAAAGACGAAAAAGATGCCATGACGGTGTTTCCCACCTTGCTGTATACGACCCTACCCTACGCCTCCTACATCCTAGTTTCAATCCTTAACGTGAATCATGAGGCAATGATTTTTTAAACATACATAATAATACGAGCTAAGCAAAACCCGTATATACACGTATATCAGGACATACAGAATCACAAACGAAAAAGGTGGAATAATACTATATTCGAATTTTTACACATATATTATTTTATATTATTTAATTATAATTAATTTCATCTTTTATTTTTCATATATATGTACGCTCTAATTCTAATTTTAATTTTAATACATACACCAAATATGAAATGATGTAATTATATCTAATATAAACCAAACATTATCTAAAAATGAAAATTTTTGAACAAAATTTAAAATAATACCTAAATTGGTGGTTAAAAATGAAATTTTTCATGGCTTAGCAGCAGTGATAGTGATAAAAAGAAATGGATATTTATAAAAATAATTTGACATTTAAGTTAGATTATACATAAAATTAATAATATTTAAAATTAAATGTATATTTTTATAACTTTGTAAAATATTTATAAAAATATTTTAAGTGATAATAATTGTAATTTAATTTAAATTAAATATTATTATTTAATATCAGAATTTATGATATTATCATATTTTATAATTAATTTTTTATTTATATAAATTGTAATTAATGTTCATATTTATAAAAAATTAATAAAAAATTTATTCATCATAAATAATTAAATTAACTTATCTAATAAAATATATAAAAATTTAAAATTTTACTTTAATAGATCAAATTACTCTTAAAACACTTATCCAAAAAATATGTTCGGAACAGAAAGTATACAGGATCATAAAGAAATGTCGTACGTTTTTATTATTTAATCATTTCGTTGAATCTATATGCAATATCTCAAATGATTTTTCTCCTTCGTCATTTATCTGCCTCATTCCTAGAAAATAGAAAGTTTTCTTATTATAATACAGCAGCTCTTCTAGACAAGTTATTTTATATACACCGAAAGCAAAAGGCAAAGATGTGCAGTGAAGATAGTACAGCTCATAAAAATCTTCTAATCAGTGGACCATTTTTTCAATCAACTATTATTATTTAATATTTATTTGGATTAAAATTTATAAATTCAAATTTGGATCAATTTAATTTTATAAATTTAAATTTAATTAAAAATAAATTTAGAATAATATAATTTATATTTTTAAATTTTTATTTTAAAAATTAATTTGATAAAATAAATATTATTTAAAAAAATTAAAATTACTTTTAAAATAAAATTTTTAAAAAATATCTCAAACAAAATTTTGTCTTAAAAAAATTTAAAACTTTACTCTAATTAAAATTTAGGATAATTTTTTTATTAAAATTAACTAAATTTTATCAACAACAAATTTTTCCAAACAAAACTAAACATTTATTAATGGAAAATTATTATCCTACCGCTTGGTAATATTAACATACTATTTCAACATCGTTAAGCATCGCTCTTGAAACCATTCTGCAAAAAGCACTAAATCACGTCGTTTTTTTTTTTTTTAAGATACGTCCATTTAATCACTTTTTTTTCTTCGTTAACCAATTTATTTTACGGCATAAAAAATCATGCAGTAAAATTTGTCATTAACTAACTTCTATACTTAATGTAATTAACCACGTTCTTCATTAACTAACTTTGCTTTTATACGTGAAAAAGTTAGTTAATGAAGTTAACAAAAAAAGTATAATTACTTATTAATGAAAGATTTTAAATTTTTAAATAAGTTGGTTGCTAATCCAAGAACAAAAAAGTGATTAACGACGTATTTTTATATACTAAAAAACAGAAAAAATCTGATCGTAAACATTTATGAAAAACCACGTCGATGTTGAAATTGATCAGACGCCTAAGATTATCGGGATTGTTTATTAATCTTCCTAAAGAGTGTGTTTGGAATGAATAAAAATAGGAAATGATTTGGTTTGATTTAATTTGAATTGATTTAATTTGATTTAAAAATCAAATTTTGTGTTTGGAACTTAAAAAAAAAAGATTTGAATTGATTTATAAATCAAATTTTATGTTTGAAATTCATTAAAATAAGAATTGATTTGATTTGATTTTATTATTTTACATTTTAACCCTTATGAGAGGTGGTTAGAGGTTGTTATTAAAAGTAAAATAGTCTATTCATTTTAAATCAAATCAAATCCTAATAAATTTTTATCAAAATTGATAGAATTTCTAAAACAAAAGAAATAAAATCTATATGATTTTAGAAATCAAATCATTTCTTATTTTTTAACATTTCAAACACAAAATTTAATTAAATTTAATTTATAAATTAAATCATTTCCTATTTTATTACATTCTAAACACACTCAAAAAAATACATTTGGGGCTCTTATTAACCCTCAAAGAGCAGACAAGGTTAGCCGACCATGGACAACCCAATCCCCTTCTTTATCAATTATCGTAGCCTTATGTGACACCTTACCTGTCTACATGTCCTTATTAAGTATTAACCAATAAAATAAAAGACATTTAAAACAAACCCGTTTCCATCTAATTCTCTTGTCGTTTTACTCATAACCCAAGACAAGGTTGAACTCGTGCCGCACCTGCACTACAGTGTAGTCCCCACAGCACCCACAGTCCAACACCACGTAATAACTAAATATTCCTTTGGGAACTAAGTAGAAAGAAAAAAGATAATCTAACGTTTTTTTGAGTTGTATTATTATTTATATTTTTTAAGGAATATAATTAAATAAGAAAAAATAATAAAAATATATATAATAAATTATATTAAATAAAATATGAAAATAAATATTTGTATTATTTAATGTAAGAGTATAAAAATTGAAATATAAAAATAGGTAATTAGCATTAAATGCAACGACAGTTTCGTAAATAGATCCTGGGTTGAGGTCAGTTTTCGATCACAATTCACAACTCGAAGTCACAACGGAGTTACACTGCACTACACCACCTTTGCTTCTGCTTCACTCTAGCGTGAAACCGCCACTTTCTCTCTCTTCCGCGTTTTGCGTTATACCTGAAGAAACGGTCTCAGACAGATTGCAACAACCTAGAGAGAGAGAGAGAAAAAAAGGCACCGGGAACAGTGCCACATACTTTGATGCCGAATCCCGAGGCTCACCGTCACCACCACCGGTCCAAGGCTCGACCGTCAACTTCGGCGGAAGCTCCGGCTCGACCGCCCCTTCCTTCTGCTCGACCACCGCTTCCTCCTGCTCGACCGCCGGTTCGGCCCAGGGTTCCTCTCCGGCAGTTGCTACGGGTGGCATCGGTAGCCAGTGGTATTCAGTTCGGTTGGGCCTTGCAGCTCTCTCTCCTCACTCCTTATGTTCAGCAGCTGGGGATCCCTCACCAATGGGCCAGCATCATCTGGCTCTGCGGCCCGGTCTCCGGTCTCTTCGTTCAGCCCCTTGTGGGCCTCATGAGCGACCGGTGCACCAGCCGGTTCGGTCGCCGGCGACCGTTCATTTTGGTCGGCGCGGCGTCGATCGTCGTCGCCGTCATCATCATCGGTTTCGCAGCCGATGTCGGCTGGTTGCTCGGCGACACCGAGAATTTCCGGCCGTGGGCGATAACGGTTTTCGTGATCGGGTTTTGGATTCTGGACGTGGCTAACAACGTGACTCAAGGTCCCTGTAGAGCTTTGCTCGGTGACCTCACTAGTAAGCTCTTGTTCTTGTCCCTCTGATTGTTGAATTTGCAATCCGTAATTGAACTTTTCACTCTTCTCGTGAAGCACTGTTTTTTTTTTTTTTTTGTCTTTTTTAATTTCACTTTTCATTTTGAAATTTAGATTTATAGAGTTTTGATTTTACATTAATGCAATTTGTATAGTTTAAGAAAGATTAAGCTACATCAGTTGACTTGGATGGCTCTTGAAGCATCTCACTGTTATAGCATGATTTTACCTTTTTGTCTAGTAGTTGAATGGTTAGTGAACTATGATCACTCTAATAGTCTAATCAGCATGAGTATTTACTATTGACCAGAATTTATCGAACATTCCTTTGGTGAAATATTTACCAAATAGTAAATTTGGTGTTCAATTTTGGAAAAGTGCTGTGTGCTTCTGTTATAGATCAGCAACTTTATAGTTTTTGTTTGATACGTAGAATGCAATGATTAAATCATATCACATGTGTCAAGGATTATTTAGTCAAGGGACATAAGAGCTTCTTTGTTGCAACTAAACCAAGTTGATAGTTTGGGTCAAAATTGCAACAAAGACGCTCTTTTGGAGCAAAATTAAAATCTTGAGGAACACAAGTATACTTTGGTTATGGATATATCCTCTCTCTGCATGCTAGTTGAGGGGTTCTACCATTTTCATTCTATACCTTTGTTGATTCATAAGCTATTGTAGCTAGACTTGTAGTTGAGTGCGATAGAACCAAGAGGGGGGTGAATAGGTTCTATGTGTTCAATAACAGAAAATTTAGAAATTAAAAACTTATGCAAATGCAACACAATTAACTATGGATGACGAAAATGAAAAGGAGATAGGGATGGAAAGATTGCACAAACGATTTATACTAGTTTGGCCACAACGCGTGACTTACATCTAGTCTCTTAGCAACCGTCCAAGATTTTCTTCACTTTTTATCGAATTCTTGTTTACAAGGATTTTGACAAACCTTCCTCTACCTTAGCCCCAAAGTAGAGTATACAGTGGTTTCTTTCTCCCAAAGACACCACCAAACGTCCCTCAACTTCTACTCGAAGAAGAGTATACTGTGGTTTCTTTCTCTTAAGGATACTACAAACCTTCCTCAACTTCTACTCAAAGAAGAGTAACAATTCAAATGCTCTTACAAAGTGAGCTACAATAATTTCACAAAGACTCTCTCTTACTAGAGTGGATAAGCAAATATGAAGTTCCAAGAATGAGGAAGAATAGAAGATTGCAAGAACACAACAGTTCCTCTCTTTTTCTTTTTGCAAGAGTGATATTGATCTTCTCCAAGGCTTCTCTTTTATAGAAGATGGTTGTCCACCAATGTTTCTAACCGTTGGAGGATTGAAAGAATCAAGGAATGACCTCTTTAATGTATTGAAAGTGAATCCCATGTGAAATCACATAGTTGCTATTTCTGTTCGCTGTAGTTGCTGTTTCGCCCGGTAATTGCTAGAATAGTTACTTTTTTTCTCTATTTTCAGTATTGCAGCAAATTTGTAACTTCTGAACGTTGGAACGAAGATTCCATCTCATTAAGGCTCCAACCTAGTCATAATGGTGTAGACAAAATTAATCCATTATCATATATTAATTCCAAACTTTTCCATAAATAAGAATCCACATAATGAATACACAAAATCAATAATTCGTCACATGTTAAAAACTAATCAACCTCAATTTGAAATTCAAATATAAAGCACATGCTAAAAACCATCTTTAACATTTAAGCAACGTTAAGGGATTTAAATAAATCAATCTCAACTAATAAGGGAATTTGAATAAATCAAACACATGCTCAAGTAACTTAATTTACATATCATCATCAAAACTTAAAAACGCAACAGAGTGCTTTCTTTGAAACTAATGGTTGTGGAAGGTGTATGATTTTTTACTTTAGTTGCGGTCTTGCATTTTTTTTCAATTGCTATGTATTTTTCTTTGATAGATAAAGAAACTAATATCTATTGAAAGCTAAACTTAATCACTGCATAGTTTTATGTGTAAAACTAAAAGATGAAAAAGAAAATCATGCATGCATAAGATTATATGGAGATTAGTGCAAACTGCTAAGCATTTCAAACCATGGTTCATTTATTAAATTTAATGTGGGTACAACTGGTTTCTGTTTATAAGCTGTCTCCAGTAGTCTCATTTGATCTTTATTTAATGGTGGATATCATACATGAAGTTATTGATTTTTTAAGGACACAACTATTGTTCATGTTTGGATTGAGCCACCATTATATAGTCATGGGTCATTTATTTGCCAGAAGTAGTTTGATTGTCTATTTTGTTAGGTTGTGAGCTGCTGGTTTAAGTTGTTAATATTTTTATAAGTTTCAAATTTGCAATCTTTTCGTTGAGTATTTGGGGTAGTTT
The DNA here is from genome assembly GCA_029884605.1 of Ormosia emarginata. NCBI lineage: Eukaryota > Viridiplantae > Streptophyta > Magnoliopsida > Fabales > Fabaceae > Ormosia > Ormosia emarginata. The sequence goes on from JAQQTP010000072.1 coordinate 30,152,904, forward strand.
CAGCTTTGAAAATTAATTTGGCATAGAGCAGTCTGGCTACTAGCAATGCAGAGAATCAAGTTTTTACTCTTCTGCAACTTTGGCTGGGTGTCAGGTTCTCCATAGGACATTTACTTGTTTGGGGGTCCCTTTGGGTGGAGATCCTTGTGTTGCTTCTTTTTGAGACCCTGTGATGTAGAAGATCTTTAAATGACTGGATAAATTGGGAGGTTTCCTTTTTTATTTTGGGAGGTCATGCTACTCTTATTTAGGATTTTCTTAAATAAAAGATTTTTTTTTTAAAAAAGAATCTATTGGAACAGATATGGAAGGTTTACTAAGAAATAGGAGGAAGAAAGAATTTATTTAGGCTTATTTTCCCCTCATCCCTCTTGATTAGTTATCTTTGTTCAGCAGGGGTTGCATAGAGGATTGAGAAGATTGAAAGATTGTTTTTGGTCAGGGATGGGAGAGAAAAGAGTGATCATTTGGTTATTTGGGACATTTGTTTGTAGGCCTAAAGGAGACAAGGGTTTGGGTCTTGGTAAGCTTTTAGAAGCCAAGGAGCAGAGATGAATCCAAAATTGAAGGATGTTATTTTAAGGGGGGGGGGGGGGTTGTGGGGGGAGCAACTAGGTAATTGATGAATATTTTATGAAATTCATGTAGCAAGAGTGAGTTCCCCTCTTTGCTCTTAAGTTCTGATAATAACCAGAAATAAAAATATTAAACAGGGTTACTGTTATTATTTGAAAGAGGGGTGAAGCGAGAGGTAACGTAGGTTCAAACCCCTCTCCCCGTCTCCCAGAGGAACTTAACCCAATATCTGAAGGATTAGGCTAACTTAAAGTTTTATATATGGGGCCATACAAAAGATCTCTCCTTGGCTGGGGCGGGGTTCTGCGTACCACCCGAGATCTGACTCAGCTAAATGTTAAGAGAAAGGAATAATCTCTTATTAAAAAGGTCTAACACATACACGAATTCTCATGCACATATGCTGCATTGTTATATCAACTAATCTATTAGGTGCAAAGAGCCTGCTATGAAGTAATGTTTTTTCCTCTGCCATAAATCTTTAGCACCTCTCTTGGAATTATTCTTTTCCCTCTATCCACATTTATCCTTGAGTTTTTCACCTGAAACAAAAGTAAGTGATGTGAAATCTGAAATAAATAAAGGAAAGAAGAATCCAGCATCAAATATTGGAGGATGTGAGGAAACACATTGTTTATACCAGATTTGGCAGAAAATTTTCTTCTATCCCATGTCTTCTAGACGGTAGGATTGGATGAGCTACTAAGATTTTTTATTCCAAAAATCTGGATGAAACGATCCCATTTAAAAGGTGGGATATAACCAGGTTAGTTGAAAATAAATTAGTTCTGCATCGATTGTTACCAAACTCCTCTGTCCAGATGATCTTCTGCTTGATATTTACTGTTGAATACAGTTCTCCATTAATTTAAAAGGACATAGTAATTATCTTTTATTTTCATCATATCTTATCTAAATTGCTCTGTAAAGATAACCTAAATGTCTGAATAAATTTATGAGACATCATCTGCCTTGTATGCCACAATAATTCTATCACTTACTTTAGACATGTAAAATAAACAAAACATTGACACCCCTCTTCATTCTTTTCTTTATCTTTTTCTTCTTTGGAATGTTAGGCAAGGATCCTCGAAGGACACGTGTTGCAAATGCTTATTTCTCACTGTGTATGGCTATTGGTAACATTCTTGGCTATGCAACTGGATCATACAGTGGTTGGTACAAGGTTTTTACTTTCACACGTACCTCTGCATGCACTATTAGTTGTGCAAATCTCAAGTCTGCTTTCTTTCTCGACATTGCTTTCATTGTGGTCACCACATATGTCAGCATCATGGCAGCTCATGAAGTGCCCCTAAGTTCAAGTGGGGCAGCCCATACTGAAGAAAGGGCAGGAGAGTCAGGTAGCACGGAAGAAGCTTTCATGTGGGAGCTATTTGGGACATTCAAATATTTTTCAACCCCTATATGGATAATACTGTCTGTTACTGCTCTAACATGGATTGGGTGGTTCCCATTTACTCTCTTTGATACTGATTGGATGGGTCGAGAGATTTATGGTGGTGATCCAAATGAAGGAGGCCTTAATTATGATACTGGGGTTAGAATGGGAGCACTTGGTTTATTGCTTAACTCAGTTGTTCTTGGAATAACATCATTGCTCATGGAGAGGCTATGCAGGAAGCGAGGGGCCGGTTTTGTGTGGGGAATCTCAAATATCCTAATGGCTGTCTGCTTTCTTGCAATACTTGTAGTAACCTATGTGGCAAATAACATTGGTTATGCAGGGAAAGATCTACCACCAGCTGGCATTGTGATAGCTGCATTGATAATCTTTACCATTCTTGGGTTTCCATTGGCAGTAAGTTGCTCTAACTACTCCTAAAAGCATATTGTTCCTTTCCTGTCAATATTGAAGGCAGCTTTACGTCTCATGTCCATTAAGAGAAGGACTCAAATTTTGTTGTTCTTGCATTCTTTTTGAAATGCTAGTGGCTCATGCTTATGAATTATATTGACTTGGTCTTGGCTGCATAATCTCCTTAGCTCAAACTGACCTATCCTGTATAACCTTTTTTTGTTTGGTACAATCCTTGTGAGACCTTTCAATTTGAGTAACATGATGTGTCAGAAATGCAAATTTGGAAATGATCCCATAAATAGTGAACAAGTTGAAATTATATATACTATTTGATTAATTTAATGTGACTTATCTCAGATTATTTACTGCAGATCACTTACAGTGTTCCATATGCCTTAATTTCCACGCATATTGAGTCATTGGGACTTGGCCAAGGTGGGCTTCTAGTCATGGCCTTGTTTATTCATTCTTGGAGATGTGACTGTAGAACTATTTATATGAATTGTTGGTACTTACAGGGTTATCGATGGGTGTCCTAAATCTGGCAATAGTGATCCCGCAGGTATTTCTTCTTTTGAATTCCTTTTATTTATAATTAAAGTTGAATTACCGTTATTTTGTACCCACCTAATAGGTAGAATTATCTTAGTAGATGTTCATTTGAACTTAGTCAATTTTATAATTTAAAATATGTTATCTTGAATTGAATGTAATGAGTGGTCCTGAGTCTTGAGGTGAATATGTGCAGCTTCATGCCACTTGATAAAACAACATAATTTACATAATCAAATAATTGAGGTTGACATGTCATTTGATACCATGAGTGGCAAGAGGCAGTTAGATGTTATAATCTGTGATCCCTAACTGTGCATTTGCCTTCATTAAAACAGGACTTTTAGGTCTCAAGGATTTTTGCTGAGTAATATCATCAGTGAAGTAAAATGATCGAAAGGAGTTCTTGTTTTTTAGGGCAGCCGTCATTGTGGCTGCCACTTCACCTCCAATGTTCCGGAAGGACACTTGGCGGTGACAGACCGGTCCGACGCCGGGGGAGGGCTGGCGGGACCGACTGACGGCCAGAGGCGTTGTGGGCTGTTACTTTCTCGTTCAAACACAATTTCTGGGTGACCCGCTCGGTTTCCAGCGAAGCTTTGGTTGTGGGTGGTTGTTGGCTGTATTCCCCGGTCCAGAGAGGTGCGACGCCGGTAAGGAGGGTCGCCGACGTGTAGGTTTCTGGCGTAGCACTCCGTCGAGACATTCCTGTCTCTGTTTGACCCGTTCTGACGCTGTTTGGGACGTTTTGCTTCGTTTTTTTGGTGGTTTTTTCCCTCCTTCTTGACTTCAGCCTCTGTTTTTGTGGATTTGGCTTGTTTTGTGAGTATGGGAGAGTCCTGAATTTGTAAATTTTTTATCAGTTCGACCTTCTTATCTAATGGGAGGTGTTAAGCTGATTGCCATTGAAGCCAAATGCTTTGACTTAGTGCTTGAAGATGAGGGCAAGTTCTTTCGTTTACAAGTGATAGAGAGGGGTTGTAGGTTTATAAAAGCTCTGTTGCTGGGCAGAGATGCTTCTTTTTTGCTCCTATCCTCTTTCAAGGAAAAAGCCTTGTTCGCTGATCCCTCCTTCATAAGGCATTTCAAAGGTAAGGGCAAAGTCTTCTTTGTTTTCCGGGGCCGAAATAAGAGAGGTCGATATGTGTTGGTGACAGAATTCTTTGGTAATGGAAGGAGGAATTCGGTTATTGTCCCTGAGGGTCGTTTGTGCGCAGGGTGGAATCATTTCAGGAGGGCTTTATCAGAATTGTTGGTGGCAAATCCTTTGAAGGGTGCTGCGAAACATTCCAAACAATGCTATCCATTAATTCACCAGTCATTGATCAGGGGAAAATCTTACTCTAATGCGGTCAAGAATGGAGGCACTAGTCAAGATCATCGTGGTGTTCGTATTGTGAAACCTGTGGTTAAGGGTTTGTTTTTAAGGCAAGAGCTAGGCTGTAAGGAGAATGATTTTGGTCAATCTTTGAGAATTGACGTTGACCTAGGAGGGAAAAGGTTTGTGAAATGGGTTAATGAAGGGATTGAAGCCAAGAGACACAAAGACAGTGTTTTCTCAAGATTAGGACTCAAGGTGGATGTCTTTTCAAGGTTAGGACTGAAATTGACTTATCCTCAAACCATTTCAACAGTTGGACCATCTATTCGGTTTGGAGAAAGGAATGTAAAGATCAAGCAAATTTGGGTTCCTAAGGTGTATTCATGTAGGCCAGCGACGGGAACCTCTTCAAGCCTTCTAGCTCCTCTTTTTTCTGGTTCTCAGCATGGTTGCAATGGGCAAAATCTTGTGGGTGGTTTGGATGTAGCGGGTCATGTTGAAACAGAGAGTGCTAGGACAACTTCGGGTGTGGCCGTTTCCGCTAAGATTGATTTTCCCCCTATTCCTCTGAACGCTACTGTTCAAGTTGTCGAGTGTGTTCCTATTCAGCACTCTCCCCTGTCAAATATGCAACCTGAGATATCAAAGGGTAGGGATAAGCAGGAGGGTATTTGGGTGTAAGATATTTCTGATTCTACATTTGACTCAAATTTCTCCTCTCAAGATGAAGGTGAAGATTTACGAGTCAATTTTTGATTTGGAAGCTTCTGAAGAGGGTGGCTTGCTCATTCATAATTTGCAGCAACTTCTTCTGGACTGCACTAAAAAAGGCAGCAATCTTCTTGAACCTGAGATGGACTTGTCAGGAATTCCCGAACTTTTTGAACAAGGACTTGGAGAAGAGGATGAGGGGTCTCCTTCTAGTCTTGAAATTGATGTTAATTCTGTTAAGGACAACTATGTTCAGACTCAAGATTTGTCTAATTCAGGGAGTGTTCATCACATTTTAATTCCTCAATTTTCAAACTCACTTTCTGCAGTTGATCTTGTCTCTCCTCCTGTTCCTTTTTGTGCTCAATCTTCTATGGTTTTTTAAAGTGAAAAAATTGAGAACTCTCTTCAAGGAGATGGGCTTCTTCCTATTCCGATGCCAACCTCTTCTTCTAGCTTACTCAACAATGCCAAAGGGGACAAAGTTGAGGAAAGTGTCAAAGATCTTAGTTGCCATGCCAGTAGTGACAGGGACAATTTGAGTTCTCATCCTTTGATTCAAGAGTTAGGGGTCAAGATGGTCAATTCAGGGGTGGTCTAGCTTCTCAGTTGATTCTTAGTCAACTTATGTTCGTAAGAAAAAGAGGTTAACTAGAGAATTGGATCGTTTGGTTTCTACCATTAACTATGGAGGGAAGGTTGGAAAGCTGGATGGTAAGTTAGTTAATGAAGATTCTTAGTTGGAATGTAAGAGGGATAGCTAGTTTTCCGAAACGTAAGAGAGTTAGGGCGATAATCTACAAAGTAACTCCTGACGTAGTTTTGCTTCAAGAAACCAAGCTTGAGGATCTGGATGCGTTAATAGTTAGGGACCTGTGGGATTCTAGATTTAAGGATTAGGAGTGCATCCCTTCTCTTGGAGCGTCGGGAGGTATGTTGATCATTTGGGACACTAGGTTTGCCTCTAAGGTTGATTCCATCTTCGGTATCTTTTCGGTGTCTGTCTTGTTAGATGTAAAAGGGAGAGGTCAGTGGTGGATTACCTCGGTTTATGGCCCCAATAATCCTAGACAGCGTTCTTTCTTTTGGGAAGAGCTAGGTTTTTTGTCTTCCTTTTATGGGTCGCATCGGTGTCTAGGTAGGGATTTCAATGCAGTTAGATCCCCAGCCAAAAAGCTGGGTGGCGATCGTCTCACTTCTTCTATGAGGGGTTTTGATAGTTTTATTAGGGAGTGTAATCTTAGGGATATTCCCCTCTCCAATGCTAGATTCACCTAGTCAGCTAGATTCACCTAGTCAGCTAGAATGCAATACACTGTTGCTTCTCGGTTGGATAGATTCCTACTTACCTCTATATGGGAGGATGCTCTTCCTGATCTGGTGCAAGAGAGCTTATCTCGTTCTTTTTCTGATCACTTCCCTATCGTGTTGGAATCAAGTAAGGTGAAATGGGGCCCTACTCCTTTTAGGTTTGAGAACATGTGGTTTAGCCATCACTCTTTTTTCCCTTTTGTTAAGGAGGTTTTGAGTACAGCTTCTGTTGAGGGCTGGGAAGGTTTTAAAATTATGAGGAAATTAAAACTTCTCAAGGAAAAGCTGAAAGAATGGAATAAGTTGGTCTTTGGGGACATTCGGATTAGAAAAGAAAATATTTTGAAAGAGATTGACTCATTGGATAGGTTGGAGTTAGAGGGTAATCTCTCAGAGGTTCTGTGTGCTAGGAGGCAGAAGCTAAGACTAGATTTAGATGAAATTCTAGTTAGGGAAGAATCTAGTTGGAGACAAAAGATGAAATTTCAATGGGCTAAGGATGGGGATGCTAATTCCAAGTTATTTCATAGGGTGGCTTCAGGAAGGCGTAGAAAGAGTTTAATTAAGGAGCTGGAACTTGAGGATGGTAGTGTTGTTAGAGATATTGAGGTCATTGCTGCTGAAATCTCTAGGTTTTACTCTGAGTTGTTCGCTGAAGATATGCCTATTAGGCCTTTCATTGAAGATTTGGATTGGTGTCCCATTGCTTCAGATAAGGCTCGTTGGTTGGAAAGGCCTTTTGAGGAGGAAGAAATCCGTAGGGCTGTTTTTAGTTTAGGGAAAGGCAAAGCGCCTGGTCCTGATGGTTTTACTTTTGATTTCTTTCAAAATTGTTGGGATATTGTCAAGCTTGACCTTCTTAGAATGTTTGTTGAATTCTTCCTTAATGGCAAAATTGGAGCTTGCATGAACTCAACTTTCATCTCTCTTGTTCCCAAGAAGGATAGGTTGATTAAAGTAAAGGACTTTCGACCTATCAGTTTAGTATCTAGTGTTTATAAGATCATAACAAAAGTTCTTGCTTCGAGGTTGAGTGAGGTCCTTTCTGATACCATCTCTGAGAACCAAAGTGCTTTTATTCCGAGTAGGCAAATTCTTGATACTGCTCTCATTGCTAATGAGGTGGTGGATGATGTTAGATCCAAGAGAAAAGATGGTCTTGTTTTTAAGTTAGACTTTGAGAAAGCTTATGATCGGGTTAGTTGGGGATTTTTGGACAATGTCTTAGATAGGAAAGGTTTTGGGGTAAGGTGGAGAAATTGGATTTCGGGGTGCTTATCCTCTTCCACCTTTGTAGTCATAGTGAACGGTGAACCTAAATCTTGGTTTAAGGGTCAAAGGAGAGTGAGACAAGGAGATCCTTTATCTCCATTTCTTTTTACCATTGTGGTCGATGTGCTTAGTCGTTTAGTGTCTAGAGCTGTAAATAATGGGCTGGTTAAGGGGCTAACTGTTGGTTCAGAGGAGGTTTTAGTCTCTCATCTTCAGTTTGCGGATGACACAGTTTTCTTCTTGGAACCTGATGTTGATTCTTTTGTTAATACGTGGACTATTTTGAGGTTCTTTGAGGTCATTTCGAGTCTTAAGATTAATTTGCCAAAAAGTGGTTTGGCGGGAGTGAATGTGGACAATCTAATTTTGTCCGCTTTTGCTACTTTAACAGGTTGTCAAATTCTTCAGTGGCCTCTCACTTACCTAGGGATTCCTTTGGGAGGTAATCCTTGTGCTGTTTCCTTTTGGGACCCGGTGGTTTGTAAGATCTCTAAGCAGTTAGATTGTTGGAAGAGTGCCTTTTTCTCTTTGGATGGTCTAATCAATCTAATTCAGTCTCGTTTGTCTAGTATCCCTCTTTACTTCCTCTCCCTTTTTCGTATTCCTGTGGCTGTGGCTCAAAAATTAGAGAGTTATGAGGGATTTCCTCTAGTCGGGGGTGGGAGATTCTAGTAGAGACTACCTTGTTAGCTGGGGGGTTTGTTGTAGACATAAGAAGGAGGGAGGGTTGGGTCTCGGTAATTTGGTGTCCAAGAACAAGGCATTGGCAACTAAGTGGCTTTGGTGTTTTTCTCTACAAACTTCTTCTTTATGGCATTATGTTATTCGAAGTAAGTATGGTTTGCATCCGAATGGGTGGGATTACTAATTCTGCAAGTAGAGTTTCTCATGCTAGTCCTTGGAAATTTATCTATAAGGTTCTTCCTTCCTTTACTTCTCTCTTATCCTTGCATCTAGGTGATGGCTCTCGTATTAATTTTTGGGAAGATATTTGGGTTGGTACTGTTCCTCTTTTGGAGACGTTTCCAAGGCTATTTTGCCTATCTTCTTTACATAATGCCCCTATTTGCCAATTTTTTTCTCATGATAACTTCTCTTGGAACTTCCATTTTTTTAGAAACTTGCATGATAGAAAGGTTAGTGAGTTAGAGTATCTCCTGATTTTAATTGATTCTATTCGTCTTTCTTCTGTGCTTGATTTAAGAACTTGGACCCTTGAATCATCAGGAGTTTTCTCTTGTAAATCTTATTATCAGTTTTTGACTCAATCTCATAACAGGGATAGATTTCTCTTGGATAAACTCATCTGGAAATCCAAAGTTCCCTCAAAGGTTAAAGCTTTTGTCTGGACTGCTGTTCTTAACAGGATTAATACTAATGACAAGCTTCAAAAACGCAGGTCTCTCAATACTTTGTCTCCAAATATGTGTATTATGTGTGGTTCAGATTTGGAATCCAGAGCTCATCTCTTTTTGCATTGTTCTGCGGCTAATTATCTTTGGAATAAACTATTTGGAATCTTTGGAGAGTCTTGGGTTTACCCGATGGAGTTGCATCTTTTTCTCCTTACCAAGTTCAAAGGTTTTGGTGCTTGTAAAGAAGCAAAGATCTTGTGACAGTGCTCTGTTTATGCTGTTCTTTGGTATATTTGGTTGGAAAGGAATGCTAGAATCTTCAATGACTCTTTTTTTACTCTAGACTTCATTTGGGATAAGGTTACCCTTTTGGCATCCCTTTAGTGTTCTGCTCATGGTCTTTTTAGTGGTGTTTCTTTGGTAGACATGCAAAGGGATTGACATACCTTGTTGCATGATTTTCTACATAAGTTTTAGTTGTTTCTCTTTGTTTTTTTTTTTTTTTGTGAGGATTCCTTATCTTCTTTCTTTGTACTCTTCTCATCTAATGATATTTCATCTAATAATATTTATATATTATTATATATATATATATATATATATCATCAGTGAAGTATTTTTCATGTTGTGGTAAAATTGCTATTTAGTTTGGTATACCTTTGACTAAGAAACATGGACATGGACATGGAAACTGCAACACAGTAAAATTGAATGTGTCCCATTAGGATTTGGGTGTCACGTCATGTCTGATACAGGTGCCCAACACAGACTTGGCTCAGTTTTTGAAGTGCCTGTGCTTCATAGTTTTGATTTGGTCAACTTATTCCTGCCTTTCATCAGTTCATTGCAACACAATTTAAAATTGTCCATTTTTATTTGATAATAGAAGAACTATTATTAGTTAGAGGACTTCCTTAAAAAATCCTTGGGCTGAGCTCCAGACGTAGGCCATGAGCATATGTGTATCCCATGAAATATTTAAGGATGAGAAAAAACCCAAGTATGTGCATTTTGCTCCTGAGAAATATACCACAGAACAGCAAAATTAGCACAACTTCACAGAGCCTTTCCTTATTTACTCCTGTTAAAGCCTTTAAAATTAGTCAAAAGAAATTGTTGCCAGATTCAAAGTACACAACCCATGATTACCAAAATCACCAAATTGCCTATTCAATAGGTGATCACTGGAAAAACTGTTCCTTGCCATTGACATTAAACTTTGTGTTTTTGCATGCCCTTTGTTGAAAGAGATAAAAGAGAAAGACATATGAAGAAAACCATGTCTGAATTACACAACGGAGGTTGAATTATATAAAGTTATTGTCATAAATACGAAGATTACAAAAAATCCTAATTACCATATTTACATGATTTGGTTATGATTTAATTAGCCTATACAATGAATATAGATACTATTTACATAGTTTTCAACACTCCCCCTCAAGTTGGAGCATATAGGTCATATGCACCAAGCTTGTTACAAATACAATTTATCCGAGGATCTCTCAAAGACTTAGTGAAAACATTCGTCAGTTGATCATTTGAATTGACGAAGCTAGTGGTGATGTCTCCAAATACGATCTTTTCTCTAATAAAATGACAGTCTATCTCAATATGTTTGGTCCTCTCATGAAACACTGGATTAGAGACGATATGCAATGCAGCTTGATTATCACAAATGAGTGTCATTTGCATAATATCCCCAAATCGAAGCTCTTTTAGTAGCTGTTTTAACTAAATGAGTTCGCAAGTAGCTGAGGCCATGACTCGATATTCTGCTTCGACACTTAATCTTGCGACCACATTTTGTTTCTTACACTTCCAGGATATCATATTACCCTCGATGAATACACAATACCTATAGGTGGATCTTCTATTAGGAGGAGAACCTACCCAATCAGCATCTGAGTATCCAACAATCTGAGTGTGACAAGGCCTCTTCCAGGAGCTTCTTTAATATACTTTAGGATGCGAATCACTGTAGCCCAATGTGCATCACGAGGTGAATTTAGAAACTGACTTACCTCACTAACTGCAAATGAGATGTCAGGATGGGTAACAGTGAGGTAGTTCAGTTTTCAAACTAATCTTCTGTATCTTCCTGGATCCGAGAGTGGCTCCCCTGATTTGGTAGAAGTTTAGCATTCGGATCCATAGGAGAGTGTCAACCGGCTTTACATTCAACAGACCTGTTTCCTCAAGAATGTCCATGGCATATTTGCTCTGTGAAATTACTATACCATAATTGGATTGTGCCACTTCTATTCCCAAGAAGTATTGAAGTTTGCCAAGGTCTTTGGTCTGAAAGTGATGACCAAGATATTATTTTACCTGAATTATGCCATGGTGATCACTGTCAGTGATAACAATGTCGTCGACATACACAATCAAATAAATACACCATTGAGCTGAATGGCGATAGAAGACAAAGTAGTTAGCCTCACCTCGTGTCATATCGAACTGTTGAACTACAGTACTAAATCGGCCAAACCAAGCCCTAGGAGACTGTTTAAGGCTATACAGAGATTTGTGAAGACGACAAACTAGTCCAGAAGACTCCCCCTGAGCAACAAACCCTGGTGGTTGCTCCATGTAAACCTCTTCTTCTAGATCATCATGGAGAAAAGCATTCTTGATGTCCAGTTGATGAAGGGGCTAGTGGCAAATAGTAGCCATAAACAGAAAAAGTCAAACCGAAGCCATCTTCACCACGGGCGAAAAAGTGTCCCCATAATCCAAGTCAAAAATCTTGGTATACCCTTCTGCCACCAAACGAGCCTTGAGGTGATCAATCTTGTCATTAGGACCATCCTTAACCGTATAAATCCATTGACAACCTGCAACAGACTTCCCGGGAGGAAGAAGAACAAGTTCCCAAGTACCACTGCTTTGAAGGGCACACATTTAATCGATCATAACTTGTCTCCACCCAGGATGAGATAAAGCATCACTTGGAGAGCTAGGAATAGACATAGAAGACAAGGAAGAAAGACAAGCATAATGCGAAGAAGATAGGCGATGATAACTCAAAGTAACATAGTGAGGAGAAGGGTTACAAGTAGACCGTATACCTTTTCGGAGAGCAATTGGAAGATTAGGCTCAGGAGGCAATGCCGGAGCTAGTAAAGGAATTGGTGCCGCAGGAGAGTCCACATTGACCTATGCAACTTCTGGTTGATGTAGGGGCGGTGGAGGTGGTTGTGGCTAACGATGATAGACCTGGAAGGGGCGAATAGTAGTGGTGGGTTTCTCGACATGGGGGGTCGGAGTTGTATCTAACTCAACAATGATAAGAGGAAGAGGAACGGGTAAGACCTCAGAGATAGGCTCAATAGTCGAGGAAGTAGACTGGAAGAAGGGAACAGACCCAAAGAAGGTAACATCGGCTGAGACGAGGTAACGTCGAAGATTAGGGGAAAAACAACGATAACCTTTTTAGGACCGAGTGTAACCAAGAAAATCACACTCAATAGATCAGGCGGAAAGTTTATCAAGACCAGGAGTGAGATTATGAACAAACCAGGTAGACCCAAATATACAAGGTGGTAGGGAATGCAGAGGTTGATGGGGATATAAAATAGAGTAAAGGACCTGGTGATCAAGCACAAAGGAGGGCATGCAATTAATTAGATAACAGGTAGTAAGAACAGCATCACCCTAGAAGCGGAAAGGAACATTACCATGAAATAAAATGGTTCGAGTTGTTTCTAAGAGATGTCTGTTTTCACGTTCAATGATCCTATTTTGTTGAGATGTATGGGCACAAGAGGTTTGGTGATGAATGCCATAAGAAGCCATAAAGGATTGAAATGGTTGAGACAAATACTCACGGGCATTATCGCTATGCAAATTACGTATAGGACCACCAAATTGAGTTTTAATTTCATGATAAAAGTTCTAAAATATTGAAAACAACTCAGACTGATTTTGCATAAAAAATAACCAAGTGCAGCGAGAGTAATCATCAATGAAAGTGACAAAATATCTGAACTCTAGAATAGAATAGAAATAGTACGACTGGGACTCCAAACATCAGAATGTACTAAAGCAAAAGGAGATGACACTTGACTGCTGACTTTACTGGGAAACGGACTACGGGTGTGTTTTCCTAGTTGACATGACTCACAAGGGGGACTCGATAACTTAGAGAGACTGTGCACCAATTTTTGTAGTTTGGGAAGGCTAGGATGACCCAACTGTGCACAGATGGTGAGAGGAGAATCCGTGACAGCACAAACACTAGACGGGTTGGAGAGCTGGTAGAGGCCATGGGACTCGCATCTGGTGCTGAGTATCCGATACGAACTCCGGTCCTGCAGAATGACAGTGTCTTTAGTAAAGGTAATCATACAATCAAGAGACCAAGTCAAACGACTATTGGAAAGCAAATTAAAAGGAGACCAAGGAACATAAAAGACAGAGTCTACTGAAAGGTAAGGGAGGGGATGCGTAGTGTCGATCTGATAGAATCAATAGTAAGGAGAAAGGCCCAAAAGGTCAACTTATTACTCAAATGAATCATGGGCCCAAGGTGTGGAAGGTTTATTCTAGAAGGGGTAAGAGAGGCATTGACTCTTTCTGCTGATGTGGCAGAGAGAGTATTTCCTTAACAGAAAATTGTTAGGCGTAGGGACTGATTTTCTGTTATATGGGCAATGATTGTTTTACATGCAGGGGGGAGAGAGGAAAATGATGAATGGGTAGACAGCCATAGCTTTCTATAGGAGCTTGCTCTGTGGACGATAGAATTCTTTCTATTGTATTTCTTTCTAGCAATTTCACATAATACAATTACAGTATTACTCTTTAATTCCTATATCTCTTTGTTCTGGACTATTTGATACTGGTTCGTATCAAACTGGTCCGACTTGGCGGATACGCGACGGAGTTTGTTCTTTTTTCTAATCATAACCCAGCGACGTGAGTGTGAATGCCACCAAGGAAGAAGATGGAGAAAAACATGGAGGTACGTATGACTAACCTGGAGAATGAGCTCTTGGGCATGAAGGTTACCTTAGCAGAGTCACAAAGGAAAACCGATGCTAGCTTAGAGCAGATTATGGAGTATCTGAAAAATAATGATCGAAAGAAGGGGTCGGAAGAGGATGAAGAGAAATCATAAGTTGATGACGATAAGGTTACTGTCGAAGAGGAGGGAGAAGACGATGGGAGTGTACATTGCAAAACAAAAAAAGGAGCTCGGAAAACAGAGGGGTCACCTTCAACTAGTGGGCTAAAGAAGTTACAAGGAGACGTGATGGAGGAGTTTCGGCAATCCATAAAAAAAGTGGAGCTGCCGATTTTTAACGGCGAAGACCCCGCCGGTTGGATATCAAGGGCAAAGGTATACTTTCGTGTCCAAGACACTCACCCGGAGTTACGCGTCAGTTTAGCTCAGCTTAGCATGGAAGGATCAACCATTCACTTTTTTAACTCGCTGCTCACTGAGGAGGAAGAATTAACTTGGGAGCAACTAAAAGAGGAGCTGATCGATCGATATAGAGGAATGGGTGAGGGAAATGTTTTTGAGCAACTTACAGCTCTAAGGCAAGACGGGAGTATTGACGAATACATTCAGAGTTTCGAACGTTTGACGGCGCAAATTAAACGTCTACCCGAGGATCAGTACGTTGGATATTTTTTGCACGGGTTGAAGGAGAATATCCGTGGAAGATTGAGGAGCTTGCGAGCTCTGGGCCCGTTATCGCGTTCGAAACTGATGAACGTAGCCAGAGCTGTGGAATTGGAGCTTCATGCCGGTGGTCAAGGTTTCAGTTCATTGGGGAAGAAGGAGTTGCGGGCTGGTTTTGGGCCTCAACCAAATTTTAGGACACAACCGGGTCAAAACCCAAGAGGTGGAGCTGGGTCAGACTGGGTCTATGTCCGGGAAGGAAAAGAGACACCCGGATTTGGAAATGGTAGCAAAGGATTTTCGATTGGGACAACTAATCACTCAAGGTCCAATAGCAGAACAAATGTTGGGGACAAAAAGGGGGTTGGACCACGCGATAGAGGAGTGCGCCATCTATCGTATCAGGAGCTGCTGGACCGTAAACAGAGAGGATTATGCTACAAATGTGGAGGTCAATATCATCCCATGCATAAGTGCCCAGATAAGCAACTAAGAGTTTTAATCTTAGATGAAGTGGAAGAAGAGGAGGAGAAGGAGGCCCATTTCATAACTGAACAAGAGGAAGAGGATGAATTAGATGGAGAGTGCAGTGTTCTGTGCCTTAATCACTTAGTCACAGAAGGAAGGCAACATTGTCAAACTCTGAAACTGAGAGGAATCATTGAGGGGGTTCCAATCTTGATCTTGGTGGATAGTGGAGCCACTCATAATTTCTTATCCAAAAGGTTAACTGAAGCTATGGGATGGCAAACTAAGGACACAAAGGAAATGAGTATCAAGTTAGGAGATGGTCATAAAACAACCATAAAAGGGAAATGTGAGGGAATAAAATTGGAGTTAGGAGGGACCCAGATGAAAATTGATGCGCACTTGTTTGACTTAGGGGACATAGACATGGTACTGGGAATGTCTTGGCTGTCTTCTTTGGGAGAAATGGTGGTGGATTGGGGAAGAAAGGTGATGAGGGTCGTGGTCCAAGAGTCACCAGTGGAATTCAAGGGAGAGGAAAGTGACACTCTGACTGCTTTTCAGAGTTTGTGTAGAGGACATAAGGTAATAATTGGAGGGCTGTACATGGCCACAAGAGTCAAGGGCAATATTTCGGTACAAGAGCAGAATAAAGGAGGGGCAATTAATGACACTCAGAAACAGAGTTTAGAAGCATTATTGGCACATTTTGAAGAAGTTTTTCGAGAACCAAGAGGATTGCCACCCAGGAGAAACCGAGAGCATGCTATTGTATTATTGGAAGGGCATGGGCCAGTGAATGTGAGGCCCTACAGATATCCCCACCATCATAAAAACGAGATTGAAAAACAGGTTCAAGAAATGTTACAATTGGGAATAGTGAGGCCCAGTCAAAGTGCTTTCTCAAGCCCGGTGATATTGGTTAAGAAGAAGGATGAAACTTGGAGGATGTGTGTGGATTATAGAGCTTTGAACAAAGCTACCGTTCCTGATAAGTTCCCAATACCAGTAATAGATGAGCTATTGGATGAGGTGAATGGAGCATGCTATTTCTCTAAGTTGGACTTGAGGTCCGGGTACCACCAAGTGAGGATGAAGAAAGAAGATGTCCACAAAACTGCTTTTAGAACTCATGAGGGTCACTATGAGTATTGGGTGATGCCTTTTGGGTTAATGAATGCTCCATCTACTTTTCAGGCCTTAATGAATGACATCTTCAGGGAGATGTTGAGAAAATGGGTTTTGGTGTTCTTTGATGACATTTTAGTATACAGTACAAGTTGGGAGGAACATGTGGAGCATTTGGCAACGGTCTTAAAGGTATTACAGCAGCAGCGTTTAGTAGCCAACAAGAAGAAATGTCAGTTTGCCCAAACCTCCATTGAGTATTTAGGGCACTTAATCTCCAAAGAGGGGGTTGCTATGGATCCCAATAAGATAAAGAGTGTTATGCAGTGGCCAATTCCTAAGAACGTGAAAGGAGTGAGGGGGTTTCTAGGCCTTACCGGTTATTATAGGAAATTCATTAAGGATTATGGCAAGATTGCCAAATCCTTAACTGAATTGACTAAGAAGGATGGTTTCCAGTGAAAGGAAAGGGAACAAATGGCTTTTGATGCTCTTTAGGTAGCCATCACTACAGAAAGGGAACAAATGGCTTTTGATGCTCTTTAGGTAGCCATCACTACAGCACCTGTGTTGGCACTTCCTAATTTCAATCAAAGATTCTTGATTGAGAGTGATGCCTCGGGAGGAGGTTTAGGGGCTATTTTGATCCAACAAGGCAGGCCAATTGCATATTTCAGCAAAGCATTGGGAACCAGGAATCTCACCAAGTCAGCCTATGAGAAGGAACTGATGGCTGTAGCCTTAGCAATTCAACATTGGAGGCCCTATCTCATTGGAAGACCTTTTACGGTGAGTACTGACCAGAAAAGTTTGAAGCAATTAATGCAACAAAGGATCACCACCATGAATCAACAAAATTGGACAGCCAAGCTGCTTGGATATCAATTTGATGTTGTCTACAAGCCGGGAACAGAGAATAGAGGAGCAGACGCCTTATCTAGAGTGTATGAGGAAGAGGGGACTTTTTGTAATATCAGAACATACCCAGTTTGGGTGGACAGTACTGCTATAGTGACTGAATTACAACAAGATGACAGGCTAAAAAAAATCATAGAGGAGATCTCTCAGGGAACTGGATCCAGGAAGGGTTTCTCTTACAACAATGGGGTGTTGTTGTTTGAAGGGAGGTTAGTTCTCTCGGCCAAGTCTGTGTGGATACCTAAGTTGATTGAAGAATACCATGCTACTCCTTTAGGCGGGCACTCAGGATTTTATAGAACATACAGAAGGGTGGCTGCCAACTTGTTTTGGTTTGGCATGAAAGGGATGGTTCAAGAATTCGTTAAAAGGTGTGATACTTGTCAACGACAGAAGTATCTAGCTACTTCTCAAGGGGGTTTGCTTCAACCCTTGAACATTCCAGACCAGATTTGGGAGGAAGTGTCCATGGACTTCATCACTGGACTTCCTAAATCAAAAGGTTATGAGGCAATTTTGGTGGTTGTGGATAGATTGTCAAAATATAGTCATTTTGTTCCCTTAAAACACCCTTACACTGCAAGGATAGTAGCTGAAACTTTTGCTAAGGAGGTGGTCAGGTTACATGGTGTCCCTAAAGCTATCATAAGTGATAGGGATCCTATCTTTGTTAGCAACTTTTGGAAGGAACTTTTCAAGCTCCAAGGTACTCAGCTGAAAATGAGTACAGCCTATCACCCTCAAACCGATGGCCAAACCGAGGTGGTGAATCGGTGCCTAGAGACTTTTTTGAGGTGTTTTATTGTAGATCAACCCAAAAATTGGTTGCAATGGTTGCATTGGGCAGAATATTGGTACAATACCAATTTCCATTAGTCCATTGGAGTCACTCCTTTTGAGACAGTTTATGGCAGGAAGCCTCCCGTGTTGGTAAGGTTCTTGCAAGGTGAAACTAAGGTGGAAGCTGTGCAAAGGGAACTTATGGATAGAGATGAGGCACTCAGGCAGTTAAAACAACATTTAGTGAGGGCTCAAGGAAGGATGAAAACTCAGGCTGATTTCAAAAGGCAAGAAAGAAACTTTGAAGTTGGAGAGTGGGTTTTTCTGAAACTCAGACCCCATAGGCAGGGTTCGGTGGCCACAAGGATAAATCCCAAGCTTTTTGCAAGATTCTATGGACCGTTTCAGGTGTTGGCTCGCGTAGGAGCAGTTGCCTACAAGCTCAAACTGCCAGAAACATCCCGAATTCACCCAGTCTTTCATGTTTCACTCCTTAAGAAGGCCGTGGGTAATTACCAAGTAGAAGAAGCACTGCCACAAGGGATGGAGGGGGAGCAAGGTGAAGAGTTTGAACCTGCTACGGTTTTGGCTTCTAGACAAATCACCAAGAGAGGGGAATCCACTCATCAGTTGTTGATCCAATGGAAAGGGCAGTCTGCTGACAATGCCACTTGGGAGGATGAGTATACCATCAGGGGTCAATTTCCTGGTTTCAATCTTGAGGACAAGATTACTCTTGAAGACAGGGGCAGTGATAGAATCAATAGTAAGGAGAAAGGCCCAAAAGGTCAACTTATTACTCAAATGAATCATGGGCCCAAGGTGTGGAAGGTTTATTCTAGAAGGGGTAAGAGAGGCATTGACTCTTTCTGCTGATGTGGCAGAGAGAGTATTTCCTTAACAGAAAGTTGTTAGGTGTAGGGAGTGATTTTTCTGTTATATGGGCAATGATTGTTTGACATGCAGGGGAGGGGGAGAGAGGAAAATGATGAATGGGTAGAGAGCCATAGCTCTCTATAGGAGCTTGCTCTGTGGACGATAGAATTCTTTTTATTGTATTTCTTTCTAGCAATTTCACATAATACAATTACAGTATTACTCTTTAATTCCTATATCTCTTTGTTCTGGACTATTTGATACTGGTTCGTATCACGATCCCTTGGGATTGGGACTTGGAACCATTTGCTAAAATGACAGTAGGCAAATAACCATTGTGAGAAAGGTTGGAGAAAAGAGTCTTATTACCACAAATGTGGTCAGTTGCACCAGAATCAAGAACCCAAGCATCAATGGATGGGGAACCAGAGAGACCCAACAAGTATAAAAACTGCACCCGAAAGATTGACGCAGGCGATGTGGGACTTTAATACCCCCCTCCACAGATGTCTGACCGGAATAGGTGAGCCTTGTAGAATAGGCGACATATGGGATCTTGACTCTGATACCATGTTGAAAGAGAGAAAAGAGAGACATATGAAGAAAATCGTGTATCTGAATTACACAACGAAGGTTGAATTATATAGAGTTACTGTAATAAATACAAAGATTACAAAAGATCCTAATTACCATAATTACATGATTTGGTTACGATTTAGTTAGCCTATACAATGAATCTAGATACTATTTACATAGTTTTCGACACACTTCTCTTCACTGTGTCTGGCACGCATTTGACACTTATGAAGGTTATGCCATCTATATGGTTTAGTATATATAGAACAATACTGATTATCATATAGAAGACTTAGGCAGCATTAAAATTTGGTTCTAAGGAAAACACTACTTTCCCACATAATGTTCAATATGATTGGTTCGGTTTCCCCTTTAGTTTGGCTCTTCTTTGATATGACTATGAAATACCACTTTTGATGTGAAAATCCTTTCATGCTGCTGAACAACATATTTAAATAATTCTTTCGAGGAATTCATCCTCTTTGATCTATCAAAGTCTGAGAATAGCTATTACTGGATACGAAGTGATTTAACCAGTCTGGCATGTGCTCTTTTGTACCGTCATACTGATTTGATGAAAAATTGAAGTGCATTACTGTTTTCTCCTAAATATCACATTTCTAGAAGCTGACAGATTGCAATATAGTATACATAGATGATGAAATCACTTCATATAAGTACCTTCTTCTGCTGGAAACTGTTAAATTTATTTCCATTATGTTTGGAATCATAAAAATATGAAATTGATTTGGTTTGATGTAGAAATCAATTCCCATGTTTAGAACTCATTGTTAAAAAAAGAAATTTGGATTGATTTGCAAATCAACTCTCATGTTTGGAAAACCTTAAAGATGAGTGGAATTCATTTTGTTTTAACAATTTTACTTTATTACCCTTACTTAAATTAGGTCAAACAAAATAGGTAAACTATTGAGGGCAAAATTATCAATCCGAATAAATTAAAACTAAAGTCAAATAAAGTCTAATCAAATTTGAGTGAATTTTTTATACACACAACTTAATCAAAAGGATTTCAAAATCAAATTGTTGAAATTGTATGGTTTAGATAGGAAAGGAGGAAAAGAAAGAATAGAAACACTGAATAATATTCTCCAGTGAATTATGATGTGATCATAACGTAATACAAAAGACAAACTAAATAGTCTTATTTGTACTAATACTAGACTCTTAATCCTAACTAAATAAGGAAACTAATAAGGAAATGCAAGGAATAGGAAATAACTCCTAAGAGATCATTTAAGATACTCTAAAATATTCTAAGATACAATAAAGATATTGTGAGATCTTTACTTGATATTCTAACACTCCCTCAAGCTAAAGCTTACTAAGCTTTAAGCTTGTTACACACTAAAAGAAAATAAACTAAAAACATAATGTGCCAAACAGTGTGATAGTGGCAAGCGACTGAATATGGGATGGAGATGGGGCTAGGCTGCATTTGAGATGGAGCTGGGGCCAGTGCATTTGGGACAAAGACGGGGCAAGTAGGGTCCAGTGCATTTGGGACTCAGATGAGGTTGGTTTGAGTCATAACTAACATAAGTTACCATCGGAATGATCGTCGACGGAAAGAAAAGTCACTACTAGTATGATTCATATGTGAGAGAGAAGTCACCACCAGAATGATCGTCAGTGGGGGGAAAAGTCACCACTTGTATGATTCATTAGTGCAAAAGAGCGGCATGACCAACACTGACATTGAAATATAAGTTGAGACATAAGTTGAGATTGATTTATTCTCACTCTCCCCCTCAATGCTATGCTAGCATTGGGAAAGAGCCAAACAATTGCCAAAACTAGAGATAACCACCATAAAGAATGCCAATAACAACAATCACACCAACTAAAAAACAACGATCTAAGCGTCAAACATGGCAAAACGCAGCCCAAAGATGCCAAACAGCCACGTGGAGGCTGCGAATAGAGGCAATGGGAGTTGGGCTTGACCGGAGATGGTGCGGTTAGCATGGACATGGTGGCCAAAGATCCAAAAAACTAGAAGAAACCACAAAATCACAATGACCCAAAAACGTAGCCAAAAACGACAGACCACGGATATGGGTGGCCAAACACACATTGTAGTTGCAGGATTTGGACAAACAACGGATGGAGATGGCCAAAAAAGGCTCATTGGATGGGGCTGATGAATCAGCGGCCAAAAAGAGGCCAAAAACTGAAACCCCAATACACTTGAATGCCTTTGAGCAAAGGTACGCAACAACCTAGTGCGCGATTGGAGTGGATGAGGCTAGGTCAGAGTATAGGAGACCAGGACGAGTCAAATAAGACAAGTGGTGGTCGGAGAGGACAACAAATGCACCCTCAAGCGTGGTTGGAGTGGAGGTGCGTGGGCAAGGGTACAAGAACATGCTGGAGGCACGTCTGGGCTCCGTTTTCTACACGGCTAGTACTTGTCGGAGACGATGGTGGGGACGGTGTGACGATACGTGCACTGGCGAGGTCCAAAACGACATAGACACAAAAGAAGATAGAAAGGGGAGAGAGAAAGTGACGACGGAGAGATAGAGAGAGGGTGTCAGAAAGAGAACACGACAGGAGAGGTAGCTAAGATTTTTGGGAACTCGGCAGCGGAATTGTGACGGGATAGGTCATGGAGGATGGTACCGCTCTGATACCATGTTGAAATTGTTTGGTTTAGATAGGAAAGGAGGAAAAGAACGAATTGAAACACTGAATAATATTCTCTTTTGAATTATGATGTGATCATAATGTGATACAAAAGACAGACTCAATAGTCTTATTTATACTAATACTATACTCTTAATCCTAACTAAATAAGGAAACTAATTAGGAAATACAAGGAATAGGAAATAACTCTTAAGATATCATCTAAGATACTCTAAAATATTCTAAGATACAATAAAGATATTGTGACATCTTTATTTGATATTCCAACACAAATCAATTCCTATTTTATAACTGTTAAGAGAGAAAAACAGAAGCATAGGGATTGAGAAACCGCGTGTCTGAACTGCACGACGGAGAGCAAGTTATATAGATCTATGACAATAAATACAAATAAATACAAAGATTACTGTTATGATATGATTAGTCTATACAAGGAAATTACATAAATACAAAAGATATTTACACGTTTTCAACACTTCCCCTTAAGCTGGAGCATATAAGTCATATGCACCAAGCTTGTTACAAATATAGTACTGGAGAACCTCTCAAAGACTTAAAACATCTGTCAGTTGATCATTTGAATTGACAAAGCTAGTGGTGATGTCTCCAGACAAGATCTTCTCTCTAATAAAGTGACAGTCTATCTCATTGTGTTTGGTCCTCTCATGAAATACTGGATTGGAAGCGATATGCAATGCAACTTGGTTATCACAAATAAGAGTCATTTGCATGACGTTTCCAAACTGAAGCTCTTTAAGGAGCTGTTTTAACCAAATGAGCTCGCAAGTAGTTGAAGCCATGGCTCGATATTCTGCTTTGGCACTTGATCTTGCAACCACATTTTGTTTCTTACTCTTCCAGGATATCAGATTACCCCCAGTGGATACACAATAGCCAGAAGTGGATTTCCTATCAGTAGGAGAACTTGCCCAATCAGCATCCGAGTACCCTACAATCTGAGTGTGTCCTTTGTCTTCATAGACAAGGCCTTTTCCTGGAGCTCCCTTAATATATCTGAGAATACGAATCACTGCATCCCAATGTCCTTCACAAGGTGAGTTTAGAAATTGACTTACTACACTCACCGCAAAGGAGATATCTGGACGGGTAACAGTAAGATAGTTAAGTTTTCCAACCAATCGTCTATATCTTCCTTGGTCTGAAAGTGGCTCCCCCTGATCCGGTAAAAGTCTAACATTGGGATCCATAGGATTGTCAATCGGCTTTGCATTCAATAGTCCTATTTCCTCAAGAATGTCCATAACATACTTCCTTTGTGAGATTAGTATGCCATCCTTGGATTGTGCCACTTCAATTCCCAAGAAATAATGAAGTTTGCCAGGATCTTTGGTCTGAAAGTGATGACAGAGGTGCTGTTTTTCTGAGTTATACCTTGGTGATCGCTGCCTGTGATAACAATGTCGTCCACATACACAATCAAATAGATACAGCCTCGGACTGTATGGCGATAGAAGACAGAGTGGTCAGCCTCACTACGAGTCATACCAAAATGTTGAACAACAGTACTAAATCGACCAAACCAAATCCGGGGATATTGTTTGAGGTCATACAAGAACTTGTGTAGATGACAAACGAGGCCAGAAGACTCCCCCTAAGCAACAAACCCTGGAGGTTGCTCCATGTAGACTTCTTCTTCCAAATCACCATGAAGAAAAGCATTCTTGATATCTAGCTGATGAAGGGACCAATGGCGAATAACGGCCAAAGACAGAAAAAGCCGAGTAGAAGCTATCTTCGCAACTGGTGAGAAAGTATCGCCATAATCCAAACCAAATATCTGGGTATATCCTTTTGCTATTAAACGAGCCTTTAGGCGATCAAGAGTGCCATCAGGGCCAACCTTGACTGTATAAATCCACCGGCAACCTACAACAGACTTCCCAGAAGGAAGAGGAACAAGGTCCCAAGTACCACTGCTCTGAAGTGCACACATTTCATCAATCATTGCTTGTTGCCACCCAGGATGGGATAAAGCTTCACCTAGAGATTTAGGAATAGACACAGAAGACAAGGTGGAGAGACAAGCATAATGCAATAAAGAAAGGCGATGGTAACTTAGAGTAACATAGTGAGGAGAAGGGTTACAAGTGGATCTAATACCTTTTCGAAGAGCAATGGGAAGGTCTAACGTAGGAGGTAGTTCCGGAGCTAGTAAAGGAGGTAGTGCCGGATGAGAGTTCACAGGGGCCTCAGTAACTTCTACAACCTCGGATGGTGGTGGCGGAAGTGGTTGTGGCTGTGGCCGACGATGATAGACCTGGATAGTGCCAGTAGTAAGGACCGGGGCACCAACAGGGGAAGGTGGTGATGGAGCAGGGTCAACGGGAACAAGAGGAGGAAAAATAGGAAGGACCTCAGTAATGGGTGTAAGTGACAGGCTAGGAGACTCAAAGAAAGGAACAGACTCGAAGAATGTGACATCGGCATAGACTAGATAGCGCTTAAGAGTTGGTGAAAAACACTGATAACCCTTTTGAGACTGATGGTAACCGAGAAAAACACATTTGATAGAACGAGCAGACAGTTTGTCAAGACCTGAAGTGACATTTTGGACAAAACATGTCGATCCGAAGACACGAGGCGGCAGAGAGTGGAGGGTTTGGTGAGGGAACAAAACATAATGGGGTACCCGATTATCAAGAACAGAAGAGGGCATACGATTAATCAAATAGCAAGCGGTGAGAACCGCATCGCCCCAAAAACGGAAGGGAACAAGACCATGATACAAAAGGGTCAGTTGTTTCTGTTGGAAACTATTGTAAACATATGTAATTAGGTGTAATTAGTAGTACAACTGTTAGTCCCACATCATGTAAATTGTGTAATTAGTTATTACTTATTGGGTATATATTCAGCCTCCGTTGTGTAGTTGAAACACGCGGTTTCATCATATGTCTCTCTTCTTTTCTCTATTTCAACATGGTATCTAGAGCCTAAAGAGAGGGAACCCTAGAACCGCGCATACCCGTTGTGTCCACTGCCCTCTGGTGAAAATTTTTCCGGCCAACCGTGTTTCCCTTCCGGTTTGCCGACCTTTCTCCCTTGCCGTGACGTCTTTCCGGCGCCGTTTTCTCCCTATTTGCCACTGCCACCGCCGTCCGCCGCCTCTTTTCCGGCCGCCGACCTCACCGCTGGAACCGCCTCCCTCCGACCGGCCAAACCCCCAAAGCTCAGCCCCAGCGCCATTGTCACGCGCCGCCCGTCTCCGCTGCTGCCCAGCCACTGTCCGACCTGTTTTCCGGCGCGTGACGGCGCGTCTGGCCGCCCCTTCGGCCGCCGTTCACCTCGTCTGACTCGTCTCGGCCTCCTCATGCCGATCCGTCCTCGATCCTTGTTTTGCGTGGGATTTTTCGGTATCTTGTGTTTTCCATTTTTGCCCCTAATATTCGACCTATGGCAAGTTCTAAGATGGCTCTAAAGATCATCCCAACTCGAGCCTCCTGTTTTCACAAGTTACCTCCATACCCCGCTCTCGCCGATAAATTAGATGGCAAAGCAATTATGATACTGGGAGAATACATCAAGTTGTGGCTTGAAAGTCAAGGGTATGAAGACCACCTCACCACCGATCTTAACTCTATACCGCGGCGGAACAACCCCGGTGGAAGAAAATTGATAAACAAGTTGTGCGTTGTATCAAAGTCCACCATTCACTCTTCTCTCAAGCAGATCTTCCGTGCGTAGACCACTTGTGCTTCTATTTGGGAACAAGCCAAGGTTCTTTACACTAATGACACGCTTATATGGGGTCCGTCATAACCTCATGAGTCTTATTGCTCCTCGTCGGTTTGATGGCCCTATGTCCGCTACTTGGGTAAGGTTCATGGTGCTCGCATGATTTCAATGAGTTGCTACCCCCCGCCGCTACCCCCGCCCAAGAACTCGAGCAACGTAGCACCTTTTTCATGCTCATGACCTTGTATGGGTTACTTGAGAATACGCTAATCGTGATCGATTTTAGGTTCGCCTAAGCTCCCACTCTCTCCTCGCTTGGTCTTCTTTGCTTCGAGTCCCCACGAAGCAACCCTGTCTTCGTCCTAGCTCCGGCTCCAGTTGATACTTCTGCCCTCGTCTCCCAGAGTGCCACTCGTGGTCGTTCTCGCCCTGGCACCTCGGGTAGGCCTCGTCCGAAGTGTACATTCTGTAATAGCTTGGGTCATACTGAGGATCGTTGTTGGACCAAAAATGGCCGTCCTCCACGGGCTGCCCATATTGCCCAGGCCACTCTACCTGATTTACCTGAGTCCTCTACTCCACCGACCCCATCTCCGGCAGCCTATGCAGATTTTCTGAAATGGTTTGAGCAACAACAGGCTTCTAACTCTTGCATCCGTTGAGCACACCGGTAATGCATTTGCTTGTCCGTCTCAATCTCCACCTTTAGGTCCTTGGGTACTTGACTCGATGCATCCGACCATATCTCGGTAATAAACGTCTTTTCTCTAAATTTTCTAACTCGCTATTTACCTATAATTACTTTTAGCAAATGGTTCCCAAACACAACCCGAAGGGATTGGTATGTCCATCCCCTCCCTTCTCTCGTCTGTTGATTCTCGTTTCTTTATGCTGGTTGTCCTTTTAATTTACTTTCTATTAGTCGTTTGACCCGTTCTTTAGATTGTCGCATTAGTTTCACTAAAGACTCTGTCATTTTGCAGGATCGGAGTTCGGGACAGATGATTGGCGCCGGATGTGAGTCTAACGGCCTTTACCAGTTCTCTGCCACCTCTCGTGTGTGCTCTGTTACCGATTCAATAAGATGTCTATTTTTGCGCTCAGCAACCCCATTTTGTTGAGGGGTATAGGCACATGATGTTTGGTAAAGAATGTCATGAGATGCCATAAAAGCTTGAAAATTTTGAGATAAAAATTCACGGGCATTGTCACTACGCAAAATACAAATCGGAACACCAAACTGAGTTTTTATTTCATGATAAAAGGTCTGAAAAATTGAAAACAACTCTGATATGTTTTTCATTAAAAATAACAAAATGCATCGAGAATAATCATAAATAAAAGTAACAAAGTATTTGGACCTAAAAGTAGACTCAACACGACTAGGACTCCAAATATCAGAATGCACTAAAGCAAAAGGAGACGCAACTCGACGACACACTATCGGTAAACGGACTATGGGTGTGTTTCCCAAGTTGACACAACTCACAAGGTAAACTAGATAACTTAGAAAAGTGCGGCACCATGTGTTGTAGTTTGGCAAGGCTAGGATGACCCAACTGAGCATGGATGGTGAGAGGGGAATCCGTAACAGAGCACACACGAGAAGTGGCCGAGAGTTGGTAAAGGCCATTAGACTCACATCCGGCGCCAATCATCCGTCCCGAACTCCGGTCCTGCAAAATGACAGAGTCTTTAGTGAAACTAATGCGACAATCTAAAGAATGTGTCAAACGACTAATAGATAGTAAATTAAAAGGACATCCAGAGGCATAAAGAACTGAATCAACAGATAGAGAAGGGAGGGGATGGACAGTGCCAATCCCTTCGGGCTATGTTTGGGAACCATTTGCTAAAGTAATTATAGGTAAATAGCCAGAGTTAGAAAATTTGGAGAAAAGACGCTTATTATCAGAGATATAGTTAGATGCATGACGAGCGCCGAACTCAGTCAAAATTATAACCGAAGTTATTACCTGAGCTTGTAGCACAGTGACAACACCGGATCGTCTCCTCAAGGATCGTAGATGGATTTGATCAAATCAAGTGAAAGTTAGAAAAAGGGGGTTTTGATGGTTCAAGGATCGCAAGGATTTAAAGAGAAATATCAATTAAAAGAATCAATTCGTAAATCTATCCGAGATTGGGTGGATTCAATCATGACCTTTCAACAAACACCGAAATACATTTGAATGGTTAACTTGGATCTAACCGAAATCTCTCGCATCGATCCAGTAATTCATACTAGACAATCGTCAAATTCAATTAACAAGTGATAAACACAAATCTGTAATCGCACCATTCATGTAAATATATGTCAATTTAAGCACCGAATTCAATTAACCGAAAGACAAATCGAACCTAACCTCTTCAATTACGTGATTAGTTTAGATCAATCAGCTTCTAAGTTTCATCACAAATCTCAATCTTGATTCATCACAATACTTAATCTTAAACCAAGATCAAATCGGATCAAACATAAACATGTAATCACCATTCATGCATTCAAGATCAAGAGAACGAGAAGAAGAAGAAGAGGAATTCAAATATAAATCAAATACATTACATAACCAAGGTCTCAAGAATCCAAGCCACAATCTCTTCAAGAGTCCGAATCGACTAGAAGTGACTTAGCTCTCCATTCAATGAAGGAAAAATATACAAGAACTATGAAAAGCTATTTCTAACACCAAGTGTATGTTGTGTTTAGAGCTCTCCTCATGCTTCCTTTTATAGAGGATTCAAAGTGGTAGTAGATGGGTAGATGAGATTAGAGGTGGAATTAGAGGTGAAAGCTTGGTAGGTGAACTTGGTAGGTGAGCTTGGTGGTGAACTTGGTAGGTGAGCTTCCTTGTCTCCGAAAGTATTCATTCGAACTCATTGATTTCGTCATTTTTGAGCCAAATGGTCTTCATGAAAGTTTAGGAAATTGTCTAAGCTTTCCAATGGCTGGAAGCACCAAAATTCGTCCCACAAATTTCAAGATATGACCCAATTACTACGACTACTCAGGACCAGTTTCAAGCACCTCTGTTTTGACTTTCAGACCCAATATCTCCATCAAGGAGCCCGAATCAAGTTTTGTGTTTGTCATGAAAGTTGTACAGATATGGGTCTTAACTTTCAGATCACCAATTTTCAGCCCATTCTATAAACCCAAACTCGAATTATGTTCTGGTTACTACACATAATGTTCGGGTTCCAGTTCACAAATCCCGTATTCTGATTTCCATGCCCAATTAGCTCCACTAGATGTCTGAATTTGACTTGAGCTCTTCATCAAAGTTTCAGAAGCTCTCTTTTATCTTTCCTACAAGGTAAAATTCATAATTATGACATTTAGAACTCAAGATATGACCAAAATACAGAAACAGTGTAAGACTCGAATAATGCTGAAAAATCAATTAAGTCCGATTCGAGTTCAAACTTACAAAACATAATCAAATTCAGTCAATTAAGTACATGAAGAGTGTAAATGACTAATAATGAGGGTTTCTTAATGAATAAAATATGTGATTATCAATGCACCAGAGTCAAAGACCCAAGGACCTAAGGGTGGTGATTGAGAGAGACAAGCAAATGCATTACCAGTGTGCTCAACAGATGCAGTAGAGTTAGAAGCCTGCTGCTGCTCAAACCATTTTAGAAAATCTGCATAGGCAGTTGGAGATGGGGACGGTGGTGCAGAAGGCTCAGGTAAATCAGGTACAGCAGCCTGGGCAACATTGGCAGCCCGTGGAGGACAGCTATGTTTGGTCCAACATCGATCCTCAGTATGACCCAACCTGTTACAGAATGTACACTTCGGATGGGGCCTACCCGAGGTGCCAGTGCGAGAACGACCACGATTGGCACTTTGGGAGACAAGGGCAGAAGTATCAACCAGAGTTGGGGCTAGGACAAAACCAGAGGGCTGCTTAGCCGGGACCCGAAGCAAAGTAGACCAAGCAGAGGACAGAGTGGGGATAGTAGGCGAACCCAAAATCTGATCACGGGTGACAGAATATTTTGGAGGCAAACCATACAAAGCCATGAGCATGAAGAAAGTGCTGCGTTGCTCGAGTTCTTGCGCTGGGGTAGCAGCAGGGGGTAGTAACTCATTGAAATCATGGAGAGCACCGTGAACCTTTCCCAAGTAAGCAGACATAGGTCCATCAAACTGACGAGGAGCAATAATACTCATGAGGTTGTTACAAACCCCATATAGCCGTCGAGTATCATTAGTATAAAGAACCTTGGCTTGCTCCCAAACAGAAGCACAAGTAGTCTGAGCACGGAAGATCTGCTTGAGAGATGAGTGAATGGTGAACTTGATGACAACGCACAACTGTTTGTCAATCTTCTTCCACCTGGGTTGTTCTTCCGCAGGCACAGAGGTAAGGTCTGTGGTGAGGTAGTCTTCATAGCCTTGACTTTCAAGCCACAACTTAATGTCTGAAGCCCAAGTATCATAGTTGCTGCCATCTAACTTATCAGCGGATAAAGGGGTATTGAGATAACTTGTGAAAACTGGAGGCCCAGCCTTTGGGTGGTCTTTAGAGCCATCTGGGAAGGTAGAACTTGCCATAGGTCAGAATACAAAGGGCAAAAATGGAAAACACAAGGTACCTGAAGGTCCCAACACAAGGGAACAAGGGGACAGAGATGTCTGATGGAGGATCTGAGGGCAGATCGGCGTAGAGGAGAGCGAGACGATTCAGGCGAGAGGACCGACGACCAGAGGGGCGGTTGGACGCGTCGTCACGTGCCGGAAAATGGGGGAGCGGCTGCGGCGAAGGTAAATGGGGAGCGTCCCGGCAGCTTTGGGGCTGGGCTTTTGGGGGTGGGCCGGTCGGCGGGAGGCGGTTCCGATGGTGTGGTCGGCTGCCGAAAAAGAGGTGGCGGACGGCGGCGACAGCGACGGAGAAAGGAGGAAAAAGGCTGGAAAGACGTCACGACAAGGGAGAAAGGCTGGCAAACCGGAACGAAAACACAGTTGGCCGGACAAAAATTTCACCGGAGGGCAATGGACCCACTGGGTATGCACGGTTCTAGGATTGCCTCTGTTTAGGCTCTAGATACCATGTTAAGAGAGAAAAACAGAAGCATAGGGATTGAGAAACTGCATGTTTGACAATAAATACAAATAAATACACTGATGAGATTAGCCTATACAAGGAAACTTTATATAGATCAAACATTTATAAATACAAATTTATTGTTATTCTTGTTATGATTTGATTAGTTGGGATTTTAAAAGAGTTAAACTACATAAATACAAAAGATATTTACACGTTTTCAACAATAACTACCCAAACAAAATTTTATTTATATAAATCAAATCAGTTCCCAAAATTTATTGTTCCAGACATACTCTATGTAGTTCTAAGCTAATGATGATTTGTGTTCTATAAATGAAAACTTTGTTAAAAAAAGTTTTAGTTGTGGATAGGATTTGTGATTTTGGAGCTACTGAGTTATATATTTATCATGTTTTAAACAGATAGTGGTGTCCTTGGGAGCTGGACCATGGGATCAGCTATTTGGTGGAGGAAACTCCCCAGCCTTTGTCGTGGCAGCTGTTGCAACCATTGTCAGTGGACTCATAGCTGTTTTGGCTATTCCCCGATCTGGTGCTCAAAAGCCCCGAAGCCATGTATAAGGTATCATGTTCTTTCTTCTTTTGGCACTTAATTCTTTCGAAGAGGGATGGTGAAAATGAAACAGGTAGCAAGAATTTGTAAATAGTTATTTTTTACATCTACTTGATTGTAGCCTTTTTCTTGAGCCTTTTTCTCCTCAAGATTCCACACTCGAAATCGTTTTATAATGAGTTAATGAATGCCTGGCTGTGCTTTAATTTTATTGGTTATTATTTAAAGCCAATGACCTGATCTTTGAGTGCTATTATTTTCTGAAGCATAGAAAGCTTTTGGAACAATTTTTTTTTGTGATCCTGATGAATAAGTGGTCTGTTTAAAACAGTGAGAATGGTTGGCTATATAAACCATGAGGGGCATCTACAGGCAGTAGGAAAGGGTGAATTTTCTGATGTCTAAGGAACAATGTAAAACAAGCAATTCATATAGCATTACTTTTCAAACATCCTGGTTTCTCAAATGTAATCATAAAAGCTGTCACCAAATACTGATTGACATCATGTGGAATCAGCGGAGACTTTTGTCATTCTAAATCAGTCCCGCCCATGTATGATGTTTCTTTTAAGGCTAAATGCTGTGGGAAAGTAGTTGGGGCATCTTCTATACGTTCCGAAGTTAATCTTGGACAACATCCTTTCCTTCCAAGATGAGTTGCTGCTGATTGGGAACTATTTCGCATGAAAAAATCTTTTATTTTGAGGCCATACTGATTGTGCATTAGTGCTTCAATGATGATGTATTGGAATCTAATGCATGTGTGTGGTTTGTTTGTATTAGTGGGACGAATGTGTTTAATGGGTAACAGTGGATATTAAGGACAAAACTTAGTTTTATTTTTTTATAATCATTATATTCATTCCATAAATTAAATTATAACATGTATTTATTAATATTCTCTCTTATATTCTTTTTTTTTAAAAAAGTACACATTGTAACTTAATTAATAGAATTGATATAATAAATATAAAGAAATAGAATTAAGTTTTGTCCATATGTAAATTGTGCCGATGGAAATCTTGACTGAGACCTGGTTTTAATGCTCCTTTTTTTTTGGTATAGTATTTTTCTTTAAAATAAAATTCTTGAATAGCAGGTTTGATTTATAATGGCCATTTAATGTTTACATTTAATTTGTAGACCTTGCTATCCAGTGCCTTGAAGGGCATTGTTTAAGAAGCATTTAATACTTTTTATTAAATTATCTTAATTATTTAAAAAAGAAAATATTAATATTTTTTAGGTTCTCAAGTTGTTAAATACTTTTATTTTTTGGGTTTTTCTAACATTTATTAAGGATTTTAAAATAGAAAATTTTAAATGAAAAAGTATTTTTTAATTTTTAATATATTAAATATATTATTTTTATCTAAAATTTTATATTTTAGCTTTCTTAACTACCTTTAGCAAAATCCTTATTTTTTATTTAATAGTTTCTATTCTAATTTCTTAGCTAGTGGAGGGACAAATTTCTTAATTGAGTTTGCTTCTTTTGAACCATGGAATAAATTCGTGTTTAATACACTTCACTATTCATGAAAGTCTGATACCCTGATTTGCTTTCAATTCCTTCGCCCGATGCCTTTCACTCAGAGTATAAGGGTATTTAAAAAATAGAAAAATATTAATAATATATTTTTTTAATATTCTTTTTATATTTGTTTTATTATTTATCTAAAAGCAAGTGTTGTTATTTTTTTTAATAATCTTTTTAAGTGTATAAAATGAATTAGTAGTAAAGTAAGTATTAAAATATTCAAAAAAATATGTTAGCATTCTTTTAAAAAATATGTTAGCATTCCTTTATGAACAATGTTACTTATATGTGTTTTTACACACATTACTACACATTATTTTGATTAACTATCACATTTATTTAACCAATAATTTACTTATAATTAACTAAGGGACTTGTGTAAAAAATTATGACTAATTATAAGTAGTTAAGTGATTACTTATAAGTTAATTATTAGATAAATAAATTTGATAATTAATTAATTAAAGTGATATGAAGTGATGTATATAAAAGTGCACATGAGAAGCATTGTTTACAGTCAGGTTAGCATACTAAAATTATGGTTGAATTATTTTTTTATTGGTGCAATGGTTGAAATTTTATCAAAGTTGTTTTGGTCGTGGAAAGATGCTTCCTGGATCTGGTCCGTAAAGACATTAGCATACATCTCCATAGATGATTACATAAGCCGCCTTGTGGTGGAGTTAAATTAAATAATGTTATATTCGTGTACACAATAACTTTATTAAAGCAAATAATAATTCTAAATCTTCCAAATCAATCCTTTTATTAATTTTCTTACTCACTTCATTTTTTTATTTGTCATTTACAAAAAAATTATGTTCTGTTTTAGATGTCGTTTTAAAATTTTAACACAATTAATTATTTTATACTAATTTTACACTTATTTTTTTTACTCTATTAATTATTTAACTTTTAGAATATCTAAATATTTACTCATCAAACTTATATCTCTCTCTTATCACTTCTTTTATTAGTCAATCACATCTTTTTTCAAAGGGTAATACTATCTTTTCCAGGTATTTTTTTTTCCCTAAAATCAAGACTATTAAATTGTTTTCTTAATACTAATGTCATTTCCTTAAACGAAAGATAAAAATCAATAGAGTGAGTAATTATTAAATAAAAAAGTATTAAATACTTTTTTATATTCTCAATACATTGAGTACATTTATTATTTTATTTAATGCTTTATTTTTTAAGTATTAAAAATATTATTATGAGGATATTTTAGTGCTCTTTGGTCAAAGATCTCTTTGTGCTCTTTCTCCAATTGAAACTCTTCTTCAGCCTTAAGCTTCAAGAGTAAGGAGAAAATTTTGGCCTTTCCCTACATATTCAAAATGAATCTTCTCAGGAAATTAATCTTTCCTAGCAAAAACTTGAGCTATTTTTTATTCGAAGGAGGTGATGCTTCAAGTATAGCCTTAACATTGTTCTGATAAACTTCTTCTCCTTTCTTCTGAACCAAGAATCCAAGAAAATTTCTTGCAAAAATACCAAAAACATATTTAATAAAATTTATTTTTAATCTATGTTTTCTCATTCTTTTGAATGACTATCTCAAATTCAACAGATGCTCCTGTTCTGACTTCGATTTGAGCACCATATCATCAATATACACTTCCATGAATTTACCAATGATATCATGAAAGATGGTATTCATTGATCTTTGATATGTGGCTCCAACATTCTTCAATCCAAATGACATGACAACTCATTCATAAGTGTCAGTTGCTCCAGGACATCGAAATGTTGTCTTCGATACATCCTCTTCTACAATGTAAATTTGATTATACTCATAATAGCCATTCATAAAACTTAAGATTTCATGGCTTGATGCTGAGTCAATTAACATGTTAGCAATTGACATAGGACATTCATCTTTAGGAGTAGCAGGATTTAAATCTCGAAAATCAATGCATACTCTTAAAATACCATTCTTTTTCATAACATGAACAATATTAGAAATACAGTCAACATACCTGGCAGTTCGAATGAACTTAGCCTTTCGTAACCTTTTGATTTCCTCTTTGATTTTTAAGACCACTTCAGGGGCAAACCTCCATAGACCTTGCTTTATTGGTCTTTGTTCTGCTCGAATTGGTAGTTTGTGTGTTCTACCAAATCTCGACTAAGTCTAGACATTTCTTCACACTCTCATGCGAAATAGTTTTTATATTCTTCAAGCAAATGAACTAACTTATACTTGAAATTTGCATTCATTAATCTACTAATAATGGTGGGTTTATATATTACATCATCACCTAAATTAACCTCTTCCAAAGGATCTTGTACCTCTATCCTTTTAACATCATAAGATAGAGGGGCTTGCTTGAAGCCTAAAAAAGAGTTGTCATAAATACAATCCAAGTTGGTGCCTTCAGTAACACCAAATTTTTCAATCATGTAGGCTAAAATTTGAGTCAATTAACTCGAAATTGCACTTTCAGTACAATTATCAGCCATATAGGCTGCTACACGAGCCATGTGGCTCTTAAGTATCATAATTATTACAACTTAAATCTAAGTCTAACTCAGCCAAAATCGACCTTGCATTATTTTTACAGACTTGAAGCTAAATTAAATCAGCTTTAGGAAATGAAGTAAAATCAGTAGGGGTAAGGGCCACCATCTCAACCCTCTTTCTATCCAGAGCTGTCGAGTCCCATATACAAAAAGGTCTGATACCAGGTACGTAGATTTGCAAATGTGCATGATTTTGGTGGACCTGACACAAAGTGTCATAAGCTTCTATCATTTCGAGCTCCCCTGACTGGTTCCATATGAACATCTTTTGGTGTAGGGTTGATGTGAATTATAAGTTGCAAACTCAAGTGCAAGTTGTCTCAATTAATAAATTTTTTGAGAGCCCGAGGTCGATCCACAGGGAATTGATGAAGAAAAAATCTTTGAGGTAAGAAAAGGATTTGTCACAATAATAAAGATAATAAAACTTGTTCACAATTAAAAAAAAAAGAACTTGCTTGGGCTAGGAGATCCACTTTTGGTAATAAATTAAGGACAATATTTTTTTTATAACTCAAGTGAAATCCACGCACAACGGAGGTTCCAATTAAAAAATAAAACATTCAAAGTCCATTTAGAATTATATATGTAGTTATATTATGGTTCCTTTAATTATTTACCAACACTAACCGTTGTAAATAGGTTCAAGCATTTATTGTGTCAACCACTTGTCTACAATGAATCAAGAACTCCACTTTATAAGGAGGGTTTCTAAATTGATTGGAAATAAAATACAACACATATAATGATCACTTGATAATATATCATTAAAGCACAAGAAATTAATTAATCTAACCTGAATTTATTACCAAAAATTTCACCATTTCACCTAAACAAAATGAAAATTAGTTACTCATGAACAAGAAAAAGAAAGAAAGAAAGAAAGAAGAAGAAAAAGATGAACATAACTTCAATTTAGAACAAAAGAAAACTACAACAAGAGAAACAAATAACATAATAACATGATCTTGATCTCTAAGCCAAGGTGCACAAGATGATCAGCTAATGCTCCCTTTTATAGAGCTTGAGGAGTACAAAATGACAATTAAGTTATTTAATGAGTGGGTAGATGATGAGTGAATGAGTAAAAAATGACAATAGAGTTATTTAATGAGTGGGTAGATGATGAGTGAATGAGTGAAAAATTACAATGGAGTTATTTAATGAGTGTGTGGATGATTAATGAGTGGGTGGATGATTATTATGTTTGTCTCTTCACTTGTACCAACTAATTCAACTATTTTCACACGATTATAACTCTGTTAAAACGTCATTTTCTAGAGAAGTGGTCTTCATGAGAGTTGAAGGGTTTTGTCTTAACTTTCCAATGCCACCAGTTTCAGCTCAATACAACTCCTACAACCCAAGTTATGCCCTGATTAGTGCACATTGCTCGAGTTCTAGTGACAGAACCCATTTCTGAATTCCAAGCCTAATTAGTTCCACTAGATATCTGATTGAGACTTCGAGCTCTTCATCAAAGTTGTAGAGCTTTCTCTCAGCTTTCCTACAGGGTAAAATTCATAATTTTTAGATGTCTAAAACTCAAGATATGACCGAAATACAAAAATAGTGTAAAATCTCAATAATGCTGGAAAAGATTAATTAAGCCTAATTTGAACCCAAACTTACAAAACACAACTAAACTCAATCAATTAAGTATATGGAGAGTGTAGATGATTAAAAATGAAGGTTTATTCATGTATAAAATATATGATTATTAAATTTTCTCACGCTTAGCTTTTTTGCACTCTTGGGCAAAACATATAAGATCAAGGCTAGCAAACAAAGAAAAACGACACATACTCAAAAGTTAAAAACACTAAAAGATTCAATTTCCAGTGATATTCAAGATTGCAAAAGTTTATAAACAAGAAGAGAAACCAAAAATTCAAGGGATCAAAATATTCATGAGGTAACATTTCTTTGCATCTCAAATCAACAAGTAAGGAAACTGCAGTTGAAAAGCATGAATCAAGAATGATAGATCCTTTCAGAATTAACTCTCAATGCCTCAAGTGTTTAAAAGATAAGTATTTCACTCTATTCAACCCATGAACAAATGCATTACCATAAGCTTCCTTATCTTCTACTTTTTCGCTACTAAAAAATACATGCACATAAAAATCAAGAGGACTTTATTCAAGGTTGTAATTGGGTCATGGTAAAAGAGAAGAGGTAATATGGACATGACAAGTTAAAATATCAAAGCGAATAGAAGAGCATTAGGAGATAGTTAGAGTAGACAAGATGTTTGAGAACATTCAGTTTAAATCTCATAAAGAACAATGACCAATATTTGACTAATGTTTGTTGAAGATCAATCCCAAATTGATGGTTTGAATTCATTGTTAGGCCTAAGCCTTCTCTTTCTCTTCATGTTATTTCCAAGCATCTATATTCATTATAGGTATAAATATGTCACATGGTGTATCGGGAGATTCTGATAATCCTTTGATTACAGTGGTGGTCAGCTCTCTTTTTTTGCACAACATTTTGCACATACACCCTTACACTTGTTCAAGAACTCATCCAATAACAAATCCAATGCTCTCTTATTCCTTAAAGTTGGGTAAAAACATGTTTTTTTTTAAGGCACGTAATGAGCTAAAAATAAGAAATGCTCAAATAAGCTCAAAGGGGTTACACAAGGGAAAATATGCAAAGTTGACTATTTGGTCAAAGCAGTTATTTCAAAATGCCTTAATCATGTTTATGTATGCATGTAAAAATATAGCCTCAAAAAGAATCAAAGCAAGTTCTAGAGTAACAATTCTATGAATGCATATAAAAATATAGCCTCAAAAAGAATCAAAGCAAGTTCTAGAGTAACAATTCTATGAGTGAAAAATCACATAAGAAAGAAGAGAATGATATAGATATTCAATCCATTCATCAATAGGCTAAAAATCTCACAATGCATATATCTATCATTCTCAATTCATCATCCATAACCACGTATGTCAAATTTAAGAAAGAAGACAATTTATTCAACCATGCTATAGTCCCTGAATTTCAATTGCTTTAAAGGATGTGAGAGTTCATTCACTTAAATCATTCAAAGAAAATCAAATGATAAAACTTTATTACTTCCACAAATCAACACAGAATAGTTATTTCCCCAATCTAGATACGCCTCAAGAGTAATTTACTTTAAGAGTAAAATTACTACTTACTCTGTCATCCTTAATTGGTTTAGCAAGTTGCTGACAATCATATCATACTTCTCAATTTTTTATTTTTTATTTTAAATGTCAATTATCATTCCCCCCAACTAGATCACAACATTGTCCGCAATGTTAAAATATCGATAAGTAAATGATAGAAGACATTACCTGTTATGACAATTACTGAAAAGAGAAATCTAACACAAATTTAAACAGAACAAAGTACGATAAATAAAACTAAAGGTAAAGGAAAGTTATAGATGAAGTGTCAGATTTGACTTGCATTTCATGTTGCTTCCCTCACTGTTTCCTTTTAACCAATCTATCTGAGCTATTATTTGATCAAGTTTATAAACAAAAGCTTCTAATTTATGAATCAACTTATCAATAGTGGAAGCAGAGATAGTAAGTAGTCTTGCCGAAAGTGTGATAAATTGCTATTCCACAGCATGATTAAGAAAAGATAACTAACCAGAAAAAATTATTAACATTCAACAAATCTATGAGTTTATGGTAGATGTTCAGTTAGGCCCAAGAGACAATTTGAAAAACTTCTTCCAAAGTACCAAAATCACCTGGTAAGGCAATGAATGCATCAAAGTTTTCAAGCATTGTCTTCATTCGTTCATGCATAGATGATACTTGAAGTTCCTCTCCAATTGTCTTTCCAGTGATGTTCTTTTGAGTCAAAACACTAGGAATGATACATAAAACCTGACTGTCTCCTAGAAATGCAGAGAGTGATACAGCCCCCATTAACCCACAATAACCTCCCCCATATACAACATGAATATTCCTCGCAGTAAGTGTTCGACCAAGAGTGTTTGTTGTGTTTACAAACTCTAAACCCTTCTCATACCTAGACTCACAAAATACACAGATATTTTTAAGTTGACGAATAGAAACTCCTTCCATTTCTATACTCACCTTCCCTTTGAATGATTATGAGTTAGAGGAAAGTGGAGAAAATGAAATGTTTAAATAGAAAAAAAGAATGGAAAAGGTAATGATAGCACCTATAAGGGTAGGTTGACTGTTGTCAGAAAAGTTTGAAATTAAGAAACAAAATTTTTTTTTTTAGACTTCAAGAAAACTATCAGGGTAAAGAAGTCTAGAAACCCCTGAAGGACCCTGCTCAAAAAATTGTTGTCCAAAACCAAAATACAATAAAATCATACAAAGATAAAATAAATATAATAACAAATAATGGCATACCTTTATATACAGTTTTCATGGCGTATCTTTATGCTATGCATCATAAGTGCAATAATGACATATCTTTGAGTTGCGTGTCACCAGTGCAACATAAGAACTTCACAAGGATTGGGAACACCCTACCGAAACAGGCCACAAAAACCTTTGAGCCCTTTCTATCTCGCTTATGGAATAGCAACCCTCTATCTTCCTGTAAACCTAATTAAAAACTTATATTTTAAGAAGATGGTACCTGATTGCAGCCAGTCAGAACTCGCCATAGAGGCCTACTAATTAAAATAAGTATATGACTCAGTCACAGTTTCACATGCATTGCAAGGACGGGATTTTTCTATCTGTCCATTAATGCTACAAAGCCTTGGTTCCAAGAATTGAGAATATAGCATATGACTCTCTACAGAGCATGTCACACAAACCTTATTTACGAGCTGGCGTGTGAAGGTCTACCTGAGTCAATGACGGGTCTGCCACTGGCAGGGGCTCTACACTCAGTTAAGAGCATGGTATTCTTTCGATCGCCCTTTTTTTAATAAGAAGAAAAACAAGATAATATATACATGTTATTGTGATTGTGGCTCACATCTTTTTCTGGTTTTACGTTCAGTAACGGCTTAAATGCCTTCTATGAGTTGAGGATAAGCTTTCCATCTAATTTTCTTATAAATTGGTAAACAGGGTTTTTTAGAATCAGATTCCCAATACTGTAACATTTTTGTTCGTCCTTGAAGACATTCCACAAATTAAGATGTTCACGATGCACAAATCCACAAGAATGTGTCTTAAGAATCAGTAAGATATCATCTACTGACTCATTACTCAGTTCATTCTTAATGAAAAATATTTTATCTTCTCAGTTTACAGAAACCATTCCCAAAGAATGACATTATTTGTTACAATTCTATCGTGCACATTTGTGACAAACTTGTAACATTTTTGCTATTTTCCTTTTAGAATACGAACTTCTATCAAGACCTGACAAGTATGAGTCAAATGAAATTGAAGACTCACCTGCTGGACGAATCTTTGCTTCGATTATTCAGCGTACATCTTCCGGCATACCCTTGTGCATTAACAGTCTCAATCTTTCACATCTAGCTTTGTAAATTTTTGTTAGAGCATTTTGAGGAAGAGAAAGAAAATATTTTCTTAAATTTGAGAGAATGACAACATTTTAAAGGAGATGGATTTAGTTATTATGGGAAATTGAAAAATAAATCAACTTGAGAGCCACGGAGTACCGTTATCCGCCACTTAACCGAGAACACAAATAACTGTAAAAAGAAGGCAACAAAATTAGAATAAATTATATTCATCACAAGAATTAGAAAGAGAAATGAATTCTACCTTAGCTACTTGGTTTTCCAGAAATGGTTTGAGTCTTTGTCCATTGACTTTAAACACATTACCATTCCAAGGATTCTCAATGTCTATGGCCCCATAAGGATACACGTGTTTGACAATAAAAGAGTGACTCCACCTATATCTCAATTTTTTAGGGAATAAGTGAAGACGAGAATTATAAAGTAGAACTTTTTGACCAATTTCAAAATATTTTCTCAAAATTGATTTGTCATGAAAAGCTTTTGTTCTATCTTTATAAATTTTTGACTTTTCATATGCATCATTTCTCAATTCCTCAAGTTCATTTAATTACAATTTACGTATCTTGCGAGCATTATCAAGGTTTAGGTTGAAAACTTTAATAACCCAAAATGCTTTATGTTCCAATTCTACAAGCAAGCGACAAGGTTTTTCATAAACTAACTGATAGAGTGACATGTCCAAAGATGTTTTGAAAGCAGTACGGTAAGTTCAAAATGCATTGTTTAGTCTTAAAGACCAATCTTTATGATTTGGGTTAACTATTTTTTTTCAAAATTTGTTTAATCTCCCTATTTGTCAATTCAACTTGTCCACTTGTCTAAGGGTAATAAGGGGTGACAAGTTTGTGTGTAATGTCATATTTCTTTATTAATGATTCAAATAGTTTATTGCAAAAATATGTTCCCTTATCACTGATGATAGTTTGAGGGATTCCAAATCGACACAAGACATTTTCTTTTAAAAATTTGAGAATAATTTTATGATCATTGTATCGGCATGGAATCGCCTCAATCCATTTTGAGACATAATCAACTGCAACCAAAATATACACAAATCCAAATGAGGATGGAAATGGACCTGTGAAATTAATTCCCCAACAATAAAAAATTTCAATGACAAGGATAGGGTTTAGAGGCATCATGTTTCTTTTAGAAATAGAACTAAATTTCTAACAATTATCACAACTTTTGCAAAAGTTATAGCAGTCCTTAAATAGAGTGGGCCAATAAAATTCACACTGCAAGATTTTCGCAGTTATTTTCTTTGAAGAAAAGTGACATCCACATGCTTGTGAGTGACAATTTAATGACACTACCTACCTCACTGTTGGGCACACATCTCTAAAAGATTTGATATGAATAATATTTGAACAAATATGGGTTATCCTAATAAAAAATTTTCACCTCTATCAACAATTTCCTTCTGTCTTGGTGCATCCATTAAGGCGGCATCTTTCCTGTTACAAGAAAATTGACTATGTTAGCAAACCAAGGCATGAAATTGACAGAAAATAAAAATTAATCGGGAAAAGAATAATTGATTGACGTGTTATAAAAAAGTGAACCTGTTGTAAGTCTGGACTAATGATCTGTGACAACATTCTCAATTTCTTTCTTATCTTTTATTGTGATGTTGAATTCTTGAAGCAACAAGATCCACCGTATCAATCTTGATTTGATATCCTGCTTAGACATCAAATATCTAACAACAACATGATCAGTGAAAACCGCAATAGAAGAATTAATTAAATAAGATTGAAATTTGTCTAATGCAAATATTACATCAAGTAGTTCTTTTTCAGTAGAGGTGTAATTCATGTGTGCACTATTTAAAGTTCTACTTGTATAACAAATCACATGAGGCTTACCTTTCTTTCTTTGGCCTAAAACAACGTCAACAACAAAATCACTAGCATCACACATCAACTCAAAAGGCAAAGACCAGTCAGGAGATTGCATGATAGGAGCAGATGTCAGAAGATCGATTAATTTTTCAAAATATTTTTGACATTCTTGAGTCCAATCAAATGGTGCATTTTTCATCAGAAGATTACATAATGATCTAGATATGGTACTAAAGTCCTTAATGAATCTTTTGTAGAATCCTGCATGTCCTAAAAAGGAACGAACTTCTTTAACTAGTTTTGGGGAAGGCAAATGAGCAATTAATTCAACTTTGGCCTTATCAACTTCAATTCCTTTAGCAAATATCACATGACCTAACACGATTTTTGAGATAACCATGTAATGACATTTTTCTCAGTTTAGCACAAATCCTTTTTCTTCGCATCTTTTAAGAACTTTTTCCAAATTATTAAGACAATTTTCAAATGAATTTTTAAAAACTGTCAGGTCATCCATGAAAACCTCTAAATAATGCTCAATCATGTCACT
Organism: Ormosia emarginata; assembly: GCA_029884605.1. Lineage (NCBI taxonomy): Eukaryota > Viridiplantae > Streptophyta > Magnoliopsida > Fabales > Fabaceae > Ormosia > Ormosia emarginata. The sequence continues at coordinate 30,196,149 of JAQQTP010000072.1, forward strand.
AAAAATACTCATCATGCATTTTTGGAATGTTGCCGGAGCATTACAAATGCCAAAAGGAATTCTTCTATATGCAAAAGTGCCAAAGAGACACGTAAAAAATGGTCTTTTCTTGATCCTCTAATGTAATTGATATTTGCTTATAACCCAAATAACCATCAAGAAAATAGTAGTATGAATATCATGCTACTCTTTCCAGAATTTGATCAAGAAATGACAAGGGAAAATGATATTTCCTAGTGGCTGCATTTAATTTTCTAAAATCAATACACATATGCCAACTGGATGAGACTCGCATAGATATTAATTCACCTTTTTCATTTTCAACCACTGTTATTCCAGATTTCTTATGCACAACTTGTGTAGGGCTTACCCATTGGTTATTAGAGATAGGATAAATAATTACAACCTCAAGTAATTTAAGAACTTTAGCTCTAACTACCTCTTTCATGTGTGGATTTAATTTTCTTTGAGGTTGTTGAGATGTTTTAGCATTATCCTCTAAATGTATTTTATATGTGTACATATTAATGGATTAATACCTTTTATGTCTTTTAATGTCCATCCAATTACACTTTTATGCCTTTTAAGTACTTTTATTAACATACATTCTTATTCTCCAGTAAAGGACGAGGAAATTACCACCAGAAAGCTTTGCTCTTCTTCAAAAAATGTGTACTTCAACCCAACAGGTAATGACTTTAGTTTCAGTGTGAGTACTTCTTCATGAGTATTATCATTCATGAGTTTTAGCTCTTCAAATCTTGGCTTCCATCCCTTGTACTCCATTACCTGTGTACAATCAAGTAAAGAGCGTATTTTAGAAATATCATCATCTAATTGCATGTCTAAATCAAATGAATTAATTAAACAAATTTCTAATGGGTCAGAAGAACTCCTTGTTTGAAGATGAAAATATACAATGGCTTCAATCTCTTCAACTTCCTCCTTTTCATCAAGGACTTCCTATGGTTGCTTGCACATGTTAAAAACATTGAGTTCCAGTGTCATATTTCTAAATGTTAGCTTCACCACTCTATTTTTACAATTTATCAAAAGCATTAGATGTTGCTAAAAATGGACGACCTAAAATAACAGGAATTGACTTGTAACTATTAATCATAGGTTCAGTATCCAAGACAATAAAATCCACAAGATATATGAATTTATCAACTTGCACCAACAGATTTTTCACTATTCCTCTTGAAATTCTAATTGATCTATCGACAGGTAGAAGAGTTACAGAAGTTAATTTTAACTCACCTAAGTTGAGTTGCTGATAAACTGAATATATAAGCAAATTAACACTAGCACCAAGATCAAGTAAACCTTTTTCAATTTTATGTTTTCCAATAATGCATGAAACTGTAAGACAACCAAGATCTTTATATTTCAATGCATTATTATTTTGAAGAATGGAACTTACCTGTTTAGCCAAAAAGACTTTCTTTTTCATATTTAGTTTCCTTTTAACAGTGCACAAGTCCTTCAAATATTTGGCATACGAAGGAATCTATTTAATAGCATCTAACAGAGGAATATTGACCTTCACTTGTTTCAAAATTTCAAAAATTTCAGTGTTATGGTTCAATTTCCTTGAATTGTTTAATGCTTGAGGAAATGAGGGTAAAAGTGAGAGTTTGATATCATTTTTGTCAACTTTTTTATTTTCTTGGGGAATTGGTTCATCATCTTTCTCACAAGGTTCGGAAATTTATTTTTCAACAACATTTCCACTCCTAAGAGTTATCACTGGCTTGACTTGATCTATTTGTTAGTTTTCTGAACTACCATCATTTAGACTGTACTGACCCTTGGGATTTGGTTGAGGTTGAGAAAAAAATTTTCCTTTCTCATGAATGGTGAGTGTAAAAGAAAATTTAGCAAGAGTGTCTTTATGTCAATCATGGCTTGGGTGTTTTGGTTATTAATGGTCTCTTACTTTTCCATGAATACATGCAATATTTCTTCAAGATTTTTCCTATATGGTAGGACATAAAGTACATATCCTTAAGAATTTTGAGAGTCTTGTTATGCCTGAGGAGGTGGTGGTTGCACAAACTGTGCTTAATTATGTTAGCCATGACAACCATTACCCAAGAGGGGGGTGAATTGGGTGATGACAACTTCTTAAAGCAACTTTAGAAAATTATACATTTTAACATTTTCAATTAACACATACAGCGGAACATGCATAGCATATATAATTAAAGCACAAATGTAAAGGAGATAGAGTTGAGAATAGCAAACACAAGAGTTTATCCTGGTTCAGCCACCCCCTGTGACCTACGTCCAATCCTCAAGCAAACCACTCGAGATTTTCCACTAAACTTCAAGTTTGAACGAGTGCTTGAAAACCTTTACACAATAAAGTACTCATCACACCTTGGGATACCTTACCCTTTGTGCTTGAGTCTCAAAACAAGGATACTTCACCCTTTTCACTAGAGGGATACTTCACGCCCTTTACAACCTTTGAAGGATATCTCACCCTTTACAACCTTTGAGGGATACCTCACCCTCTTTACACCTTTGAAGGATACCTAACTTTTTTTTTAACAAGGGATACCTCACCTTTTTTACAGATTACACAAAGTATAAATGAATGATAGAAACTCTCTCAAAGAGTAAATAATACAAAATGAAGCTAATGGTGTCAAGGATTCACACTTTGAAGCTCAAAATAGAGTATGATAGAAGATAAGAAAGAAAACTCATATTTGATGATCAAAAGACTTGTTCAGATAGTTTTTCAACTTTTCTTTGATGCCCAAACACTTTCATTTATAGCCCAAAACATTTTAGAGCCGTTGGAGATGATTGAGTTCATTAAATGATCCAAAAAAACCGTTGAAAATCTATTTCTACTACCCAGAGAACCGGTTAGGGAGAAATCCTAATCAGTTAAGGGCCTTTAAAAAATAATTCTATTACCTTTATTTCTCATAATAACTAGTAAGCCAAATGTCCTAATCGGTTAGGACTCTTTTTAGCTTGAGTTCACGTTTCTTTTTAAAACACAATAACTAATTAGGCAAAACACCTAATTGGTTAGGCTCTCTCAAAATTAATTTCCTGTGACTTTTTAAAAGCACACTAACCAGTTAGGCACACACCCTAATCGGTTAGGCCATTTAGAAATAGCCTCTGAGTTATCAAATAACCAATTAGGAAAACATCCTAATCGGTTAGGTCTTTCAAGAATTAAAAAGACAACGTTCTAAACTTGTCAAATAACTAATTAGGGAGTTGTACTAATTGGTTAGGAGCCTTAGAAAAACATGAAAAACGCTCTTGACGTGGTGAATAATCGGTTATGGGAAAACTATAATCGGTTATTGCACTCTGGTTTTGAAAATTGACTTTAAATAGTCATAACTTCTTCGTTTCTTATCCGTTTAAAACAAATGACCACTCATTGAAAAGATCTTTAAGTCTATTTTCAAATAAAACAAGTTTCACAACAAAACTCCAAGTATTTTGAAAGTTATGACCAAAAGAGTACCAAAGGCCAGTTTTGCAAAACTCAAACTTGGCTATTTTTCATGGTTTTGAACTATCACTATAACTAGCTTTTCAAAACTTGTTTGTTGGGCATTTTGGCATGTGAAAAATTATTTGTAAATATTTGAAAACATATTTGAGCTTAGTATGATTCCTTTTTACCTTTTCACAAAATCTAAACCCTATATGCTAATCTTGAATATTCTTGAAGCTTGATCAATGCATTGCCATTCTTTTCTTGTTTGTTATCATCAAAACCATTGCCATTGCCAATGCTAATAACATTCTCCCCCTTTTTGATGATAACAAACAACCATTGAGAAAATAGTTAGTTCAAATAAATTGGAACTCACAAAAGGTGTTAGAGACTTACTCTCCCTCTATTTTTCAAGAGGTGAAAATATTAGAGATGCATAGCTTCCCCTTAGTTTTGGAATCCCAAGACCATTGAAGATATACCTTTTGCTATTTTACCTTACATTTCTCAATGATGCAACTTCTCTCCTTTTTGTCATGATAAAAAATATATACAATATAGATTTTGACAAAGAGAAGTAACACAAAACCATTGCCAACAACAAATATTCAATAAGCACATTAGCAATAAGATAATCATCATAATTGTCCATCTCAACAAGATATTCATGCTAAAGACACATATGCACTATTCAAGCAAGTTATAAACATCATGTCCAAGATATAATCTATTTTGGTTAGATGAGTGTTAAACATATCATAATCACTAAGTGCTCAACATAGTTCAAGAACTCAAAACATGATAGTATAACTAAAACATAAACAAATTAGTTAAAAAGATATGAACCATGTCTAAGCCTCGTCATCTTACCGTGATGGAAGATGACGCTCAATATTGTCCAAGCGATCATAGATGACTCTAGTGCTTTGCTCCTGATAAGCTTCAAGATCCGTGAGCTGAGTTTGAATACCCACATATTGGGCTTGAAGATCTGCGATGGTAGCTAGGATCTGATCTTCATTTTTTGGCTAGAGCTTCTTCCATGATTATATATACAGGGGCAGCAAGCAACTCTTCTTTTTGGACGACTATATCATGCCCAACACCATATACCCAAGCACCATTAACTATCTTGACTCTCATGCGATTTATGGAAGACTGAGCAAATTTAATACTCAAGAGATTTTGGAAAAAATGATGGGTTTTAATTGGTGGAAAGTGATGGAAAAGATGTTTCAATGATGGATTTTGGTTGGATTTTGAGTGGGTGAGGGATTTGACTGAGTGGGTATGAGTGGGTGTGAGAGGAAAAAGATGACTATGGAGTTTTGGGTTCGTGAATGGTGAGGGAAAGTCACGTTTTTGCTATTTTAGGGAGCATAATAATCGGTTAAAGCATTAGGTAATCAATTATTTTCGAGGGGAAGCAAGAATAGGTGGCCACAGTTTGAACAAATAACAGGTTAGAGGATGAAGATAATCGATTATATGTGTGAAGAGTAGAATTGGGTGGCCACGGATTGAACCAATAACAGGTTAGGTGGTGAGGCTAATCGATTAGGGTGAAGAGAAATGAAATGAGAAGCTCTTTGTAAGCTCAAATAACAGGTTAGGAAAATCTCCTAACAAGTTATTTTTGTGACAATAACAGGTTAGGAAAATCTCCTAACATGTTATTTTCGTGATCCTCCAATATATTGAGCCTCTGTTTTCTTCAATAACAGATTAAGAAATGTTCCTAACAGATTATATTCATGATCTTCCAGTGGTTTGAGCCTCTGTTAGTTGAAATAACAAATTAGGAAAAGCTCCTAACAGGTTATTTGTGGTCTCCAGGAACATCAAAATACCTCCATAATTGGTTAGAGAAGTCTTGTAATTTGTTACTTTCTTAGTTTCAACGTCCCATACTAGTTCCAAAGTCCAAATAACAAATTATTTCCTTCTTCTAACTGGTTATTTTACTTCCAAAACCAGAAATTCTTCAGAGATCTATCCTTTAAGAGTACAACCACATGTCATCTTAGATAATCAACATGACTTCGCTTCTATAACATCCACTTTAAGTACCATAGTTGAACCTCAAAATTGATTTAACCTTTTCAAAGTCATAAGAAACCGATTGTGTGAAGGCTCTAATTGGTTATTTGCTTTCCATAACAGATTATGACTTCACCATAAACAGAGAAAATCTTCAGGAATTCAATCATTGGAACACAAACTCATGCCATCTTGAGGGTGATCTTAGTTGGCCTTATTTTCATCAACTCAAACCACCACAAGTGCAACTTAAAAACTAATTTTTCTTCTTTAAGAGTACCAGAAAGTAATTTCTTCAGCAAGAGTTTGAGATTGGGAATTTGGGGGACTTAAGCATAGATCAAGTACCTGCAAAACAAACTTGGAGGAACCTCCGATGCTCATATCAGTATTGGATTCAAAAATGATTAAAACAAGATAACTATGCATGGAGTTCAATAATGCAACAAAGTTTCAAATTATGCTACAAAGTGATAAGTTATGCATTAAAATGACATATCATGCAATAAATGATAGATTATGCAACTAAATATCACATTATGCAATAACATGACAAATTATGCAGCAAAGTGATGAATTATGCAGCAAAATATCATATTGTGCAGTAACATTCCAGATTGTGCAACAAAATATCACATTATGACAAGTTATGCAGCAAAATTATGATTTTTAGCAAGAGTTAGATGCATGATTGATCCAATATGCCAAGATAAAATATATTTGCTTCAAACATTCATTCAAAGACATGATTGATCAAAGAACTAAGAACAAATATATTTTCATTAAACGTGCCATTTTAAACAAGAAGCATACTTATATAGTATGTTCAATACATGTAGAGATATTTTCAAGATATTAAACTAGAAAAGTATAAAAACAAATTTTCACTTATTCAAAGATTGCAAGTCCAAGCTTCATGGAGACAAGAAAGATAACTTGAAGTATTTTATGGTCTTGTGCTTGGAGCAGCCATTCTCAAGATTCCAAAGTCAGCTTTTGTCCTTCAAGCACACCTACAACACACTTCAATTTTTAGTTTTTGGTACCCAAATTTTCTTTATCCATTATGCTCTAATAAAGATCAATTTTTTTTATAGTATGCAAATTGAGCACAATAAATCACATAATCAATTACCATTAAGCATATAGCCAATTGCAAGCTTACTTTCATGAAATATAGACAATTCAAAACATAGCAAGCATACTTGGGCATCGTAGAACCTTATGTACCAAGATATATAACAAATTAATAAGTTATGATACAATAAGAATGAACATAATCATGTGCTAAACAAAATATTCAGATTTTATTAAGTACACATGATTATATCACTCACTTAAGGCCTACAAGGAATATACCTCAAATTCAATGACTTTACAAGTGAATATGTATAAGAAGTAAAAGCATTTGATACCTTGGCCTTGGTAATCAAGGAAACTCTTTTCCTTACCCATTGCTTCTCTTTTAGAGTCTTGAACTTTGCAAGTTCTACATTTTGTACTTGAGAAACTTTGGTTGAAGCCATCTTCCTTCTTTGACCAAAACTTCTACCATTGGGCTTTGGAAGCATTCTCCTTGATGATTCCTCTTTCCTTTGACCAATTAATCCACCCTTTTAAGAAATTTTGTACATAATTGAAACACTAGGAGAACAATTTGGTACCCACTTCATCTTAGGTCCTTGAATGTTAGTAGTAGAGCCTTTAAGACTTTTAGGAACCCACACCATGTTATTTCTCATATAAAGATTTCTTCTATAGTTGCACAAATGAGAAATATATCCTAAATGATCACAAAAATTGCAAACAATTGAATTCAATGATGGTTTGGTCCTTTGAAGATTATCTTTGGAAAACTTAAGCCTTTTGTTATTTTTACATTCTAAACTATTTTTTCCATAAGCCTTGCTTGAATTTTCATATGGAATAACATTAATTTTATTCTCATTGACATGCATAGAATATAAGCAATTAGAATCGTTAGCTTTGGAAAATTCAAAAGATAAGTGACTGCGGGATTTAAGGATGCAAACCCAAGTGCAGGTTGTTTCAAGTAGTAAATTTCTCAGGAGTCCAAGGTCGATCCACAGGGAATTGATGAAGAAAAATTAAATGAGGTAGGAAAATGTTTGTCATAATACCAAAAGTAATAAAAAATGTTCACAAATGAATTTAAGAACTTGCTTGGGTTAGAAGATCCATTCTTGGTAATAAATTAAAGGCAAGATTATTTTTCTTTATAATAACTCAATTAAAATCCACACACAATGAAGGTTCCAATAAGAAAATATAACATTCAAAGTTCAATTATATATGCAATCATATTATGATTCCTTTAATTATCTACTAACATTTGTAAATGAGTTCAAGCATTCACTGTGTCAATCCTATTATCTACAATAAATCAAGATCTCCATTATACAAAGAAGGTTTCTAAATTAATTGGAAATAAAATACAATACATATAATGTCCATTTAATAATATATCTTTTAAGCACAAGAAATAGAATAATCTAACCTTATTTCATTACCAAGAGCTTCACTCTTTCACCCAAGCCAGATGAAGATTTAGTTACTCATAAATAAGAAGAAAGAAAGAGAGAAGAAGAGAAAGATGAACATAGTTTCACTTTAGAATAAGAGAAAATTACAACAAAATAAAATAAGAAACAAGCATAACCATAACTTGTAAAAACTAAGTCTAACACCAAGTGTCCTAAATGATCAGCCAATGATGCCTTTTATAGAGGATTAGGGATACAAAATGACAAGGGGGCTGATTAAGAGTAGGTGGATGGGTGAATGGAAAATGCCAAATGGTGAGTTGGTGAGTGGAAAATTATTGAGATTTCTTGTCTCCGCAATCATTCAGTGTTGATCTCATGGATGCCATCAGAATAAAGTAACATGGTCTTCATGAAAGTTGTATCATTTTGTCTCAGCTTTCCAATGACACCAAAATCATCCAAAAATTCATCATACAGCCCAAGATATGACCCAATTACTGCAGACTGTTCAGGCTCAGTTTCAGCACCTCTATTTTGACTTCCAGACCCAATATCATCTTCAAGCTGTCCGAATGAGCTCTTATGTTCTTATGAAAGTTGTAGATATATGTCTTAACTTTCAAATCTACAAATTTCAGCCCAAGAAAGTTCCTACAGCTCGAGTTATGCTTTGATTACTATACACTCTTCAGGTTCCAGTCACAAAACTAATATTCTGACTTTCAGGCCCAATTAGCTCCACTAGATGTCTGATTAAGACTTTCAGCTCTTCATCAAAGTTGTAGAGCTTTTTCTCAGCTTTCCTACAAGGTAAAATTCATAATTTCTAGACATCTAGAACTCAAGATATGACCAAAATACAGAAATAGTGTAAGACCCAAATAATGCTGAAAAAATCAATTAAGTCCAATTTGAGTCCAATCTTACAAAACATAACCAGGCTTAATCAATTAAGTATATGAAGAGTGTAAATGACTAAAAATGAGGGTTTATTAATATATAAAATATGTGATTATCAATAAGTCCCCAACTTGATTTTCTAAATCAATGCATTTTTCACAAGAAGTTGAGATTTCACTTTTCAAAGGCATTTCCTCATCAAGAAAAGTTGAGATTTCATTTTCAATGGAAGAAATATTTTTCAAACAAGATAAGTTTTTCTTTTATTTCAAAAAACCATTATCAATTCATCAAAAGTATATTCATTTTTCAATGTCTCAAAGTCTTTTGGAGTCAAGTGAGAGGTTGTCTCAATTTCTTGCATCAATGACTCTTCATGGGAATCATCATCCTCATTTTTGCCATCAAAGCTTCAAGAGTATATACCATTTGATTTTGATTTGCCACCTCTTCAAACTGAACATCATTTTGAGGATATTTTTTATAACAATATTCCTTCAATGGCTTTTGCACTTATTGCTCTCTATATACAACTTTATGCAAAAAATCATTGTTAACAAAATAGATAGCATAAAGAGTATCACATATTTCTTTAGCACTAGAGCAACTCTTAATTTTAGCATAAGCTTCATCATTCAAACCACTTCTCAAAATTTGCATAGCTCTAATGTTCAAGAAAAACATTTCTTGTCATAGGCATTCCAAGTTTGTTTTGGTTTAAGAGAAAATCCTTCAAGCACAATATCCCACAAATCTAAATCAATAGATTACATATAAAATTCCATTCTAACTTTCTAATAAACAAAAAGCACACCATCAAAGAATGGTGGTTTATCAATTTCAAAACCTTCCATTTTGAAAAGTTTTCAATGGTTGCCAACAAACAAGGATCTTTAACTCTAAGCGGTTAAGCTTTCAACAGAGCACAAAGCTCTGATATTACTTGTTAACCATGACAATCATTACCCAAGAGGGAGGTGAATTGGGTGATGACAAATTCTTAAAGCAACTTTAGAAAATTTACATTTTGATATTTTCAATCAATACATACAACGGAACATGCATAGCAAATATAATTAAAGCACAAATGTAAAGGAGATAGAATTGAGAATAGCAAACACAAGAGTTTATCCTGGTTCGGTCATCCCTTGTGACCTACGTCCAGTCCTCAAGCAAACCACTCGAGATTTTTCACTAAACTTCAAGCTTGAACTGGTGCTTGAAAACCTTTACACAATAGAGCACTCACCACACCTTGGGATACCTCACCCTTTGTGCTTGAACCTTAAAACAGGGATACCTCACCCTTTTTTACACCTTTGAAGGATATCTCACCTTCTTTTCAACAAGGGATACCTCACCCTTTTTACAGATTACACAAAGTATAGATGAATGATAGAACCTTTCTCAAAGAGTAGATAATACAAATTGAAGCTTATGGTATCAAGGATTCACACTTTGAAGCTCAAAACAGAGTATGATAAAAGATAAGAGAGAAAACTCATATTTGATGATCAAGAGCCTTGTTCAGATAGTTTTCCAACTTTTCTTTGATGCCTAAACACTTTTATTTATAGCCCAAAACATTTTAGAGTTGTTGGAGGTGGTTGGGTTCATTAAATGATCTAAAAGAGTTGTTGAAAATTAGTTTATGCTACCCAGATAACTGGTTAAGGAGAAGTCCTAATCGGTTAGGGGCCTTTGAAAAATAATTCTATTGCCTCTGTTTCTCATAATAACCAGTGAACCAAATGTCTTAATCGGTTAGGACTCTTTTTAACTTGAGTTCACGTTTCTTTTTAAAACACAATAACCAATTAGGCAAAACACCTAATCGGTTAGGCTCTCTCAAAATTCATTTCTTGTGACTTTTTAAAAGCACACTAACCTATTAGGCACACACCCTGATCGGTTAGGCCATTTTAGAAATAGCCTCTGAGTTATCAAATAACTAATTAGGAAAGCATCCTAATCGATTAGGCCTTTCAAGAATTAAAGAGACAACATTCCAGACTTATCAAATAACCAATTAGGGAGTTGTTCCAATTGGTTAGGAGCCTTATAAAAACATGAAAAACTCTCATGACATGGTGAATAATCAGTTATGGGAAAATCATAATCGGTTATTACACTCTGATTTTGAAAACTGACTTTAAATGGTTATAACTTCTTCGTTTCTTATCCGTTTAAAACAAATGACCACTCATTGAAAACATCTTTGAGTCTATTTTTAAATAAAACAAGTTTCATAACAAAACTCAAAGTATTTTGAAAGTTATGATCAAAAGAGTAACCAAAAGTCAGTTTTGCAAAACTCAAACTTGGCTATTTTTCATGGTTTTGAACTACCACTATAACTAGCTTTTCAAAACTTATTTGTTGGGAATTTTGGAATGTAAAAAGCCATTTGTAAATATTTGAAAACATATTTGAGCTTAGTATGATTCATTTTTACCTTTTCATAAGATCTAAACCTTATATGCTAATCTTGAATATTCTTGAAGCTTGATCAATGCATTGCCATTCATTTCTTGTTTGTTATCATCAAAATCATTATCATTGCCAATGCTAATCACAGATTATTATTCCTTCAACTGAAGTTCGGGTGATTTCTCTATCCCATATTGTATGAATCTGAAAAAGAAGAAGTAAATGACTTTTTAAAATTATTCATTACATTTACTTGCTCATGTACAACTTCTTTAAAAACATGAATTTTTGGACATTCATTAGTTGAGTGTCCTAATTCATCGCAAATGCCACAAATATCTTCATTTTGCACATATTTGATTTCTTTAAATTTCCCTGATTCTATGACTTCAATCTTTCTAGCTAAACTAGTAAACCTTGCATTTAGATCTTCTTCTTGACTAAGGTGATATTTTCCTTTATTAGCACTTGCAAGATTAGATCAAATTGAATTTTCAGAAGGGTTAGTACCATGGCAAAATTGAGAATTTTCAACCAACTGGTTTAAATAGTCTAAAGCTTCTTCAGGTTCTTTATCAAGAAACTCACTATTGCATATTGTTTTCACAAATTATTTAGTTTCAAGTGTTAAACCTTCATAAAAAAAGCTTATAGTGCACCATTTTTCAAAATCGTGATATGTGCAAGAATTTAACAAATCTTTAAAACGTTCTCAACATTGAAAATATGCTTCATTTAAATTTTGGAAAAAAATTTGAATTTGTTTTTTCAAAGCATTGGTTTTATGTGTTGAAAAAAGTTTCTTTAAGAACTCACCTTGCATTTCTTTCCATGTGCCAATTGATCTTGGTTTCAAAGCGTTAAGCCAAGTTTTTACTTTATCTTTTAAAGAAAAAGGAAATAATTTAAGCTTAACAATCTCTTCAATGCAATTTTGGTCATTGAAAGCGATACATACTTCATCAAATTCTTTTAGATGTAAATATGTGCTTTCAGATTCTAAACCATGGAAATTATGAAGTAAAGAAATCATATCAGGATTAAATCTAAAATTGTTGGCATTGAGTGAAAAGATAAAACATGATGGACTAGAATTTTGAGGTAGTTACAAATATTCACGCATGGTTCGCAACAGTTAATTTTCATGTTCATCATGTACACTTTCATTTTTAGTCATTGTGTCAATTGTGTGCGATTATGATTCAAACAAATCAATATATAAAGTACCAGAATTAATTTTAACTAAATGACTATAATTTGAATCACAATACCAATTAAGCATAAATAAATGACTTAAAATATAAAAAAAATAATGTATAAGTCAGTGGTATAAACTAGCTATTAAATATTAATCATAAATAAATGACATAAATAAATAAATAAATTAGTAAGTTAGAAAGCATAACTAAATGACATAAATAAGTTAGAAAGTTAGAAAATTAGTAAGTTAGAAGGTTAGAAAGTTAGAAAATTAAAAAAGTAGAGAAAGAATATATCAGATAATGAAGTTTACTTAAAGAAAGAGAAACTCAATAAATTAAAACTTCAAATCAAGTCTCCGACAACGACACCAAAAACTTAATGTGAATTATAAGTTGTAAACCCGAGTACAGGTTATCTCAAGTAATAACTTTCTCGGGAGTTCGAGGTCGATCCACAGGGAATTGATGAAGAAAAATTCTTTGAAGTAAGGAAATGATTTGTCACAATAATAAAGATAATAAAACTTGTTCACAATTAAAAAAAAGAACTTGCTTAGGTTAGAAGATCCACTTTTGATAATAAATTAAGGACAAAATTATTTTTTTATAACTCAATTGAAATCTACGCACAATGGAGGTCCCAATTGAAAAATAAAACATTCAAAGTCCATTTAGAATCATATATGTAGTTATATTATGGTTTCTTTAATTATTTACCAACACCAACACTTATAAATGGGTTCAAGCATTCATTGTGTCAATCACTTGTCTATAATGAATCAAGAACTCCACTTTATAAGGATTTCTAAATTGATTGAAAACAAAATATAACATATATAGTGACCACTTGATAATATATCATTAAAGCACAAGAAAGAAATTAATCTAATTTTAATCTGTTACCAAAAGTTTCACCATTTTACCCAAGTAAAATGAAAATTAGTTACTCATGAATAAGAAGAAAGAAAGAGAGAAGAAGAAAAAGATGAACATAATTTCAAATTAGAATAAAAGAAAACTATAACAAGATAAACAAAGAACACAATAGCATGATCTTGATCTCTAAGCCAAGATGCACAAGATGATCAGTCAATGCTCTCTTTTATAGAGTTTGAGGAGTACAAAATGACAATGAAGTTATTTAATGAGTGGGTAGATGATGGGTGGATGAGTGGAAAATGACAATAGAGTTATTTAATGAGTGGGTAGATGATAGGTGGATGAGTAGAAAATGACAATGGAGTTATTTAATGAGTGAATGGATGATTAATGAGTGGGTAGATAATTAATAAGTGTGATGATGAATATTTAGTGGGTAGATGATTAATGAGTGAGTGAATGATTATTATGCTTGTCTCTCCACTTAAACCAACTAATTCAACTATATTCACACAATTATAACTCTACTAAAACGTCATTTTCTAGAAAAGTGGTTTGCATGGCAGTTGAAGGGCTTTGTCTTAGCTTTCCAATGACACTAGTTTCAACTCAATGCAACTCCTACAACCTAAGTTATGCCCTAATTAATGCACATTGCTCGGATTCTAGTGACAGAACTTGTTTTCTGACTTCCAGGCCCAATTAGCTCCTTTAGATGTTTGATTGAGACTTCAAGCTCTTTATTAAAGTTGTAGAGCTTTCTCTCAGCTTTCCTAGAAGGTAAAATTATAATTTTTAGATACCTAGAACTCAAGATATGATCGAAATACAGAAACAGTGTAAAATCTCAATAATGTTGGAAAAGATCAATTAAGCCTAATTTGAACCCAAACTTACAAAACATGACCAAGCTTAATCAATTAAGTACATGGAGAGTGTAGATGATTAAAAATAAGGGTTTATTAATGTATAAAATATGTGATTATCAAGAGTCGAAGGTCCTGCAACCACAACATGTATTCACTCTCTACCCAGTAAGAGAATATAGTTGGCCTTGGAAGGAACCACAATGAACAAGGTTGACCTTGTCACTGAGGCTACCTTGATATCAAGAGTTATTGTTCCCAGTGATGTTGAGGACCTACCATTAAAGTCTGTCACCATCATATTATGTGGTAACAGATCAAATTCAAGATTTGCCAAATTTCTTGAGCAAATTTGTAAGCATTAAATTAACGACTTCTCCTCCATCAACCACTATTTTTCCCACCAGTTTTCCATTTATTGTAGCTTTAATGAAAAGTGGGTGCATATGGCTTTTTATATCAGGGGTGGGAATGTTGAAAATTACTTAGTTTTCTATGACCTCCACAGTGTCTTCTTCGACCAAGTACCAGTCAGACTTTTCCAAGTCATCTTCGAAGTCTTCCTTAGGGTCTACTTCTTCAGTCCCTGAAATAGAAAAGTTATATAGAAGGAAGGACACAACATTAACTCCAAAAATGGAGTCCAAATCATCCTTAAAACTGGATTCAAACGAATCCATGATAATGTCCTCGTCCATTGGACTCAGAGGTTTTAGTTTCTTATCTGTCTTCACAGGTGGTCCTTATACCACCTGGGTATATAAACTTTGCTGCAATTACAGCTGGGCCAACGCCTGTTGTTGTTGTTGTTATTATTGTTGTTGTCTGAGTCTCTGAGCTTTACACCACTGGGTCCTAGACATGTAAGGGCTTAAACTCTGGTTTGAGGTTGGTTCTGCACCTCGAATCTAGGTGTTGGGCTTCCCACCAACGAGATTATAGATCCTATACTCGAACCTTCGTCAATTGGGCCTGTTTTGAGTCTTGTGGGTCTATGAAGTGTTTTTAATCCACTAGTTGGGGGCCACATTAGAAGTAGGCACCCTCATCTTACCCTTCCCAGTCCTGTCAACATCTCCCATCACTTGAGAATTGTGGTTTGTGGTTTGATTGTTGACGTGCATCGAATTTCCCATAAAGGCCTTCATCTTTTGTTTCTGCTTAATGGCAGCCTGATATAACTTGGTTGCCAACTTGTCAAAGATAGCCCTATATCTAGGGAATAGAGACACCTCTCTCACATCCACCTTCTTCCTGAGAAGGAATTCGTCCAGAGTCTCGCCTGCTTTGGGGAAAACCACCTCCTCATTAGCCTCGAAAGCATCAAGGTCACAACCAGAAGTGGTGGTAAAGGCAGATTCCCCTACTACTTCATCCATATTGACTTCAGAAAAGCTAATAGGCTCGATCTAGCTTACGTTTACTTCAAATGGATCAATATTGATCATCATATTTTTCTTGTTGTTTTCAAACTTGAGTCTTCCTTCCTGAATGCTCCTCTGCATTAATCCATAAAACGAATACATTTATTAGTCGAGTGAACATATCTATTATGATATTTATAGTACTTTTACCTTTTATTTCTTTGACTGAAAGGATTTTATGTCCATTAGCAAATCTGATTTATTTATCTTTTAATAACACATCAAAGATTAAATCTACCTTCGATATATCGAAAGCATATTTGGTTTTTTAGGGGATTTCATGTTATCTTTAGTTCGATTAGGCATTAAAGAAGAACAGGTATATGGAGGACCATATTTTAAATCCGCTATGTTAACCTCACTCTCCTCGTCATCCTCAACTTCATCGACTTCGATATAGGTTACTTTGTTATTTTTTTATTGTCATAGTACCTATCATGTACATCAAGAGTTTTGACATAAGCAATATTTTCTTTTTTAATGTGTTTCTTAAACCTCTCATTTTCTAGTTTTAGTAGCTCGATTTGTCTCACTTTATATACAAGCTGAGACATGTCTAGGAGTTGCTAATTTATTAGTTTCTTTCTAATAGAATAATCTAAGCCACAAGCATCCATCTTGACTACCTCATATTCTAGGATGACTGTAAAGCATCTAGCCTTCATTTGCATGAATCTTGCCAAGTAATCATCAATGTATTCTTCATTACCTCCCTTGATATTAAACAAATCCATGAGACTTACCTTAGTCTCTCCTATAAAGAACAAGTCATGAAAATTTCTTTCAAATTGGTTCTAAGAGGGGATTGAATTTAGTGAAAAAGTTGTAAACCAAGTAAAGGCATTTTTGATTAAGGAACTGGGAAAATATTTCATTTTTAAGTATTCATTTATGGCTATATCCCCCGCTATGATAATATATCGAGCAATATGTTTTATTGTAGATTCTCCACTCTTCCCAACAAATTTGTTCGAGATTTTAGGTGCTTTGCATCCTCTGGGCAATTCTGTCTGTTGGATAAACTCAAGGAAGACTGACACAAAATAAGGTCAATTTGCATATCCCACATTAAAGCCATACCTATTGAGCACTTGTTCAACTGTCTGGTTGATATTTTTATGCCCCCCTAAGATTATTTAGCCTAATCTTTTCTAGGAATATATCAATATCTTGGTTTCGAGCCATGTGGCTCTTAAGTATCATAATTATTACAATTTAAAGTTGAGTCAACTTAGCCAAAATCAATAAACAAATGCCTGTAGGCCTTTGTATATTATTACAGACTTGAAGCTAAATTGAATCAGTTTTACGAATTAAAGTAAAACCAGTAAGGGTGAGGGCCACTATCTCGACCCTTTTTCTATCCAGAGTTGCTGAGTCTTATATGCAGAAAGGTCTGAATCAGGGACGTAGATTTGTAAATCTGCATGATTTTGGTGAACCTAACACAAAGTGTCATCAACTTCTATTATTTCGAGCTCTCTTGACTAGTTCCACATGAACATCTTTTGGTGCAGGTTTGAAGGTACTACACCCATAATATGTGTCCATTCTCTACCCAGTAAAAGATTATAGTTGGCCTTGGAAGGAACCACAATGGACAAGGTTGACCATGTCACTAAGGCTACCTTGATATCGAGAGTTATCGCTCCTACTAATGTTGAGGACCTGCCATTAAAGTTTGTCACCTCTATATTATGTGGTAACAAATCAGATTCTGATTTGTAAAATTTCATCAGCAAATTTTAGGCATCAAATTAATGACTGCTCCTCCATCAACCAATATTTTTCCTACCAGTTTTCCATTTACTGTAGCTTTATTGAAAAGTGGACGCAAATGGCTTTTCATCTCAAGGGTGGGAGTGTTGAAAATTGTTGAGTTTTCTATGACCTCCACAATGTCTTCTTTGACTAAGTACTAGCCAGACTCTTCCGAGTCATCTTTGAAGTCTTCCTCAGGGTCCACTTCTTCAGTCCCTGAAATAGAAAAGTTATATGAAGGAAGGACACAACATTTACTCCAAAAATTATGTCTATATCATTCTTAAAATTGGATTCGAATAAATCTGCGATAACGTCCTCGTCCATTGGACTCAGAGTTTTGGTTTCTTGTCTGTCTTCACAGGTGGTCCTTGTACCACCTGGGCATATGACCTTTGTTGCAATTGCAACTGGGCCAACACATGTTGTTATTGCTATTATCTAAGTCTCTAGGCTTTATGCCACTGGATCTTAGATATGTAAGGGCTTAAACCCTAGTTCGAGGTCAGTTTTGCAACTTGAATCCAGGTGTTGGGCTTCCCACCAACAGAATTATAGATCCCATTCTCGAACCTTGGCCAAGTGAGCCTGTTATAAGACTTGTGGGTCTGTGGACAGTTTCTAATCCACTAGTTGGGGGTCACTTTAGAAGTTGGCACCCTAATCTTACCTTTCATGGCTCTGTTAGCATCTCCCACCACCAGATAGTTGTAGTTTGTGGGTTGATTGTTGATGTGGATCTAATTTCCCATCGAGGCCTTCATATTTTGTTTTTACTTAAAGGCAGCCTAGTATGACTTGACTATCAACTTGTCAAAGATTACACTACATCAGGAGCAGAGAGACACATCTCTCTATTGCTCCTTCTTCTTGAGAAGGAATTCGACCAGAATCTCCCCTGCTTTGGGGAAAACCTCATCCTCATTAACCTTGAAAGCATCAAGGTCAGAGCCACAAGTGATGGCAGGGGCAGATTCCTCTACTACTTCAACCATATTGACTTCAGAAAAGTCAATAGGCTCGATGTAGCTTGCGTTTACTTCAAATGGATCAATATTGATCTTCATATTTTTCTTCTTGTTTTCAAACTTGAGTCTTCCTTCCTGAATGCTCCTTTGTATTAAATCCCTAAAACAAAAATAGTTATTAGTTGAATGACAATATCTATTATGACATTTACAGTACTTTCGACCTTTTATTTCTTCGATTAAAGGAATTTTATGTCCATCAAGAAGTATGCTTCGTTTATCTTTTAATAATAATATGAAGATTAAATCTACCTTTGATATATCGAAAGCATATGTTGGCCTATTAGGGGATTTCATGTTATCCTTAGTTCGATTAGGCATTAAAGAAGAGTAGGTATAGGGAGGACCATATTTTAATTATGCTATGTTAACCTTGCTTTCCTCATCATCCTCAACCTCATCAACTTCGATATAGGCTACTTTGTTATCTTTCGATTGTACATAGTAGCTATCATGTACATAAGGAGTTTCGACATAAGTAATCTTTTCTTTTCTAAGGTATTTCTTAAACCTCTCCTTTTCGAGTTTTAGTTACTCAATTTGTCTCACTTTATCTGCAAGCTAAGATATGTCTAGGAGTTGCTGATTTATTAGTTTCTTTCGAATAGAATAATCTAAGCCACCAGCAACCATCTTGACTACCTCAGATTCTGAGATGATTGTAAAGCATCTAGCCTTCATCTGCCTGAATCTTGCCAAGTAATCATCGATAGATTCTCCATTACCTCTCTTAATATTAAACAAATCCATGAGACTTACCTTAGTCTCTCCTCTAAAGAACTAATCATGAAAATTTCTTTCAAGTTGGTTCCAAGAGTGGATCGAATTTGGTGGAAGAATTGTAAACCAAGTAAAGGCATTCTTGGTTAAGGAACTGAGAAAGTATTTCATTTTTAAGTGTTCATTTGTGGATATCCCTCATTACGATAGTATATCAAGCACTATGCTTTACTGTAGACTCTCCATTATCCCCAACAAATTTGTTAGAGATTTTTGGTGCTTTGCATCCTCTGAAAAATTCTGCCTGTTGAATGAACTCAGGGAAGGTTGACACAAAATAGGGTCAATTTGTGTATCCCACATTAAAGCTATACCTATTAAGCATCTACTTTACTGCTTGGTTGATGTTTTGATGCCCTCCACTTAAAGCCAAGTCAACTCGGCCAAAATCAGTAAATAAGTGCCTGTAGGCCCTTGCATTATTAATACAGGTTTGAAGTTGAATTGAATTAGCTTTAGGAATTAAAGTAAAACAAGTTGGGGTGACGACCACCATCTCGACCCCTTTCTATCCAGAGCTGCTGAGTCCCGTATGTAGAAAGGTCTGACACTAGGTACGTAGATATGCAAATCTGCATGATTTTAGTGGACCTGACACAAAATGTCATCACCTTCTATCATTTCGAGCTCCCCTGACTAGTTCTAGGGGTGTCAAAATAGGCCAGGCTGGGCCGAATAACCCGACAAAATGGACGAGTTGAGCTAACAAAATGTCAGCCTGAAAGTTATATGGCCCGAATGGGCCGGATCAGTCTGCTCTTTTAACACTACATAAGACTAAATGGACTGAGTTGGTTAGCAAAATACCAGCCCGAAACTTACATGACCCGAATGGGCCATCCCGATAATGGCCCCACCCCGAATGGGTCGGGCTGACCCGTTTTGACACCCCTAACTGGTTCCACAGGAACATCTTCTGGTGCAGGGTCAAAGGTACTGCACCCATAACATGTGTCCACTCCTTACCCAGTAAAAGATTATAGCTGGCCTTGGAGGGAACCATGATGAACAAGGTTGACCTTGTCACTGAGGCTACCTTGATATCGAGAGCTATTGCTCCCTTTGATGTTAAGGGCCTGCCATTAAAGTCTGTCACCACCATATTATGTGGCAACAAATCAAATTTTGATTTTCCAAATTTCTTCAGCAAATTTTTAGGCATTAAATTAATGGTTGCTCCTCCATCAACCAGTATTTTCCCACCAGTTTTTCGTTTACTGTAGCTTTAATGAAAAGTGGGTGCATAGGGCTTTTCATCTCAAGGGTGGGAGTGTCGAAAACTGTTGAGTTTTCCATGACCTCCACAGTGTCTTCTTCGACTAAGTACTAACCAAACTTTTTCGAGTCACCTTTGAAGTCCTCCTCAGGGTCTACTTCTTTTGTCCCTTAAATAGAAAAGTTATATGGAAGGAGGGACATAACATTTACTCAAAAAATAGTGTCCAAACCATCCTTAAAATCGGATTCGAGCGAATCCTTGATAACATCCTCATCGATTGAACTCGAAGGTTTTGGTTTCCTGTCTATCTTCATAGGTGGTCCTTGTATCACCTAGGTATATGACCTTTGTTACAATTGCAGTTGGGCCAACACCTGTTGTACATATTGTTGTTATTATCTAAGTCTCTGGGCTTTACGCCACTGGAAACATGTAAAGGCTTAAACCCTAGTTCGAGGTCAGTCTTGCACCTTGAATCTAGGTGTTGGGTTTCCCACCAATAGGATTATAGATCCTATACTCGAACCTTGGCCAAGTGAGCCTGTTCTGAGTCTTGTGGGTTTGTGGACTGTTTGTAATCCATTGGTTGAGGGCACATTAGAAGGAGGTTGCCTCATCTTACCCTTCCTGGTCTTGTCAGCATCTCTTACCACCAAAGAGTTGTGGTTTGATTATTGATGTGGATCGAATTTCCTATGGGGGCCTTCATCTTTTATTTTTACTTAATGGCGGCCTCGTATGACTTGGCTACCATCTTGTCAAAGACTGCACTGTATCTAAGGCAGAGAGACACCTATCTCTCATCCTCCTTCTTCCTGAGAAGGAATTCGACCAATTTCTCCCCTGCTTTGGGGAAAACCTCATCCTTATTAGCTTTGAAAGGATCAAGGTCATAGCCAGAAATGATGGCAGGGACAAATTCCCCTACTACTTCAACTATATTGAGTTCTGAAAAGCCAATAGGCTCGATGTAGCTTGCATTTACTTCAAATGGATCAATATTAATCTTCATGTTTTTCTTCTTATTTTCAAACTTGAGTCTTCCTTCCTGAATGCACCTCTGTATTAAATCCATGAAACAAATACAGTTATTAGTCGAATGACTGTATCTATTATGATAATTACAATACTTTCGACCTTTTATTTCTTCGACTGAAGGGATTTTATGCTCATTAGGAAGTCTTATTTGTTTATCTTTTAATAACACATCGAAGATTAAATCTGCATTCGATATATCGAAAGTATACGTTGACCTATTAGGGGATTTCATATTATCCTTAGTTCGATTAGGCATTAAAGAAGAGTAGGTATAGGGAGGACCAGATTTTAATTCTGCTATGTTAACCTTGCTTTCCTCATCATCCTCAACCTCATCAACTTTGATATAGGCTACTTTGTTATCTTTCGATTATGTAGAGTACCTATCATGTAAGCCATCTTTTCTTTTCTAAGGTGTTTCTTAAACCTCTCCTTTTTGAGTTTTAGTTACTCAATTTGTCTCACTTTATCTGCAAGCTAAGACATATCTAGGAGTTTTTGATTTATTGGTTTCTTTTGAATAGAATAATCTAAGCCACCAGCAGTTATCTTAACTACCTCTGATTCTGGGATGACTATAAAGCATCTAGCCTTCATCTGCCTGAATCTTGTCGAGTAATCATTGATGGATTGTCCATTACCTCTCCTAATATTAAACAAATCCACGAGACTTATCTTAGTCTCTTCTCTAAATAATTGGTCATGAAAATTTCTTTCAAGCTGGTTCCAAGAGTGGATCGAATTTGGTGGAAAAGTTGTAAATTAAGTAAAGACATTTTTGGTTAAGGAACTGGGAAAGTATTTCATTTGTAAGTGTTCATTTGTGGCTACATCTCCCGCTTCGATAATATATCGAGCAATATGCTCTATTGTAGACTTTCCACTCTCCCCAGCAAATTTTTTAGAGATCCTTTGGACAATTCTTCCTGTTGGATGAACTCAAGGAAGGTTGACACAAAATAGAGTCGATTTGTGTATCCCACATTGAAGCCATACCTGTTGAGCACCTGCTCAATTGCCTAGTTGATGTTTTTATGCCCCCCAAGATTATTTAGCCTAGTCCTTTCTAAGAGGTTATCTGCATCTTGATTTCGATTAACTACTCGAAATCTTACATTTGGGCCAAGTGGATTTTTTCTTGGTTGATTATCCTCAATTAGATTATTGGCATTGGAATTATTTACCAATTGGGTATTATCTAGGTATACAGGTTGAGTATTTCCCCTTTGATTGCCTATAGATTCCTTTAGGTTGTCAAAGACATCAGCAATCCTACTCATTTGTCTAGCCAATGTGGTTTAGGTGTTATTGGTTGACCCTATGAGTGGGGTTATCACAGTGGTCATCTGCTGAATTAGCATGTGGACCATCTTGTGGTTACTTTCATCAATCTACTGTCTGATATTATTCAGGGTTGTATTCGTGTTCCCTAAAGGAATCGAAGACAAATCCTTGGGCAAATTAAGGAAATATGGTGTTCCCATATTCATCCTATCAGTTTGATTTGTACTGGTTCCTGCACCTTGGCCATTGACATTGACGACCTTGGTTTCTTGGTGAAACATTGGGTATTGAGCTTGTGCATGTGACTTGGGCAGTGCTTGTATTATGTGTGATATTTTGGGGAGTAAAACCAAGAGGCAACCCTTATAAAGGTGCAGTCCTATTCATCCCAAGAGTTCTGTTTTGTAAGTTAAAAACAGGGACCGGTGTGATTTCACTAATCACAGGCTCCAAAGGTTGTGGCAGAGTTGTAGAGACTATGGTGTCTCTATTGCCACTAGCTTCATTGTTCCCTGATTGAGGGTTTTGAGTACTCATTGATATATTTTCAGACATTCTTGACATTATTTTACCACTTCTTAATTGCAAAAACAAATAGAGTTCTTCAAAATACCAGTCTTTCTACTAGTCCCATCAGGCATGCCAATTTGTTTAAGGTAAACTTTTGTCAAATGACAAATTTGATTCTAGATCTCAATTCGGGGAATAGAATTGCTTCCTCTTAAAATTCTCTAGTTCTCATACTGATCTGTAGACAATAAAGTATTTGAATGAAACACAAGATTGTGTAAATCGAAATTGAGATATTAATGTGAAAGAAGTATCTTAGTATAATTATGACAAATAAATGAATCAATGAGAAAATGATTGAAAGAACTTGTTTTTAAAAAGGTAAAGTTTGCTTTCAAAACTTAAGAAAACAGGAAAAAGAAAGCAAATAAATGACATGAAATGTAAATGACAAATAAATAAAGTGCAATGAAGTAAACTTGACATGTAATGTAAAATGCAAGAATATAAAGAACAAGAATTGAAAGAAAGCAATGTAAAAGAACAATGAAAAATAAAGTTGTAAGTATGTAAGGAACAAGAAAGTAAATTTACAGGAAAGTAGAGAAAGCAAGTAAATAAAAGCAATTAAAAAGAGCTCAAATGATCTCGAAAGAATCACTTGATCTGGAGTAGAAGAGAGTTTGCAGAAAGTAAAGACTAGAAACGTAAATGAACTTGATTTTAAAGTTGTATTGAATTTGTAAATGATACAGGAATGAAATTGGATGAAAACATACTTGACTAGACTTGTGTGTTTGCTCGAGATGTCGTTGGGACATGAGAGCATGAGTTCAAGTGTTTGTAAGTAAAGGACTTCCAACCCCTAAGCGTTTTCATCCTTTTAGTATTTATAGACATTCTAAGTAACGACTATTTCTACAGGATCTTGACATGTGTCTAAAACAAAGATAACTGCCTAATGATTATTAGTGATCCTTGTCAAATAACCAACATATCTTTGTCAGCAATTATCGTGTTACAAGTAACTTCCTAATCTTTGTCAACAATCATTGTGTTATCTAAATCCTACACTTATAACTGTTGCTAACTTATGTTTCAAATTTAAATCCTCTTGTATGAATTTAAATTTGAATCTTCAAATACTTGTTGGCTTCTGATTAAGACCTCTTATTTCTATTTTTAGAAATTTCCAAGTTTAACTACTCTTCGAATCTCAATTTTCGACATTAACTGGAAGTATCATCTCTGATATGAGATTGAAATTACTTTTCTGATGCAAAATTAAAATTATCATTTTGATAACTTCGGGTCTTTACTACAACTTCGATTTTAATAAAACTAAAGTCGGAGGTCTCAATGTTCAAGACCTGCTCGAAATCACCGCTTATGATATGAAGTCGAAAATATTATTTCTAATATCAAATTGAAACTAATAATTGATAGTTTCAGAACTATTACAATTTCGACTCCAACTCGAAAGTATTATTTTTCGATACCAAATCGAAACTACCATTTTGGTAATTTCCAAATTGAAAATGTTATTTCGATAACTTTATTACAATTTTGATTCTAATATAATCATGTAAATTCTCAAAGTAAGTTTTTAATAACTTTTTATTTCCTCAAAATTGTCTAAATCGGAAAGTGTTAGTTTTATTTCAACACCAAGAAATTACTCAAATTGCAATATATATATAGCTTGATATCACAGTCAAGTGTCCCCATTCATCGACTTCATTGCTCCAACCTATTTGCCTGCTCGTGATCAAACATTCAACGAGCAATAATAGAAACAGGGTTAGAGGAAGAGGCATACATAGAACCGTGGGGCCTAAAATTGGATGTTTGAGAAAACTTGTTATCTCTAGAATGAGGCAAAGTAGTTAAGGGAATGTTTAAGCCTTTGGGTGTTTCAGATGGCTCTATATAGACACTCGACAATATGAGTTGTGTTCGGAATGGGTTTTTATGACATGGAATGGGGAAGAATGGAACATGCATGGCTGGCTGCCTTAAAGAACATGCAATGCAAAACTTTTTGCCTTCCTACCAAATTAGCAATCAGTAGCTACTGTCGAAAACAAAACAAACCATGTTGTATTTAAAGTATTTGAAATTTTCAAATATAGTAAAAATACCAAACACATAAGTATGTATTTATGCCCTTGTCATTTCAAACTCAAAAATATTCCATGCCACGCCAAGCAACGAGAAATGAAAAAAAATAGAAAATAGTAATAATAATAATTAATATAATGACTGTAAAATAAAAATAATAATTTTTATTTAACTATGTTATCATATTATCTAAAAATTTTAACTATGATAATAACTAGTGAAAAATAATTTTTTTAATTAAGTGATAACACATGATATGCTTTTTTTTACTTTTTTTTTTTACTTTAATAACACACATGACATGCTAATAGTATAAAAAAAAATTTATAATTTCAGTTAATAAAGAAGGAACTGATAATAATAATAACAAATTGGTTGATTTCTCATGCAAGGGAATTAATTGGCTTTTCCACCACTTCCACTTGCCATTCCCAATTTCAGGATAAAATTCTTTATTTTCCTTTCACAGAAACCCAAAACATGGTGTTTGAAAATATTATCCACTTCCATTAACAAGCAAGCTAGTTAAGACCACTATTTAGTGCTATCATTATCAAACGAAACTTGTCATCGTTTTTATGGCTAAAAAACACCATTAATGCGAATAAATGCATTTATTCTTTTTTCTAGAGTTTCACCGTCTTAAAGATAAGATTGGACTAGTTTCCTCTCCACACTCAAGCAAAGAAAGCTTTATTAGCTGATATTTCTTCAGATGCCATACCCAAAGTGTTCTTCACTTTCTAATAAACAAAATTAAGATATTAACATACACTTACATAGGGAGAGTAAGTGAATAAGGTCGGTTACTCCACCACCTCCATAAGCATTTCTTTTCGTTCAAGTTTGACCTTTCTTCTACATTTTTTTTAAAAAAAATTTGACCCTTCCTATTGATATAATATAAATTGTAAATAATGTTATTTGTATATCATTTTCATTACAACATTCTTACACTATTTTCTTTTTAAAATTAGATTCTTTCATATTATTTTTTCTCTCAAGTAATTAAGTAAATAAGAGAAATAGACACAAATAACATAAAATGATCTAAATTCTTCCTTTTTAGATATTTAAAAAAACACATTTCAACACACGTTTTCTTTACTTATATTTTTCCAAACATAAAAAGTGTAAAAAAAGGTGTAATCATTTTTGTAGGCAAATAACAAAGTATATAAATTTTAGCATTCCAATTTAAGACACGTTCCAACAGGGACCCTAGCCTTTCATGCATAAAAACCCACTCCCCTTCATCCTCTTCCTCCCATATACAAAACCTTGTTATTCTCCCTCATACAAAGCCAGAAACATACATAATCTATTTAACTCTTCTTTGCATTCAGATATTACAGCTTGAATTTTATAGCTAGTCATGAGTAATCCCAAGCCATCTTCAGCATCCCCATTTGTGTGTCCCACAAAAACCCACCTCATAACTCCCCACACCAAAGTTGTGGAATCTCCCCCTGATGATCAAGTTCAAGATGAACTGCACAGATGGCCTACTCCTAATGAGGTAATGAAACAGAACCTAATTAATTAATACAAGATAACACTCACCTACCATTTTTTTGTGAAAGTGAATTAAATGAAGTAACTAGTTAATTAGTAGTTACTATCTCTCTATAGTGACATGAAAAAAAAATAATGTCAGTTTATAATTAACATACATACCCATTGATATTTGACATATTAACTATTTATCTCTTCATATTTTGCGTTCAGGCCTTAGCAGAAATCAAAGCCATAGGGAGGATATCAGGCCCAACAGCCATCACCGGTTTACTCTTATATTCAAGAGCCATGATCTCTATGATTTTCCTTGGCTATCTTGGCGAGATGGAACTGGCAGGAGGCACTCTCTCTATTGGTTTTGCCAACATCACTGGCTACTCTGTGATCTCTGGATTAGCCATGGGGATGGAACCCATTTGTGGACAAGCTTATGGAGCAAAACAATGGAAGCTACTTGGCTTGACACTGCAAAGAACTGTACTCCTACTCCTCTCCACCTCCATCCCCATCTCATTCACATGGCTTAACATGAAGAGAATCCTCTTGTGGTTTGGTCAAGACCAAGAAATATCATCAAAGGCACAAACTTTCATCCTTTTCTCCATTCCAGACCTTTTCTTAGTCTCACTTCTCCACCCTTTTAGAATCTACCTGAGAACTCAAAGCATCACATTGCCATTAACATATTGCTCAGCCATCTCGGTTCTAATCCATGTCCCTCTCAATTTTCTTCTAGTGGTTCATCTCAACATGGGTATTGCAGGGGTGGCCACAGCAATGGTTCTGACTAACCTCAACCTCATTCTCTTCCTCTCCTCCTTTATCTACTTCTCGGGCGTATACAGAGACTCATGGGTTTCACCAAGCATTGACTGCATCAAAGGGTGGTCCTCATTGCTTGCACTTGCGGTTCCAACCTGTGTTTCAATTTGCCTTGAGTGGTGGTGGTACGAGCTCATGATAATGCTATGTGGGCTTCTGGTCAATCCGAAAGCGACCATTGCCTCAATGGGAATCCTTATCCAAACTACATCATTAGTCTATGTGTTCCCATCATCACTGAGCCTTGGCGTTTCTACAAGAGTGGGGAACGAGTTAGGCGCAAACCGTCCAGAGAAAGCACGCATTGCAATGATAGTGTCACTCTTGTGTGCTGTCACTTTAGGCCTTGCTGCTATGCTCTTCACCACTTTCATGAGACACCAATGGGGCAGGTTCTTCACCAATGACCAAGAGATTCTTGAGCTCACTACCATAGTGTTGCCAATTGTTGGGCTTTGTGAACTTGGGAACTGTCCTCAGACCACTGGTTGTGGAGTTCTGAGGGGCAGTGCAAGACCAACCATTGGAGCAAACATCAATTTGGGTTCGTTTTACTTGGTGGGTATGCCGGTGGCGATCCTTCTGGGGTTTGTGGCCAAAATGGGATTTGCAGGGCTGTGGCTTGGTTTGCTTGCATCCCAAGCCTCATGTGCAGGGCTCATGCTTTTTGTTCTCTTCAGAACAGACTGGAATGTGCAAGTAGAAAGAGCCAAAGAGCTCACAAAAAATTCAACAATAACTATCACTTCTTCAGCTGCTGCTGCTCCTGCTCCTGCTAATTCTACATTACCTACATTCACAAAATCAGAGGCTAACAAGAACAACAATGCTCATGCTTGTCTTGAGGAGATTGTTATCACTGATGATGAGCTTACCAAGATATCTTCACTTGAAACAGATCCACTGATCATACCCACTACCAAACACACCGTAAATTAGTTAACCATTGAGTTTTTTTTTTTTTTGGGGGGCCCCGAATTTTCTTACCTTCATTTATTGGATTGTACTGTAGAATATAAATCCCCACCTCCTCCTTTTTTTTTTTCTACCTTGATTATCTTTTTTTTTTTCTTTCTAAGGTTGTCGTATTAATAATAGCGATTGGAAAAGAGAAAAAGAACAGAGTTCTCCTTTAATTTCTTCTCCATGGAGAGAGAGAAGAGGTTGGGGGAAGGGAAGACAAGAATTGTATGTATTTACATACACATTACTTCATACAACATAGTATCTATTATCTCTGATTATAATTAATCTTATCTTATTTTTTGGATACTTACGTCTTATTCTGTCACGTACTTTAAATATGAGATGATGTGTATCTTGCATATGTACAAGATTCATTTTTTCATAAAACAAAAAGGGATTTCTACCTAACTATGGTGTTTGTTCCCTTCCACAAAAGGCAAAAAAACTTGACAACCTAAAAATGGAAAGTTAACCGCTAATACCATTAAAACTAGGCCTAACCCCTGTAGATAAACTTTCTTTTATTTCGGAGCATCCTGTTCTTCTTCTTCTTCTTTCTTCTTCCTCTACATCCTTTCTATTTTCTTTTACAATAATAAAGCAAATGAAATGATAAATCCCTCCTCTCTATTTTCTTTTACAATAAAAAAGCAAATGAAATTATATAATATTATAGCTGTGCAGGAAAAATCTCCTATCCTAACCTCTCCCAGTCATATAATGTGTGTGAAAACATTATACTTACTAAAATGATATGTTCTTATAATTCTAATTTTTGTTTTCATGGCACAATGCACACACAGCAGAGTGACTAGTGGTGGACAAGGGTATGATAATGGCAATGAAAATGGGTAGAAAGATATGCTTCTAAATGCTCTTTTCCATGGACATAATAGTGTCTGTACGGTAAGTAAAGAAAGAATGAGCTTGAAAACAAACGGACACAGACAAATGCATACACAAACATAGAGGCATCTGCACAAAGAAAGCAATAAAGAATGATGACAATAATTGGTAGAAGATAAGTATCTATTGAAGAACAGTATTGGGGGCCCTTGTTTCGAACTGCAGAAGCAAATCCATCTATTATTGCCTCTGTCTACTTCTCAGATGGCAACAAATTGAAGCAGTGCCTCTGCATTACCACTTGCCTCTCCACGTCAAGGCTACTCTCCATTTCTTTTCCTCTTTAATTATATACCACCAAACACCATTTCAGACGACTATTATGAACCAAAAAAATTTTTTTTTTTTATAACAAATGCTCATTTTTTGTAATTTCTCTAATTTTTTCTGTGTACATTTTCTACAACATGATATGGTTATGGTACAGGGCCCTTGTTATTTGCAGTTTAGAGTGGAACACCCAAGGCCTAGTTTTGTCCTCTTCGACGCCTTTTCTTCTCTACCTAGTGCTTGAAACCATTTCTCATCTCACCTTATCTTCTATGTTTCAACTTGTATAAATAAATATCTCCATCTCTATCTAGCTATCCTGTATTACTGCATATTTATGCACTTGTGGCAAAGAATTGTCTTTATAATGGGTGGTACGGCATCATCAACATTTCCTAGATTTTGAGGGGGGTATCACACATTTTTGGTTTCCAACACCGATTGTGTGGATATGCAACCCTTACAAGGGTTTTATCACTACTAGGGCATTATTCATATTATATTATATTCCTCATAAAACCATGCAGATATAATATAGCTTTTGAAATGTTGTTATATTTGGTAATGGAGTCACCAAAATTTGACTATGTGCCCAATCCTATATAAGATACAATAACAACTTCCACCATACGACTATTAAAATGCAATATGCCATGAATATTGGTAATTTGATAGTTAAAAGCATGTATATTTCTCATTAATTTCTTGTTTAATGTTCTTTAGAATAAAGTGAAATGCCATTCCTTAATATAAAGATTAAATTAATGAAAAAATGATGATACTTGTAGAGACTTAAGTGGTATTTGATTTGTTTTCTGATTTTATTTATAGTTAATATGTTTTCAATAATAATTTTTATTTTTGCATTTCTTTCTCATAACTTTGAAAGAAAAAAAAAAGGTGATATTTTCATAATTTTTGACAAAAATATATTAACTAAAAGTGAAAACAAAAAACAAATCAAATACTCCCTTAATTTTCTATAAACCCCTTACACATTTCAAGGTAAACTCAGATGGACTATTTAAAAAAGGTTACAATAGAACCAGTGTGTTATTTAAAAACAAATCACATGGTTTTCAACGACAGTTGTATTTGTTTCCCTTGAGATGCATAGCTATCAAGCACTTTCACATTTCAGATAAGCCCACAAATAATGACCATTTCTTTTTATTTACGAAGGAAATCCCTCCCCTATTAACTTTCTCCCGAAATTACGCCTTTTAGGAGTATTTTTTTTTTTAGATTATTTTTATTTGATGAGTGAAAAACTAATCTATCAAAATAT
This sequence comes from Ormosia emarginata, assembly GCA_029884605.1. NCBI lineage: Eukaryota > Viridiplantae > Streptophyta > Magnoliopsida > Fabales > Fabaceae > Ormosia > Ormosia emarginata. The sequence continues at coordinate 30,227,386 of JAQQTP010000072.1, forward strand.
GGTGAAATGTCTAAGCGAAAAACCTTCAAACACTTTTGAAGAGTATTTGGACTCACAAAAAAAATTATGTCTATATATTTAAATATAATCACACTTATAAATTCATAGTTTTTATTTAAGTATCCATATTTTTTAACAATTTAAATTTAAATTATGCTTATTGTAAATTGATATATTTTATTTTATTTTTACAGTGATGACAGAACTTGCTGTTTATATCAAAATCAAACCTATCAATTTCCATGTCATTCTTATTTTAGTTGGAATAGAATATTTTTCAAAGTCATGTGCATAAGAGATGGATTTATTAAAAAAACCCTTGAGAAGATGACACATGTCTTGCATTTTGGGTTTACTTTTCCCTTAGCATAATAATCCACCAATTGCATCATTTGTGTAAGTGCCACTTTTTCACTGATTTAGAAAAGGAATAAAAGGGACAGCAGTTGAGGCCGCCCCATATGGCATGGTATAAAATAAACCAAAAGACTTCAACTAAAGAAGAAACCGTAAAGAAAGATTAAAGAATCACTAAAGATGTTTGATTTGAATTTTCTAGCGCATTCCTGTTAGGTAGATCACTTTTCAACCAAGTAAGGATTTCGATCGAGTTGAGGCCTTCGATTGAATGACGGTAAAGCCTTTCGGCTTGGGAAACTATATCAAGTGAACATGAATTGATTTGAAGAATGGTTCGAAGGAAATCCATGTTTGTAGGTTTGCTCGATTCGTGGACAATTCGAGATCATTGACTTGAAGATATGTGCAGTAGTTCCAAAGAATGATAATTTAGAGGATTTGTCTAAGACATACTCAGGCACCTATCAAGTGATTCAAATCCAGAGGATTTAATTTGAGGAATAGCATTTAGAATTAGTTACTTGTATTTTCTGCATGTAAGACAAGTGTCAAAACTAGGGATTATTAATAAGGATAAGTATTCAAAACTTAGAAAAATAAACAGTTATGTTCTCATCTATAAATACTACCAGAGGTAAAGACATTTGATTCGGTTGAAAACACTTGTACTTATTTCTTACAAGTCCTATAAGTTATCCAAATACATCTTTCATCCTTTCTATTTAATGTACTTTTACATTTAATAAATTTTCAAATTTCATTTCATTTCTTGTTATTCATACTTTTAATCCAAGTCACTTATATTTTACTTTCAAGTTCTTAGTTCATTAAGTTAAATTTCTTAATTTACTTGCTTTATTTGTATGGTCAATTCCCTTTCAGTTATTTACATATCATTTAATATATCAAATGCTTTTATTTACGATGTTCTTTGTTATTTATTGAATTGTTAGGATATTTTTAACTTAATTCATAAATCATCAAATATTTGATAGTCTATAAAATAAATATTCTCTTCTTGTTTTACTAATTGGAATCAACACTTTGTCAAATTTTTTTTTAAAAAAAGTCGTTAGTGACAGAAATTTAGTGAAAACAAATCCCAAAGAAAATTGCTTAATCTGGCAATGGGTATATATGCCCCTTTTCCTTTGAATGTCTTGTCACACACGAAACCAACTCTTTAGAGGGAGCAAAGTGAGTGAGTGAGTGGCCTAAGGCCTTTATCCTCTTCAACATTGAGAGAGGGAGTGAATGGAGGAGCCTGTCGGCAGTATGGCCACTTCCTTCCTATGCACATGATTTTACCATAACAAGTATATTACATTTCCCTTGTGGGCAAAAACAAATCATTTTTTAGTGTCAAAAGTCAAAAGCTCAAGACGTATGTTTGCAGTTTTGATTATTATATTCTCCAATGCCCAAAGAAACTTTCTTCCCTTTTATTTTTGTTTGTAATCTCTCTGTTTCTTTTTAATTGCTAGTGAGGCTGCATATATCTAAAAGTAACATTTTTATCCTAAGCTTGAGTTTTTGTTTAATTAATTATTGCAACATTTTTGTTTTTGTGAAAAACCTCTCTGTGTGTCAACTTGTCTAAATGAATTTTATAACAATGTCTGACATGACGCTCACCAAAGCTTGTTGTACATTTATAGGTGTTCATGTAGTAAAAGGCCTTTTTTTTTAATACCATATATTTAATATTTATCACTTCAACTATTGCAATGATAACGTAGTTTAAGTGTGAGTGATGACCCACGTAGCTTTGATACATATATTAGAACAAATTTTTTTTATTCCAAAAGTGCTTAAAAATTTCTCATGCCTACCAAAGCTTTTTACTCAAAGTCTTCATTTATTGTCTAAAATTTGTAAAAGTTATGATGTTGGGATGAATCATACAAGGCAAAAGTATTTATGTATGTTTATTTAGTTTATTTTACATAAAAAAATCTTTTGTGTCAAATATTCTCTTGAGTCTTAAAAAAAAAATTAAATACAAATGCAAAAATATACATATTACATGCATCCTTCTTGTCTTCCATATTTATTCCGTGTACCGTACAGGGATTTGATTTGCTAATTGGCATGTGTCCAGGAGAACCTGATGAGGAAGGTATCAATGATTTGAGCGTCTGTATCGTTTGTCATTTAAAATTGATTAATATAATAAATTAATATTTTAAAAATCAAATCTAACTGATTGTTTTAATTAATCAAATAAAAAATTAATTATATCTCTAATTTAACTATTATTTAATTTAATTATAAATTTAATCAATTAAATTAATAAAATTTTGATTCAAGAATTTAGTCAATTCAATCTTTGATATAATTTTTAAAACAATGGATGAATGCCCACCACCACTACAATTCCATCGTCATAGATAGTTGCATCTTAATTAACATAACAATCTATGAGTATTACAATTTTATTCTTCAAAGGGTACTTTTATGTGATGGATATATTTTGAATGTGAAAGCAAGTTTGCCACTTTGCCGTGTTGACCAAAAGAATAAAGTTAATAATTATTCAAGGAAAAGACGAAGAAAGAAAATCATTGCAATAGATTAGGTTATGTACAAGCACTATTCAACTTTTAAAAGATGCCAGTCGTGTGGTATTGTATTTGCATAGCATATAGTCACACATGACACAACTACAAGGGTGAGTCGTAGCAGTGCCGTATAGGCTTTAATTCTTTCCAAAAGGGGGGGTCCCCCTTCACTTTACTTCCACGGCTGTGGTGCAGCTGGACCATTTTCATCCTCCTCTGCCACATCCAATAAAGGACTGACACATAGAAAACCAATAGAAGAATGTAACTTTTAGGGGGAATTGCATTGGTACCGTTCATGGGGAACAGAATTTGTCATTTCGCTCATTTGTCTAATAATTTTATTTTTTTATATTATCTTTTTTTCACGTTATTTTTTATATCATTAATTTTTTTTTTTATTTTTTTATTTAGTTATACCCTTTCAAAATAAATATAAAAAATGATATATAAAAAAATGACATATAAATATTATTTTCCTTTTTCTAATAAGCATAGGAGCGCTTGACCTTTCAAGCTTAAGTTAAACTTTTTAGATAATATGATAACATAGTTAAATAAAAATTATTTTTTTATTTTACAGTCATTATATTAATTACTATTATTATTTTCTATTTTTTTTTCATTTCTCGTTGCTTGGCGTGGCATGGAATACTTTTGAGTTTGAAATGACAAGGGCATAAATACATACCTATGTGTCTGGTATATATTTAGTATATTTGAAAATTTCAAATACTTTAAATACAACATGGTTTGTTTTGTTTTCGACAGTAGCTGCTGATTGCTAATTTGGTAGGAAGGCAAAAAGTTTTGCATTGCATGTTCTTTAAGGCAGCCAGCCATGCATGTTCCATTCTTCCCCATTCCATGTCATAAAAACCCATTCCGAACACAACTCCTACTGTCGAGTGTCTATAATGGAGGGTTTTGAATTGTAAGCCTACCCTCGTCATTTAGGTATGTTTAGGAGTTGAGATATGGAAAGTTTAAGAGTGAAAGAAAAGAGAGAGTTTATTTTTTATTTTAGATATGTTTGATTTAGGGGGTAATAAGAGGGATAAATTCCAGGGGAATAAAATTTTAAGTAAGTGAGAATGTTTAGTTTACATAGAAAAAATAAGAAATTTTAAGGGAGAAAAAATTTCTCTTATTTTGAGAGTAAATGTTACTCTAATTGTAACTAATATTATGTTTAGATATTTTTTTATTGACCGACTGAAACAAAATAGATAGGAATGAGTTGAGAAGGGAATGAAAGAAATGAAACAAAATTATTTTTCTCCTTATTTGAAATATTAATTAAGTAATAAAATAGAATTTCTTTATCTTGTTTGAGAGTTAATTCATACAAGAATGGAATAGAATATAACATGTTTATTTTTAACTATTGAATTTATTTTCCTTCATTCTACCTCAATTTTGAGGAAAACAAAAACTTATTATTTAAGAAGAAGAGAGAGAGAGAATAATTAATCATAGTTTCCTTTCCATTCCTATCTTTTAATAAACTCTCAAAATAAGAAATTATTCTTCTTCTCATTCCCTTTTCCCTCCGCTCATTCCCTGTCTTCCAAACATAATGTAAGGTAAAAATTTTCCTTCTTTTTTTTCTTTTCAAGTTCTCATGATCTCACCCTTTCTCTATGTTCGATTCTCACGATCTCACCCTTCTCTTTGTTTGGCTCTCTCTCTCTCTGACAAGCACACGCTGTTTAAATGGAATTTTTGTTTAAAGATTCAGAATTAATTCTAACAAACAAATAAATGTATCAAAACGAAAGTGAGTTCAAAGTTATGTGGTAATCTCGTTAAAAAAAATGGTTTTAACAGTAAACAAAAGAGATTTAAGAAAATTGAAGTAAATAAGCATAAAAATGCAGAAATGAAACTTTGAAAAGATTAAGGAAATTTAAAGAAACTGATTTTAAAATGCAGAAAATTAATTGAAAGCATATAAATGGCGCAAAAATAAAGTGCAAAATTTAAATGGAAAAACAGTAAAGAAAAATAAGTAAAGGTGCGAAGAACTGAAAAGAAAATTTAAAAGACACGACTGAAAAGTAAAGAACATTGCATTAATTTAAATAATATGAAATGGAAAAAGAATGCATACTTGGATAAAAATCATTTAATCTGCTCGAGTTGAGATGTTAGGATTTTGTATCAGCAAATAACCTCCCCATTTACATCATGACTACTGATATTTATAAACAAGATTAAAAATAACTGACACCCTAAAAGATCAACACGTTTGAGCAGTTTTTTCCATCAGCAAGTATCCGCTTTCCGACAGAACCAACTCTTGACTGCTTTTGACCAATTTTCGTCGACTCAATGCAACTTTATTGTCGAATAATTCTTCTTACTAATACCAATACCTTATAGCCATACTAGAATCTTCCTCTTATTCAATGCTACTATCGACTTCTCCGTTTGGCATTTCTGTCACTCAATACTCTGGAAAATTTCTTCACATCCATCATCTAATCCGACAAATTGCCAAATCTTTATTTTTACCTCCAACAGATGCCCCAAAAAATTTTCTTTCGAGCCACGAGAAGAAAGAAAAAAATTTTAAAAAAAATATTAATATATAATATATATATATATATATATATATATATATATATATATATATATATATATATATATTCAAATCCAATCGAACCTTTCACCAAGACTCGAACGGCCATAATCAATCTTATCATAACAAACAATAAATAGTTGTTCCTAATAAATAGAGCTCATAATTACCCCTTATTTTCTCGCAAAAAAAAAACTACTTTTTTTCTCAAATTCACGCGGCTCTTCACCCTTTTATCACTGTTCACCGTCTTTAACCTCTCACTTCTCTTTTCTGTTCATCATCTCCAACCTTACCCTCACCCGTTCTCTCTGCAAACTCTTGCCTTCTCCAATGGCTTCTGACTCTCAAACTCCCAACGCGCCAACAACAGATTTGGGCAATCATGCGGTCTTCAGAGACCCAGTTCTGCAAAAGTCTAAACTTTGGCATTTTTCGAAGGTAATACTCCCCATTAATGACTCCTCATTATCCTTGGATCCTCCAGCTGCTTTCTTGGGCCCAGTTCTGCCCAAGGAATCTATTACAGATGAAATAAATTCTTTTTTTCCTTGTAAAAGTCCCCAAGAAGCTATCTTGGCTTCCCTTCCTTCCATTCCTATCAGCTACTTTGGAAAATCTGAAAGACTGTTTAGGACTCCCCCTACCCATATCAATGGGTATCTTGAATGGCTTGACAGAATTCAAGCTTCCAAAGAAAGTTTATGGAGGGAAATAAGGATTTTTGATTGCATTCAGCTTTCTCATTATCCCATAAAAATGGATTCTTGCATGTTAGGTGCTTCTTTCTTTTTCTGGAACAAAACTACCAACTCCTTCTAATTTCCCTATGGCATGATGGGTCAACACTTTTCGACGTATCTGCCATAACTGGTCATTGACCAGATGGAGAAATCATTACGCCTGTTCTTCAACCTTCAAACACTATTGACGTCTATTCAAAAGCCCCAACTTCCTTTTCCAACTTCATTAATTTTTATTCCTCTGAATTGGGTCCTGTGACCGACAAAGAACACATAGCTTTTCTTCTACTCTGGCTCTCAGCCTATGCTATAGGTTCTAAGTCAGTTCAAATATTCAAATCCTTTCTTCAGCTTGCCAACCTTCTTCATGAAGGTTGACCACTAGCTCTTGGTCAATTTCTCCTAGCCAACCTCTATTTGAGTATAGGTGAAATTGTCCAGAGCATCAGAGTTCAAGTAAAGAAAACCAACTCTGGTGGTCCAATGTGGTTACTTCAACTTTAGTTGAATGCCATATTGGGAGATTATTTAGTCGACTCTTCTCCTCCGACAGTCTCTCTTGCTACATATGGCATTAGACTTTGCCATGTAAAACATGAGAAAACCCACAAACAGAGCTTAGAAAATTTCATGTACTTCTTCAGTATTTTCCATTCCATCTCCTTTAATACTGAGGACATATATTTTGCTCCTTTTGCCGATTGCTCTTTTGGTCCCGAATGGTTCACTCTACCAATTCTTTCCGACGATCCTCTTACTCATGCCGACAACATTTCTATCTGGTCGAACTTTCTTTGTAGACAAGTTCTGGTAGCTGGTCTCCCTAGTTCGACAGACAAATCTTTAGAGTTGTGTCTGCCAAACTCAGTAGCTCGACAATTAGGATTTTGTCAAGCTATTCCAGCACCTTTTTCTCATAAGGCCAGAGAACACTTCATCAATGGCCACCTACCAAACATGTCGGATCTCATTCGAGTAGCTTCAAAAAATGAAAGGCACAAGCTTCACTTCAAGATCTCTGCATTCACCCCCTACAGAGGAGTTTCAAAAGATTTTGTCGATTGGTGGACTAAATATTATAGTCTTTATCATATCGACATTGACATCTGTCGAAGCCGTATTACTGAAATTTTGATTCCTGTGCAGATTCAAGATCCTTCATCAAAAACTAAAGGTACACATATTCAAGATATCAAGGCTTTTGAAAAATATTACAAAATCAAGTGGGACTTCAGGTTTCCTCGCTTAATTGTTCGACATTGTGAAGAAGTCGTAGCTGAGCTAAAACGAGCACACAAGGAAAAATGTTCTGCCAATTTTTTCTCTGTTTCTATAAAAAAAAACCCTTTAGCACGGCTTGAACCTTTTCAAATCCCTTTTCCAAAGCCAGTGCTTTTTCCTTGTGCTCGTTTCGCACTAGCCGACGAATTCCCAGGTAAACCTTCAAGGGTTGGTAACCTCCCTATTTTAGATAAGACATATTTTGTGAGTAATATTTTTCTTACAAGAATTCCAGAAGTCAAGTTTACTCGTCAGTTTGCCTTGTCGTACAAACAATTTGCCTGGAACACCCAAGTCATCACTAAAATACCTGAAGGTATTTTTCTCTTTATATTCTATTACTTTTAATTTTACCTCTCATTTACTAAATATACCTTCCGTCCTGCAGTACTCCCATTGAAAAGACCTTTAGAATATAAACAGCCTCAAGGAAGTGATGATGATGAAGAAGATGAAACTACTTCTTTAAAGAAGAAGAAAAGTAAAAAAGGTCAAAAACCTCATGTTCCCAAGGCTTCAAAGGTCAAATCTGCCGCATCAATGCCGACAAAAAGTCCTATGAAACAAGACGCCGCCAAATCAAAAACCCTCAAGGTATATACTTTTCCGACTATATATTAAGACTTGTTTTTTTTTTTAACTTTGTTCCAGTCTAAATTAATGTCGAATTCAGATTAGCGAATCTGCTCCTGCTACTTTGGTTTCTCATGTCGAATCTTCAATCCCATCTCCAGAACATCCTCCAAAGGTATGCCTCATATTATTGTACATTCTTTAATACCATGTAACAATATCTCACCTCTTTTATCTTCACAAAAAAAGAAAAAGAAGACTCAAACCTCCATTTCTACTTCGAAGCCTCCTGTCGAAGAAACATATACCATTTTTCTTTCATCTGAGGTAAATTAACATACTTCTTTTCTTTAAATTCTTGGTTCTTACCACTCGTCTAACACTCGATTCTATCATTCCATGATCTAGAAGATGAACAATCCGCGGATCATCCTCTTAAACCAACTGTCGAACCAAGAACTGAAGATCTGATTCATCAATCTCCCGAAGTAATGTATCTTACCTCATTCAACTACTTTCAATGTATTATTTATTCTGAAATTTCTTCTGTTCACCTTCAGGATTCAACAAATTTGGCAATATCCAACAGCCCACAAAGGCTAGGAACCAAAAATCCTCCAGAATCTCATACTTCCCTGGTCCTTGCTACATCTACCATTTCTTCACCACTTCTGCCAGAAAACCAAACTGTCGAAGTCTTGGAACAAATTCCATTCCCCTCAGGTATTGAAGGTTCTTCTTATTCAGGGCAAACCAATCCCACTCAAGTTATCTCAGAAGAATTCAACTTGGATACCCTGATGGCAGAATTTGCCCCAATTAATCCACCTCCATCTCCTCCGGTCAACTTAATGGTTGTTGTGCCAGAAAGTAACGAAGATATAGAGGCAGATTTAGACGAATTAATTACAATGTTGTCGGGCGGCCACCAAAGTTCTCCTCAATCGGCTCGCTCTTCGACACAACTCGGACAAGATTCCAGTGATTCCTATATTACTGGACTCTTAACTGAGTTAAAAAATGCCTTCACCTATTCTTTCGAGCACTTGATTTCTGACCAACCTCTTCAAGAAAGAATGATGGCAGTCATAACTAAGCTTGAGCCTCTTGCTCAGCAATTACCAATAATCAGTCGAGCTCTTCCCATAACTGTCAAAGATTTTCTTCAAAGTTTAACGGCAAAAATGCCAATCATTCGTCGAGTCATTCCTGCTTGCACACAAGAAATTCAAGAGAAGTCCAGGATTTTGAAACAGTTGACCGACGCAAAAAGTGAAAGTGTCACTCTGAAGGAAAATCTGATAAAAGGAAAAACCAAAAAAGCAGAGCTCGACAAGGAGATTGAAGACTTATAGAAGAAACTCGAAGCTGCTCGTCGTAGCAACCAAAAACTTCAAACAACATTACAACAAGGGATTGCTAGACAACAAAATATTGTAATAATGCCAAACAATGGGCTGTCGAAGCCAAAATTGTGTTGGCAAAAATAAATTCTCTCGAAGTGGAATATCAAACTGTCTGCTCCGACAAGCAATCTCTAGAAGATTCCTGGGGGATTCTTCAAAAATTCTAAGTATTGGTTTTTTTTTTTACATACATTGTCGGTCTATCAATCCGACGGAATTTGTATAGCCTTCTAGACCAATACTTAATAAACATTCCTTTTGATCAATTTCCAATACATTTTTTTTTATAATTCCATATATTTAAATGCTCTTTTATTCTGTTTCTTTTCAATGCGTCTCGTAACTATACATCATAATTAATTTAATTAATTATAATGAAAGTTACAAGACGTTAGTTAATGACCTATTCTGCAAAAAATCCACTATAAATAGTGTCCTCCGAGACACTAGGATTCAAAATAGTATTATCCAATCCTTCTTCTTTTTCAACGAAATTTACCATGTCATCAGATAATTTCCTCTTCCCTCAATAGGAAAAATGGAAGAAGGTTTTTGTATTGATGGTGACGCTTATTTTGAGCTTCAGTAAGAATCGTAATATTCTTGATGAGCTTCAGTAATCATCGTAATAACCCAATGTTTTTAAAACATAGTTATTATGATGAGAATGGCTCATCAGGGAGTAGACAACCAACCAAAATCTCGTCCAGGACAAGTTAAGGGTCGTCTGCTCCTTCCTCTTCCTCAGGTCCTACGAGCTCAATTCAGAACACATTCAGCTGGGGAGAAGCTTCTGGTTTATTTAGAATAGGTTTATTTCTCTGTTATCTTCCTTGACAATCTAAACCAGATGTAACATCAGTATGTAATTTGTATTTGTCGAATATATGAATGAAATTTCATTTTTACTCAATTTCTATCTTCACTTCATACATTGTCGGTTTATATGGCTTTAAATATTTGCCATTAATTGATTTAATCCTCAAACCAGAATTAACTTCGATAAGTGCATAAGCATTCTTAGAAAATACTCGAGTAATTTTAAATGGTCCTTCCCATTTTGGGGACCATTTTCCATATTCTTGACAATTCTTATCCATGGGAAGAATAACTTTCCAAACCAAATCATCAATTTTAAAGGATTTATACTTAACTCGACTGTCGTAAAACTTTGCAATTCTTTCTTTTTGTCGAATCAAGTTTTCTAGAGCTACTAATCTTTCATCACTTAATTCGTTTAATTCATCAAACATCAAGTCCCAATAATGTTCAATTAGTAACTCGTCTTGTTTTTGAATTCGAATGGATTGAAGATTGATCTCAACTGGTAACACTGCATCATGACCATAAACTAACTTATATGGTGAAGTGTCCGTCGATTCTCTTGGTGAATTTCTATATGCCCATAGAATTTGATTACGGGTATTATGCTAGTTTCTAGGTTGTCGATCAATATGCTTTTTAATCAAATTTATGATTATTTTATTCATGACATCTACTTGGCCATTCGCCTGAGCATAATATGGTGTCGACGTGAGCATTTTAATTTTCCTTGAACCGCATATTTGATAACTTTCTTTCCAATGAATACTGATCATTGGTCGATTGTCAAAGTTTGTGGTATTCCAAACCGACAAACTATATTATCTTCAATAAAATCAATCACATCTTGCTGAGTTATATCCTTCAAGGCTACAGCCTCAACCCATTTGGTGAAGTAATCAACTCCTACTAGAATGTATTTATGACCTTTCGACGAGACAGGATGAATTTGGCCAATTAAATCCAAAGCCCACCCTCTGAAAGGCCAAGGTTTAATTATAGCATGTAACTCACTAGCAGGAACATTTTGTATATGGCCATGTCTTTGACACTCTTCATAAGACTTGACAAACATTATACAATCCTTAACTAGTGTTGGCCAATAATACCTTTGACGTCGAAGGATCCATTTCATCTTTTCACCTGCCTGATGAGCTCCACAAATTCCGTGGACTTCTGCCAAGGCAATATAAGCCTCTGCTTCACTCAGGAAAACTTCTAAATTTCTATTGACAGACTTTCTATACAAGACTCCCCCTAATACCACAAACTTCGATGCTCTATACTTGAGCTTTCTATGCACATCCTGACTTGGATTTTCCAAATAACTAAGTATTGGTTGTCTCCAATCATTAATCGTTGAAATGTCATTTTGTAGTATATCTCTTTCCTCTAATGGATATAAAATTTCTCTTATCTCCATTAGACTTGTAAAAACCTTGGATGAAAGTCTATAACCAGAGGCTACTTATGCTAATTCATTAGCCTCTTCATTTAAACTTCTGGAAATGTGTTCGACAGTTACCTCGTCGAATTGTTTCATTAACTTACTTGCCACAATATAATATTTCATTAGATTTTCACTAACACATTTATATTTTTGGGCAAGTTGCTTAACGACCAACTGTGAATCACCAAATATGTGCACATTACGTGCTTTCATTTCCACTAGTATCTCAAATCCGATAATTAAGGTTTCATATTCAGCCTCATTGTTAGAACAGGTATACTTAAGTTCAAACATGAACTTAGTTGGAGTACCTTGAAGGGAAACAATTAAAATCCCTACCCCAATTCCATTTTGATGCCTTGAACCGTCAAAATATAAACACCAAGGTTTTAAACTGATAATATTTACATTATCTATATCCAAACAAGGATGGTCGGCCAAGAAATCGATAATTGCTTGGCCTTTTACTGCTCTCATTGGTACATATTGTAAAGAAAATTCTGACAAAGCGATAGTCCATTTCCCAATACGACCATTTAACATTGGTTTTGACAGCATATATTTTATTATATCAGTTTTTGACATAACCAGTACATTACAAGGCATCATGTAATATTTAAGCTTAGTACATGAGAAATACAATGCTAAACAAAGTTTCTCTATTGCACTATATCTTCTTTCGACATCATTTAAAACCCGACTAAGATAATACACGGCTCTTTCGACACCATTTACATCTTGAGCCAGCATACTTCCCATGGTTTCTTCTGATGCTGATATATATAATTTCAACGGTCGACATGGCACTAGAGGCATCATGACTGGTGGCTTTGTCAAATACTGCTTTATCTGGTCGAAGGCTTCTTGGTGGTAAGATTCCCACACAAAATCCTGTTCAGCCTTCAACTTGATCAATAGAGCAAAAACTCTGGTTCTTCCCGACAAGTTGGATATAAATCTTCTTAGGAAGTTAACTTTTCCTAAAAAAGATTGCAATTCTTTCTTATTTGTCGGTGGTGTGGCCTCCAAAACTGCCTTGGCTTTATTCTTGTTCACTTCTATACCTTTTTTATGGACTAGGAAACCCAATAATTTAGCAGCCGACACTCCAAAATCACATTTTTCTGGATTCATCTTAAGGTTGTGCTTCCTCATCCTGTCGAATGCCTGCCTTACGTTTGTCAAATGGCTTTCCTTTGTTTCCGACTTGACAATGACATCGTCAATGTAGACTTCCATAAATTTTACAATGACATCATAGAAAATTGTATTCATTGCTCTTTGATAAGTGGCCCCTGCATTCTTTAAACCGAAAGGCATGACTACCCATTCAAATGTCCCAATAGCTCCTGGGCATCTGAAGGCAGTTTTCGACACGTCCTCCTCGGCTATAAAAATTTGATTATAACCTGCATGGCCATCCATAAAACTTAATAATTCATGTCCAGATGCGGCATCAACTAACATGTTCGCAATTGGCATAGGATACTCATCTTTAGGTGTGGCAGTGTTCAAATTTCTAAAACCTACACATATTCTCAACTTGCCATTTTTCTTAACTACAGGAACAATATTAGAAAGTCATTCGACATACTTGGTTGTTCTGATAAATCTGGCTTTAAGCAATCTTTCAACCTCTTCTTTTTTCTTTAATATCACCTCAGGTGCAAATCTCTTATTAGCTTGCCTAACAGGTCTGCATCCTTCTTTTAGAGGCAATCTGTGCTCGACAAGATCTCTGCTTAACCTAGGCATTTCATCATAATCCCAAGCAAAACAATCTTTATATTCTATAATTAACTCGACAAGCATTTCTTTGAAATCCTTTGGCAGAAATGAACTCACAAAGATGGGTCTTCTATCTGCTTCAGTGCCCAAGTTTATTTCTTTCAAAGGATCTTCCACTTCCACACTTTATTTTTCATCAAGCCCTTTTTCAAATCCTAAAGGACCGTCATCAATTACACAATCCGACAACATGCTTTCAGTAGTGAATACTGCTTTGTCAGCTAAATAAGCCGATAATTTTTCTGAGTAATCCTTAACACCTATAACTAGTGCTTGGCCAATCTTTTTCGACCTTCTTCACCAGTCGTACACCAAACTGATCCCTCAAGCAAACTTCGAGTGCGTCTTTGTTAATCACTCCACCACTTGCTGTTACTGGTTTAACATTTGGAGCATATATTCTGAAATCGACATGAAGCTGCTGGAGATAGCAAGGACTGTCATCTGCTTCTATTACTTCAACTTAGTCGTCTTCATTCCAAAGAATGAGCTTCTGATAAACTGTTGATGGTATTGCTTCGACGGCATGAATTCAATCTCTCCCTAGCAAAAGATTGTAACTTGACTTCGTCGGAATTACCACAAATAATGTCGGCCTTGTAATGGATCCGACTTGTACTTTCAACATCACCACTCCATCTGATGGGGAGGTTTTACCATTGAAATCTGTGACTATCATGTTCGTCGACATCAAATCTGACTCATCTTTCCCAAGTTTTTTGATCATGGCCCTTGGGATTAAATTGATTGTTGCCCCCCTCCCCCCCCGGTCGATCAAAACTCTATTGATGGGTTTTCCTTCCAACAGAGCCTTGATGTGTAGCGGTCGTAAATGAGCCTTCTGATCTTCTGTCGATTTTTCAAGCTGAGCTATATTATCAAAGACTGTGATCATATTGTCTTGGAAAAGAAGCCAATGATCATCTAGGTCATCAAAATCTTCTTCATTCTCCCTAGTGTACTCAATTTCGTGATACCCTTCAAAATTTGTAGGTAACACTGAAACTAAATTAACACTCATTGACTTCAACAATTCCTCCTCGTCGGACAGCTCTTCATCACTTAAATGCCTTCCAATCCTGAAGTAATCTTTCGACGACAAATTACTATCCATAGCCCTCAAGATATCGTCCAGATTACCTTCCAAGTTGATGTCCATGTCGAATTGCTCCTCATCACAAGGCCTAAAGGATCCTCTGGATCATTCAAGGCCTCAATAACTTCATCAGTCATTGGGTCTATATCTTGACAGTCATGCTTTGCCAATCTCTCTCTTTCTTTTCTTATGTCGAGCACTTTCTTCCTCCACTCAACATCTTGATCTGGCTCTTCTAAGATTCTCCTGATTTCTTCTTTCGACTAGTCTTCAATATTACTATTTCCAATTCCAGAGTCCTTAATCTGCTCTCTTCCTATTGTCGGGTTTGCAGCATTCGAGTTGATTAACTTCTTGTCCTTTTTAACTGGTAAACTGTTCTTTCTTGCCTTTTTTTCTGCCGCTATCAATCCAATTGGCCATTTCCTCTTTGTTTTATTTGGGATTGGCCTTCGAACTTGGTTACCCCTTCTTATTTCTTCTAACCTTTCTTGTCGGGATTTATCATCAGTGTCAAGCCGTCTAACTTCATTTGTTGTCGGCTTCCCTGGGAATGATCCCTTGGTAACAACACTTTTTATCTTCCTACCATCTTTATCCTGATCAAGCATTGGTTTCTTTTCGACCACCAAACAACCTGTTTCTACGGGCTGCTCCTTGATCACTAATCCTTCAGCCATATCACTTCTCTTTTGTGCTTGTCTTAATCTCTGTAATATCCTTTTCTTACTCTTCGACATTGGAAGAACCTTTGATGGCCCTGCTTCATCTTGGCCAATAGAAGTTTTTCTTAAATCAATTCTTCTATTCTTGTAGTCTTCATTGCAAAAAGGTGGATTCCTTTGAAAATTACTCCTCCTGGCAAACACATTCCGTAAAAAATACGTATGTCCATCCAATACGGAATTCTTCATCCACTTATTCACGGCAACATTAGCTGGTGACACCCTAGTCTTAAATGGTCTGAGATGAGCTTTGTTTCCCACAAACCCCTGTGGTTCGACTAACCATCCATTCATGTTAGGCCTAGGCATGTAGACTGGCTTTGGCCTTGGAGCATGAAAAGTCTTCTGTGGTCTCCAGGTTTTTCTGTTGAGAACTCTTTCCTTACCCCACTGGACACTTAGTTGTTCTTCAGCAGCAAGCTCATCATATGCTGCATTACACCTTGGGCACAACCTTACCTTGCCTTCATCTTTCTTTCTTTCAAGAAATGTCTCAAGAGACTCACCTGGCTTAGGATATACGTCGGTTGCATCCTTTGTATCTACGTTGAACTCTTGCAACTTCCTTATGTTGAGCATCCCAACATTTAAAGGAACTTGCTGATCAACACAAGATACTTCAGCCTGAAACGGATCTGTGTCAACTTTCATATCCGCTTTAAGCTTGTCGACAAATTTCAGACGCCCATCCATTATTGCCTGAAACGAATACATTCATTAGTAACATGACCGAAACTATTATGAAACTTACAATATTTTCGGTCTTTAATTTCATCCAACTTTAACAACCTATGACCTTCCGACAGTTTAATCTGTTTGTCTTTTAGTAACAAATCAAAAATCTTGTCGACTTTGGTTACGTCGAATGTATATGTTTTTCTATTAATGTAACTCATTTTCTCCTTATTTCTAGTAGGCTGTAACGCCTGACAAACATAAGGAGGACCGTTCTGAAGTTCAGCAATGTTAACTTCGAACTCATCATCGCTGCCTTCAAACTCATTGTCGGATTCATTTAATCCAACGAATGCCACCTTTTCTCTTTTAAGAAATCTTTTTTGTTTTTGAATCTTTTCAACTTTTAGTTGTTCTATTTGCCTAACTTTTTCACCTAATTAGGCAAGATCAACTAAATGTTGATTCACTAACTTCTTTCTTATATAATAATCTAAACTACCTGCAGTTACCTTTACTATTTCGACCTCTGGTATTGGAGTAAAACATCTACTCCTTATTTATCGGAACCTAGCCAGATAGTCATCCATAGTTTCATTATACATCCTTTTGATGTTGAAAAGATCTGTAAGTCCCACTTTCAAATCTCCTCTAAAAAACTGATCATGAAAGCTTCTTTCCAATTGAGCTCAAGAGTGAACTGAATTTGGTCTCAATGTCGAAAACCAGGAAAAAGCATTTTTTGTGAGAGAATTTTAGAAGAATCTCATTTTAAGGCCTTCAACAGTGGCCAACTCCCCCATCTCTATTGTAAACCGTGCAATATGTTCGACGGTCGATTCCCCACTTTCTCCTGCAAACTTGAAAAGTTTTGGAATCTTAACTCCTCTAGGCAACTCTGCCTGTTGGACCCATTCAGGAAATGCTGATACAAAATATGGTTGGTTGGCATAGCCAACGTTAAAACCAAATCTATTCAACACTTGTTCCACTATTTGGTTTACATTTTGTTCAACCATTTGGTGCCCCCCAAGATTTGGTCGAAGCAATCTCATGGCCATATCATTTCTGGCCATTTGATCTTCATTTTCTTGACGGAGCACATGTACATTTCCATATTCCAAACGAGGCTGGTCATTTTGGCCTGGTTGATCTAAGTTTTGTTGATTTTGCCCCACATTTGCCTGAGGTGCGACCATTTCTCTATTTACCCCAGGCTGGGCTCCCTGAATATTATCATTGGCCAAATCACTTACTCCCAAGGCTTAGTTTAGCCTTGCCATTTGCTGAGCCAATGCGCTATAGACATTATTTGTATTTTCCATGATTGGCGTAATCACAACACTCATTTGCTTAGTGAACATATGCACCATGTCATGGTTGCTTTCATCCATTTGTTGTCGAAAACTGGCCAAAGAATTCACAGTTGGCCTAGTTATATTCTGAGGAATATCTCTCGACATATTTAGAAATACAGGTCCCAAATTCAATCTCTCCTATCGAAAGGGAGTTGGATTGCTTGTTCCTGCAACCCCTACTCTTTGGCTACCAAAACTTGCCAAGGCCGAACTTATCTGTGGTTGGCCTTGTGAAGCTATTGATTGGCCAACAGTATTAATTAAAGTAGAGCCAAGTCCCGTTTGTGCCACAATAGGAGGTACATAATTCGGTGGCAACCCATATTGGGGCACAAACCTCGAATTTGAATTTATTATGATTTGGTTACTTAGCTGACTCGGCGATAGCTGAGTCATTCCGGGCAACACTTGTTTCACTACTGGATTATTTCGAAGAGCACCAGTTGCTATAACATCCTCCACTAAACCCGTTTTAACGACAGTTGAGGGTGGCATAGTAACGGCTGTCGAAGGTATATCTGAAGCCTGACTACTTACATTACTCATGGTTTGCGTATTCTGAGAAGGGTAGATAAATCTTCCACTCCTTAAACGCATAAAACCATTTCTTATGACACTACGAGTTACTCTAAACTCGTCCCACCGGGCGTGCCAATTTGTTTAAATGGAATTTTTATTTAAAGATTCAGAATTAATTCCAGCAAACAAATAAATGTATCAAAACGAAGGTGAGTTCAAAGTTATGTGGTAATCTCATTATAAAAAATGGTTTAATAGAAAACAAAAGAGATTTAAGAAATTTGAAGTAAATAAGCATAAAAATATAGAAAGGAAACTTTGAAAAGATTAAGGAAATTTAAAGAAACTGATTTTAAAATGCAGAAAATTAATTGAAAGCATATAAATGGCGCAAAAATAAAGTACAGAATTTAAATGGAAAAACAGTAAAGAAAAACAAGTAAAGGTGCGAAGAACTGAAAAGAAAATTTAAAAGACAGGACTGAAAAGTAAAGAACATTGCATTAATTTAAATAACATGAAATGGAAAAGGAAGGCATACTTGGATAAAAATCCTTTAATCTGCTCGAGTTGAGATGTTAGGATTTTGTATCAGCAAATAACCTCCCCATTTATATCATGACTATTGATATTTATAAACAAGATTAAAAATAACTGACACCCTAAAAGATCAACACGTTTGAGCAGTTTTTTCCATCAGCAAGTATCCGCTTTCCGACAGAACCAACTCTTGACTGCTTTTGACCAATTTTCATCGACTCAATGCAACTTTACTGTCGAATAATTCTTCTTACTAATACCAATACCTTATAGCCATACTAGAATCTTCCTCTTATTCAATGCTACTATCGACTTCTCCGTTTGGCATTTCTGTCGGCTTAATACTCTAGAAAATTTCTTCACATCCATCATCTAATCTGACAAATTGCCAAATCTTTATTTTTACCTCCAACACACGCACACATGCTACCATCACCGAACGTGAGCAAGCATAGATCGATTTGTTGACACCGATGGCAGTGGTTGCTTAAGCAACACCGAGCATGACATAATGGTTATACTCGCCGCATGCTGCAATAACTAGGTTGTTGATGACAGCGGTTGGTCCAACTCAGAGCAATGGAAACATTGGCATATATAGATGAAGAAATTGGAATCAGTGATGGAAGGATGTGATGGAGACAGAAGGTTAGGGACTTGACAAAGATGTTTGGGTAGTTTAGGGCAGTGAGAACGGGATGATCTATGGTACATGGCAGTTGCAGTGGCGGTGGAGGCAGGGTCGTAGGATGGTTATAATTTTTTTTCCATTTTTCTTGACCATTTTTTAAATTTACCAAACAACTTTAATTTTTAATGGTGTAAAATGTTTATCCCTTTAAATTTTATTCCAGAAATCTTTACTAGAATAATAATATCTCAATTAAAATTTAAGTAGATACCAAACATAGCCTTTAAGTAAATATTTTTTATATTTAAATTTTTTAAAAATAAAAGATGATCATATAAATTTTTTAATAATCCTTTATTCATTT
This sequence comes from Ormosia emarginata, assembly GCA_029884605.1. Classification (NCBI taxonomy): domain Eukaryota; kingdom Viridiplantae; phylum Streptophyta; class Magnoliopsida; order Fabales; family Fabaceae; genus Ormosia; species Ormosia emarginata. The sequence continues at coordinate 30,246,862 of JAQQTP010000072.1, forward strand.
TTATAAATATTTTATAATTCTCTTAATTTAAAAATAAAAAATAAATCTTCTCTTTCTTTTCCTTACAAAGCTCTTCAACCATCTGAACATACCCTTAAGGAACAAAGATGGTTCACTCAAAATGAGAGCTGCCCTCCATCCAATTTGCATTTGTCAAGAAGTATACACTAATTATTTTTTAATTTTTTTAATAAACAACAACAATAACTTGGTTGTTCTTGTTTTGGCCCACTTTGTGTTTTTTTTTTTCAGTTTTAGTCACTTATTTAACATTATTTCTCTTTATAAGACAATATCTTGAAGCACAAAGTCAAAATTCAAAGCCGTGATATGAACCGATCGTGACATAGAAATATAGATGAGCACCCGCACTTGAGCCACTACCTTAGAGGGTGGACTGAAGAAAGAGAAAGAAAGAGGGACATGTTATAATTTATTGATCAAGAAAAGGATTGACAACAACAATACGCAGATTTTTTGCAAAACACGTGGATATAAGGGATATAAAATTAATGTGGGGGAGGCTAAGTTCATGCATGATTGCTTTGCTGGTATCTTTGTTTTAATTGAAGTGAAAGTAAAGCAAAAAGAAGATGGCATATTGGCAATTAATATTGCCACTGCCCCAACGTAGTAGTGGTGGGTTTGAAATTTCCTTTGTATACCTTATAAATGGCATTTGACCTATTTCCATTTGTTGTTGTGGTTTGACTATCTGGGGGCTTGCATTATTAGGATGGCCACCTTTTGAAGTATGAACACGAATTCAAGATTCAATTCATATTGAACGACCAACTAATTAACAATTAGTGGTAGATAGAAAAAGTGAGGAAAAAGAAATCCAAGAAGCTTATAAACACCAATCAATGTAATGCAAAGATACTAAAACCAATTCATCCAAAACAAAACAAAACCCAAAAGAGATAGATACTAACACAAAAAGAGATAGATAGCTAGGCCAGCGTAGCATTCTTTTCTGTGAGTGGGATTTGCAAAGACCAGACCAATATGGAAATTTCCATGAGCAATTAACTTCAAGTCTCAGCTAGATATATGAATGATGATGGCCTTGGAACTTGACAGTCAAAGTGCTAATGCTTATATGTTCAAAAACGCAAACGACAATAGTGACATTCTGACGGCTGACACATATATAGTTGAATGAATTGAATAGAATTCCCCCAGACGAGACTACGACATGGTTGGCTGGTGTTTGCAACAAACTCACAATTTAAGTTTGAATGGTAAGAGCCAAAGAGCAAAGATGTTATCCAATTAAGAGTTCAATAACATCAACATAACTGACATGGATAAATTTTCGCTAATATATAAACGAAAACAGAGAGAGAGATCCTTTTGTGACTTTCAAGTAATGCATTTTGACTTGGATTTGGGCTGAGTTATGTGGTGCATGCATAATGTATTGTTCTTGGCAGTGAGTAATATGGAAGCATATACATGGCTTTGGTCATTAACACCATGTCCATCGCCAACTGCATGTATCAAGTATCAACTAGTCCAACTTGTGTCTTAGAAGCCAAGGTAACGTTCTAGAGTAAGACAATAACAAACAGGAAAATTAAAGAGTATAATTCCACAAGTTATTGGGATTAAACAAAAATTGAAGAGAGAAACAGTTGGAACACATTATTTACTATATTATTATAATGTACATCATATTTAACTACTCCCTCCATTTCATAATATATATCGTTTAAAGTTTTTGCATTTAAATTAAGAAAGTTAATAAATAACATCAATTATAGTGAAAAAAAATATTTAACTAAATTATTCTTTGTTAAAATACTTAAAATATTAATTCTTTTTCTCATTTTTTTTAATGAAGGTACTAAGAGACAAAAATAGAATTTAAAAAAAATAAATATCTTCTTAATTTTTTAAAATAACAGATAAAATGAAATAAAAATCATTTTCTAAAATGATAGATATTAGGGATGGAGTAATCTTTAGCATTTCTTTGCTCAAAGGATAACTTTGAGGCAGGCCGGCCTTAGCCTCCATGAGGACTTTTTTTTTTTATGAATGTCAACAAAATTTTTGCAAGTTAGGTTAATTCATTTTTTAATTGGATTGTTAAAATAATATTAACTTAACCCAGTCCACTCCCCTTATTGGCTACAAGTCGAACCGTAGGCCACCCACCATAAATTTAAAATAAAAAAAAATTATATAAAACCTTTTTTGGTGAAAAAGTTTATATAAAACTTTAATTATTTATGAAATAAAAAAAATATCTTAATTGAGGTTTAAATCTTTTTATTTATTTGATCTATGGGCCAACTCTCCTAATCCGTTTTGAACCGTCCATCTTGATCCATAAATCATGATGGGCTAGAGTAAAAGCTATTAACTTGTAAGCTCAACTCACTGTTTTTACGGGTTATCCGGGTTTGGCTCATTCAAATTTTTTTTTTGGGGTATTACCATTTTAATGGCTTTAATTAAAGGACAATGCTAATAAAAGCTTGAATGTACCTTCAGGCCAGGCATTTATAACGTAGGAAAGTTTCTTTATTTTTTAATTTCATTGCAAATACATATATATCCCAAAAGCTTTTATATGAGTCACCAGGCTCAAAAGCAGACTTCTAATAGCAAAATCCTTAATTAAAGTCAAATGTTAACTTTTTAAGCCTTCCCGGTTTCCACTCCATTCTTTCTACTTTTATTCTTTTGCAAGACACTTTGACAAGTAACAGTGAAAATGGTCGGACTGAAAAGGAAGAAGTGAAAATGGACGGACTGAAAAGCAAGAAGTGAAAATGGACGGACTGAAAAGCAAGAAGTGAAAATGGACGGACTGAAAAGCAAGAAGTGAAAATGGATGTTAACTTTTTTAGCCTTCCCGGTTCCCACTCCATTCTTTCAATTTTTATTCTTTTCCAAGAAACTTTGACAAGTAACAGTGAAAATGGACGGACTAAAATGGATACATATATATAATGAACATATCTAATGAGGGGAATTTAGTAAAAATAGACGGATTGAAGTGTGTGTATATATATATATATATATATATATATATATATAAAAGAAATATATTTAATGAGAAGTATTTTTATTATGAGATGGTGAGAGGAATAAATATTGATCATACAATCATACATAGATGGTTAAGATTAAAAATTACTTAAAAGTCATGTGATTACTTAAAAAAGACACATACATTTTTATTCTAATCTTAACCATTCATATAAGATCCAATGGTCAATATTTACTCCTCTCATCTCTTACAATAAATATTCTTTTTACGTAATAAGATCATATATATATATATATATATATATATATATATATAGACATATCTAGTGAGAAGGAGTTTTTATTATGAGAGATGGTGAGAAGAATAAATCTTAACCATATAATCATACATGGATGGTTAAAATTAAAAGTTACTTACTTAAAAAAGTCACATGCATTTATGTTTTAATCATGATCTAATATGATTTACTCATCTTACTTTTTATAATATAACATTTACTAATCAAAATAAAATCTTATATATATATATATATAAGATCTTTCGATTAGATCAAAATAAGATATTTTTTATATATATATCAGAAAAATGTGAAATGAAAGAACACTTATATAAAGTAAATCGTGGTTTGTATCACAACTTACTATTTTTTATGAGTCGTAGTTTTCAGCTGCGACTAGTCATTTTTTTAAAAAAGAAAATACAAATCCAAATTGTTAATGCTAGCAACAATTTACCAATTTTACTGTTTGTGTTACACCAAAATGGTAAATAACTCTTAATCTACACCAAATTGATAAATACAAATTCTTTTTACATCTTTACAATAAAAAAAGTCGCACGTTATAATAGTCGGTAGTTTTCCATGGCTTGGACTTTAGACACAGACCCAACTCGCAAATTGACTTCTATTTGGTCTTCACATACGAAGAGCAGTGGTGAAGACCTGCTTAACTTTCTGGTAGTTTAGTGATATTCTCCAAAGATTAACCACTGATTTTTACATTTAATATTCCTTAGCTGGATATATGTTTGATCTAAAGCTTAATCCAGATTTACATGTATTATAGATTATATATTGTTATACATTCACATCTATATTACTGTACAGAAAACAAAAACGTACAAAGAAAGAGGCCTAAAATCTAGTTAAAGGTTTTTAGGGCCAGCTCTATTTTCTTTGGACCTATTTTATGGGGAAGGGGAAGGGAGGTTGGGCTGCTTGCCCATGTATTCTTCTTTTGTTGGTTCAAGTGCTTGGTTACCAAAAAACAAAAATTATAACAGAAAAAAATTAAAAAAAAATTACATAAAGTCAAAAACCACTAAAGCTTTATTTTTAGTCTCTGTATTAGAGGTAATGGAGAATCTGTTATTGTTTTTATTGATCTTAATAAGTTTTTTTTGTTTTTTTGGGTAACAAATCTTAATAAGCTTTTTGGCGGTGCCTTTTCTGGGTTTTGCTAAGAATTGTAGTTAGTTTACTTTGAAGATTTTAGGGACATCCATAAACATAGTTTACTTATCTAATGCTTTATAATCTGATTAGTTTATATCTGTTTGTTCCTTTCTTTTGTGGGTCATTTGGTTGTGGTTTGATGATCAACAATATCACTTGTGCTTGTGTGTCCGGGATCTTAATAATAAAGAGTTCGGTAAGAGTGCAAAGGTACACTATTATTATAATCTTCACTTGAGATACGACTTACGCTATTAATTGTGAATGGATTCAACTTTAAAACTGAAATTTTTATTTGATTAATTTAAGCATCAGGAAACTTTCTTTTGTGCTAACCACTTTCGGTTTGGTCGAGGATGTGATAAATTATCATATCCTATTTCAAACTATTACTGGAACAAATATGATTGATAAATTAATCTCGTCACTTATCCTATTTATTTGTTCAAATTCATGTTAATTGTGATTGATAAGGTGATTTAAAGATAATATAAAAAAATATTTTAAATATAAAATAATTAAAGATAATAAAATATAAATGGTTGCTAAAAAAATATATAATAAATATAAAATATTTAAAATAATAAAATACTAATAATTAATTTTAAAAATTATTTTTATTTTGTCTCAAGGCTAATTTTGTTATTTATATTATTTTAAAAACTGAAAAATATAAAATTATTCTAATAATTTAACTATATGTAAAGTAAAAACTAAAAATGAATATTTAAAATTATAAAAAATTAATTTAAGTTAAATAATATTTTCAAAATTTTAAAAATTATATGTAATTTTATCATAATGATAAATTTGTCTTTTTATATAATTTAAAAAAATTAAAATTATAAAAAAAATCAAATAAAATATGAAAACATTCCGAATAAAAAAGAAAAATTTTAAAATCATACTAAAATTATAATGTTATCCCGTTGGTTATCTCATGACACCAAACGTCAGATAAGATAACAGTTTATCCTGCTAATATCCTATCCTACTCATATCCTACTCTCTTATCCTATCTGTTCTTATCCTATCCTGACCACCAAACGAGCCCTTAAAGTTGAGAGTATTTATTTGGACATGTATGTGTTTACACTACTCTTGCAATTTTTCATAACAGCTAGTAAATTTTATTTAATTTTTTAGTAATTTGTTATGATTTAATTTGCAGGAGATATTGAGTTCATGCCATTTATTCAAGCATTAGGACAAGTTGCTGAACCTTAATGGGTTAATCTTACAAACTCAAGTCAATATTTTTTCTGGAAGGCTTAACTAGCAGTTTATTGCTTTGTAGAGTTTAAGTTTGTGATTTGCTTCATGAATAAGTGGGTTTTTACTGGAGACATTTATAATGCTCCTAACCAAGTTTTAAGTATTCAGATTTCAAGAGAAATGACTTATTATTACAGGTAATCATCATTGACTTTTTTTTTTCCTTTTTCTTCCACTTTCCCTCATGGGAATTTCAATTCCCTCCTTCCACTTTCTCTTTTATTTCTCATTTCCCCCCAACCCACAATGCAGCCTCACGTTTTCCCCTCTTCCCTTCCCTTTGCTTTGCTTTACCCATCATAGCCACCCACCACCACACCGTGTGAGACGAGAACATGTCGTCTCTGGAGGCTTACGACGACTGCCCACCATCGAAAATCAGGGATGAGTCACCGGCCGAGTCCTTGACCCAGTTGACGTCAAAATTGGAGAACGAGTCGAAGTACTGCGAGTGGAGCCGAGGATCATAGCCGGAGAAGCCGCTATCGTCGTCGAACAGCTGGCTGCTTCAGGGCATGGGGTGACGATGGTTCAACGGTGGACTCATGGTGGCCTCAGGCGCTGATGGCAAGGTCTGATCGGCGACAGTGAGGTTAAGACCGTACCTTGGTTGGTGCGACTCGCTAACGATGGTTTGCGTCTGGTGCTGTACAAGGTTCGACGGTAATCTGTTTTGGATGGTTCTGGTCTCAGTTTGAAGGTCTTGGATGATGGTTGTTCGGTGGCCAAGGCTAGGCTTGAGCCATGATTGGCTGCCGTCGTCATCGAACGACTGGCTGCCGTCATCGTCAAACAGGGAAGAGGAAAAAAAGACATGGCTTAGAAGAAGGAAAAAAAAAGAATTTGAGAGAGAAAAAAAAAGGAATTGAGTATAGATTACTAGTTAATCAAGTTACAGGTCTAACACAAGAGCTATTAATTTATTTTTTCACAAAATCAACGGTAAAAAAATGTGAAACATCCATACTCCACATTCATTTAGGAGCATTTAAAACATCTCCGTTCCTACTGGCCTAACATGCATTATTGTAGATGTCAATCTCCTTCATTAAGTGCATGTGTCTATGTTTTTTAGTCTTTTTTTATTTTTTTTTGTGAACCAATTTTATTTTGAGTGTCAGCAGCTAAACTCAATCTAAGGCTCCATTAGCACCAAGGCTATGGTAATTAGCACTTTCTCTCTTCTTTTTCCACTTTACTTTTTACCTTTTCCTTTATATATTTTTTATTTTGCTTTGCTTGTTTAATGTTTATATATGTTTGCTATATATAGGATAGGCATGTTAGTTGAACACTTGAACTTCATTGTGTTGGTAGATGATTATTCAATTTTGATCATTGTGAATGAACACAAGAATTTACAAGAATGATTTTGATTTTTTTACAATATTTTTTTTCACATCACTTTTTACTACTACTCCTTATATCATTGATCATATCATTTTTTTTTATAATTTTTTTTATTTAATTATAACTATTAAAAAATATGATAAAAAATAATGTAAGATATAAAAAATGACGTGAAAATATCATTTTTCTTGACAGAATTGTTATCCTTTATACAGTCCAATGCACCTGAGTTTGGCATTATATTTTTTTTTTCTCTTGCGTCACGTGGGTGATATTCTTCCTAGGAATATTCTTTAATTTCTCCCCTACTTGATCACAACCCGATTTCTTGAAGTTTGCCGCCCATTTCTACTCCTTTATCTCTCTCCTTTGTCTTAATTGCAGATTTTAATGTGCTTATTATTCTTGAATGTTGACTCCATTGGAGCCATTTTGTCCGCTTTTATCTCCTCACCAATGGCTGGCCTTGGGGCTGGTTAAGCCTTGGGGCTGGTTAATCATTTCCACATCATTCAACCCCTCCTCATTATTAGTAACTATAATAAGTAAGTATGCAGAGAATATCTTTATTAGTTATCACTTGTTAATATCACTTTGGCTTCTTTCTTCTTCAATTGGATTATGCAATCATGATTCTACATTAACTTTGTGTATCTATCTTTTTATAACTTAAGAATTCAGATGTTATAACTAATCATCATAATGTTGTCCAAGTGTGTGTTTTCATTTTTTTTTTAATTAAAGTACTCTTATTACATTTCTTCTGATTAGTGTCATTTATATCTTATTACATCTCTTGTGATTGATATCATTTATATTCGTCATAAAAGAAGGTATAAATGACACCAATCATAAGATATGTAATAAGAGTACTTTAATTTAAAAAAAAAGAAAAAAGAAAACGCACACACACCTGGACGACATTATAATGAGTAGTCATAGCATCTAAATTCTCAAGTTATAAAAAGATAGATACACAAAGTTGATATAGAAGCACGACTGCATAATCCAATTGAAGAAGAAAGAAGACAAAGTGATATTAATAAATGATAACTAATAAAGATATTCTCTGCATACTTACTTATTATAGTTGCTAATAATGAGGAGGGGTTGAACGATGTGGAAATGATTAACCGGACCCTAAGCTCAGTGATTAGTGAGGAAAATAAGGAGAAAAAAGTGGACAAAATGGCTACAATAGAGTCAATGTCCAAGAATAATAAGAAGCCCATTAAATATGCAATTAAGAAGACAGAAGAGAGAGATAAAGGGGTAGTAATGGGGGCAAACTTCAAGGGATTGGGTTGTGATCCTAAGAAGAATATCACCTACGTGACGCATAAGAAGAAAAATATAATGTCAAACTCAGGTGCATAGATTGTATCAAGGATAACAATTCTTCTTGTGTTCATTCATAATGGTCAAAGTTGAATAATCATCTGCCAAAACAATGAAGTTCTAGTGTTCAACTAACATGCCTATCTTATATAGCAAACATATATAAACATTAAACAAGCAAAGCACAATGAAAAGAACATATATATAAAAAAGGAAAAAGGTAAAAAGTAAAGAAATGAAAAAGGAAGAGAGAAAGGGCTAATTATCATAGCCTTGTTGCTAATAGAGTCTGAGATTGAGTTTAACATCTACTCGCACTTATCAAAATAAATTGGTTCACAAAATAACATAAAAAAATGATTCAAAAACATAGGCACGTGCACTTAATGAAGGAGATTGACATCCACAACAATGCATGTTAGGCCAGTAGGAATTGGTTAGTGAAGCAAATCACAAACTTCAGCTCTACAAAGTATATACAATAAACTGCCACTTAAGTCTTCTAGAAAAAATATTAACTGAGTTTGTAAGACTAATCCTTTAAGGTTCAGCAAATTGCCCCAATGCCTGAATAAATGGTGGCGGGTCTGGATCCACATGGTTGGTTGAAATGGTGGAGGTGATTTGAGGCAGGGGCTAACGATGGGATCTGGAGGATTTCGTACTGGTTTTGGTTGAGGTTGAAGATGGGTTCTATTTTAGGTGAGATTTAGCCTTCATTTGTTCATGTTTGTTTGCTGTATTTGATTTATGATGGTGAAGGAGCAGTGAGTGAAGTGCAACGAGCGTGAGAGTGTTGTTGTGTTGAAAGGGATAACTACCTGAAAGTAAGAATGTAATTAATGAGTCTGTAGCTTTGTTTTCTAGTGTATGTAATCTGAAAGTGAGTAAAAAAGTGCGTCGGAAGCAACTCACGAAATGGGCAGGAAAAAACATAGGGGAGTTATGTTCATTTAGATTCAAAACTTCATTAGCAAAAGCCAAAATGTATGACAGATGAAGGAGGAAATATACCTCTACTTTCCACTTTCCAGAGTTTAAGACCAGAAATTAGCACACACTATTTTCTCTCCTACTCTCGGTGTTTGCTCTCGGATCATTTTCACAAACACTAAGAGTATGTTTAGAATGTATAAAAAAAAAAATTTATAAATTAAATTTTATATTTGTAATGTTTAAAAATGAAAAATAATTTAATTTTTAAAATTTTATATATTTCATTTCTTTTGTTTTAAAAATTAATTCAATCAATAATATTGATAGGATTTGTTAAGATTTGATTTGATTTGAAATAAATAAATTATTTTACTTTTAATAATTACCTCTAACAATATCTTATAAAGATTAAAATGTAAAATAATAAAATAAAATAAAATCAATTCTTATTTTAATAAATTCTAAACACAAAATTTAATTTCAAAATCAATTCAAATTTTATTTTTTTAAATTCTAAACAAAAATTTGATATTTAAATCAAATTAATTTAATTTAATTCAAATCGAATCAAATTATTTTTTATTTTTATTCATTTCAAACACCACTTAAAACATATTGAAACCTTTTTCCTCTAAGCTCGGCTTCGTGGGTTTAAAACTTAGAAACATACGAAAGTTAACTTTCCTTTTTCATGCTTCAATTCTTTTCTCTCAATTTCTCATTTTGTTTCTTTCTTTTCTTTTGCTTCATTTGGTTTGTGAGCTCTGAGCTGTTTCCAGCAGGCTTACAGCTGCTCTCCCACTCTTTTATTTTCTTTTTCCCTGTTTTTTTTTTAAGTTGTTGCCTTGCAATAGTGTTTAGGTTAACTATCTATACTTAAATGAATTGGATCAAGATGAGAAAATGGAGCTAAAATGACAATTTGAGTTTGAATTTAAATTAAAATTAGGGAAAACTCTAAAAAAAAAACTCTTGTACTATATGTCATGTGCACTTTGATCTTGTTACTTTAAACATATGCAAAAAGAACCTATTACTTTGCGTTTTGTACAAAAAAATACAAAATAGTAATAGACGTTACATTTTGAATGGAAACATGCACGTGTGTTGCACGTTCGCGTATGAATTTTTGAAGGCCAAACGCGGTCTTCTTCAACCTCTTCTTCTTCATCTGAAAACCCTAGAACTCCATAGCTCCAAGTCAAGGAAACATGAAACCCCAGAGTAAAGACCCATCTAGGTGGATCTGCGACGGGGTGACTGGACAGTGAGTCGTATGGACAGTAGAGACCCATGAGTGCATCGCAGTTGGGGAATCAATGACGGATTTGGGCGATGCAACGGAGTTCGTGGGTTGCGGATCTGAAATAGTAGTGCGCGGTGGTGGCTTGGAACGATAGAGCGCGATGGCTCGCAGGTGGTGCATGGTGATGGTTCGTGCGAGGTGGATCTGGGCTTTTGAGGGTTCTGTTTTGAATTTGAGTTTCTAAATTTAGACAACGAACATTGAAATCTCAAAATTTTGAAGTCCTAAATCCTAATATTCACGTGCGGAAATTGAAATCCGCAATTTTTCACCTTCCATTTTTGCAAGTTTTCCCACTTTCAAGAGGTTGAAGAAGACTGTTTTTGGCAAGAGGTTTTCAGTTCACGCACGTGCAACGAACATACACGTTTCTATCCAAAATGAAACGTTTGTTACTATTTTATACTTCTTTACACAAAACGCAAAGTAACAAATTTTTTTTACACATTTTTAAAGTAATAGAATCAAAATGTACATGACATATAGTACAAGGAAATTTTTTAGAGTTTTTTCTTAAAATTATGGTCTTTTTATTTTTAATTTTGTATTTTTTCATCAGTTTTTATTTATTATTAATTCTTTTTATCTTATTTTAAGCTGGACAAAATTAAGTGCATACAACATTGATGATACGAAATAAATTACTTATTAGGATCATCAGAGAGGACCTGATATTGACGTTGATATGGTCCGAATTAAGCCTTTTGACCTCATTCAAAAGTCATTTGAATTATTTGTTATATTTTTCCTTAACAACCAAGAAGTAAACATATTTTATCTTCAACCAAGAGCCATATGTCACACGGATTAAAACGACAAAAAGAAATTTAACAAATAAACATAAAAACAGAAAGAAGCGTATAAAATTCTTGGATTACATCAAAGTCCTCCATATCTCTTTTATGTTAATTTTAGCAGTGTTGTCTATTGGTCCACCAAGCAACACAATGTCGCAGTGCTGAAATAAAATAATTGTGAAATGATAAACAGTTCTAAAATAGGAGTGAATAAACACCATACCATTTTAAAAGTCAGAAAGTAGGGAAAAAAAGAGTTGATACATATCAACACAATTATAGCAATTTTTCACCAAAATGTGAAACATGAAAAAACTGACCATAAAACATGACATGCTATAATCTCATAAAGCAAGTGTTGGAGGTGAAAATAAAGATTTGGTAATTCGTCAGTTGGACGATGATTTTGAAGAAATTTTTTAAGTGTTGAACCGACAGAAATGTTAAATGATGAAATCGGCAGAAGTATTGAATAAGAGGAAGATTCTAATGTGGTTATAAGGTATTGATGTTAGCAAGAAGAGTTATTCGACAGAAAGATTACATTGAGTCGACAAAAATTGGTCAAGAGTAGTTGAGTGTTGGTTTTGTCGGAAAGTGGATACTTACTGGTGGAAAAAACCGTTCGAACGTGTTGATCTTTTAGGGTGTCACTTATTTTTAATTATGTCTATAAATATCAGTAGTCACGATGTAAATAAGGGAGGTTATTTGCTGATACATAATCCTAACATCTCAACTCGAGCAGATTAAAGGATTTTTTATCTAAGTATGCCTTCCCTTTTCCATTTCACGTCATTTAAAATTAATGCAATGTTCTTTTAAAGTTCTTTACTTTTCAGTTTCGCCCTTTAAATTTCCTTTACATTTCTTTGCACTTTTACCTGCTTTCCTTTACTGCTTTTTCTATTTAAATTCTGTACTTTAATCTTACAACTATTTACATGCTTTCAGTTAATTTTTTGCATTCTTAAAATTCCTGCTAAGGTTTTTTAAATTTTTTTAGTCTTTTCAAAGTTTCCTTTTGCATTTTCTGCTTATTTATTTCAAATCTCTTAAATCCCTCTTTGTTTACTGTTAAAACTATTTTTATAACAAGATTATCGCATAACTTTGAACTCATATTCGTTTTGATATATTTATTTGTTTGTTGGAATTGTTACTAAGTCTCTAAACTAAAATTCCACCTAAACAAATTGGCACGCCCAGTGAGACTAGTTTAGAGTAATTCGTAGTGTCATAGGAAATGGTTTTATGCATTTAAGAAGTGGAAGATTTATCTACTCTTCTCAAAATATGTAAATCATGAGTAATGTAAGTAGTCAGGCGTCGGATATACCTTCGACAGCCATTACTGTGCCACCCTCGACCGTCACTAGTAGTGGTTTGGTGGATGATGTTATAGCAACTGGTGTTCTCCAGAGTAATCCAGTAGTAGAACAGGTGTTGCCTGGAATGACTTAGTCGTCACCGAGTCAGCCAAGTAACCAAAGTATAATAAATTCAAACTCAAGGTTCGTGCCCCAATATGGGTTGCACCAAATTATGTGCCTCCTGTGATGGCACAAACGGGACTTGGCTCCACTTTAGCCAATACTATCGGCCAATCAGTAGCTTCACAAGGCCAACCACAGATAAGTTCGGCCTTGGCAAGTTTTGATAGCCAAAGAGTAGGGGTTGCTGGTACAAGTAATCCAACTCTCTTTTGACAAGAGAGATTGAATTTGGGACCATTTTTCCCAAATATGTCAAGAGACAATCCCCAAAGTGTAACTGGGCCAACTATGAATTCTTTGGCCAGTTTTCGACAACAAATGGATGAAAGCAATCGTGACATGGTGCATATGATCACTCAGCAAATGGGTGCCGTGATTACACCAATTATGGAAAATACAAATAATGTTTGCAACACATTGGCTCAACAAATGGCAAGGTTAAACCAAGTTCTGGGAATAGGTGATTTGGCTAATGATAATATTCAGGGAGCTCAGCCTGGAGTAAATAGAGAAATGGTTACACCTCAGGCAAATGTAGGGCAAAATCAACAAAACTTAGATCAACTAGGCCAAAATGAGCAGCCACGTTTGGAATATGGAAATGTCCATGTGCTCCGTCGAGGAAATGAAGATCAAATGGCTAGAAATGATGTAGCCATGAGACTGCTTCGACAAAATCATGGGGGGCACCAAATGGTCGAATAAAATGTAAATCAAGTAGTGGAACAAGTGCTGAATAGATTCGGGTTTAATGTTGGATATGCCAACCAACCCTATTTTGTTTCAGCATTCCCTAAATGAGTACAGCAGGCAGAGTTGCCTAGAGGAATAAAGATTCATAAACTTTCTAAGTTTGCAGGAGAAAGCGGGGAATCGACCGTCGAACATATTGCACGGTTTACAATAGAAATAGGGGAGTTGGCCACTGTTGAAGGCCTTAAAATGAGATTCTTCCCAAGTTCCCTCACAAAAAATGCTTTTTCTTGGTTCTCGACATTGAGACCAGTCCATTCCTGGGCTCAATTGGAAAGAAGCTTTCATGATCAATTCTTTCGAGGAGATTTGAAAGTGGGACTTACAGATCTCTTTAATATCAAAATGATATATAATGAAACTGTGGATGACTATCTTGCTAGGTTCTGACAAATGAGGAGTAGATGTTTTACTCCTATACCTGAGGTCGAAATAGTAAAGATAGCTGCAGGTAGTCTAGATTATTATATAAGGAAGAAATTAGTGAATCAACATTTAGTTGATCTCGCCCAACTAGGTGAAAAAGTTAGGCAAATTGAACAACTAAAAGTTGAAAAGATTCAAAAACAGAAAAGATTTCTTAAAAAAGAAAAGGTGGCATTTGTCGGATTAAGTGAATCTGACAATGAGTTTGAAGGCAGCGATGATGAGTTCGAAGTTAACATCGCTGAACTTCAGAACGGTCCTCCTTATGTTTGCCAGGCCTTACAGCCTACTAGAAATAAGGAGAAAATGAGTTATGTTAATAGGAAAACATATACATTCGATGTAACCAAAATCGACAAGATTTTTTATTTGTTATTAAAAGACAAACAGATTAAATTGTCGGAAGGTCATAGGTTACTAAAGTTTGATGAAATTAAAGACCGAAAATACTGTAAGTTTCATAATAGTTTCGGTCATGTTACTAATGAATGTGTTCGTTTTAGAGACATAATTCAAAAAGCAATAATGGATGGGCATTTGAAGTTTGACAACAAGCTTAAAGCGGATATGAAAGTTGACACAGATCCGTTTCAGGATGAAGTATCTTGTGTTGATCAGCAAGTTCCTTTAAATGTTGGGATGCTTAACATAAGGAAGTTGCAAGAATTCGACGTGGATATGAAGGATGCAACCGACATATATCCCAAACCAGGTGAGTCTCTCAAGGCATTTCTTGAGAGAAAGAAAGAAGTAGGCAAGGTAAGGTTATGTCCAAGATGTAACGCGGTATACGATGAGTTTGCTGCGAAGAAAGCTGCTGAAGAACAACCAAGTGTCCAGCAGGGTAAGAAGAGGGTTTTCGACAGAAAAACCTAGAGACCACAGAAGACTTTTCATGCTCCAAGGCCAAAACCAGTCTATATGCCTAGGCCTAACATGAATGGTTAGTTAGTCGAACCACATGGGTTTGTGGGAAACAGAGCTCATGTCGGACCAGTTAAGACTATGGTGCCACCTGCTAATGTTGCCGTGGTAGATGAAGAATTTTGTAATGGTTGGACATACGTATTTTCGACGGAATGTGTCTGCCAGGAGGAGTAACTTTCAAAGGGATCAAGCTTTTTGAAATGAATGGAAGGATCAATCTAGGAAAAACCTCGATTGGCCAAGATGAAGTGGGGCCATCAAAGGTTCTTCCAATGTCAAAGAGTAAGAAAAGGAGATTACAGAGATTAAGACAAGCACAAACGAGAAGAGATATGGCTAAAGAATTAATAATCAAGGAGCAACCTGTAGAAACAAGATGTTTGGTGGTTGAAAATAGACCAGTGCTTAATCAGGATAAAGATGATAGAAAGCTAAAAAGTGTTGTTACCAAGGGATCATTTTCAGGGGAGCCAACAATAAATACAGTTAGACGGCTTGATATGGATGATAAATCTCGACAAGAAAGAATGGCAGAAATAAGAAAGGGTAAGCAGGTTCAAAGACCAATTCCAAATAAAATAAAGAGGAAATGGCCAATTGGATTGATAGCAGCAGAAAAAGAGGCAAGAAAGAATAGTTCACCAGTCGAAAAGGATAAGGAGTTGGTTGGCTTGAAGGTTGAAAAACTGAAAATAGGAAAAGAGCAGACTAAGGACTCTCGAAATAATAATATTGAAGACTAGTCGAAAGAAGAAATCAGGAGAATCTTAGAAGATCCTGATCAAGATGTTGAGTGGAAGAAAAAAGTGCTTGACGTAAATAAAGAAAGAAAAAGATTGTCAAAGCCCGATTGCCAAGATATGGACTCAATGACTGATGAAGTTATTGAGGCCTTAAATGATCTGGAGGATCTTTTAGGCATTAGTGATGAGGAACAATTCGACATGGACATCAACTTGGATGATAATCTGGATGATATCTTGACGGCTATGGATAGTAGCTTGCCGTCGAGCGATTATTTCAGGATTGGAAGGCATGTAAGTGGTGAAGAGCTATCCGACGAGGAGGAATTCTTGAAGTCAATGAGTGTTAATTTAGTTTCGGTGTTACCTACAGATTTTGAAGGGTATCACGAAATTGAGTACAGTGAGGAGAATGAAGAGGATTTTGATGATCTAGATGATCATTGGCTTCTTTTCCAGGATAATATGATAACAGTCTTCGACAATACAGCTCAGCTCGAAAAACTGACAGAAGACCAAAAGGCACATTTACGACCGTTACACATCAAGGCTCTATTAGAAGGAAAACCCACCAATAGAGTTTTGATCGACCGGGGGGGGAGGGGCAACAATCAATCTAATCCCAAGGGTCATGCTCAACAAACTTGGGAAAGATGAGTCAGATTTGATGACGACAAACATGATAGTCACAGATTTCAGCGATAAAACCTCACCGTCGGACGGAGTGGTGATGTTGAAAGTACAAGTCGGATATGTTGTAAGGCCGACACTATTTGTGGTAATCCCGACGAAGTCAAGTTACAACATTTTGCTAGGAAGGGATTGGATTCATGCCGTCGGAGCAATACCATCAACGATTCATCAGAAGTTCATTCTTTGGAATGAAGATGACTAAATTGAAGTAATAGAAACAGATGACAGTCTTTAGTATCTCTAGCAGCTTCATGTCGACTTTAGAATATATGCTCCAAGTGTTAAACCAATAACAACAAATGATGGATTAATTAACAAAGATGCACTCGAAGTTTGCTTGAAGGATCAGTTTGGTATACAACTGGTGAAGAAGGCCGAGGAAGATTGGCCAAGCACTAGTTATGAGTATTAAGGATTACTCAGAAAAATTGTTGGCTTATTTAGCCGACAAAGCAGTATTCACTGCTGAAAGCATGCTGTCAGATTGTGTAATTGATGATGGTCCTTTAGGATTTGAAAAAAGGCTTGATGAAAAGCAAAATGTGGAAGTGGAAGATCCTTTGGAAGAAATAAACTTGGGCACTGAAGCAGATAGGAGGCCTATTTTTGTGAGTTCATTTCTGCCAAAGGATTTCAAAGAAAAGCTTGTCGGGTTAATTATGGAATATAAAGATTGTTTTGCTTGGGATTATGATGAAATGCCTGGATTGAGTAGAGATCTTGTTGAGCACAGATTGCCTCTGAAAGAAGGATGCAGACCTGTCAGACAAGCCAACAGGAGATTTGCACCTGAGGTGATCTTAAAGATAAAAGAAGAGGTCGAAAGATTGCTCAAAGCCAAATTCATCAGAACAACCAGGTATGTCGAATAGCTTTCTAATATTGTTCCTGTAGTTAAGAAAAATGACAAGTTGAGAATATGTGTAGATTTTAGAAATTTGAACACTGCAACACCTAAAGATGAGTATCCTATGCCAATTGCGAACATGTTAGTTGATGCCGCATCTGGACATGAATTATTAAGTTTTATGGATGGTCATACAGGTTATAATCAAATTTTTATAGCCGAAGAGGACGTGTCGAAAACTGCCTTCAGATGTCCAAGAGCCATTGGGACATTTGAATGGGTAGTCATGCCTTTCGGTTTAAAGAATGCAGGGGCCACCTATCAAAGAGCAATGAATACAATTTTCCATGATGTCATTGGAAAATTTATGGAAGTTTACGTTGACGATGTCATTGTCAAGTCGGAAATGAGAGAAAGCCATTTGACAAACTTGAGGCAGACATTCGACAGGATGAGGAAGCACAGCCTTAAGATGAATCCATAAAAATGCGGTTTTGGAGTGTCAGCTACTAAATTCTTGGGTTTTTTAGTCCATAAAAAAGGTATAGAAGTGGACAAGAACAAAGCCAAGGCAGTTTTGGAGGCCACATCACCGACAAACAAAAAAGAATTGCAATCTTTTTTAGGAAAAGTTAACTTCCTAAGAAGATTTATATCCAACTTGTCAGGAAGAACCAGAGTTTTTGCTCCATTGATCAAGTTGAAGGCTGAATAGGATTTTGTGTGGGAACCTTGTCACCAAGAAGCCTTTGACCAGATAAAGCAGTATTTGACAAAACCACCGGTCATGATACCACCAATGCCCCGTCGACCGTTGAAATTGTATATATCACCATCAGAAGAAACCATAGGAAGTATGCTAGCTCAAGATGTAAATGATGTCGAGAGAGCTGTGTATTATCTTAGTCGGGTTTTAAATGATGTTGAGAGAAGATATAGTGCAATAGAGAAACTTTGTTTAGCATTGTATTTCTCATGTACTAAATTTAAATATTACATGATGCCTTGTAATGTACTGATCATGTCAAAAACTGATATAATAAAATATATGTTATCAAAACTAGTGTTAAATGGTCGTATTGGAAAATGGACTATTGCTTTGTCAGAATTTTCTTTACAATATGTACCAATGAGAGTAGTAAAAGGCCAAGCAATTGCTGACTTCTTAGTCGACCATCCTTGTTTGGATGTAGATAATATAAATGTTATCGGTTTAAAACCGTGGCATTTATATTTTGATGGTTCAAGGCATCAGAATGGAATTGGAGTGGGGATCTTAATTGTTTCTCCTCAAGGTACTCTAACTAAGTCCATGTTTGAACTTAAGTATACATGTTCCAACAATAAGGTTGAATATGAAACCTTAATTATCGGATTGGAAATACTAGTGGAAATGAAAGCACATAATGTGCATATATTTGGTGATTCACAGTTGGTCGTTAAGCAACTTGCCCAAGAATATAAATGTGCTAGTGAAAATCTAATGAAATATTATATTATGGCAAGTAAGTTAATGAAGCAATTTGACGACGTAACTGTCGAACATATTTCTAGAGGTCTCAATGAAGAAGCTAATGAATTAGCACAAGTAGCCTCTGGATATATAATTTCATCCAAGGTTCTTACGAATCTAATGGAAATAAGGGAACTTTTATATCCATTAGAGGAAAGAGATGTACTACAAAATGACATTTCGACGGATAATGACTGGAGACAAACAATACTAAGTTATTTGGAAAATCCGAATCAAGATATCGATAGAAAACTCAAGTACAGAGCGTCGAAATTTGTGGTATTAGATGGAGCCTTATATAGAAAGTTTGTCGATGTAAATTTAGAAGTTTGCCTGAGTGAAACAGAGGCTTATATTGCCTTGGCAGAAGTCCACGAAGGTATTTGTGGAGCTCATCAGGCAAGTGAAAAGATGAAATGGGTCCTTCGACGTCAAAGGTACTATTAGCCAACACTGGTTAGGGATTGTATAATGTTTGCTAAGTCTTGTAAAGAGTGTCAAAGACATAGCTATATACAAAATGTTCCTGCTAGTGAGTTACATGCTATAGTTAAACCTTGGCCTTTCAGAGGGTGGACCTTGGATTTAATTGGCCAAATTCATCCTGTCTCGTCAAAGGGACACAAATATATTCTAGTAGGAGTCGATTACTTCACCAAATAGGTTGAGGCTGTAGCGTTGAAGGATGTGACCCAACAGGATGTGATTGACTTTATTGAAGATAGTATAATTTGTCAGTTTGGAATACCGCAAACTTTGACAACCGACCAAGGATCAGTATTTATTAGAAAAAAAGTTATCGAATATGCCAGTTCAAGGAAAATTAAAATACTCACGTCGATGCCATATTATGCTCAGGAAAATGGCCAAGTGGAGGCCATGAATAAAATAATCATAAGTTTGATCAAAAAACATATTGGTCGGCAACCTAGAAATTGACATAATACTCTTAGTCAAGTTCTTTGGGCGTATAGAAATTCACCGAGAAAAGCAACGGGCTCATCACCATACAAGTTGGTATATGGTCATGATGCAGTCTTGCCTATCGAGATTAATCTTCAATCAATTCGTATTCAAAAACAAGATGAGTTTCCAGTTGAGCATTACTGGGACCTGATGTTTGATGAATTGAACGAATTAAGCGATGAAAGATTAATTGCTTTGGAACATTTAATTCGAAAGAAAGAAAGAATTGCGAAGTTTTACGACGGTCGAGTTAAGTATAAATCTCTTAAGATTGATGACTTGGTTTGGAAAGTTATTTTGCCCATGGATAAGAGTTGTCGAGAATATGGAAAATAGTCTCCAAAATGGGAAGGACCATTTAAAATTACTCAAGTATTTTCTGAAAATGCTTATGCACTTGTCGAAATTAATTCTTGTTTGAGGATTAAGTCAATTAATGGCAAATATTTAAAGCCATATAAACCGACAATGTGTGAAGTAAAGATTGACAATGAGTAAAAATAAAAATTTCATTTATATATTCGACAATTACAAGTTACATACTGATATTACAACTTGTTTAAGTTGTCAGAATATTACAGGGAAAAATAAACCTATTCTAAATAAACCAGAAACTTCTCCTTAGCTGAGCATGTGTCCCGTTTGAGCTCGTGGGAGCTAAAGAAGAGGAAGAAGTAGATGACCTTTAACTTGTCCTGGATAAGATGTTGGATGGTCGTCTACTCCCTGATTAGTCATCCACATCATAATAACCGTGTTTTAAAAACACTGGGTTGTTACGATGATTACTGAAGCTCATCAGGAATATTACAATTCTTACTAAAGCCCAAGATAAGCATCACCATTAATACAGAAACCTTTTTCCATTTTTCCCATTGAGAGAAGAGGAAATTATCTAATGACATGGTAAATTTCATTGGAAAGGAAGAAGGAAAGGGTTATATTATGCTCTTTTGAATCCTAGTGTCTCGGAGGACACTATTTATAGGGGATTTTTGCAGAATAGGTCATTAAGCAATGTTTTGTAACTTTCATTATAATTAATTAAATTAATTATAATGCACAGTTACGAGATGCATTGAAAAGAAACAAAATAAAAAAGCGTTTAAAGTGTATAGAATTATGGAGCAATAAAAAAAAACGTATTAGAAATTGATCAAAAGGAATGTTGATTAAGTGTTGGCCTAGAAGGCCATACAAATTCTGTCGGATTGATAGACCGACAGTATATATATATATACATATATATATAAAGCTACCTAGAATTTTTGAAGAATCCCCCAAGAGTCTTCCAAAGACTGTTTATCGGAACAAGCGGTTTGATATTCCGCTTTAAGGGAATTTATTTTTACCAATATAGCTCTGGTTTCGACAGCCCATTGCTTAGTATTATTAGCAATACTTTGCTATCTAGCGGCTCTTTGTTGCAATGCTGTTTGAAGTTTTTGTTTGCGATGACGGGCTGTCTCGAGTTTTTTTCTCTAAATCTTCAATTTCCTTATCGAGCTCTGCCTCTTTGTTTTTTCCTTTTATTAGATTTTCCTTCAAAGTGGCATTTTCACTTTTTGTGTCGATCAACTGCTTCAAAATTCTAGACTTTTCTTGAATCTCTTTTGTATAAGCAGGAATAACTCGACGAATGACTGCATTTTTGTCGTTAAGCTTTGAAGAAAATCTTTAACAGTCGTAGGAAGAGCTCGACTGGTTATTGGTAAATGCTGAGCAAGAGGCTCAAGTTCAGTTACGATTGCCATCATTCTTTCTTGAAGAGGTTGGTCATAAATTAAGTGCTCGAAAGAATAGGTGAAGGTATTCTTCAATTCAGTTAAGAGTCCAGTAATATGGGAATCACTGGAGTCTTCTCCAAGTTGTGTCGAAGAACGAGCTGATTGAGGAGAACTTCTGTGGCCACCCGACAACATTGTTATCAATTCGTCTAAATCTGCCTCCATATCTTCAGTCTCTTCTGGCACAGCAACAATTAAGTTGGCTGGAGGAGATGGAGGTGGATCAATTGGGGCAAATTCTGCCATCAGAGTATCCATGTCAAATTCTTCAGAGAGAATTTGAACAGGATTGGCTTGTTCTAAATGAGAAGAACCCTCAATGCCTGGGGGGATTGGAGCTTCTTCTAAGGCTTCGACAGTTTGGATTTCTGTCGGGAGTGGTAAAGAAACGCTAGGTATGGCAAAGGCCAAGGAAGTATGGGATTTTGGAGGATTCTTGGTTCCTAGCCTTTGTGGGCTATTGGATATAGCCAAGTTTGCTGAATCCTGAAGATAAATAGAGGAGATTTCAAAATAAATAATACCTTGAAAATAGTTAAGTTTTGTAAGATACATTACCTCGGGAGATTGTCGAATTGGCCCTTTAGTTCTTGGTTCAACAACTGGTTCAGGAGGATGGTCTGCGGATTGATCAGCTTCCAGATCCCAAAATGAAAGAATCAGATGTTAAATGAGTGGTAGGAATCAAGAAATCTAAGGAAAAAAGAAGTGTGTTGATTGAAATTTACCTCGGATGAAAGAAAGATGGTTTCTGTTTCTTCGACAGGAGGCTTCAAAGTAGAAATGGTGGTTTGAGTCTTCTTTTTCTTTTTCTATGAAGATAAAAAGGGTGAGATATTATTGCCTGGTATTAGAGAATATACAATAATACGAGGCATACCTTTGGAGGATGTTCTGGAGATGAGATTGAAGATTCGACAGGAGAAACAAAAGTAGCAGGAGCAGATTCGTTAATCTGAATTCGACATTAATTTAGACTTGAGCAAAATTAAAAACTAAATCTTAATATATAGTCGAAAAAATATATATACCTTGAGAGTTTTTGATTTAGCAACTTCGTGTTTCGAAGGACTCTTTGTTGGCATTGATGCAGTTGATTTGACCTTTGAAGCCTTGGGAATAGGAGGTTTTTAAGCCTTCTTGCTTTTCTTCTTTTTTGAAGAGGCGGTTTCATCTTCTTCTTCATCATCACTTCCTTGAGACTGCTTATATTCTAAAGGTCTTTTCAATGGAAGTGCTGCAAGAAGGAAAGTGTATTTAGTAAATGAGGTATAAAGTTAAAAATAACAGAATGTGAAGAGAAAAATACCTTCAGGTATTTTAGTGATGACTCGGGTATTCCTGGCAAATTGTTCGAACAACAAGGCAAACCGACGAGTAAAATTGACTTCTGGTGTTCTTGTAAGAAAGATATTACTCACAGAATATATCCTATCTGAAATAGGGAACTTACCAGTCCTTGTAGGTTTACTTGGGAATTCGTCGGCCAGTCCGAAACGAGCACAAGGAAAAAACACTGGCTTTGGAAAAGGGATTTGAAAAGGTTCAAGCTGTGCTAAAGGGTTTTTTATAGAAACAGAGAGAAAATTGGTAGAACATTTTTCCTTGTGTGCTCGTTTTAGTTTGGCTACGACTTCTTCACAATGTCGAACAATTAAGCTAGGAAACCTGAAGTCCCACTTGATTTTGTACCATTTTTCAAAAGCCTTGATATCTTGAATATGTGTGCCTTTAGTTTTTAATGAAGGATCTTGACCCTGCACAAGAATCAGAGTTTCAATAATGCGGCTTCGACAGATTTCAATGTCGACATGATAAGGACTATAATATTTAGTCAACCAATCGACAAAATCTTTTGAAACTCCTCTATAGGGGTTGAATACAGAGATCTTGAAGTGATGCTTGTGCCTTTCATTTTTCGAAACTACTCGAACAAGATCCAACATGCTTTATAGGTGGCCATTGATGAAGTGTTCTTTGGCCTTATGAGAGAAAGGTGTTGGAATAGCTTGACAAAATTCCAATTATCGAGCTACTAAGTTTGGCAGACATAACTCTAAGGATTTGTCTGTCGAACCAGGGAGACCAACCACCAGAACTTGTCGGCAGAGAAAGTTCGACCAGATAGAAACGTTGTCGGCTTGAGTAGGAGGATCGTCGGAAAGAATTGGTCGAGTGAACCATTCGAGACCAAAAGAACGGTCGGCAAAAGGAGCAAAATATATGTCTTCAGTACTAAAAGAGATGGAATGAAAAATACAGAAGAAGTACATGAAATTTTCCAAGCTCTGTTTATGGGTTTTTTCATGTTTTACATGCAAAGTTTAATGCCATATGTAGCAAGAGAGACTGTCGGGGGAGAAGAGTCGACTAAATAATCTCCCAGTATGTCATTCAACCAAAGTTGGAGTAGCCATATTGGACCACCAGAATTGGTTTTCTTTACCTGAACTCTGATGCTTTGGACAATTTCACCTGTACTCAGATAGAGATTGGCAAGGAGAAATTGACCAAGGGCTAGTGGTCGACCTTCATGAAGAAGGTTAGCGAGTTGAAGAAAGGATCTGGATACTTGAACCGACTTAGAACTTATAGCATAGGATGAAAGCCAGAGGAGAAGAAAAGTCGTGTGTTCTTTGTCAGTCACAGGACCTGATTCAGGGGAGTAAAAATTAATGAAGCCAGAAAAGGAAGTTGGGGCTTTTGAGTATACGTCTATAGTGTTTGAAGGTTGAAAAACAGGCGTAATGATTTCCCCATCTGGTCAAAGACCAGTTATGGCAGATACGTCGAAAAGTGTTGGACCCATCATGCCATAGGGAAATTGGAAGGAGTTGGTGGTTTTGTTCCAGAAAAAGAAAGAGGCACTCAGCATGCAAGAATCCATTTTTATGGGATAACGAGAAAGCTAGATGCAATCAAAAATCCTTATTTCTCTCCATAAACTTTCTTTAGAAGCTTGAACTCTGTCAAGCCATTCAAG
This sequence comes from Ormosia emarginata, assembly GCA_029884605.1. NCBI lineage: Eukaryota > Viridiplantae > Streptophyta > Magnoliopsida > Fabales > Fabaceae > Ormosia > Ormosia emarginata. Next base: position 30,271,458 of record JAQQTP010000072.1, read on the forward strand.
ATACCCATTAATATGGGTAGGGGGAGTCCTAAACAGCCTTTCATATTTTCCAAAGTAGCTGATAGGAATGGAAGGAAGAGAAGCCAAGATAGCTTCTTGGGAACTTTTATAGGGGAAGAAGGAATTTATTTCATCAATAATAGATTCCTTGGGCAGAACTGGGCCCAAGAAAGCAGCCGGAGGATCCAAGGAAAGTGGAGAGTCATTAATGGGGAATATTACCTTCGAAAAATGCCAAAGTTTAGACTTTTGTAGAACTGGGTCTTGAAAGACCGCATGGTTACCCAAATTTGCTGTTGGTACATTGGGAGTCTGAGAGCTGGAAGCCATTGGAGAAGGCAAGAGTTTGCAGAGAAAATAGGCAAAGGTAAAGTTGAAGGTGATGAACAGTAAAGAGAGGTGAGAGGTTGAAGATGGTAAACAGTGATAAAGGGATAAAAAGTGGCGTGAATTTGAAAAGTTGTTTTTTCGCGAAGAAATATGGGTAATTATGAGCCCTATTTATTAGAAATGACTATTTATTATTTGTAATGATAAGATTGATTGTGAGTGTTCAGATACTTGTGGAAGGTTTTGATTGGATTTATATATATATATATATATATATATATATATATAATATATATATATTTTTTAATTAAAGTGTTTTTTTAATTAAAAATTTATCTTTCTCTTGTCGGTGTTGAAAAAAAAAATTTTTGGGGGCATCTGTTGGAGGTGAAAATAAAGATTTGGCAATTCGTCGGTTGGACGATGATTTTGAAGAAATTTTCTAAGTGTTGAGCTGACAAAAATGCTAAATGATGAAATCGACAGAAGTATTGAATAAGAGAAAGATTCTAATGTGGTTATAAGGTATTGATGTTAGCAAGAAGAGTTATTCGACAGAAAGATTACATTGAGTCGAAGAAAATTGGTTAAGAGCAGTTGAGTGTTGGTTTTGTCGGAAAGTGGATACTTGCTGGTGGAAAAAACCGTTCGAACGTGTTGATCTTTTAGGGTGTCAGTTATTTTTAATTCTGTCTATAAATATCAGTAGTCACGATGTAAATAAGGGAGATTATTTGCTGATACATAATCCTAACATCTCAACTCGAGCAAATTAAAGGATTTTTTATCCAAGTATGCCTTCCCTTTTCTATTTCACGTCATTTAAAATTAATGCAATGTTCTTTTAAAGTTCTTTACTTTTCAGTTTCGTCCTTTAAATTTCCTTTACATTTCTTCACACTTTTACCTGCTTTCCTTTATTGCTTTTTCCATTTAAATTATGTACTTTAATCTTACAACCATTTACACGCTTTCAATTAATTTTCTGCATTCTTAAAATTCCTGCTAAGTTTTTTTAAAATTCTTTAATCTTTTCAAAGTTTCCTTTCTGCATTTTCTGCTTATTTATTTCAAATCTCTTAAATCCCTCTTTGTTTACTGTTAAAACCATTTTCATAACGAGATTACCGCATAACTTTGAACCCACATTCGTTTTGATACATTTATTTATTTGTTGGAATTGTTAATAAATCTCTAAACCAAAATTCCACCTAAACAACAAGAAAACCACATTCCATCTTAGCTCACACACCAAGAAGAACAAATCTCATAACCTCTATCAAATTATTAACAGAACTATTCATACAGTTTATGAATATTGCTGACCTATTGATCAACATGACTTAGGTCGTAGTTTAAGGTTTAATTTGGTAACATCGAGGAAACTTATACATGGAAAACATAGACCAACAAACCATGCTCCTTAAAAAGGAAGCATCTTATCCATGCTCATTCATGGTTTGAGTGACCTATCGGTTTTTCCTTTCGGTAGTATTTAAAATAGGATACGATTGCTTGTATAAAATAACATTTAATAGGTAAAGTTCGCTAATCCAATTACATTCTATAATTTAAGACCTGAAAAATTAAAATGAAAAAAAAAATGTTTCCCTTTCCTTGCACCATTTTCCAATATATCTTTTTCACCTTAACATACTGATTAATACCAGCAGAATGTACTGTTGACTCAACCACATATCTCAGCTTGTGTGTTAATTTCAATAGTCAAAACCACATATCTCAGCATAGAGGTCTTTGATTGTCCCTAAAAGATAATAAAAATAGTTATAGAAAAGTCCTACTGGCATGTAAAATGGAGAGCTATAGAAATTTGTGCTACTACCATACGAGCGACTCGTTAAATCCAAATTATTGTCACAGGAATTTTAACAATTAAAACATTTTCGACGTAACTCTATCAAGCACTACCACTAATGCGACAACAGTTAATTAATCTGGAAATGCATTTGCAAGTAATCAGGAAAGTTAATTTAGGTTTAAATGGGGAATATACCTTCTTACTATGACAAATATGTTGTTTGAACCTGTGATCTCTCGAACAAAGCAAGGGGGTTTGAAGCTTTGTCAGGTGCCCTCGAATTTCGAATTTTCAGAAAAATTGAAGAATACACATGCCCCTCATCAGTTGCAAATATTTCGCACTTGCTATAGCCATTACCTTTGGAAGGTTTCTCAACGATAGAGGGTGAGAGAAGAGAGAGGGAAATTGAGAACGGACACGTGGTACTCTTAATTAAGGAGATTGACGTGGACACTCTATAAAGAAAGTACTTGAGCAAAATCCACTCCCAAGAATGAGTATTTAGATTTGATAGATAGGGGTAGATTAGTGACATTAAATTTGTTTTTTACTAATAATTATTGTTATCAGTTCAACGACCAATTTCATATAAGTTTAAAGATTAATTTGATGACAAATATGAATATTAACGGATCAATTTAATGTCATGTATATTTTTAGAAGACTAATTTGTACATTTTTTTAAAAACAACTTGTTTGTATTCAGAATGACATTTTGTTATAAAAAGTTTATGTTAATTATAAAAATACAGTTTTAATTAAGCAATTTGTTAGGTCTAATAATATTTTGAGGTTAAATATAGTATTTTTATAAAAATCAAGGAGTGTATATTTTCATAATATAGAGATAACATATGAGTAATGAACACAAAATCCAAGAGATGATAGTATAATTTACTCTTAAATTTAATTAATTAAGATAATTTCATTCTTCTCATTTTTTTTCTTATTCTATAATTTCTTCAACATTTTAATTAAATTATAATTTTAACATTTGTTTTCTTTTCCATTTTCGTCAATTTTATTAATATCTCTCACCATTCTTGAAAAAATCCTAGTAGTTACTTTCTATCTTAGTATTTTGCTTTTGCCTACGGAAATTGAATTTAGATACTCTAAAGTAATTTATGAACAAATAAACATCTATCAACCATTGATAGATAGGTTCATTCATTTATCAATAGTTGACAAATGTTTACTTGTTCATAAATTATTTTAAAAAATCTTCCTCCTCAGAAGTTAGTCATCGTAAGCTGATTCTATTATGCACCATGATTAGTTAGAGTGCAGCATGCACCTTGTTATTAACCCGAAATTAGAAGTTCAACTCTTATATTCTTACATCAAATAGTATATATACTCATTTTTACACTTCATTTAATATCATTCATTATACATACTTTTTCTTATCACTTTCTCTCACTCAATTACATTCCTTTAAAAGAATGTGAATAATACATACATCACTAAAAATGATGTGTGACTATCTTTTTCTTTAGAAGTTTTGGCTCATGGTCACCGCTTTTAATTATTTAATTAAAAGTCCCTCAATGATTTATTTTTTAACTCCTTAAAATCTTATTTTTTACCTTTAAGTTTTAAGACAAAATCCATGGCAGAATTTCAAACAATGAAGGAGAACACCCCAAATTGTCAGATCTCCACTATGCTGCAAAGGAAATTGTGTGGATGCCTACCCCCACCTCCTTTCTCCAATTTTGTTTTGCCAACACTCCATCATCTATATGGGTGTCAAAATGGGTCAAGTCCGATGAGCTGTCCCGAATAACCCGACAAAATGGATGAGTTAGACTAGCAAAATGTCAGTTTAAAACTTACATGATCTGAATGGGCCGGGTCAGCCTGCTCTTTTAACACTACATAAAATTAAATGGGTTGGGTTGAGCTAGCAAAATGTCAGCTCAAAACTTATATGACCCGAATGGATCAGCCCGAAAATGGCCTGACCCCGAATGGGTCCAGCCGACCCATTTTGACACCCATAATCATCCCAATCAAAACCATCAAAGTCGTATATTCCATTCAAATTTAATCGAGTTTTTTTTATTTATGCTTGCTGCACATTTTTGCAAAATGATGACCATATTTTGGTGGATTGGACAAAAAAGAAGAGGGAAGAAAGCTTTTATGACTAAACTGTGTAATATATAATTTTATTTAAAAAAACCACTGAAAGGAAGAATCAAAGTCCTGATGAAGTAGAAAAAGGCGAAAGCACCGATCTCATATCCTCTGAACTTAAATATGAAAACCAAAAGCTAAACTTTGATCTCGAGCTCATATCCTCGCGCACTCAAGACCAAGATCAAGGCGATGTTTGCCTTATGCATAATAGTCAGAGCCAGTCTTCATAATAATGCATATTCTATTGGATAAGTTTAGCTTAATTTTAATTTGAAATTATTAGTCTGCTGTAATATATCTTTAGTCTGTTTTATCATATCTTTAGATTAAGCTTTTGTTTAAATTCTTTTAAACTATTCAACCACTGTTTCAGTTGATTAGCTGTAGTTCCTGATTTTGTGTAACAATATGAGCTATATATTTTCAGTTCATCCTTCAATCAAAGGTAACAGAATCAATACTTTCATATGGTATCAAGAGCTTCTGCGTAATAGCTCCCTCGATCCAATTTTTTTCCCCCTTTCCACCATGTCTTCCACTTCTCAACCCATTATCAACATCCCTATTAACGACACTCAATCTATTGTTGTTCTTCACAACCATTCCTCTGTCAAGCTTGATGGAACAAACTACCATGCCTGGAAGGTTCAATTGAATGCCCTTCTCATGGCTACGACCTTATTGGTTTTGTTGATGGCACTAACACATGTCCAACTGCAAACCATGCTGACTTCAAGTTCTGGAAACGCCAGGACCAAATGATTCTTCATGCCATCATCTCATCTATTGATCAAAGTGTCATCACCATGCTTGGAAATGTTAGCACCTCCAAGCAAGCACGGGCTATTCTTGGCAAATTGTATGCCATTAAGACTAGACCACAGATCATGCACCTAAAGGAGAGACTTTCTCGATTTGAAAAAGGTATGCGTTCTATGGCTGAATACCTTCATGGTATCAAATCCATGGCTGATGAATTAGCCATTATCAACTCTCCTCTGGATGAAGTTGATGTTGTCATTCATACTCTCAATGGACTGGGTGCTAAGTATCATGGAGTGACTGTTGCTCTTCGCACTCGTGAAAATCCCATTGCCTTTGAAGAACTCCATGATATTTTGTTTGACTATGAAAGCTATCTCAAGAGGAATTAAACCAACACTGATATTGTGGTTCCTACTGCTAATGCTGCTCACAAAGGTAATCATACTTTTCATAAAAAGTCGTATTCATCTAATCATTGGAATGCATCATCCGCTGCCAGGCCACACTCTCCAACAAAGAAAGTCATTTGTCAGTACTATGGAAAAATTGGTCATACAACCAGGGAATGTTACAAAATTCATGGGTATCCCCAGCGCAATAATAGACCTGCAACTCATCATGCATAAGCAATACCTCAAAATGCAACAACAAACTGGATCATGGACTCTGGTGCAACTCATCATATCACTAGTGATCTGGAGAACTTGCATCTCACCAATCCCTATCATAGAACTGATCAACTCATTGTGGGAGATGGCACCTCTCTTCCAATAGCTCATACTAGTAAATCATTTCTTTATACTATCATTCAACCACTAAAATTACCTAAAGTATTACATGTTCCCAAAATTTCTCAGAACTTATTATCTATTTCATCACTATGTAATACTAATCCAGTTTCTGTTGAATCCTTTCCTGACCATTTCTTGGTGAAGGATCTGAAAACAATGGTGCCTCTCATCAAAGGGTTGCATAGGAATGGCCTTTACCACATCTCTCCACCATCTATCAAACCGAAAGCTCTCCTCACCACATCTTCATCTCATCCTCTATGGCATCACATTCTTGGACATCCCTCTGATCGTATTTTAAGACATTTGACATCTCATTACAAAATAAAGTTAAGCACCAATGCTCCATGTATCACCTGTAGTAGTGTCAAGAGCCACAAATTGCCTTTTGTTACTTCCAGTATCATCAGCAAGAAGCCACTTGATATAATCTACACTGATGTCTGGGGCCCTGCTCCTATTAGGTCTTTAGATGGTTTTTTATATTATCTTGTTCTTGTTGATCATTTTTCTAAGTATGTTTGGTTGTATCCATTGAAAAATAAATCAGATGTCTCAATTATATTTCCTCAATTCAAAAATTTGGTTGAAAAATATTTCAATGCTTCAATTGTTTCTCTATATTCTAATAATGGGGGAGAATTCCTTAAACTAAAAAACTATCTAAATCAACATGGCATTTCTCATTTTACTACACCACCTCATACACCAGAACTCAATGCACCAGCTGAAAGACGTCATAGACATATAGTAGAAACAGGTAGAGCTTTACTCCATCATGCACATTTACCTCCAACTTTCTGGTCTTATGCCTTTACCACTGCCATTTATCTTATAAATCGCCTTCCAACACCTATCCTCAACATGAAATCTCCATTTGAAATTCTGCACAACACCACTTCCAATCCTCTCCACTTACATTCCTTTGGCAGCTTATGTTTTCCTTGGCCGCGCCCCTATACCACAAATAAACTACAACCAAGATCTAAACCATGTATTTTTGTGGGCTATTCTCCATCACAATATGCTTACAAGTGTCTTGATCCCCTCACTAATAGGCTCTACATTTCTCGTCATGTTACCTTCCATGACAATCACTTTCCTTATCTGCAACTCATACAAAATAATCCCACACCAGATAAACCTCAACCTATTACCTCTATACCGCTTCACCAAATAATTTCAATTTCAGCGTCAACACCAGAACAACAAACTGACAAGCCACCACTATTCAATCCTCTATGTCCAGAGGCATCACTGGATTCAGATCCCTCATTAGGTAGTACCTCTCCTCTCATCTCTCCATTACATGTTAACCCTTTTATTACTAATGATTTACCTGAGACTTCCACTTCCAATGAGCAACTAGTTCCACAACAGGGTCATCTAATGATAACAAGGTCCAAAAACAACATTTTTAAACCTAAAAGAGCACTAGCAGTGTCAAACCATCCTTTACCAGAAAATTTGGAGCCTTCCAAGGTTCGTGAAGCCATGCAACATGCACATTGGAGGAAAGCTATCTCTGATGAGTTTGATGCTCTTATTCGTAATGGTACTTGGTCCTTAGTACCACCACCAAAAAATCAGAATATAGTGGGTTGCAAATGGCTTTTCAGGATTAAACGACATCCAGATGGTTCCATAGATCGTTACAAGGCTCGCCTTGTGGCCAAGGGATTCACTCAATGTCCCGAAGTTGATTTCAAGGAAACATTTGCACCGGTTGTGAGACCTCAAACTATTAAAGTCATTCTTACAATTGCTCTTCATAATCGTTGGCAAATGCATCAACTGGATGTCAATAATGCCTTTCTACAGGGCACTCTTTCTGAACAGGTATTTATGGCTCAACCTCCAGGTCTCAAAGATAGCCAGCATCTTGACTATGTGTGCAAATTACACAAGGCTATCTATGGGCTTCGTCAAGCTCCCAGGGCATGGCATGATACATTAAAGACCTTCATCACGTCTTATGGCTTCATTACTAGCAAGAGTGATCCTTCTTTATTCATTTATACTAATGGCACAGTCAAGGCTTGCTTCCTAGTGTATGTGGATGATCTCTTACTCACAGGTAACAATGTTGATTTCCTTCAAGCATTTATTGAAGCCTTATCTCACAGGTTTGCTCTAAAAAAATATGGGCACTCCTCACTACCTTCTTGGAGTTGAATTAATCCCCACTTCCTCTGGTCTATTCATGTCACAACACAAGTTTATTCGTGACATACTTGAGTGATTTGACATGGAGAGGGCGAAACCAGCATCAACACCACTCTCAACCACGACAATTCTCAAGCTACATGATGGTTCTGCATCAACAGACTCCACCACTTATCGTCAAATAATTAGTGCACTTCAATATCTCACTCTCACTTGGCCTGACCTCTCATTCTCTATCAACAAGTTGTCTCAATTCATGCATAAGCCAACTACTCTTCATCTCCAACATCTCAAGCACCTGCTTCGTTATTTAAAGCATACAATTAATTTTGGTATAATGCTTCATCAACCTTCTGCTCTCAACTTGTTGGCATTCACTGATGCAGATTGGGGTGGCAACTCTGATGATAGCACCTCCACATCTGCCTATATCATCTTCTTTGATGGCAATCCCATTTCATGGCTTTCCAAAAAACAGAGGACAGTGGCGCGATCCTCTACTGAGGCAGAATACAGGGTTGTTGCTACTGCAACTGCTGAACTTATGTGGTTAGTCAATCTACTTACAGAACTGCAGGTTCCTCTCTCTCATTCACCAAGAATTCGTTGTGACAATGTTGGTGCTACTTACTTGTGAGCAAATCCTGTTCTACATTCTCGTATGAAGCACATTTCACTTGATTATCACTTTGTTAGAGAACAAGTTCAAGCCAACAACTTGCAAGTATCTCATGTTTCAACTAAGGATCAACTAGCAGATATTCTGACAAAACCACCGGCAAATGCAAGGTTTCAGGACTTAAGAGACAAGATAAAAGTTACAGATGGTAACTTTATCTTGAAGGGGCGTATTGGATAAGTTTAGTTTAATTTGAATTTGAAATTATTAGTCTGCTGTAATATATCTTTAGTCTGTTTTATCATATCTTTAGCATATCTTTAGATTAGGCTTTTGTTTAAATTCTTTTGAACTATTCAACCATTGTTTCGGTTGATTAGCTGTAATTCCTGATTTTATGCAACAATATGAGCTATATATTTTCAGCTCATCCTTTAATCAAAGGAAACAGAATCAATACTTTCATATATTCAAAGTGATGCATAGTTCCCGCCAAAAAAACCAAAAAAAAAATGATGCACTGTTGTATCAAATGAAAATTTATTGTGTATATGTAATATGCCATTTGAGAATTGAGAGAAAATTACTTGTGGAAGCTGGTCAAGAAAGTCAAAGATTTTTACTCATTATGATAAATAAAATTAATAAAATATTAATGCTAATTTTTTTAAAAAATATTGTAAATGTCTCCATCTAATATATACACCCTTCAAATACCGATGCATTGATGCACCTTAAAGCAAAACTATTAATTTTATATTAAATAAGATCAAGAGCAAGAATTATTTACTTGTAATTGAATAAATCGATATTTATGCTATAATTTCTTTTTTTATTTCAATCTGTGGTATTAAAGTAGTGTGCAAGGTGTGCTCGACGGGGTGATGACCGTTGGATGCAGTGAAAGATGGTTGGGTGATGCAGTGGATGTCAGGGGCAAGGTGTGGGTGCAGGTGGAGATGGAGGGGATACCCAAATGTTTATTACTTCTAAAATTTATTCACAAAATTTAAATTTAGCTACACCGAATTGTTTCAAATAAATATTTGTAATTTGTTGTGTTAGTCTTAGAGGTTGGCATTGGATAGGGTTGCATCCATGTAAGTTGTGCTAAGTTGTTGAGAGTTGAATGGAAAGTTTTAGATTGCAAATTTTCTTTTTTTTAGATTGAGCTTGTTTAATTACTTGATTTAGAGAAGCTGAGTATTTTAATTATTTGATTTAGAGTTGAAAGTACAAATTCAAAAATAATATTTGAAGCTTAAATATCTCGAGCATAAAAAAAAAATGTTGTTGGTTCTCATATCTGACACAGTAATTGTGTCTGATGGTGATAGAGTAAATAATTCTGATACTCATATCACAAATAGTGTATACATATTTTTTCACACTTCATCTAATATCATTCATCATACTTATTTTTTTTTATCAATTTCTCTTTCTCAATCACACACCATTAAAAAAAATATGTACAATACTTATATCTCTAAAAAAAAAGTGTAAGATCATCTTTTTCCTAGAGTAAATGAGTATAAGTTAATGACAACAAGGACTAGGTGCATGTTCTGTACCCAACATATGTTAAAAAGTTAAAAAAAAAGTTGTTATAACAATAAATGAATATATTTAGTAAATTCAACTTTGATTTTTGTACAAAATTTAATATATTTTAAAATTTTTTTTATTATAATGTTAAAATTTTAGCTTTTAATTTTAAATTATAGATTATTTTTTATACATTGAGATATAAATATTATTTTATCTTTAATTAATTAATATTTTTAATTAATTAAATAATTTTTAATTATTTTATACTTATTTTAATAATTTAATACATAAAAATAATTTTTTTATATCATTCGAATAAAATAGATTATCTAAAAATTATTTTTTAATTAATATATTTAAATATAATTAATTATTAAAATAATTAAACTTTCATAACTTAATTATTAAAATAATCAATTATTGAAATAATTAAAATTTAATAATTATCATAAATACACATTAAGTTGTTATTTGATAAAGTTTTGGAATTGCTTTTCAAATAATAATAAACAAGTAAAAATGACACCAATATCTCAGAGACAGTAAATTCAACGGTGCATCAACGCAACCAAAAAAATGTGCATATTAGCATCTGTCGTCGAGGTTGTGGAAATGTTGTATAAAGTTGTTAGGATTTGTTTAATATGAATTTATTATATTTGAGTTTATAGATGTATTATTTTTTTATTTGACAAAATTTATATATAAATTAAGATATGTATAAATATTATAGTTAAAATTTATAATTTTTTTATATATATAATTATTTTAAAAAAATTATTTAATTAAATTTATATACAAATCTAAATGTTATTAATTAAATTTTATAAAATTTTAAATAACTAATCTCAACAATTAATTTTTTATTAATAAATCAATAAACCATATATTTTAAAATTCATATTATACAAAACCTTCCAACAATGTCCTCCTGAAAATCTCACACTGCAATCTTGAAATAATTGGATGATCTTACATTATTTTTGAACTAATACTATTTTTTATACTATTTTATATGATTATAATTAAAATAAAATAATAAAAAAATATAATAAATAATATTAAATAAAATATAAAATAAATATATACATTATTAAATAATAAAAATATATCTTGAAATGTAAGTGCGGGTGTAGTCCACGACTTTCTCATGAAAATTGTGGCAAACAAATACCCTGAAATCCTATAAGCAAATCTCTACCACATATCCACGGCCCCAGCTCTTTTCACCTTATCTTTTTCTTTTTCTTTTTCTTCGCAATACCTATCTGTCAGATTTTCCCAATAATTATTAATATTTTTTTATCAATTTCATTATTTATCTAATTAAAATATATTTAATTTTATTTAATTTATTCATAAAATTATTTTATATAAGATAAAAATACTACAACTATATATAAAATAATTTGATTTTTTCTTATATTAATATATAATATACATATTACATATTTAACGTACATAAAATATTTTTTATAAGAGTGTTCAAATATAATTAAAATAAAAAATTAAAATAAAAAAATCAAACAAAAAATTTGAAATTTAATTAAAATTAAATAAATTTAATTGTTTTTAAATTATATTTTTGAAGGCCAATCGGATGAAATTAGATTTTGAATTTAATATTTAGAATTAATTTAATTTAATATAAATTAATTAATATTATATAATTTATTTATTTGTTATGAAATTTATATTTTTATTTATAATAATTTTAATTTTTCATATATTTTTTATTTTATATGATCAAATATTATTTTAAATATATAAAATGAGTTATTTTTATTTTATTTTTATTTTTGTTTCCTTTTATTTCTTTTTCTTTATAATAGACTAATTTTTTTAACTCAAAATTTTTTTATTTAAAAAAAATTTAAGTAAAAAATTGATTAAATCGATACAATCTAAATTAATTTAAATTAAATTTAATTAACTTTGTTTTCAAAATATAATAAATTTAATTCAATTTAAATTAATATAAATAATATTATTTAAATTGATTCACTTTTTGACTTAAAATTGAATCACAAACACCCCTATCCATCCGCACTCTAAATAACTCATGCATGCTTAGGAAATCGATCACATTATTAACCACAAACGCAAAGAAGGGTTAAATATTGTTAATTTTCTACAAAAATTGAATAAATTGAATACGTGTAACGTAATTTTCAGATTCAGCTTGATTTCATGTCAATGCAAAAAATATTGTCTATATCACATTAAGTCACTTTTTCAAAATTTTAAATCAATTTTACTTTTCACAAGATTTTTCTAATTGTGTTCTCGATCGAGATTTTGAGTTAACAGTTTAAGAGCAACTCGATTCATTAGAATAATACTCAAATATTATTATGCTTTATCTTGATAAGTATATTTATATATTTATTAAGTATAAATCTCTCAAGTATTCTAGATAGATATGAAAGCTAATTATATCCCACATAAACAGAAAAATTAATTAAAAGTAACCATAATTCATAATAGATTCTAATCGTAAATAATTGCATTTAATACATATTGCACTCATGCTAAAACGCTCCTATAAATGCTATGTCAAGTCTCAAAGATATGCACCGTATCTAATATACGTTGTCCTCATTTATCAGACACTATTTAACTTGGCGTCGGAATATCTTTTTGAAAGTACACACTTCCCTCGCACCACCGCGTTGTGTTTTTGCTTCTACGGAGGAGTCCACTTTCAACCACCATGACATGCCTATCTTAGGTACCCCACTAAATCTATTTCAAAACATTAACGCCGTCTGTGGAAAACGATAAACTTCAAATCTCACTACCACTACCACTACCACGAGATATGGATCCGTTAAATACATGAACCCTATGCTAGATTTGACAATCCATTTGTCAAATCAACGCAAACCAGCCATGGCAGAATCATTGTTGATTTCCTTCGCAGTGGCTATAACAATCACCATCTCACCAAGCCCACCGCGAGATCGAGCAACAACCAGAGCTGACGAAGTCTAGCGGTGGTTTGGGGGTGGTTCGCAGTCAGTACAGCACCAACAGAGGCCAAAACAAGGAGATTGTGCTAAGCGACATAGGCCACTTAAAATTATACCAAAGTCACGAGGGATCCTAAATACCAAAGCGATTGGTAATAGACCCTGAAAAAGGTTCTTATACTAAAGTCATAAGGGATCCTAGATACCAAAGCGATTGGTAACAGACTCTGGACAAGGTTCCTACTTAATACCTAAGTTGCGAGGGATCCTAAATGCCAAAGCAATTGGTGACTGACCCTAGACAAGGTTCTTACTTTATACCTAAGTCACGAATGATCCTAGACGCCAAAGCAATTGGTGACGAACCCTAGACTATGGTTTCCCCTCGATTGGAAATATTCATAAGTCCGTAAAATAGTTGTGAAAAGCAACACAATGTGCGTTGGACCCAATATAGACCATGGAAAAATAAGTAAACACGACAACAATTTTGGCTCATGCTACGGACCTCGGCTACATCTCGGAATGTCCACTTATGACCAACTGACGCATGAACCCTGTTTGGACTACGACACGTCCACAAGTGTCATGATTAAATGCCTCCAGATTAGAACTCACAACCCTATCGAGAAGCACGGACTAGGACTTCAAGTAAAGCACAGAGTCCGTCATTGGGCGAACATTGAGACTTGCTATTTCACTATATTGGCCAAGAGCTAAGCAAGGGGCAGCTGTTCTGACCGTGATTCGGAATCATGTCCCACTGATCGACCTGGCGCACAGTATGCTGAAGTCCGTCGTTGATACCCTAGCAGGAATTCACTCATGACGTACAGTCGAAACCCCCGAACACATAGGGATAACATATGACACACCTCGAACAGAGGAATAACAACGTAAGCAACGTGATCCAACTCGGACCCTGGCCCTTTAGAAAATATCGTGAGATCTGGCATGAACTCTGACTTGGATCCTTTGTTCATTACGTGTCGTGCACTCCTGCTAAACATGGGTACCTTGACACTTAGTTGTCCTATCTAAGCGTCAAGTTAGAGATAACTGTTCTGGACCGAGATTTCGGATTAGCAGTTCAGGAACAACCCGACACACCAGAATAATACCCAAATATTATTATGTATTATCTTGATGAGTATATCTACCTATTTATTAGGCATAAACCTCTCAAGTATCTTAGATGGATATAGAAACTAATTATATCCTATATAAACAAGGAAATTAGTTAAAAGGGATCACAATCCCTAACAGATTCTAATCCTAAATAACTGCATTTAATACAGATTGTACTCATCTTAAAACACTCGTATAAATGTTATGTCAAGTCTCAAAGGTATGTATCGTCTGTTTTCATTATGTACAGTCTAACTTGAGTGTCGGAGTGCCTTTTGCATATATTCATTTCCTTGCACTACCGCTACCGCTGTTGTACTATAAAGGAGTCTACCTTCAATCACCATGACATACCTATCTCATATACCCCTCTGGATCCACTTCATAACAAATTGTAAAACTAATTTCCGCTCAAAATATGATGAGTGATCTTTTTTACAATCTTTGATTGTAAAACTAATCTCCGCTTAGTATATGAAGTATGTTCATCTCTACAAGTGCTTTCTCATGCGGCAGAAGTTCATCGACCGCTGAAATTAATCTAATTTACCAATTGAGTAATCAATGTGGGTAAATCACTTCCAATTTAACTAATTTGTGCTTTGGCCAACAAAGAGAAATACCAAAACCATTGATTGCATGAGGAGAGTAGGGTCCATAAAAGAATCAGGACTCGGAAGGAGCTGAGAGTGAGATACTGAGATTTGGAAGGAGTGTAACGTGTGGTTGCAATTTCGTGTGATATTAATATGTGAAATCATATTAATATGTATAAGATTAAAACAGGATATATATATATATATATATATATATATATATATATATATATATATATATATATATATATATATATATATATTAATATATTAATATATATTAATTCTTTGTTATTGTGTTCGTCACTTTAATTTAATAAATAAATTATTATTTATATCTTTAAGGTGTAATTTTATTTTTATAATGACAAATGTTGTCTATAATGAAGTATTTTAGAATATTTGAATATAAGTTAATAAAATTAATTTTAATTATTTCATGAATCTTATGTTTCTTTTATCTTTATTTGTTATAATCTCCTTAGTCCAACTTCTTTAGTTTAGATATGTAAACATGATTCCTACAGCTGTTGCAAAACATGAATTCGTAAACATTAAAAATTTATCTTTATTAATGAAACATAAATCAAGTTTTTGTCTATTAATATTGTATATTCTATTTATGTATTCTATTATGGGTATAATTTTTTTTTTTAAACTTCAAAAATATTATTAGTGTAATTTCCCGGTGTGTCACGGGTATACACACTAGTACCACATAGTACATACATTAAAACTCTTGATTTTCATGAGAAGAGTGGGGTCCATAAAGGATCAGGATTTAGAGCAGAAAAGGAATGGTGCTGAAAGAGGGTGAGATACTGAGATTAGGAAGGAGTGTGGATAAAACGTGTGTTCCACCAGCGAATCAGAACTCAGAGAAAACACAATCTCTCAAATCCATACAAACCCTTTTCCTTCCGCCACATCTCTTGTATCATTTCCACAAGGCCCAAACCCAAACCAAAAAGAGAGAAGAAAAGAGGGTCAATTTTTCCCTTTCGTTTTTTAGCACCAACGAACTCTACCTACCCTCTGTCCTCTGGGTATGCTCTCTGGAATTCCATTCCCTTCAATTCAACAGTTACCAATAAATTTCCCCTGCCGAAATCTAGGGTTAGGATTCTCTCTGTCTGGATCAACGATGGCCGTTTCAACCAGTTTCTCGGGTGCAAAGTTAGAGGCTTTGTTACTGAAATGTTGTTCCTCTTCGTCAGCGCCCTCCAATGCTACCCATTTATCGGTTTTTGCAAAACACTGCAAAAACAGAAGGACCCTGATTCAGAGAGGGAGAATTCGATGCGAGGCTTCTGCTTCTGCTTCTGATGTATTGGTTGATCCCAGTAATAATGCTACCAGCATCAGCGTCTCCGCTCTTGAGCAGCTTAAGATTTCTGCAGCTGATAGTAAGTCCTTTTCTTAGCTCAATTTTCAGTTAAGTTAATGCTTCCATCATCAATCCGGTTATTTGATCACCCAAACTAAGCCCACACTCCTCTCACACATCTACATACGTATTCATTCATTCTGCCTTATAATCTTCTTTCATGTGTCCATTAACCCAATTAAATGGGGTTAGAAGTAACAAATGAAGAGATTAAATGTGGTTGGAGGCAATGATTGGAGTCCAAGGTTGGAGTCAAGTTTTGTTCTTGGTTAATTGGGTAGTTCCGTTTTGCCCATTCCCATAATTGCATTAAAGTTTGTTCTTTTTCTCTTTTTTTTTTTTTTTTTGGGTTGATTTTTTTGCTTCAAATTGAGGAATTAAATACGATGATAATCCACATTCAAGTGGTTGTAGTTTTCAGGACTTGTAGCAAAGTACAAGACATTTTAATGATTTTTATTTTGAACTGTAAATTTGTAGTTTTTGAATTACAGGGCTATAATCCACATGAATTTCATTTTTCCAAAAATTGCAACTTTTAAATAATTTGTACAATTAACTGCTTTTAAATAATTTATAAAATTAATTTTAACAGGGTATACAAAGGAAAGGAGCAGCATTGTGGTTATTGGGCTTAGTGTGCATACTACGCCTGTGGAAATGCGTGAAAAACTTGCCATTCCAGAAGCAGAATGGCCTAGAGCCATTGGAGAGCTTTGTAGTCTGAATCATATTGAAGAAGCAGCTGTTTTGAGCACCTGCAACCGAATGGAGATATATGTTGTTGCTCTGTCCCAGCACCGTGGTGTCAAAGAAGTCACGGAATGGATGTCAAAAGTAAGTCTGGTCTCAAGTTTAGTGCATGTTTGGATTTGTTTAATTTTTAGGCAAAAAACGCTTTTTTTTTTTTAAAAAAAAAAAAGCTCTCAGTAAGATTTTGATTATATAAACTATTTTGAATACAAAAATAAGCTAATCCAAGCACATTTCCGAAATGGTTTTTTAGTGCATTAATAGATATTGGACATTCCTGTTCTTGTTTGGTTTGCAGACAAGTGGAATCCCTGTTTTAGAGCTTTGCCTGCATCGCTTTTTGCTGTACAACAAAGATGCCACACAGCATCTTTTTGAAGTATCTGCAGGTCTTGACTCTCTTGTATTGGGGGAAGGCCAAATCCTTGCCCAGGTTAAGCAAGTTGTCAAAGTTGGACAAGGAATTAATGGATTTGGGAGGAACATTAGTGGGCTATTCAAGCATGCGATTACTGTTGGGAAGAGGGTTAGAACTGAGACTAATATTGCTGCTGGGGCAGTTTCTGTCAGCTCAGCTGCTGTTGAATTGGCCTTGATGAAGCTACCTGAAGCCTCGCATGATAGCGCGAGGATGTTAGTTATTGGAGCTGGCAAGATGGGAAAGCTTGTGATCAAACATTTGGTGGCAAAAGGTTGTACAAAGATGGTGGTTGTCAATAGAACTGAGGAGAGAGTTGCGGCAATCCGTGAAGAACTAAAGGACGTTGAGATAATCTACAAACCCCTTTCAGAAATGCTCACCTGTGTTGGTGAAGCAGATGTAGTTTTCACCAGTACAGCATCGGAAAACCCATTATTCTTGAAAGATCATGTTAAGGACCTTCCTCCTGCGAGTCAAGGCATTGGAGGCTATCGCCTTTTCATTGATATCTCAGTTCCTCGGAATGTGGGGTCATGTGTCTCGGATCTTGATTCCGTGCGAGTTTACAATGTTGATGACCTTAAAGAGGTTGTAGCTGCTAATAAAGAGGATCGGCTAAGAAAAGCAATGGAAGCTCAGGCAATCATTGGTGAAGAATCAAAACAGTTTGAAGCTTGGAGGGACTCGCTGGAAACTGTTCCTACCATTAAGAAATTGAGGGCTTATGCTGAAAGAATCAGGGTTGCTGAGCTTGAGAAATGCTTAGGTAAGATGGGTGATGATATCTCAAAGAAGACGCGGAAAGCTGTGGATGATCTTAGCCGGGGTATAGTGAATAAGTTGCTTCATGGTCCAATGCAACACTTGAGGTGTGATGGGAGTGACAGCCGTACTCTAAGTGAGACCCTTGAGAACATGCATGCTTTGAATAGAATGTTCAGCCTTGAGACTGAAATATCTGTTTTGGAGCAGAAGATTCGAGCCAAGGTGGAACAAAACCATAGTGAAACCTGATATGCTAAGCATACAAGCCAGAGTCTAGAATTGACCACTACATTTGTTGCATCCATTCCAATTATGAGTAATTGTGAAGATGAAGGTTTTGCTACAATAATTATACTGCAAACTGCATTGAAAGCCTAACTTATTCATAAAATGAGTACTGAAGCAAATTAAAAGCATATGCTATTTGACATCATCAAAATACCAAAGTTTATGTCAACGTGTAATGAGATTAACTTAGAGATTTTAGAACTAATTTCTATATAAATCACCTATAAAGTAATAAAAATATAGTAGCAAGTGGATATAAATATCTTAAAGATAGTTTTTTTATGGCCTATAATTGATTAGCTTGCTGCCACTGCATCTTTTTTTATGGATTTTGGGGGCGGGCGGGGGGAATATAGATAGGGAATAGAAACGAGAAATCAAGAATTCGAGCCATAATGAATTACTTCCTTTATAGAGTTATTTATCTCCACACAGTTTGCAAACGGGTTATAACAATAATACTCTCAAGATATAAAAAAGCCTTTGTAAATTCTATAATTAGTAATATCGAAGAATTCTCTCATATTTTATTCTTGTATTTCTAGAAATTACTTTAAATAATTTGTAATAATGGGGTCTACTAGTTATAAACAATGAAGAGACACTATCAAAGAGATATATCTCAATTAAAGCACACTTCTATGAGAATACATATTCTTATAAGATGAAGTCATATGTGAAAAACCATGTCTGTCTTTACAAGAAGTAGTTATCCATGAAAAATCAGTCTTTAAAACTACCTAAAGGTGAAATGAAAATTTGTAAACTACTATTATTTATGACAAATTTTCTAAGGTTTTGACAGGTTTTTGCATGAGAAAAATTTGCTACATTATATTCATCTATGGATGTGTTTGTTTGATATTCTGCTTTTGTTAGTTTTATTTTTCTTCAAATAAAAAAAAAATTGATTGGATGTATAATGATGGTGCATGCATTAGTTAGTTGACTTATAGGAGCCTCAAAATATAGACCCCATTTTGCATCCGTCTTGAAGCCACATGGGTTGATTGTCAAAACACTGGAATATGATTAGTTCTCAGAAGATATACAAATATAAAATGCATAATAATATGTATCAAGTGCTTATCATCTGTCATAAATCATATTGCAATGTGATTGAATAAGCATCGTTTTGGTTTCATAATTTTTTAGATAATGGTCTTTACTTTTCTCTTTCTCTTAAACATTAAAAAAGAAGTGATATATAAATTGTCTTCCCGGTCAAAGGGATCAAGTGTGCTACATAATTATTTTGTTTCAAGAATACAAGTTAATTAAATCTAATTATATTACTTGAAGGATATGATTTGATATTGCATAAGCTTTTGAATGGAAAAAGTAAGATTTTGAAACAAAACTTGGTATTATTTAGATGACGAACAATTATTTTTTAAAATAAAAATAATATATTTATATCGTGATTAAAGTAAATAATTCAAATTTCTAAACTTGTTATATATAAAATATAATGAGATATGCAGACTTTTGACCTTATGACTGGGCCAAGCTGATGAACATGGGCCGTTGGCAGTTAATTGGGCTTACAATACCGTTGTCCTATAACTTGTTGGATGAAGAAAAAATTTAGCCGAAACAAAAAGAAAGAAAAATGAGAAGAGGTAATAGCCTTACAGTAACCTCTTGTTTGTTTTTTTTGGTTTGTTTTTCTTCATTTTGTATGGTGGTTTTGGTTAAAATATAGGGCTACAAGGCCCAAGAAAAGGCAAAACACAAGAAAGAAACTACACTTTAACAGCATAAGGCCTAGACTAGTAATAGATTATAGCAGCATACGGTTTCAAATTCTCTCCTTTGTGAGAGTTCTCTCTCTGGTCTACCAAAGTATCTTCTTCCTATCAGAGGGACCCTGTCTGAGCCTTGGCTCAGTTACTAGCTAAAGATCATCCAGCGAGAATTTTTCTATCGCAAACCTTCTCTGAGATCTGGCGGAAGCTAGGAGCTACCATGGCTACTACACAGGAGGAACCAAGGTCTAGCAATGAGAAAGACATGGAATTCGAAGGTGACTCTGTGGAGTTAGAAGCAGAGAAAGATACAACTCTTGCTCTAGCCAAGCAGACTTGGTAGGTAGAATCCTAACTGACAAAGCTATAAACAAGAATGTGGCTAAAGCAATGATCTTTTAAGGCTTGGGATGAATCAGAAGGTATGTCTATAATCGATATGGATACAAACACATTTATGTTCAATTTCAAGGAGGCCACTCCAAAAAAGATAGTTCTAGGAGGTCCATCGAATGTCTTGGGTCACATGCTTAGCTTGCAATTTTGGACCCAGAACTCTCCTTCTTGGAGGTAGATTTTAGTCTCATGACTTTTTAGGGATGGAGATAAGATTTTAGTTTTATAAAATTCTAACTTAAAAGTAATTGATATTAAATAGAATAATAAACTCCACTCGAAAGATTAAGACACATGATGTGAGATTCTAACATATCCTATGATAGCAACACGGGTCAAGATGATAGCAACACGACCCAAACTGATAGACCCAAGAGAGCAACTAAGAAGCCCACATACTTAAATGACTATGTGTAGGCAAAAGGCAACCCAAAACCCCTGATATAGAAGCTTCTAGAGAGTAATCTGTTACTGAGCAGTAGGCACCACACGCATCAGTTTGTTATTTCCTCCATGTAGTTTTCTTTCATGTGCTAGAATCCGTTTTTATATTTTGCACTAGATTCCCTTTCTGTTTCCTAAAGTTGCGGGCAACCAATCATTGGCATTTGTACTTGCTTATATATTTCTCTGATGAAATGAAAAAGGTAGAAAATCAGAATCATTCAGCATTTCTTCTTCTTATTTTCTTGGAGTTTACCTTGTCCTCGAATACAAGGATTATCGTTACCCTATCAACTGGTCCGACCTGCCCTTCCTATGCCTAAATCAACCTCTTCTAACTCTGCCACCAACTCCCAAATGGAAGAGGCCATCCTTCGATTAACCCAGAACCAAGCTTCCCTAACCCAAAACTACACCAGCCTAGCCTCAACCCAAACCGAACTATCCAACAAAATTGACTCCATCATAGACCACCTAGCCATCCGCGACCAAAACCCCCATCCACCACCTCCACCCCACAACCACAGACCCCACATCAAACTGGAGGTTCCCCGCTTTGATGGCCAAGATGCCATGGGATGGATCTTTAAAATATGCCAATTTTTGATTATCAGAACACACCAGATAATGACCGCATCACTGTTGCATTGTTCTACATGGACGGCCCGGCACTCAGTTGGTACCAATGGATGCACCGCAACGGTCTCATCACATCCTGGCCAGGGCTACTCCAAGCTCTAGAGACACGATTTGCACCTTCCTACTATGATGACCCCAAAGGTGCCCTGTTTAAACTTACTCAGCGTGGCTCCGTTAATGAATACTTGACCGAGTTTGAACGCCTCGCCAACCGCATCGTCAGGCTACCTCAACCGTTCCTATTGAGTGGCTTCATCTCCGGGCTATCACCGAAAATCCGACGTGAGGTCCAGGCCCTACAACCATCATCCTTATCACAAGCAACAGCTCTGGCAAAGTTACAAGAGGACAAACTAGACGCCGCCGCGGGGATTTCGTGGCAAGGGTCTCCCGTCTCCTCGTCCTCTACATTTCTACCGCCACCCTCGGCCACCAATAACCACACCACTTTTCCCAAACAAACCCCCTACTACCCACGCCCCCAAACTTCCCTTCAAGAGAATCGGCCCAGGAGATGGCATCCGCCGTGACCGCGGGTTATGCTTCAATTGTGATGAGAAGTGGAACAACAACCACAAATGCAAGGGCCGCCTATTCCTCATTATCGCAGACGATGATTCAGAAATCCCACCCCCCGAGGACCCATTTGATTTGGCCACCCCATCAAGCCCCTCTTCCGAAAACCCATCCGACGCCCAACTCAGCCTCAATGCCCTCTCCGGCCTCCCCACACCTAAAACCTTCCGCATACTTGGGCAAATCAACCACACCCAGGTCACGATTCTGATTGACAGTGGGAGCTCCCACAACTTCCTCCAGACCCGAATGGCTAAATTCCTTGGCCTTCCCACACAACCTACAACACCCTTGAAGGTGATGATTGGAAATGACACCGTCTTGGAGTGTCATTTACAGAGCCCAAATGTCCCCATCTCAATTCAGGGTCATCAATTCGAAGTGGACCTCCACATTCTCCCAATTGGGGGTGCAGACCTAGTCCTTGGGATCCAATGGCTAAAAGATCTTGGGCCCATTATCACTGATTATCAGCAACTCACTATGCAATTCACTATTCACGGCAGCCCAATTGAATTACGGGCCGACGCACCAACTACACCTGAAACCGCATCCGCCCACCAAATTAAACGTCTCATCAATACCCACTCTGCCTCAGCCTTTTATCACCTCACCATCCCACCTGACCCATTATCCCACAACCCACAACTCGAACCCACCCTTGTCCACCCACTACCGAGAAATCCAACACCTAGTCCTCCAATACAACTCATTATTCCGGACCCCTTCATCCCTCCCCCCCCGAGCCATCACACACCAAATTCACCTAGTACGCAACTCGGCCCCAGTTACAGTCTGCCCATATCGTTATCCACACTTCCAAAAGTGTGAGATCGAAAGACAGGTAGAAGAAATGCTTCGTTCTGAAATGATTCAAACGAGCAGAAGTCCTTTCTCTTCCCCAGTTCTTCTTGTTAAAAAAAAGGATGGTAGTTGGCGCTTCTGCGTTGATTATCGAGCCTTGAACGCCATTACCATTAAGGACAAATTCCCAATGCCAACCATTGACGAGCTCTTGGACGGAACTAGGGGGTGCATCTTGGTTTTCCAAGCTTGACTTGCGACAGGGATTCCACCAGATACTGATGGATGAAGCTGATATCCCTAAGACCGCGTTTCGCACTCACCAGGGTCATCACGAGTATAAGGTAATGCCCTTTGGGCTCTGTAACGCTCCCTCCACTTTTCAAGCTACTATGAATGAATTGCTTAAACCTTTTCTACGCAAATTTGTTGCTGTGTTCTTTGATGATATTTTGGTCTACAGCTCTACTTTCCCAGACCATCTTATCCATCTAGAAAAGGTTTTTGACACATTGTTGCGAGGACAATTCTTTCTAAAGTGGTCTAAGTGCCTGCTGGCCCAACGACAACTCGAATATTTGGGTCATATAGTCTCACAGAAGGGCGTGGCATCGGATCCTTCCAAAATACAAGCTATGGTGGAGTGGCCCGTCCCTAGGACGGTGAAAGCTCTCAGAGGGTTTTTGGGTCTCACTGGGTTCTACCGACGATTTATCAAAGGGTATGCCGCCATTGCTACGCCATTAACATCTCTGCTAAGGAAAGACTCATTTCGGTGGAGTGATGCGTGTGGATGTAGTGATTAAAATTAAGATAAAAATCAGTTGTCAGGCCCACCAGAAAATAAAAACCTTACAACTAGTTGTAGTTAGTAAGGGTCGATCCACAGAGAACCAATTCAATTAACACTATTAAACAATTCCCAATTTAGACTCTGATTAACAATAAACAGTAAAAGGGGGGTTTTGGAGTTTTGATGAACAATGAACAGCTTCAAAGATAACAATAAACAAACTGAAATCAACAATATAAGAAAATTGGTGAAGAGATTGAATCCACCACTAGATTTATATGATAATGTAAATCCACATATCCTTTTTATTCCAACATGCTCAATTATGTTTTTATGCAATTGTGAGATTAAATCTCTGTTTTCCTTACGTGTTGGCCAATTTAGCAACCGCTCAAATCAACTCCTAATCAGTGATTAGTCATAAAGCAACCGCTCTTTACAACTATCCAACAATTGCATTAAGATTTAGAAAACCAATTACACTAAGGTCTAATCACACAGGGATTAAATTACTTAGAACATATATTTTTCTAGATCTAATACCGCAACCGCGCATAATAAACCTAGATCTACTACTTTGAAAGTAGGAACAAGTACAAAACCTTCATACCAACAATAGATTCAGAAATATATGAATAAAAACATAACTATGTTGAAATAATCAAATATGCAAAGTTTACAACATTAATACTAGCGGTTTCATCACCCCCTTAACCAAGGGAGGTTTAGTTACACATAGCTAGAAAGAAATCACAAGAAAAACTGAGAGAAAATGAAGGAGAGTTACTTGTTGTTCATGATAAATGGTGCCCTTTTATAGAAGTCTAAGGTAACAAAATGACAAAGGGAAATGGGTGGATGAGTGGATGAGTGAGTGGAGTGTTTTAGTGGATGGATTAGTGGGTTGGTTTAGTGGATTGGTTTAGTGGATGAGTGGGTGGAATGGTTGAGTGGTTTAGTGGATGGATGAGTGGATTAGTGGATGGATGAGTGGATGGTTGAGGATGAAAATTTCGTGTCTGACTTGGAAGCCAAAAACGACCCACTATACTTCAGAACCACGAAAAGTATTCTTCATGAAAGTTGTAGATCCTTGTCTTGGCTATAAAATGGATAGCTGGTTCGTCCAATTTGGCTTCCTTAAGCCCAAGATATGTCCCAAATACCGTAGGTTGCTCAAACCCAACTTCAGCACTTCTGTTCCGACTTGCAAGCTCAAAATGACCTACTAGACTTCTTTTTCTCAAAATGTGTTCTTCATGAAAGTTGTTTATTTGGATCTTGACTATCCACTGTCCAAATTTCAGCCTATCTCCATTATTACATCTTGAGATATGATTTTTTGAGTGCACACTGTACGGATTCTACTGACAGAACCCGTATTCTGACTTCCATGTAAACTTAGGTCCCTTAGACATCTGAATCAGACTTCGAGTTCTTCATCTGAATCACCTCCTAATGACTTGATATGCACAATGCTTCCATAAGTACGAGTCATCCCAGATATAGTATTTACAGTCACTCCTTAATTTATCTCTTTGGGCCTTGTTCAAACCCTCCGGAAAGTCCTTAGTAACCAGGTAGTTAACAATGTCAGCATACCAAGGGATTATGGTGTTGACAACCATCAAATATTCATCCGGAAAAGTCTCCATGATAGGCATTTCTTCCTCTTGATTACCAATCTACTCAAGTGATCGGTCACCAAGTTTTCGCTCCCTTTCTTGTCTTTAATCTCCAAGTCAAATTCCTGGAGCAATAAAATCCATCGAGCAATCTAGGCTTTGCTTCTTTCTTTGTTAGAAGATACTTCAAGGCTGCATGATCTGAAAACACAATCACTTTAGAACCAATTAGATATGATCTAAATTTTTCTAAAGCAAATACAATAGCTAAAAGTTCCTTTTCTGTGGTTAAGTAATTAAGTTGAGCATCATTTAGAGTCCTTGATGCATAGTAAATGGCATAAGAAACTCTATCAACTCGTTGTCCCAAGACAGCTCCTACTACAAAGTCACGGCATCACACATTAGTTCAAAAGGTAACTCCCGGTTGGGTGGCACGATGATAGGTGCAGATTAACAACTTCTTGAGTTTATTGAAAGCTTCCATACATTTCTCATCAAAGTTAAAATTAACATCTTTTTGAAGAAGTCGCAAAGGGCAATGAGACTTTAGAAAAGTCTTTAATGAATCTCCGGTAGAAACCCGCATGACCAATAAAAGAACGAATCTCCCGCACACTAGTGGGTGGTGGCAAAGAATGCATGAGTTCTACCTTAGCTTTATCTACTTCAATTCCCCTAGCGAGAAATTACATGACCTAACACAATACCTTCATTCACCATGAAATGACATTTTTCCCAATTCGATACCAGGTTAGTGTCAATGCATCTTTTAAGCACCAAAGTTAAATGTTCCAAACAATTTTCAAAATCATTTCCAACGACACTAAAGTCATCCATAAAAACCTCAATGATGTTTTCAATGTAATCGAGAAAATATACTCATCATGCATCTTTGGAAAGTTCCTGGTGCATTGCGAGTCAAAAGGCATTCGCCTATATGCAAAGGTACCAAATGGACAAGTGAATGTAGTCTTGTCTTGGTCTTACGGAGCTATGGCAATCTGATTGTAACACGAAAAACCATCCGAGAAAACAATAATAAGAATGACCACTAATCTTTCTAACATTTGATCAATGAAAGGTAAAGGAAAGTGGTCTTTTCTCGTGGCGGCATTCAACTTCCTGTAATCAATACAAACACGCCACCACATGTATGTAACCTAGTGGGAATAAGCTCATTTTCAGCATTTCTTACCACAGTAATTCTAGATTTCTTTGGTACTACCTGGACTGGGCTTACCCACTTGCTGTCAGAAATGGGGTAGATCACCCCCACACTTAGGAGCTTCAGTATCTCCTTTTTCACAACCTCCATCATGGGAGGATTCAATCTCCGTGAGGGTCTCTCACAGTTTAGTATCCTCCTCCATTAATATCCTGTGCATACAAACGGAGGGACTAATACCCTTGATATCGCCTATTGACCAACCAATGGTCGTCTTATGTTCTGCAAAACACTACCGGTTTCTCTTCTTGCTCTTGGGTGAGTGACTTTGCAATTATTCTTTGGAAGGGTGTCCTTCTCCCCCAAGAAGATGTATTTAAGATGATCGGGTAGTGCTTTCGGTTGGCCCAATTCAGTGCTCGCACAAATGAAGGTTGAGGTATATCAGTAGTAACGGGTAAATCAACAAAAGTTACCTCATGCTCTTCTGGAGTGGAAGAGAGCTCTTGTAAGGCAGCAACAATTTCATCAATGTCTTTACTCCATGGCTCTTCTTCACTCTTCTTCTTTTCCTCCTGTACATTTAAGCTATGAGTTAGAATTGTATCAAGAGCATCAAAATGGTCGGTATCAAAAGCTGCAGAAATTAAAGAATCAAAAGGATCAAAAGAATCAATTAAACAAGCGAGTGCACATCACTTGGGTATCTCATAGCTTCAAAAATATTGAATCTAATTAATTCCCCATTAAATTCCATTGTTAGAATTCCGAGTGCACATCAATTTTTGTCCGTAAGTCTTCAAAAATGGTCTTCCTAGCAAGATAGGAGCAGATTTGGGAGACTCATCCTCTTCCATGTCCAAAACATAGAAGTCTGTCGGAAACACTAATTCATTCACTGTGCCAAAACATCTTCAACCACACCCTTAGGGTATGCATTAGATCTATCGCCCAATTGAATAACAACACCGAGTAGGTTCCAAAGGACCCAAGTATAAAGATGCATAAATAGAATATGGCATGACATTTATAGATGCACCTAAATCAAGCATTGCCCTTTCAAACCTTGTGTTACCTATAGTGCATGGAATGGTGAATGTGCCGGGGTCCTTACATTTGGTTGGGAGTTTCTTTTTAATTACAATGAAACATTTTCTCCCACTTGAACCTTTTCATTTCCTTTTAACTTCCTCTTGTTAGTGCATAATTCTTTCGAGAAATTTTGCATATCTAGGTACACCGCTTAATGGCATCTAACAAAGGGATATTAACCTCTACCTTCCTAAAAGTCTCAAGTATTTCTTTTTCTGCTTCTTCTTTCTTGGTTTTAGCCAACCTACTAGGAAAAGGAGCTTTAGTGACATATTTAGGAAGGGGTTCAGAAATACTTACCTTAGGGGTTTTGGAAGTTTGCCCCTTATCATTTGCTTCTTTGGGTGGTTCATCCTTCTCTTGAATGATTGGTGGAAGAGAGGTAGGCTCATCCATCGTCTTTCCGCTTCTCAATGTGACAACACTAGCATTTTTCCTCGGATTCACTTACATTTGTGAGGGTAGTTTCCCTGAAGCTTGGCTTTGAAACTTGTTGAATTCTGTGGACAAGCTGTCCTATCCGATTCTGCAAGTTATTGATTGCGATCCTTGTTTCTTGTTTGAAACTTTGTATAGTTGCATTTGTTTCTTGTTGGAGCGCAAATTATTAGTGGCCATTTGTTTTACTAGCTCCTCTAATGAAGGCTCGATTGCTTAGGAGCTTGAACTTGCTGCTGTCTCTGAGGGAAAGGTACTTGCCTTTGTTGGAATCCTGGAGGTCCATAAGCTGGAGGTTGATTTTGAGGTTGCTTTGCATAGCTGAAATTTGGATGATCCATCCAACCCAGATTATATGTGTTTGAGTAGGGGTTGTAATTTTTTGAAAGTCCAGCATATCCCTCTACTGCTCTTACCTCCTCATTTGTGTCTTCTTGGAGAGTGGGACATATATCAGTGGGATGTCCAGATGAATAACAAATCCCACAAGCATGAACTGGTGCTTTACCTGAATCCATTAACGTTGAACCATAGCAGTCAATTGAGTCATTTGTTGTTGTATACTGGTTGTCTCTACTTCTTTCACTGCTTTTACTCCAGTGTCATTTCTAGAGTAGAATTGTTGAGTATTGGTGACCATTCTTGAGATCAAGTTTCTAGCTTCTTGAGGAGTTTTATCAATCAATGCTCCTCCGCATTAGCAAAGCATCAATCATGTTGCGATCCATCACTTGTAAGCCTTCATAGAAATCTTGAATTAAAAGTCTGCTCACTTATTTGATGATGAGGCAAAGTGAAACATAGCTTCTTAAATCTCTCCCGGTAGTCATGGAGTGATTCCCCATGCCTTTGTTGAATACCCATGATTTCTTTTTCGATTGTTGCAGCTTTTGAGGCAGGAAAGTATCTGTCTAGGAAAGTTCGAGCCATGTCCCGCCATGATTGGATGGATCCAGGGTGGCAAGTAGTAAAGCCACTCCTTAGCCGAGTCTTTCAATGAGAATGGAAAAGCTCTCAACTTGACTTGCTCTACATGAATTCCTGCGGGTTTCATGCTAGAACATACCACATGGATTTCCTTCAAGTGCTTGTTGGGGTCCTCTCCAGGGTAATCCATTGAAAGATGGCAAGAGATGGATTAAACCGGATTTCAATTCAAATGCCTCTTCATTTTCAAGAATGTCTATGCAAAGAGGTTGTTGATCTAGATCTGGAGCACCCAATGCCCTTAAAGTGTTTTACGCCATTGTCACTTCTTGAGATATTTGGATGGCTCAAATGTCTACGAACTTGATAGATCAATGTAACAGGCACTTCAATGTCGGCAGTGTGAGTTGGAAGTTAGGTGGATGGAAGGAAAATTGAGGATGTGAAGTGAGTTGATCAATATAGTTCCTCAAATTTAGCAATCCTTCGTCTATTCCTTCAAAGGACATCAACACCTACAAAACACTCGAAAGAAAGATTAAAAATAAAATAAAATAAAATAAAAACAGAATAAAAATAGGAAATAAATTAATAGTGTAATTGAAAAAAATTGGGTCCCAAGAACGCGCCAAAATTCGATGCGTGCGGATGTAGTGATTAAAATTAAGATAAAAATCGGTTTCAGGCCCACGAGAAAATAAAAACCTTACAACTAGTTGTAGTTAGTAAGGAGTCGATCCACAGAGAACCAATTCAATTAACACTATTAAACAATTCTCAATTTAGACTCGATTAACAATAAACAAGAAAAGGGGGTTTTGGAGTTTTGATGAACAATGAACAAACTTCAAAGATAACAATAAACAAACTGAAATCAACAATATAAGAAAATTGGTTAAGAGATTGAATCCACCACTAGATTTATATGATAATGTAAATCCACATATCCTTTTTATTCCAACATGCTCAATTATGTTTTTATGCAATTGTAAGATTAAATCTCTGTTTTCCTTACGTGTTGGCCAATTTAACAACCGCTCAAATCAACTCCTAATCACTGATTAGTCATAAAGCAACCGCTCTTACAACTATCCAACAATTGCATTAAGATTTAGAAAACCAATTTCACTAAGGTCTAATCACACACCGGGATTAAATTACTTAGAACATATATTTCTCTAGATCTAATACCGCAACCGCACATAATAAACCTAGATCTACTACTTTGAAAGTATGAACAAGTACAAAAACCTTCATACCAACAATAGATTCAGAAATATATGAATAAAAACATAACTGTGTTGAAATAATCAAATATGCAAAGTTTACAACATTAATACTAGCGGTTTCATCACCCCCTTAACCAAGGGAGGTTTAGTTACACATAGCTAGAAAGAAATCACAAGAAAAACTGAGAGAAAATGAAGGAGAGTTACTTATTGTTCATGATAAATGGTGCCCTTTTATAGAAGTCTAAGGTAACAAAATGACAAAGGGAAGTGGGTGGATGAGTGGATGAGTGAGTGGAGTGTTTTAGTGGATGGATTAGTGGGTTGGTTTAGTGGATTGGTTTAGTGGATGAGTGGGTGGAATGGTTGAGTGGTTTAGTGGATGGATGAGTGGATTAGTGGATGGATGAGTGGATGGTTGAGGACGAAAATTTCGTGTCTGACTTGGAAGCCAAAAACAACCCACTATACTTCAGAACCACGAAAAGTGTTCTTCATGAAAGTTGTAGATCCTTGTCTTGGCTATAAAATGGATAGCTGGTTCGTCCAATTTGGCTTCCTTAAGCCCAAGATATGTCCCAAATACCATAGGTTACTCAAACCCAACTTCAGCACCTCTGTTCCGACTTGCAAGCTCAAAATGACCTACTAGACTTATTTTTCTCAAAATGTGTTCTTCATGAAAGTTGTTTATTTGGATCTTGACTATCCACTGTCTAAATTTCAGCCCATCTCCATTATTACATCTTGAGATATGATTTTTTGAGTGCACACTGTTTGGATTCTCTGATGAACCCGTATTCTGACTTCCATGTAAACTTAGGTCCCTTAGACATCTGAATCAGACTTCGAGCTCTTCATCAAAGTTGTAGAGCTTCCTCTTAGCTTTCCTACAAGATAAAATTCATGATTGTCAGATATCAGGAACTCAAGTTATGACCAAAATACAGAAACAATATAAAATCTCAATAATGCTGAAAATATTCAATTAGGACCAATTTGAGCTCAAACTCACAAAATCATGTCAAACTCAATCAATTAAGAATATGGAGAGTGTAAATGACTAAATATAAGGGTTTCTTAATGAATAAAATATGTGTTTATCAAATTCCCTCACACTTAGCTTTTTGCACTCCTGGGCAAAACTCAAGACCAAAACAAGGACATAAGAGATTAACAAAATTTTAAATTCCAACGACATTCAAGAGTCCAAAATTTTACAATCAAGAAGAACAACCAAAGGTTCAAGGGATCAAAACATTCATGAGTTAACAATTCTCCACATCTCAAACCAACAAGTAAGGTATCTTCAACATGAATCGAAAATGATAGATCTTCACAAGATTCCCTCTCAATCTCTCAAGTGTTTAAAAGGTAGGTATTTCACTCAATTCAACCCATGAAAATTACACTACCATAAGCTTGCTTATCTTCTACTTCTCCACTACTCAAAACACATGCATACACAAATCATGAGGACTTTATTCAAGGTTGTAGTGAGGTTAAGGTAAGAAGAGGATAAAATGGATATGAGAGGATAAATACCAAAGAGAATAAAAGCAAATGAGAGCTGAGTTCAAATAACAAGCATAAAAGTTCATCCCAACTCTAATGTATATCCCTTTACATATTCATTTCCCAATCCTTTTCTTTTTTTTTTTTTTTAGGCACTCTTTCCTTTTTCAACAACCATTTTGTATACACACCCCCACACTTGTTCAAAAACTCATCCATTAACAAAGCTAATGTTCTTTTATTCCCTAAGGTAAAATAAGAACACGATTTTTCATTTAAGGTACATAATGAGCTAGAAACAAGGAATGGTCAAATAAGCTCAAAGGGGTTAAACAAAGGAAAATATACAAGGTTGACAGGAATCAGAGAATTTTCAAGAAGTCAAAAGAGTGCTTGATATCAAATTGAAAACAAGGTTGACTATTTGGTTAAACTAGCTAATTAAGAAAGAGTGCCTCAATCATGTTCATGCATGCAAGTGAAATGTAGCCTTAAAAAGAATCAAAGCAAGTTCTAGAGTGGTCATTAACATGAGTGAAAATCACACAAGAAAGAAGAGAATGACATAAATATTGAATCCATCCATTAGGCTCAAAATCTCACAAGGTATGCATCCATCAAACTCAATTCATCAATTTAATCATCCATCACCAAGCATATCAGTTCAAGAAGGGAGAAAAGTTATTCAATCATGCAATGAACCCCTTTTTTCTTTTCTTTTCTTTTTTTTTTTTTACAAAAAGAACATGCTGAAATCTCTCCCCCACGCTTAATATAACATTGCCTTCAATGTGAAAGAGAGATATAGAAAAGAGCAACACAACTCGATAAGAAGTGAATCAACGCCAAGCGAAAAAAGAAACACCTTTGTCGATCTGCGCATCGAGACTCGACGAAAAGAAATCAAACAATAAAACTTTAGTACTAATTAGTTACTACCTAAAAAACTCCTTACTCGCCACCAATTAAGATCGTCTCAAGAGTAAAATTACTCCTTACTCTGTCATCACTAATTGATTTAATAAGTACATGACAATCATATCATACTTTCCAAACAACACAACAAATTTTTTTATTTTATATATATATATATATATATATATATATATATATATTGGGTCAACTATCCTTCCCCCCCCCAACTAAATCACAACATTGTCCTCAATGTTAAAATATAGATAAGTAAAGGACGATGAAGATATTACTGTTGGAGAAAGTGGCACAAATTTAAACGAAACAAGGTACAATAAAATCAAACCCATTAAATATGGAGTCGTAGATCGGCTTTTGTTTCTTGTTACTTCCTTCTTATTTCTGTTGACCAATCTATCTCGAGCTAATACCGGATCAGGTACATACTCAAAAGCTTCTAATTTATCAATGAGTTCATCAATAATGGAGGCGAGAGATAAGAAGTTGTCTTCTTGAAGGAGTGATAAATTTACGTTCCACGACTTTGTCAAGAAAAGATAACAAAAGATCAAAGAAATTATTAACATTCAACAAACCAATGGGTCTATGGTGGATGTTTAGTTCTACCAAGAGACAATTTGAAAAATTTCTTCTAAAGTACCAAAACCACCTGGTAAGACAATAAATGCATTAGAATTGTCAACCATTGTTTTCATTCGTCCATGCATAGATGTTACCTGAATTTCTTCTTCGACTTGTCTTTCCAGTGATGTTATTTTCTATCAAAGGTTTAGGAATAACACCTAAAACGATTTGCATCCTACGTATGACAAGTGATACGGCCCCATTAACCCACGACAACCTCCCCATATACAAGATGAATATTCCTCGCGAGCAAGTGATCGACTAAGAGTGCTAGCTGCGTTTACAAACTCTAATCCCTTCCCATAACTCGACCCACCCACAAAAAACAGACATTTTTGAGGTTACGAATAGAAGGCCCCATTCTATACTCTTCCTCCCTTTGAGTGTTTCCGAGTTGAAGGAAAATGGAGAAAATGGAGTGTTTAAGTAGGAAAAAGAATGGAAAGGGAATAATTGCACCTATGAGGGTAGGTTGGTCATTTGTTGTCGAGAAAAGGTTGAAATTAAGAAACACAGAATCTTTTCTCTTTTTTTTTTTTATTTTTTTATTTTTATTTTTATTTTTATTTTGTTTGACTTCAAGAAAACCATCAAGGTAAAGAAGTCTAGAAACCCCTGAAGGACCCTGCTCAAAGGATCGTCTGTACAAAAATCAAAATACAACAAAATGATACAAAGATAAAAGAAATAAAAAATGATGACATACCTGTATGTACAGTGTCCATGGCGTATCTTTATACTGCCCGTCATGAGTGCAGTAGACATCACGTCCTCTCTTTTTTTTTTTTTTTGAGAGATGACATAAAGAAGAAGAAGAAGATGATATGTACAGATTGTTTGTGGATGTGGCTCACATCCGCCTCTGGTTTAACGTCCAGTAACGGCTTAAACGTCTTCTATGAGTCGAGGATAAGCTTCCCATCCAATTTTCTTAAAAATTGGCAAACAGGGTCTTTTAGAGTTAGATTCCCAAGACTGTAGCGTTTTTCTTCATCCTTGAAGAGATTCCACAATTTAAGAATTTCACGATGCACCAATCCACAAGAATGCGTCTCAAGAGTCGATAAGATATCATCTAATGACTCCTTACTCAGTCCATTCTTAATGAAGAAAATTTATCTTCTCTATTTGCGGAAACCATCCCCAAAGTATGACATCGCTTGTTACAGTTCCATTGTCCACATTTGTGATAGACTTGTAACCTTTTTGCTCTTATCCTTTTAGAATATGAACTTCTTCCAAGACCGGGCATATATGAGTCAAATGAAATTGAGGACTCACCTGCTAATCGAACCTTTGCTTCAATTATCCAGCGTACATCTTCTGGCATACCTTTGTGCATTAACAGTCTCAATCTTTCACATCGAACTTTGTAGATTTTTCTCAGAGTATTTTGAGGAAGAGAAGGAAAATGTTTTCTCAGGTTTGAAAGAATGACATCCATTTTGAAGGAGAAGAAGGATTCGAGTTATATTGGGGCGAAAAATAAACAGACTTGAGAGTCACGAGATGCAGTATCCGCCACATTCCTAGGATCCTCAATATCTACGGCCCCGGAGGATACATGTGTTTGACAAAGAAAAGAACCGCACCACCTAGATCTCAATTTTTCAAGGAGTAGGTGCGGATGATAATCTCAAAGCGAGAACTTTTTGATCAATTTCCGCAACTTTTGCAAAAGGTGTAACAGACCTTGAATAAAGTAGGCCAATAAAATCCATCTTGCAAGATTTTTCAGAGTTGTTGTCACCGAAGAAAAGTGACCTTCACATGCTTAGAGTGACCAAATTTAATGGCACTACCTACCTTATATTGTCGGGCACACAAATTTTTTTTTTTTTTTTTTTTTTTTTTTAGAGATTCAAATGCTTACAACCAACAAACAGATAAAAACATAATCCATGAAAACACAAAATAAAAAGGGATAAAGAGAGCAAATCTGGTTGGGTTGCCTCCCAATGAGCGCTTAGTTTATTGTCCTCAGCCCGACATGATGATACTTTCAATGCTCCTCATATTGTGGAAGGATGAGGGTCACCACTTCCATCTCTGCACTGTCAGGAAGTTCATGATATGGTTTGAGACGATGACCATTGACCTTAAATGCTTTGCCGAAATTTCACTCGATCTCAATTTGCACCAAAAGGAAAAACATTAGTTACCACAAATGGCCCAATCCACTTAGAAACGCAAGTTTACACGGAAATAATTTGAGTCTTGATTGGAATAGCAGGACTTTTTGTCCTCTGTGAAATTTCTTTCGGAAATCAATTGGTCGTGGAATGCCTTAGCTTTAGTCTTATAAATCGGGGCATTCTCAAAGGCCTCATTTCTTAGTTCTTCTAATTCCCGTATGCTTGGAACTTCCTTTGCTTTCCAAAGCACCTTCCAATTCCATATTAACTTGTTTAATGGCCCAAGTAAGATCGATGTTGCGACTCAGCGGGCAAATGACAAGTGCTTTCCATACACCAACCGAAATGGTGACATGCCGATGGGAGTCTTATAGGCGTCCTATAAGCCCATAAAGCATCTTCAAGTCGAGTGCTCCAATCCTTTCTTGAGGGATTCACCTTGTCTTTTCAAGGATTGACTTAATCTCCGGTTGGACACTTCGGTTTGCCCATTTGTCTGTGGATGGTAAGGAGTGGAAATTTCTGTACATTACTCCATATCTCTTCAATAGAGCATCAAAGGTTTTGTTGCGAGAAATGGGTCCCTTGGTCACCGATGATAGCCCTTGGGGTCCCGAACCTGGAGAAAATATGTGACTTAACAAAATCTGCAACAATTTTAGAATCATCGGATCGAGTGGCTTTTGCTTCCACCCATTTAGACACATAATCAACAGATAAAAGAATGTATGTGAAACCAAATGAAGGAGGGAATGGTCCCATGAAATCAATACCCCACACATCAAAGAGTTCCACAAAAATGATCGGAGTCTGAGGCATTTGATTACGAGGACCAATATTACCTGTTCTCTGACAGCGGTCACAAGACTTACAGAAGTTGTAAGCGTCTTTGAAAATTGAAGGCCAATAGAAACCACTGTCAAGCACTTTATTGGCTGTCCTTTTACTGCCAAAGTGTCCTCCACATGCATAGTATGGCAAAAGGAGAGGATGGAGTGTGTCTCAGAATCAGGAATGCACCTCCTAATGACTTGATATGCACAATGCTTCCATAAGTACGAGTCATCCCAGATATAGTATTTACAGTCACTCCTTAATTTATCTCTTTGGGCCTTGTTCAAACCCTCCGGAAAGTCCTTAGTAACCAGGTAGTTAACAATGTCAGCATACCAAGGGATTATGGTGTTGACAACCATCAAATATTCATCCGGAAAAGTCTCCATGATAGGCATTTCTTCCTCTTCAGTTACCAATCTACTCAAGTGATCGGCCATCAAGTTTTCGCTCCCTTTCTTGTCTTTAATCTCCAAGTCAAATTCCTGGAGCAATAAAATCCATCGGAGCAATCTAGGCTTTGCTTCTTTCTTTGTTAGAAGATACTTCAAGGCTGCATGATCTGAAAACACAATCACTTTAGAACCAATTAGATATGATCTAAATTTTTCTAAAGCAAATACAATGACTAAAAGTTCCTTTTACGTGGTTGAGTAATTAAGTTGAGCATCATTTAGAGTCCTTGATGCATAGTAAATGGCATAAGAAACTCTATCAACTCGTTGTCCCAAGACGACTCCCTCTTGCAAAGTCACGGCATCACACATTAGTTCAAAAGGTAACTCCCGGTTGGGTGGCGATGATAGGTGCAACATGATTAACAACTTCTTGAGTTTATTGAAAGCTTCCATACATTTCTCATCAAAGTTAAAATTAACATCTTTTTGAAGAAGTCTCGCAAAGGGGCAATGAGACTTTAGAAAAGTCTTTAATGAATCTCCGGTAGAAACTGCATGACCAATAAAAGAACGAATCTCCCGCACACTAGTGGGTGGTGGCAAAGAATGCATGAGTTCTACCTTAGCTTTATCTACTTCAATTCCCCTAGCAGAAATTACATGACCTAACACAATACCTTCATTCACCATGAAATGACATTTTTCCCAATTCAAGTACCAGGTTAGTGTCAATGCATCTTTTAAGCACCAAAGTTAAATGTTCCAAACAATTTTCAAAATCATTTCCAAAGACACTAAAGTCATCCATAAAAACCTCAATGATGTTTTCAATGTAATCGAGAAAATATACTCATCATGCATCTTTGGAAAGTTCTGGTGCATTGCGAGTCCAAAAGGCATTCGCCTATATGCAAAGGTACCAAATGGACAAGTGAATGTAGTCTTGTCTTGGTCTTACGGAGCTATGGCAATCGATTGTAACACGAAAAACCATCCAGAAAACAATAATAAGAATGACCGACTAATCTTTCTAACATTTGATCAATGAAAGGTAAAGGAAAGTGGTCTTTTCTCGTGGCGGCATTCAACTTCCGTAATCAATACAAACACGCCACCACATCTCGTAACCTAGTGGGAATAAGCTCATTTTTAGCATTTCTTACCACGGTAATTCAGATTTCTTTGGTACTACCTGGTGGGCTTACCCACACTGTTGTCGAAATGGGGTAGATCACCCCCACACTTAGGAGCTTCGGTATCTCCTTTTTCACAACCTCTCCATCATGGGAGGATTCAATCTCGCCGAGGGTCTCTCACAGTGTTTAGTATCCTCCTCCATTAATATCCCGTGCATACAAACGGAGGGACTAATACCCTTGATATCGCCTATTGACCAACCAATGGCTGTCTTATGTTCTGCAAAACAGACTATCGGTTTCTCTTCTTGCTCTTGGGTGAGTGACTTTGCAATTATTCTTTGGAAGGGTGTCCTTCTCCCCCAAGAAGATGTATTTAAGATGATCGGGTAGTGCTTTCGGTTCCAATTGGTGCTGCACAAATGTGAAGGTTGAGGTATATCGGTAGTAATGAGGTAAATCAACAAAAGTTACCTCATGCTCTTCTGGAGTGGAAGAGAGCTCTTGTAAGGCAAAGCAACAATTTCATCAATGTCTTTACTCCATGGCTCTTCTTCACTCTTCTTCTTTTCCTCCTGTACATTTAAGCTATGAGTTAGAATTGTATCAAGAGCATCAAAATGGTCGTATCAAAAAGCTGCGAGAAATTAAAGAATCAAAAGGATCAAAAGAATCAATTAAACAAGCGAGTGCACATCACTTGGGTATCTCATAGCTTCAAAAATATTGAATCTAATTAATTCCCCATCAAATTCCATTGTTAGAATTCCTGAGTGCACATCAATTTTTGTCCGTGCGGTCTTCAAAAATGGTCTTCCTAGCAAGATAGGAGCAGATTTGGGAGACTCATCCTCTTCCATGTCCAAAACATAGAAGTCTGCCGGAAACACTAATTCATTCACCTGTACCAAAACATCTTCAACCACACCCTTAGGGTATGCATTAGATCTATCAGCCAATTGAATAACAACACCAGTAGGTTCCAAAGGACCTAAGTATAAAGATGCATAAATAGAATATGGCATGACATTTATAGATGCACCTAAATCAAGCATTGCCCTTTCAAACCTTGTGTTACCTATAGTGCATGGAATGGTGAATGTGTCAGGGTCCTTACATTTGGTTGGGAGTTTCTTTTTAATTACAACTGAAATATTTTCTCCCACTTGGACCTTTTCATTTCCTTTTAACTTCCTCTTGTTAGTGCATAATTCTTTCAGAAATTTTGCATATCTAGGTACCTGCTTAATGGCATCTAACAAAGGGATATTAACCTCTACCTTCCTAAAAGTCTCAAGTATTTCTTTTTCTGCTTCTTCTTTCTTGGTTTTAGCCAACCTACTAGGAAAAGGAGCTTTAGTGACATATTTAGGAAGGGGTTCATAAATACTTACCTTAGGGGTTTTGGAAGTTTGCCCCTTATCATTTGCTTCTTTGGGTGGTTCATCCTTCTCTTGAATGATTGGTGGAAGAGAGGTAGGCTCATCCATCGTCTTTCCGCTTCTCAATGTGACAGCACTAGCATTTTTCCTCGGATTCACTTACATTTGTGAGGGTAGTTTCCTGAAGCTTGGCTTTGAAACTTGTTGAATTATGTGGACAACTGTCCTATCCGATTCGCAAGTTATTGATTGCGATCCTTGTTTCTTGTTTGAAACTTTGTATAGTTGCATTTGTTTCTTGTTGGAACCGCAAATTATTAGTGGCCATTTGTTTTACTAGCTCCTCTAATGAAGGCTCAGATTGCTTAGGAGCTTGAACTTCTTCTTTGTCTCTCGAGGGAAAGGTACTTGCCTTTGTTGGAATCTGGAGGTCCATAAGCTGGAGGTTGATTTTGAGGTTGCTTTGCATAGCTGAAATTTGGATGATCCATCCAACCCAGATTATATGTGTTTGAGTAGGGGTTGTAATTTTTTGAAAGTCCAGCATATCCCTCTACTGCTCTTACCTCCTCATTTGTGTCTTCTTGGAGAGTGGGACACATATCAGTGGGATGTCCAGATGAATAACAAATCCCACAAGCATGAACTGGTGCTTTACCTGAATCCATTAACGTTGAACCATAGCAGTCAATTGAGTCATTTGTTGTTGTATACTGGTTGTCTCTACTTCTTTCACTGCTTTTACTCCAGTGTCATTTCTAGAGTAGAATTGTTGAGTATTGGCAGCCATTCTTGAGATCAAGTTTCTAGCTTCTTGAGGAGTTTTATCAATCAATGCTCCTCCGCTAGCAACATCAATCATGTTGCGATCCATCACTTGTAAGCCTTCATAGAAATACTGAATTAAAAGCTGCTCACTTATTTGATGATGAGGGCTGAAACATAGCTTCTTAAATCTCTCCCAAAGTAGTCATGGAGTGATTCCCATGCCTTTGTTGAATACCATGATTTCTTTTCGATTGTTGCAGCTTTTGAGGCAGGAAAGTATCTGTCTAGGAAAGTTCGAGCCATGTCCTGCCATGATTGGATGGATCCGGGTGGCAAGTAGTAAAGCCACTCCTTAGCTAAGTCTTTCAATGAGAATGGAAAAACTCTCAACTTGACTTGCTCTACATGAATTCCTACAGGTTTCATGCTAGAACATACCACATGGATTTCCTTCAAGTGCTTGTTGGGGTCCTCTCCGGGTAATCCATTGAAAGATGGCAAGAGATGGATTAAACCAGATTTCAATTCAAATGCCTCTTCATTTTCAAGAATGTCTATGCAAAGAGGTGTTGATCTAGATCTGGAGCACCCAATGCCCTTAAAGTGTTTTACGCCATTGTCACTTCTTCGGATATTTCGGATGGCTCAAATGTCTCCGAACTTGATAGATCAATGTAACAGGCAGCTTCAATGTCAGCAGTGTGAGTTGGAAGTTAGGCTGGATGGAAGGAAAATTGAGGATGTGAAGTGAGTTGATCAATATAGTTCCTCAAATTTAGCAATCCTTCGTCTATTCCTTCAAAGGACATCAACACCTACAAAACACTCAGAAAGAAAGATTAAAAATAAAATAAAATAAAATAAAAACAGAATAAAAATAGGAAATAAATTAATAGTGTAATTGAAAAAAATTGGGTCCCGAACGGCGCCAAAATTCGATGCGTGCGGATGTAGTGATTAAAATTAAGATAAAAATCGGTTGTCGGGCCCACCAGAAAATAAAAACCTTACAACTAGTTGTAGTTAGTAAGTCGATCCATGAGAGAACCAATTCAATTAACACTATTAAACAATTTCCAATTTAGACTCGATTAACAATAAACAAGTAAAAGGGGGTTTTGGAGTTTTGATGAACAATGAACAACTTCAAAGATAACAATAAACAAATGAAATCAACAATATAAGAAAATTGGTTAAGAGATTGAATCCACCACTAGATTTATATGATAATGTAAATCCACATATCCTTTTATTCCAACATGCTCAATTATGTTTTTATGCAATTGTAAGATTAAATCTCTGTTTTCCTTACGTGTTGGCCAATTTAACAACCGCTTCAAATCAACTCCTAATCACCGATTAGTCATAAAGCAACCATTTCTTACAACTATCCAACAATTGCATTAAGATTTAGAAAACCAATTTCACTAAGGTCTAATCACACACCGGGATTAAATTACTTAGAACATATATTTCTCTAGATCTAATACCGCAACCGCACATAATAAACCTAGATCTACTACTTTGAAAGTATGAACAAGTACAAAAACCTTCATACCAACAATAGATTTGAGAAATATATGAATAAAAACATAACTGTGTTGAAATAATCAAATATGCAAAGTTTACAACATTAATACTAGCGGTTTCATCACCCCCTTAACCAAGGGAGGTTTAGTTACACATAGCTAGAAAGAAATCACAAGAAAAACTGAGAGAAAATGAAGGAGAGTTACTTATTGTTCATGATAAATGGTGCCTTTTTATAGAAGTCTAAGGTAACAAAATGACAAAGGGAAGTGGGTGGATGAGTGGATGAGTGAGTGAAGTGTTTTAGTGGATGGATTAGTGGGTTGGTTTAGTGGATTGGTTTAGTGGATGAGTGGGTGGAATGGTTGAGTGGTTTAGTGGATGGATGAGTGGATTAGTGGATGGATGAGTGGATGGTTGAGGACGAAAATTTCGTGTCTGACTTGGAAGCCAAAAACGACCCACTATACTTCAGAACCACGAAAAGTGTTCTTCATGAAAGTTGTAGATCCTTGTCTTGGCTATAAAATGGATAGCTGGTTCGTCCAATTTGGCTTCCTTAAGCCCAAGATATGTCCCAAATACCATAGGTTACTCAAACCCAACTTCAGCACCTTTGTTCCGACTTGCAAGCTCAAAATGACCTACTAGACTTCTTTTTCTCAAAATTTGTTCTTCATGAAAGTTGTTTATTTGGATCTTGACTATCCACTATCTAAATTTCAGCCCATCTCCATTATTACATCTTGAGATATGATTTTTTGAGTGCACACTGTTCGGATTCTACTGACAGAACCCGTATTCTGACTTCCATGTAAACTTAGGTCCCTTAGACATCTGAATCAGACTTCGAGCTCTTCATCAAAGTTGTAGAGATTCCTCTTAGCTTTCCTACAAGATAAAATTCATGATTGTCAGATATCAGGAACTCAAGTTATGACCAAAATACAGAAACAGTGTAAAATCTCAATAATGCTGAAAATATTCAATTAGGACCAATTTGAGCTCAAACTCACAAAATCATGTCAAACTCAATCAATTAAGAATATAGAGAGTGTAAATGACTAAATATAAGGGTTTCTTAATGAATAAAATATGTGTTTATCATGGAGCCGAGATGCCCAATCAGCTTTCGACAATTTAAAGTGTGCCATGACTAAAGCCCCAGTTCTAGCCCTTCCAGACTTTTCAGCACCATTCATACTGGAAATCGATGCCTCGGGGCTCGCCATGGGTGCTGTTCTGATGCAAAATAACCACCCCATTGCCTTCTTCAGTAAACCTTTCTGTCCAAGATTACAAAAAGCTTTAGCGTATGTGCGCGAATTACATGCCATTACTACTGCAGTCCGGAAGTGGAGGCAATTTCTCCTTGGTCTCCCATTCACCATACTCACAGACCACAAAAGCCTCAAGGAACTCATGACCCAAGTAGTCCAAACACCAGAACAACAATGCTACCTATCAAAATTATTGGGCTATGATTACTCAATTCAATACAAAACAGGCACCACTAATATTGTAGTTGATGCTTTATCCAGGATACCGAAGGGTCAATTACTGGTGTTGTCCATG
This sequence comes from Ormosia emarginata, assembly GCA_029884605.1. NCBI lineage: Eukaryota > Viridiplantae > Streptophyta > Magnoliopsida > Fabales > Fabaceae > Ormosia > Ormosia emarginata. Next base: position 30,314,663 of record JAQQTP010000072.1, read on the forward strand.
CCCCACTTTGAATTTTTGGACCAACTCCGGCAGTCACTAACAAACTCGACTGAATAAACCAACCTGTTGCAACAGCTATCCTCACACCCTACAACCCTTCCTGACTACACGATCCATCAGGGTCTTATTTTGTTCAAAGGAAAGATATGGCTGAATATGGACAATCCTCACAAACACCTCCTACTAGCTGAATTCCACACAACCCCTCTTGGTGGTCATATGGGAATTTCTAAAACATTACATCGCCTTAACACCAACTTCTACTGGCAAGGGATGCGCTCTGATGTGAAAAACTTTGTCGCCCAATGCATCACATGCCAACAAACAAAATATGAAACCAAAAAACCAGCAGGACTTCTCCAACCCCTTCCAATACCCTCAGCTGTTTGGGAGGATCTTTCCCTAGATTTCATAACAGGCTTACCCCCTTCTAGTGGCAACACTGTCATTCTAGTAGTGGTTGACCGTTTTTCCAAAGGTGCCCATTTTGGGGCACTCCCAGCTCATTTCACGGCTTTCAAGGTTGCAGTGCTTTTCCTTGACTTGGTTTGTAAATTCCATGGCTTCCCTCGCAGCTTGGTATCTGACCGAGACCCGATATTCATCAGCAAATTTTGGCGCGAGCTTTTTAAACTTTGTGGCACTAACCTCCGCATGAGCACTTCATACCATCCTGAAACTGATGGTCAAACTGAGGTACTTAATCGGGTTTTAGAATAGTATTTGCAGGCTTTTGTTCATAAGAAACCTTCACCGTGGCATAAATTTCTTTCCTTAGCCGAATAGTCCTATAATACTTCAATACATTCAAGCACAGGTGTTACCCCTTTTGAGGTTGTGTACGGCAAACCACCACCTACCATTCCCCACTACTTGGTTGGGTCGTCTCAGGTGGAAGCTGTGGATTCTTTGCTCTCTGACCGCCAGGCCTTGGCATCCTTGTTGCAAAAACGCCTACAAAAGGCCCAAGCTGCTATGAAATCAATCGCTGACCGCCATCGTCGCGATGTCACGTACAATATCGGCGACTGGGTTTATGTTAAGCTTCGCCCATGCCGTCAACAATCACTCTCGGGGTCCACATACAACAAGCTCCATAAAAGGTTCTATGGTCCCTTCCAAGTCACTGCCCAGATTGGCCCGGTCGCATACCAACTCAAACTTCTCGAGTCATCAAAAATACACCCAGTGTTCCACTATTCTCTTTTGAAGCCTCATCAGGGTCTTCCCAGCAATGATACTGCACCACTGCCCCCAGCAGTATTCGACCATCAACCATTAGTGGAACCACTAGCCATATTGGACTCCAAAATTGATCATACTACTACTCCACCAACCACTCTCGTCTTGGTCCAATGGCTAGGACTTGCACCAGAAGACACCAGTTGGGAGGACTGGGAACAACTGCAACTGCACTACCACCTTGAGGACAAGGTGTTTTTCCCAGCAAGGGGTGATGATAGCAACACGGGCCAAGATGATAGCAACACGACCCAAACTGATAGACCCAAGAGAGCAACTAAGAAGCCCACATACTTAAATGACTATGTGTAGGCAAAAGGCAACCAAAACCCTTGATATAGAAGCTTCTAGAGAGTAATCTGTTACTGAGCAGTAGGCACCACACGCATCAGTTTGTTATTTCCTCCATGTAGTTTTCTTTCATGTGCTAGAATCCGTTTTTATATTTTGCACTAGATTCCCTTTCTGTTTCCTAAAGTTGCGGGCAGCCAATCATTGGCATTTGTACTTGCTTATATATTTCTCTGATGAAATGAAAAAGGTAGAAAATCAGAATCATTCAGCATTTCTTCTTCTTATTTTCTTGGAGTTTACCTTGTCCTCGAATACAAGGATTATCGTTACCCTATCAACCTACCTACAACAGACAAGGATTAACATCACAAATGAAAGCTTATTCTGGTAATGAATCAGTACTAGGCATCTCAAAGGCCAAGGAGTACATATTTATAGAGCCCAAGAGATCCAAAGATGTATGTTTTACCTGGACCAAGAGAGAGGGCAATGAAGTTGCACACGAGGTTGCAAGATTTATGTGATGGCCTTTGAGCATTGATGACATTAACCACATGAGAACGAATTTCCAGTTCATAGGATTTTTGTGGTGTAACAGGAAGAGTAATGAGGCTGCTCATACCGCTGCAAAGTTAGCATTGTAAAAGAATCTCTCCCCCAACTGGGTTCATCATCTTCCCCAGCAAGTAGCAGACCAGATCTTGCTAGATGTTGCATCTTGCCAAGAAAGTGTTTGTATTCCTATGGCCTTCGACCATGCCTGATTATCAATGGTTTACATGTGCATTGCTGAATCGATGGCTTTTATCAGTTTCCCGTCGATGAAGAGTTCAAGATCCGACCTAGTTCGAAGAGTTAAAGCTTTCCCTTTTTGGTGCTTTCTCTCCATTAAACATAGAAGGGCAATAAGACGTGTTCAACTAATGTCCACCTCATTAATGAATTTTTTTCTTCTTTCTTTTAAATACTTCTTATATTTTTCTTTTACAAATTTATCTCATAGATCTTTTAATAAATATATTTAATAAATTTATTAAAATTATCATATTTTAATTGTCAGATTAAAACAGATGAACCTTAAATCACATAACTCCAAATTTGTTCTATTATAAGAATCCTAACTTCTTGCTATCTTCATACGGTGTCTTCGTATCGATGGTGGAGATGCAGAGGAGAAAAAAAGAATCATCATCATTGGCGCGTTTCTACCTTCTTACTGGTGGCTATGGTTGTTGTCGTGTCACAGTTGGTGTTAACCACGGTGAATAAGGATTTTCTAAAGTGAAGATCGTTGTAAAGTGAACAAGTAAGTTCATATTAACTATTGATGGTTGATGTAGGTCCATCTATCAATTGTTAATGTGAACTTACTTGCTCGTTTTACAAAGATCTTCACTTTAAAGAATCCTTGTCCAACCACGGCAAGAATGGTTCTAATGATAATCTAAAAGATAATCAAAAAAACCATGTGGGATCTACAGTAAAAGTAGTAAAAACCTTTATGCTATCCCACCAATTACAAGAAGGAATGTGAGGAAAGCCTTATACCAAATGCTGGGAACACCACAGACCCAAAAGAACTCATTAAAATTGCCTTCAACATAACCATTTCAAAAATTGGTTATAAACTCAAGCGACCAGATCTCTTGCACGAGCTTGAGAAGGAGCCTAAAGCCAAGATGACACTTGACACTTGCAAGCAACTCATGGATCTTTCCATCGAGGAGTTCATCAAGCCACTTGAGACCATAGGCGAGTTTGATCTCACAAATATCGACAACATCCTTACAAGTTTAAAAGTTTGGCTCAGCAGTGTAGTCACATACCAAGATACTTGCTTGGATTGGTTCGACAACACCATCAACAAAGCTAGTAAGAAGATAAAGGACTTATTAACAACAACCATGCACATGAGTAGTAATGCCCTTGCCATCATCACCGAAATGACCGTCGTTATTTCGGATTGGAATATCACTACCGAGGAATTAGTGTTCTACAATGGGACTAATTTGGGACTAGGTGATTTAAGATTCATTTTTACAATTGAAATTAAATTAGAATATTTTAATCGATAATTAGAATATGATAATTTTAATAAATTTATTAAATATATTTATTAAAAGATTTCTGAATCAAATTTATAAAGAAAAATATATAAAAAAAAGTACTTTAAAAAAGGAAGAAAGTTTATTAATAAGATAGACATTAATTGAATACATGTCTTATTTTAGATAATCCAACTAAGAAGTATTCTTAAATTCTTTTAAGTTTATAGGTACCTGAGAAAATATCTCTAAATTAATGGGTATCAGAAAAATACCTCTAAGATAATGGGTACTAGAGAAAGCACTGCCCTTTTTTATTAGCTGTTGTGTTGTCGTTTCGTTTCCTGTCTTCATGGTCAAATTGTTTGCATGGATTCTGTGTAATCTTGGATATAGTTGTAGATTGTTAATTAGGCAGTGTTATGTCTTGTCTTTTGAATGTGTATGAGGGGTGGGCCTGACTCTAGTTGGGTTGGCTTTTGGAAAGCTAGGTACCGAAGACCCAAAAAAAAAAACGCATAAGGCCTTTGTAATTTGCAAATTTTTTTTGGGGCCTTCGATTTAGTCTTGCGCAGGTTAAACCAGAGTTGCAAATTGAATGCCAACTCATTCTAGCTTTGGCGCAAAAACTTTTAGCAAAAAAAATTCTAACTATCTAATATTTTCCTTGATTGTAATTTGTAAGAGTGTAATGAATAATATCATTTCAATTTTCAGGAGTGTTGACAAAAGTAAAAATGTTAGCAACATTTCCGCACTGAATTTGTTATATTTGAAAAGTATTTACAAGTTTGTTTTAATGTTTATTGAAGAATAAATATTGATATTAACGAAGATAAACGAAAATAAAATACTCATTTAATAATTTAAATAAAGAAATAATCACTATTAAAAGTATTTGGTGACCTTCCCCATGATGATTTTAGTACTATTCTATTTAAAATGCATATTCGGTAGGCATTTTTAATGTTAAAAATCTTCATTTTCATCACTAAATTCATTTTTCAAGTAAGTCCCTAGTCTAAATTTTATTTGATTTTTTTGTCTATAGTTAGAGTTTTCATAGTACATTTGAGTTATATGAATAGTACAACAACAACAATCAAAGTCTTTTTTTATTAAGTGGGATCGACTACATGGATCAAATAACGTTATTGTATTCTATTAAAAACTAAATCCTCTAATAAGTCATTTAGGTCTAAATCTTTTCTAATGATTTCACCTAGAGTTTTTCTTGATATTCTTCTCCCTCTAATTATGAGGTTGTCCTCCATCTAATCAACTCTTCTAATTGAGGCTTCATTAATTTTCTTCTCACATGTCCAAACCATCTTAGGCATGATTTTACTATCATTTTCTCAATAGGTGTCACTCATACCTTCCATCTAATACATTTATTTTTTATCTTATCTTTTCTTGTATTTTCACTTATCCAATGCAACATTATCATCTCTGCCACACTTATCTTATGTTCTTGTTGGCACTTTACTATCCAGCATTTAAGTATCATAAAGCATCATGGTCTTATGGCTATGCAGTATAATTTTTCCTTTAACTTGACAAGTACCTTTTTATCTCAAATAGCACCTGAAGTATTCCTCAATTTCATCAACTCATATTAAATCCTATGATTTACATCTTCCTCTATTGCTCTATTACTTTGTACGATAGATCTGAAGTACCTAAATTATGTGAATTGTGGTATAGTGTGATACGTAATTTTCAAGTCTAAGGAAATGCTAATGCCCATCTTACTAAATATGCATTCCATATACTTCGTTTTACTTTTGCTTAAACGAAAGCCATGTGATTTCAAAGTTTTCCTCCATAACTCTAGTTTGCCATTTACGCCATCTCTCGACTCTCTCACTAAGACTTTATCATTTACAAAAAAGCATCCATTAAGGCACTGGTTCTTAGATATGTTGAGTAAGAACGTCCAAAACAAAAATAAAAAGATAAGAGCTCAAGATTGACCCTTGATGCAAACCTATGGTTATCGGGAAATCCTCTATGACCCTACTATGTGTTCGTACACTGATTTTAGCCCTATCATATATATCCTTGATGTCCCGAATATTAGAAACTTTTCTTTTCTTCAACAAGACTTTTTAGTCCCGAATAAAAATTATGTGTAGATCTTTTTGTTTCCTCTCATATCTCTTCATCAAGCTTCGAAAAAAGGTATATTGCTTCCATGGTTGACCTCCCAAACATAAAACCAAATTGGTTTTTCTAAATTGTGAGTCTTTTGTCTTAATCTTTGTTCAATTACTTTCTCCTATAGTGTTATAATATGACTCATGAGCTTAATCCCTCTATAATTTACACAGTTTTATATATCTTCATTGTTCTTATAAATAGGGATCAAAGTATTTCTTCTCCATCCATCTAGCATTTTTTTACACCTCAATATCTCGTTAAAAAACTACTTGAGCTAGCTTAGTTCTTATGTACTCCTAGAGGTATTATACCCACTTCATTAAAATTATAACATGTAAATATAATAACCATATCATATTAAATTTAAAATATTATTATATAATAAATTTTAAATCAAATTTCAACCATTGATAAAATAATCTAGAAGTACACAAAAATTTATTGTAACAAGGTCTATAATTCGCAATTTCTAAATTTGTCTTATTTACAATTTGAGAGATTCTTACATAAATTTGGTGCATTATACTAGCCCAATAAACTATTAGCATATCATTAATTATGATAACTAATCATGAACTTCTAATTGGTCATTGTCCATTGAAGATTGTTTTGATGATAACAAACATGAAGATGATGGCAAGATCAAGTCCAACACCTTCAAGAATAACTTTAGGATTTAGATCATTTTGTAAAGGTAAAAGAGTTCACACTTAAGCTCTAAACTTATTTTTCAAATAACCCAAATAACACACATGGTTTTAAGGCTTTAAAATAGTTTTTGGTTTCTTAAGAAATAGCCTTTAAGTATGTAAGAGCTTGTTGAATCTTTTGAAAACATTTGATAAGGTTTAAAGCTTATTAAAGTGTTTTTTAAATAGGTCTATTCGAATAGAAGCTTTCCCTATTCGAATAGCAAAAGACTCTTTATTTGAATAGCAAAAGTCAGAATGTTAATATTTGTATTCTATCAAGCTCTATTTGAATAAAATAGGGTACTATTCGAATAGAAGCTTAAAATGGCTACGCGCCCTTGCTTTTTAAAAGGATCTATTCTAATAATTCAAAGTCATATTCGAATAGAGAGTTCCATAAACTATTCTGTTTTGTTCTAAAATCACATCTATTCGAATAGATGCTTATGCTATTCGAATAGATAGGTTCTCAGAACAAAAATTAACGGTTAGTTTGCTTGCATTTAATGTTCCAATCACCCCTAATGGATCTTTAATGCTTTAGACTATAAATATAAGTCATTTGGCATTAAAGAGGGAGAAGAAATCATTCTGAAATATCTTGTTAGTATTAATACGAGTTCATCCAGCCTTAATCTTTAATTCTTTGTTTATGAGCTAAAAGTGTGAATATCTTTCTACTCATTAAGCTTCAACTTGTATAATATACTCTTTTGAAAGTTTATCATTCTATCTTTTTTTGATTTCTGTAAAGAATGTGAGGTATCATTCTAGAGAAAAGGGTGAAGTATCCCTTGATAAATAAGAGGAAGAGGTATCCCTCAAGAGTTGTAAGGATGAGGTATCACTGTTTTGAGATTCAAGCACAAAGGGTAAGTCATACCAGAGGTGTGTTGAGTGCTCTTGGTTGTAAATATTTTCAAGGATCTGTTTAAACTTGAAAGTTTAATGGAAAATCCTGGGTGGTTTACTTGAAGACTAGATGTAGGTCACAAAGAGTGGCTAAACCAGGATAAATCTTGTGTTTGCTCTTCTCAACTCTATCTCATTTACATTTGTGCTTTAATTTTATATACTTAATTGAATAATCTTCATCTTGGCTTTTTTTTTTTGTGAGTAAAGTGATCAATCTCATCTATCTATTTACTTCAATCAATCAATAACTTCAACGAAAATTGATATACAAGCATTTTGTGAAAAGTTTACAAAAATATTTTATAAACTCAATTCATCCCCCTCTTAAGTTTGAAGCCACTTGGTAACAAAACTAATTATAATAATTAATTATTAATTAATTATATGTCAATAGACCCAACTTAGGTGCACAAGTTTATCCAAGTATCTCCCTCTACAGTTGATACTTCATACTGCAATGGAGATTCTTGCATAAACCTAGCATAAGATCAAAATTAGGTATCTTGTATTAATAAATTATTAACACATCATTAATTAATAATTAATTATTATAATTAGTTAATAATTAACCATCATAATTAATTCTGTAATTGATCTAATTAGGGGTATTCAAAATCAATCTAATTCAATCAAATTGAAAAAGTCAAGTCAAAAAATCAAAAATCAAAAATCCAAAAATATTAATTGGATTGAATTTCATATTTCAGATCCAAATATGAAAACAAATTCAATCCAAACCGAACCAAAATTTTATATAAATTTTTTAAAATAATATTTTACTTAAGAAATTCTTATGTAACATATACTTAATTTAAACTTTCTTACTATTTTTCAAATTAAACTTAGTTATCTTTCTTGAATTTGTACATTTATTATAAGATTAACAATTAATTTGGACTTGTATTTATAATTTAGATTTATATTTTAATGAATTAATTTGAATTTATATTTGTTGTACTTTAATAAATTAATTTATACTTTAATTTGATATATTTTAATGACTTTGAATTTTCATATTTTGTTGAATTTGATAAATTTATGTATAAAAAAATTATAACAAAAAATTAAAAAATCGATCCAATCTAAATCGATTTATATTAGATTAGATTAGATTTACATTTTAAACCAAATCAGATATCTTTTTCTATCAAATTCATCCAATCTAATCTTAAAACACTCTTAGATATGATACATCAAAGTTGCATAATCCAAGTTTATACAAGAATGTTCCCTCTCTAAATCATATATTTTTGAGAAGAGAATACTAATATGCACCCAATAAGTTTGGATTCATCAATAGATAATTTTTTTTAATTTGACAGTATCTATATATAAATCTGAGTGTATAAAAAAATTATTAGTTAAAATCTATAAGTTACTTGTATGTACAATTATTTATAAAAAACAAAATTAATCAGACTAAATTTTTGTGTGAATTTGAATATTACTAATTAAAATTTATCTTTTAATATAAGACATTAATTTATTTTAATAATAAATTAATATCTCAAAAATTATGATCCATTCATAAACTACTTTATAAGTTGTCTATATTAGACATTCTCTTTTTGAGATAAAGGATTTGTTGTCCTAAATCACAGTAGGTCCTTTTATTCAAGAATTTTCCCCTCCCGAGAACTCAACTGTTTCATAAAACAGGAGCCAATGAAGGCTTACTGGCTTAGCATCGTTCATGATGCCATTGCTGTGCTTTAGTTTAATCGAGTAGGAAGATCCATGCACTGCACCCAATGATCAGAGCTTCACATGCTTGGCTCCTGGACACCCCGACAACCATATCCAACAGTGTGACAAGGTGGCTTTTAACATACTCCAACAGGGCTGTGGAGTATCAGTACTACATGATAAAAACCGGTGACAACAGGTTTCTGTACCAGACATTTATTTTGTTTAATTTTTGATTTGCTGATAATGTAATAATGTGTTAGGGACCATTTTACAATTCCAAAAAAAAATACTTTATGTTTCTAGGGACCAATTTTTTAATTTGTAATTATACCAACTACTACCTGTTATCCAGGTTATTGATATAGCATAATAGCCATTGATTCAATTTTATCCAAAATCTACGGTGTGTAATGCATGGAGGATCGATACTCCAATATTTTCTTGGGATACTGTAAACGTTGCCGTGTGACAATATCTCAATAGTTTAAGGTACAGGTTCAAAGCAACCCCAAGCACAACGTTTATTTATTTATTTGAATCTTCATATATTATATTAAAAAACGAGACAAACAAGAGAAAAGACAAAATAAAGGGGCCGGGGGGGGGGGGGTAAAATGTTATCATAAAAATAACTTCCACCTTTTTCGTGTCAGTTCTTGGCTAACACCTAACTAGATATGCAGTTGCTTTTAAACAGGTGAATGACATTGATAGGTAACAAAAGGCAACAGAAACTGTAAAAGCCACATGACATATAACTTTCATTTTTTTTTTTATCACACACAGTGACAACATAGAAGGGATGATGCAATTTACAAACTACAGATAAGGACCACAACAGGAACTCGAGCACATAGAATATAAGTACCTCCCACAGACAGGTCTTGGGGTTTTATAAGTTGTGACAATCATGAAAAAAGCTTACTGAACATAAACGTAATGACAACAGAAAACAGTAGTAAATAATATCACGATTAAGGCAGCTTAGTATGAAATTCTATCCAGTCCAAACATGCCTTCAGTTCTAGCCACCAAAGCCATTATGTCCTTGATTTCCTCCCCCGCATAGCCCAGAAGCTTTTCAAACCACATAGACAGTTAGATGGATAGTGTGTGATGATTGATACTGCCTAGTTCCTGCTCTTACTTTTTTCAACAGCTCTGGGTGCTGCACGAAGGCCCAAAGCAGGTAAACTTGAATTAGATATGCTAAGATAAAAATTAAAATTAAAATTAAAAAACACAAAAGAATACAACTCATGGACATTTTGTGCAGTATACTTATAATAGCTTTGGCTTCACTAAATCAAAAAGAAGTTGACAGTAGATTTCAAATAACTGGGAAAGTAAAATAGCTTAAACTGGGATTCTTTCAATCTCTCCCTCCACAGATTTCTTGGGTGCAAAATTTCATGTTAAAAAACAAGAAATTACATTCTGCCACAATCTGAGTTCGCATTCTGGAGAGCATTTTCCAAAATTGGAAAAATAACTCACCTCTAACCATATCTGAACACAGTTCTATTTTCAAGTTCTTTAAATCCCACAGTCAGCATGCAGTGGGTATTCTTGTGGGAGAAATTATCAGTTTTCAAACTTCATTATGGAATTAAAACTTACTGTATTTTAGTGGCAGCTGCAAATTTGATCACTATGATTATATCTCTATCCTTACCGCTCCAAAATTGAAACAAGCACCAGTCTATTGGAAATTTCTATTTTAGAATTTTGAATTTTACACTATTTAACCATGTGCACTTATTAACACAAGAGAATTACATTAATTACTATTCTGATATACTTCACAAATAGCTTTTTCAGATCATCAGCTACAGATTTTAAGATAGATGGCGTCGAATGGAATACTAACCTAGACCAATGGCATCGGAGCTCTTCATGATCCTCAGCCTCCTGCATGTATCAATAAACATCCTGCAAACAGTTCAGATATTAGATTGAAATTAATTCGCAGACATACCGACCCGCTAGTGACAATCAAACAAATATTGTTCAACTACATTTTCATGAACAATCTAAAGTGGTAAGAAAAAGGCTTAGCCTTTCTAATTCTATATTAAAATCTGTTAAATTTGATCCATGTCAGTGTAAAATTTTATACACTAATTGTAAACAAGAAAGTGCCACATTTTTGGGGTAACTAAAATATTTAACTTCCACTAATAGTGATTAATAGTCCTTTAAACGCATGGCACCATATAATTCATTGATAGTGCAAAATTTTTTAATGTACTGTAAACTTAAATTGTATTAAAATTATTGCAAGCAGACCTACTTGCTCACGAACATATTGCGTTGTTTCTTTTTTCTTTCTTATGATAGGAATATGACTTTTGCACATCAAATTATTTAAAATCAATCTTTATCCTAGGAGCTGCTATAAGCATTCCAGTACAAGAATGTCAAGCCAATTCAGAACCTACATATATATATATATATATTAACAGGCGATATTACATTTGATATTTTAGTGTGCTATTACATGAATAGACGATAGTACACAAAGAATAATTACTCTAAATCTATAGCCTAAAGGTTCTATGCTCACATTTGGCAAAGATGACATCCTAAGTACAAACTTTGTTTTATCTTTTGAGATAACAAACTTTTCATTGCTTTATGATGCCTCGTATACTCATACACCTTTATATTTTAAGTCTCTTATTTTACTTCACAGGCTTGTTCTAAAGCAGCAAATTGACTCCATAAGATCCACAGGTTATTAGCCACTCCTATATATTTTTCAAAAGGCTAGAGATAATTTATGGATACCCATATAACAAGGTTATGATACATCTTCACACTTCCCAGGCCAATTTCACATATTCATCAAATGCACGTTTTGTTATACATTCTAAGTTGAAATGAAAAGGCTAAAGTCCGTGAAGTTACTTTGTTGTGATCTACTCATGAGCATGATAGGCATTATGCTTTATATTCATTATTCAAACCTTTCTTGGCTTTGTACAATCTTTTATGCCAAATGCCAGTTTTCTAACATCTATCAACATTCCTTATCAAGACAAGCTAATTTAAATAAAACCACAATGTTGCAAGAAATGCGTTTCTAGAATATAATTATACTATCTTTTTTTTTATTGGGTAATTATACTATCTTTAAAGAATTCATTATTTTTAAAAGAAATGCCAATAAAAGAAAAGCAAGTACATAAATGAATCAGAACTTACTCCCAGGGAACATCACCCACAAGCATCCAATCGCCATCTTTATCCTCATAAGTAAGAACATATTCTGACCCATGAAGCAGATCCTTCAGCTTGGTTTCATTCAGCATCTCCCTTCCCAGATTTCCATGAGATCCACATTGACCTGAAATCACATCAAAATAAGCAGTAACTGGATCCACAGGCAAACTGGCCTTAAATTACTGAATGCTAAATTTTTTCACATAATAAAATTAATTCTTTCCTACCTATGGTAAAGCAGCTGAACATCTTCTCCAGAGCAGAAGATAGTTCTAGATATGCAGAGTAATTCTTCAAGTCCACTTTTCTCAAATAAGGAGCACCATCCATACTGACCTTGACAAACAATGCACCAGACCCCACTTTTCCATCTACTTCTTCAATACTTTTTGAAGCAGTAGCCAATGAATTTTTCCTAAATGATCTTATAGGAGGCCAACCCACAACCTGTGCCCTGCCACACAAGGATCATTAGAGGTCATTTCCACAGTTAAGCCCAAACTTAATGCCAGTTCCTACTTTCCACTTACTTGGTAGCAGGTGCACTGCTGTTATTATTTGCAGAACCATTAAGACTTGGTCTACTTTCAATGACAGCATGAGGCCTCTCAAGACCACCCTTTATTGTCGCTACTTCTTTAGCTTTGGCTTGCTGAGCCCCAACATTCTCAAGCATAGAGCTAGGTTTTAATCCCATATTAGGAGAAGGCCCGGGTGATAATTTCGTATTAACCTCTGAACTAACAAGCAATTTTCCCTGCATGATAGATTGGGGACTTTTAGTGCCTGGTCCAGCATTTTAAAAAGTACATACCCTTGGATTTTAAATTGGTATTTACCTCTGAGAACCCATTCATGGCATCTGAGAACCCTCTTTTGTTACCCAAAACAGCAGGCTTCGACAAGGAATAATGATCATCGGTTGCAGGACGCAAAGGAAACAGAGGTTTTTCATCAAATTGAGTTGAACTTCTCAAGCAAAGATCTGAATCTCTTTCAGGAGATTGAGATCCTGGAAGCCCCAGTGTGAGCTCAGTAGCTTTCAGGTTCAGATTACTTTTACTCTCATCTGATGAGAAGGATGGAACTGAACTGTTCACTGAAGAAGAACAATCAGATAATCCCATGTAGTTGTGCTCTTTTAATTTTGAGCCATTCAGGCACACACTTTCCATGGTGGTTGAGGAAGAAACCAACAAAGTTACATTGCTTTGACCTTCCTCATCCCCTATGCCGAGCAGCGGCAGTGACATCACAATTCAAACGAAAAGCTCCCAATTTTGAATACCTTATCAAACAATAACAACATTTGTCATTGCTCATAACCAAACTTTAAACTTTTAGTAATCTTGAATCTTGATGAGCTTACACACCCAGAATCTTCAAACATATAGGAAACAAAAACAATTAAATTGAAACACAGCTGGCCAGACTTGATTTATAAACACCCTTAACAAACTGATTCATTGATCTCAGGATTTTCCTTAACCTACTGAAACATACCTTGGTTCACAATTTTTTTTTTTTGCGCCTAAGAAGTACGAAATTAGCAGCAATTGCCAAGTGTAGATTTTTAATAACGCAAAGTTAGCAGCAGGGGTTTGAGAATAAGAACTTAGAATCGACATAACATTACTAAAGTAAAAACATAGTGAAAATAACCATAACATATAGAGAATATGTATATAAATATATTAGAGTAATTACTTTTTTTTTTAAAAAAAAAAGATAAACATTGATTGAAAGTTTCATCAGTTTATTGGCAACCCATTACGGAAGAAAGATAAAGAGGCATACCAAAGTTGGAGCCATGGAAGCAAAAACAGGTAAAACAAGCATACTTAATAAAGCGTTGCAGATTTGGGCGTACCCAATTGCTTGGTTAAACCAACAAGTTGAAACAAACGTGTAAGCAAAACTTGGGAGCTGCTGAAGATGACAACGTCTTACCTGAAGAATCAGCAGATCAGAAGAGTGAAGAAGAAGAAGAAGAGTGATTGAGACTTTGGTTGAGAGAACAAAGAGAAGGGAGAGAAACTAAACTAAGTACCCTCCATTTGTCACAAAGTAAACAACAAAAGCTTGTTTTGCCGTTCGATGCGAGACACCATGCATTAAAATATATGACTTTAATAATAAGAAACCGTCTTAAGAAAAACACTGTTCTTTATGCAATTTCAAGTTTTTATTTAAATTTTTTTGGTAATTATTTTTTATTTAAATTCAATTAAAACAATTTGTTCTGTCACCTTTTTAATTTTTAGTAATATTCCGCCGAACAATACGGGGGAACGCACCTCAAATGTCTGGCTTTTCCGATGATTGACAGCACACCGTTGATATATCCTTCTCATGGAATCGACGGATGGGAGGTCTTCAAGAATAAATAGCTTTTTTTTTTTTTTATGAGCAGAAACAAATAGTTATATGCCAAAAAAGGAACAACGTTATCTTTGGCAGAAAAAAAAAAGTTGTTCAAGCATGTAAATGTGAACACACAAAAATACAAATTTTTGTATAGAACATTAAATCATTTTGTAGAAATTATTAATAAAATTTAATGTTAATGTACTGCTACAGTAAAAAAATTGTATACTTATATTTAATTATGTGTTATCATATTATTTAATAAATTTGATTTTTTATATAGTTATTAATATAATTAAATTTATTAAATAACATATCAATAATAAATTAAATAATAATTTATTTTTTTTAGACTGACAATATATTAAAAAATAAACTCTTATTACTGTGTAAAAAATAATAATAGGTGCTACCAAATATACTGTATATAACATTTATAATATGTCAAATACCACACTTTATTAATCTGTTTGCAATTTTTTGAATAAAATGAAGTTTAATTACTTAGCTCAGAGTGGGATTCGACTCATAAAACAATGTCTTCTGATATTTTAGATTTTAGTTGAATATTGTGTGGGAGATATTAGGGTAAAAGCCTTTATGACTAGATAGTCAATCAGTGCGTATTTGGGAACATTTTTTTGTTCTCAAACAATTTTTTTTTTAAAAAAATGTTATTTTAACATTATTATAATATATTTGATAAATTTAATTTAATTTTTACACAAAATTTAATGTATTATAATTTTTTTTCATAATATTAAAGATTAAAAAATTATAATTATAAATTATTTCATTCACTTTAAAATATAAATATTATTTTGTCTTCAATCATATAATATTTTTAATTATTTTATATTTTTTAATAATTTAATATATAAAAATAATTCTTTTTATATTATATAAATGAAATTAATTAATTTAAAATTATTTTTTAAATAATATATTCAACTATAAAATTAATTATATTATAATTAATTATAATAATAAATTTTTATACAATAATTAATTATTAAAAAAATTAAATTTTTACAATTAAATCAAATACTTCTTTATTTAAAATGGCTAAGTTGTTTTAAAAAACATTCATATTAGTGCATTTTTTTTTGTCAAGCTATCTACATTAGTACCACGGAATCTGGTCCAAAAACGGGGGAAATGATTTGTGATTAGACCCTAATGTGAAATATCTCAATTGCATGCTAAGGATACATTTTTACATGCTTCAATTAGTGAGTACATGCTAGTGACTTGCTATTTGATAATGCGTACTGATCTGACTAATACTGCCACTTCAACTTGTTTCAGACAATTAAAGCCATCTCAATTTTCCATATTGCAAAAACGATAAACAGAAAAAACACAAATTGGGTTAGTTTACTTTTCAGAGGTAAAAAGATGCAGCACTTTCTCTAATGCACGTGGCAAAATTGTATTTTTACAACAAATTAGCTCTACGATGTCGTTTTCCCACCTTGGTTTTAACATGGGCCCTGGTAAGAACCATTTTTCTTTATTATGTCCTTAACTTTTCGGGCAGTGGTTCTTATTCCATTCATCATTCAATGCATAAAAAAAATGAAAATTCAACATTCAACATTCAACAAAATCACTTGAAATGACCACGCTAGCCTCGGAAAAATATGATTTGACTTTTTCAGAGCCCATACCCAATGTAATCATGGTGCTGTACAAATCCTTCCATTTTATTATGCTGCTCTATTTCTAATTTTTGTTCCTTTCACTCTTTCATTATTATAGTATTATACTGTGCTTTCTCATTGCTCTGAGAAAAAAAGACTCTATCTAGGAAAGAGAGGAACATTGTGATTATGAGGACAAAGAAAAACATGGCATGCTCAGCCAAATACTGAAAATTATATCAACAATTTCACCCAATCCACTCATTACACTTTTTATTTTAACAAAGGTGACAAGATTCCCTTCTCCATCCACATCCACCTCCTCAGTATTATACACAAACTGATAATTTAATACCTATATATCCCCCACACAGTCACATACATGGCCTCTATATGGATCCCATCTACTCTACTTTCACATAGGTTAGGGAATTAACACATTGCCATAAGGCCTCATTTGCATGCAAAGGGCAAATACGGAAACACAGATCAAATATTTCGCTGTGGATGCGCTTCTCAAGGTACTGTAGCACAATACAGTAAACTGAACATGACGCTGTAGGCCACAGGATTTAAAAACAGCCCTTAATGGTGGTCCAACAGAAATTTTTCCAAATATAGGAAAACAAATAAAAGATAATAATATATTCAGTCTTTTATTATTAAAATAAATAAATAAACAAATAATAAAAAAAGGTTGGGTTGGTTTTTGAAAGTGTGTAAACTAAAATACTTTTAGAAAAAAAAAATTGAAAAAAAAAGAAGGCTGAGGGGGACAGAGAAAAACAGGGCAAAGCGTAATGATGTGTTCGGGGACAAGAAAGCGGCTTTTAATTTAGGATTGCCGGGTTCAGACGGGGACAGATAACTTAATTCACTACTCTATATCATAGTCTCACGCGCTAAACTTCGGCGAGTGGTTTGCACGATCCAACCATGTTGGTCGAAAGTACCTTTTTAAAGTTCCGGTAAGTGGAAGTGGGTCCCGGAGTCATCGCTTTGAAAAGCGATCATGGTGTCGCTTTTTGATATGAAAGTGTGATGCACGCGTGTGGATGGCACCTGTACGATAGTGATTTTAGTTTTTAAATTTTGGGATTTTGATAATATTTTAAAATATAAAATTTTAAATAAAAAATCTTTCAATTTTTTATAGATTGAATATTTTTTTATCTACAATTTTTTATTTTAAACCTCTTAATAAGTATTTTTAACAAAATCTAAAATTTAAAAACTAAAATCACTAACATAATCCTTAAATTTTTATTAGACATTTTTTAATTATAATATACTAACATAATCTATCTTTTCTTAAATAATAGTAACTTTTAATTTATGCACAAGAATAAAAAAATTATTTTAATAATTTCCTTCACAAAATTTTAAAAATAAGAAACAAGATAAAAATAAAGTAACGTTTTTGTAATAAGAATAAAAACATATCATTTAAAAATGAAAACAAAAAACAAATCAAACACTCTATTATTAAATGATCTTGATATTTGGAATAAATAATTATACTTGACAAAAATTCTTTTATTAAAAATTTAAAAATATTACTACCTTATTAATTTTCTCTCCTTTAACATTCTCTTTCCTGCTTTAATAATCGAACACTAATTAAATATCACGATACTAATGAATAAGGGTAATTTTTTTTATAAAAATAACTAATTAATATTTTTCTATTCTCTAAAGTGACAAAAAAATTGAAACAAAATTAATATAAAAAGATGATTATTATTTAAGAACGAAAAAAGTATTAATTAGAATACATATTTTCTTGATTTTTATTAAGTTAAACAAACAAATAATAATAATAATAATAATAATAATAATAATAATAATAATAATTAATGTTTAAAAGCTTGTAATTATAATTACATATATGAATACAATTGACACATTTTGATTGGAAGGATACCGGTCCCTTAAAAAAAATAAGGATACCAAAGAAAGGTTTTGAAATTCTTTTGGTACCCTTACTTTTTAAAAGATAACGATACCCTACTAACTTGGTATAATAATATTAATTGATTTTATAAAATATCTTATTGATAATAAACTGGTTTAGACATATGCTTCTGATCTTGTGACTTGTTACCATTTCTCTTCGTAAGTAGGTAAAACTATGAATGAAGGATTACAAGAATAAGAAATGTAGAATAGAAAGTTAAAATTTGTAGTATTAAAAATTTGAAGTCAATTTTAAAATTAAAGAAAGTTAAAATAAAAAGTAAACCGAAACAAAATCTATTCAATAAATAAATACAAATAGCACTTTCTATTGCAAGGATATCCATACCCTAAAAAATTATTAAATATATAGAAAAATGTATTTATAATGTTATATTTATTTTTTAAATCTTTAAATGAGTAATTTGTGGTAGTATAAGGGGATTTTTTTATTTTGGTGTCTAATTTTTGTTTTTTAAAATTATTAATACTAATTACTCAATTAAATATTTAAATATATAAAAAATATACAATCATAAATATATCTTTATATTATTTAAAGATTTAAAGATAAATATAAAAAAATAAATGATTAATACTCCTTATTCTCTAATTATAGTTATTCTCAATCACTTCTCAACTTTTCATTTATAGATATATCTGTTAATTTCTTAATTTTAAAAAAATATAAATTAACAAGCGCATAACCGATCAATACAGTAGTTAATAATAATGATGATTTTGGAATAAGAAATTGGACACAAAAATAGAAAATCCTCTATATAATAGTACTGAAATTTCAATACTTTTTTTTATAAAAATATTATATAATGTTTACTTGCATTCGTTAAAAAATTACAAAATACAAAATTTTAAATAAAAATAAATTTTTAAAATTTATAATGTGTTAAATGATTTACTTTACATAATATATTAAATAATTTATCTTTTATTTAATACTTTTCATTTCTTGTTTCCTCCATAGGTGCTCCTTAGACAAACGCAATTTGTATTAAATAAATATCTCTAGGAATCCTCCAATTCCTCATTGAGAGATTTATAAAGTTAGAAAGTACGGGTATTACAGGATTGGAAAGCATCATAAAGTGGCGCTACCTTTGCACGCTTTGTTGTTAAACCATGCATACACATCATCATGGACATGGCTGTGCATTCCGCGTGTTTATTATGATACTTGTTTTTGGCCGTTGGATCTTAAACATCGTCATCATATAGTGCTGGTCTTAAGGTGACGCCACTCACACGACATCTTCATGGGTGTGATTTGATGACGAGGGTGCTAGCTGGTTGGACTCAACTTGCGGCCTGTGTACTAGACATTAATTTATGCTCAATTTTTTTAAAAAAAAAACAATTACAAAAAAAATTGTGATTAAATAACATATTCGAAAAATACAGACTTTTGAGTTTAGACTTTAGAGTTTGATAACGAAATGGATGATTATAATTACATTTTAATTAGGAAAAATATTAATTCTAATTTTGAGAGGAATTATTTTTTTAAAATTTTATTAATTTATTATCATGTGTTTATTTTATTATTCATTTATATCTCTTAATTTAATTAATAAATACATAATAATATATTAAGATGATTACAAGGAGATTTCAAATAATTCCTCTTAGCATTAGAAACAAATTCTGTCCTTTTAATTATTATTTTATGTAATTATAATTACACGATTTGATTTAGTCTTTATTGATAATTTAAGCTTTTTTTTTAAAAAAAATTCAATATATGTTTCTGTCTATTAAAAAATTATTTTTACTATTTAAATTTATCTATTAATATTTTAAATTATTTCAGAATTATTTTATATAAAAATAACAATGTTGAGAAAAATTTTTGTTTAAATTTTTAATAATATTTTAAGATATTAATCTCTTATTTATCGAATAAGAGATATTTTAAAAAAGTAAAAATATTTATCTATTAATATTTTACTACGGCCACATATTGCATATAATGTGCATATATATTATGAAAAATAATAAGATTTACAACGTGAAATACACTAATGTTGAAGATTAATAAGCGCTGGTTAAATGCCACCAACGTCACTGCAGCTCCCTAGCCTGTTTTATGGCAAGAGAAATATTTGTGATCACATCTTTATATTTTAGGAAAAAAAAATACTTCGATTTGGCAAAGAAGGTGCCATGTTTCTGTTTGAATTCCCGGAACTCATGGCAAGAAAACGCCCCATAAAATGTTCTTGAAACAATCTTTTGAAGATAAAAAAAATAAATGAAAATCTGTGACTAAATAGAAAGATATGGTTAAAATTAGAGAAATGTTGCTTCCACAAACATTTTGAGCACAAATATTTCATAAATCCTATATTAACCCTTGGATGAAGTGAAAAAAGCATGGGAAAAAGGAAAATGGAGAGAAGTGATTAATGATTACAAAAGTGTTAAGAGTTTTACATTTTTTGTCCTAGTTTTTTAAATGCAGATTATATATTTATTTGATTACTTTATCATCGATTTATTCTAACATAAGAATTTAGTGTGTGTTTAGATTACAGTTAGTAAATTTAAGTTTAGTTGAAAGTATGTTTATAAACTTAAATTTAGTTAAAAGTAAATTTGTAGTAACGTAATTTATGTTTAAAATTTTTTGTCACAAAAATGAGTTTAACAAAATAATTGATAAAGTAAAAAAATTATTTTTAATCTCAACTGAACACAAAAGTAATAAAATATTATTTTAATCTCAACTTATGTTTTAAAGAAAAAATATGTTGAATCAAATAAAAAAATAAACCATCCAAATAACATTACATTATATTCGAGATATCCCAACTCACATTTGTGTTCCCAAACAGACATTAGTCTCTTGTTTAGTAAGCCCAAATGATTCAATTCTCAAATAACAAGACGCTAGTGATTCATTGAAGGCAGAAGCGGCACTGTCTCTCTGGTTTGACGATAACGTTGACGGTGCCATTATTCATACTCTTAAGCTGAACTAATGAGAATGCTGAGAACTTGAGGTCTTGGTTATCGTTGTTGTTGATGAGCTTCCATCTCTTAGGTAAGCGGGCAGGTGAACTCGCAGCAGCTCCCGATGGCCAATGATGCCTAAGCTTTTGTCCTCACTCCCACCTAAGCCATCTCCAACCATTACAGCAATCTCGTTAAGGTGTTGCGATACATAGAGGATCAAATCCCCAATTCTTGTTTATTAGTCATAAATGATAATTGTATTGCTTATTTATTTATTTTTGTCTTCTTTTGGTTTGTTATTCTCTTGGTTGATAGTTTTGGAATTGGATTTGCTTGAGGGGATTTTGAGGGTGCCACTTGAATAGTAACTTGGCAGTGTATATATTTGGTGTTTTCTTTCATTGAGAAGATGGAAAAGTATTCTGTACTTTCTCTTTCTTCTTGTTCTTTGGGCTCGACGAAGAGGGGATTAAATCCTTGTGTTAGGGTGGTTTGAGGATGACGGTGAAAGGAGGAAAGGAACTTATAGAGGCCAACATTGGAGTTTGTTATGATTCACTCTTCAGAGGCCAAAAACAAAAAAAAAATAAAAATTAGGGAGAGATAGTTAAAGACATTATGTGTTTTTCAATTAAGGGTGCTCATGTTCTGATCGGATCAGGATCCTCTCCTGTTTGTCAAAAACAGGAGAAGATTCTGTTAGTTAAAAATACACATTTAAATTTATATACCGCATGCGGTATATATATATTTTTTCTTACCGCATGCGGTATCACTAAATTTTAGTCTTTGTATATAACAGGACCTCTCCTGTAACAGGAGAGGATCCGTGCCCGTTCTGATCCGAAGCTAATTTGATAGTATTGTATTTTTGAAATTAAGTTTGATATAATTTTTAAATCAAGTTTAAGTTATACTTCGAGTTAGTGCGATTTGACACGTTGTTATATAATATATTAAAATTTATAATTTTATAAAAATTAATAATAAATTATAATACTTCTTGATTTAAATTAATAATATTTATATTGATATATTTTGTTTCAAAATATATATTATAAAATATTTCATAATTTTTTTATACTTTTAAAATTTTATAACTTAGATATACATAATATTTAAATTTATAAATTTTGTCTAAATATCAAGCTAATTCGATCCCAACTCAGTCACTAATCGAACTATGATCAAATCAATTCTTAGTCTAAAAGTTTGACTCAATAAAAAATATCGAGTCGAGTTCGAGTCAAATTAAACTCAGCCCATAAACACCTATATTTTCAATCATATGATAGATGAAAACTTAATAAAATTGAAAGTTCTAAATTTATTGAACAGACCCTCTTCTGTTGTCCACTGAAAGAAGATTATTTTAATTCAAAAATAGCATAAATTATGTTTTTATTTTAAAAAATTACAAATATCTACAAAACTTTATCTAAATTTTGTACATACAAACTCGTTTATTGCAATTCAATTTGGTATGCAGGAAATAATGTTCATAGAATAACAAAACGAAGGGTTTGATTAGAATAAAACTCATTTGTATAATTGATGTATTTGGACATCAAAAATATGAATATGTAAACAAAAAACATATTTACATATTTGATTTATCTTGTAGTTTTGGATCAGTAAAGGCCAAGTCCGCTAACAACCAAGGACAATCCCTAATCTTATACAAAAAGGTTATCCAAGGTGGACTAATGGAACTCTAACAAGCATACCAAATTGAGCTTACAACTGTGGATCCCTTTAGGGTACAAATTTTTTTGTACACTATCAACTTTAGAGAGGTTTCTTCTATGAATAACAATATTAAAGATGTTAGTAAGCATCTTTTTCTATTTCTAGCAAAACTTAGCACACTAAACTCACTTGAGTATTTGAATATCTTTATAGATAACTCTCCATTTATAAGACATTCAAGTTTGAAGACTACATAGCATAAATTTGGTTATGACCCAAACAATCCTAAAACATTAAGACAAAAAAATACCAATTTTTATATATCACTTTCATATTCTCGATAACGAGTAAATAATTAGTAAACAACGTATATTATAAGGTAATCAAAGAAATCAGCTCATAACACATGCTGTTAACTAGCTATTTACAAGAAGTCGTATGAAAAAATCAATGTGTGAATAGCAAAACTGAAACGTAAAGCATTCTATTGTCATATATATAATTGAAGTTAATCTCCACTTTATCGTCCCATTAGCTTAAGAACAATGATGATGTTTCTCTTGTTCTTGTAAAATAATAATACGTATTTGGGTCTTGGGATAGTGACTTATGATTCAAAAAAAAAAATTGCAACACTACGAACAATACCTTAACCGCAACTTTAGGATTAATTTAAGAACTTAATCAAAAGAAAATATGTCCCATGGTTCACACTTCAAATTACAAATTATGGAAAAGAACCGAATCAACGGAGTTAGACATTATATATGTATATGGATATTTAAAAAAAACTTAAGTATATTGCATTTTATATAAATCATTAATATTTTTATATATGTAAATGTATGAGGCAGTAAGCTCTCTTGAATGTTTTGTTGTCCTTGTCTATCGTTTGGCCCAAGTGTAACATTGGCTTGCGAAAACAAGGCTGGACCTTGTGAATTCACGTGTCTTTCTCAAACTTATTGGGGGTGGGTTCCCCAAGCTTACACCAGTTCCAATTAAAAATCTGGATTATATTACATAAAATAAATGTAGTGTAGCTCAGTTTCTTGAGAATCTGGGCCAGCCAATCAGGCCTTTGATGGATCACTTCTGCTTGGACCTTGTTACTTAATTGTTTGCGATGCTTGCTTTATGAAAATAAAAGAAAAGAAGAAAAAATTGAGGTGGTATATGATGGAATGCAATGATTTTGATTAGCACATTCAATTCTTTTTTTAGTTATAATTTGATTATATATACAATAGGTCAAGTCCTAGGGAGCAGGATATAATTTTATTAACGATATTTTTTCACGCACTGACAAAAGTGAGAATACAAACCTCACATAGAGATAATGTAAGAGTGTCCATTAGATGGGATGGATTGAATTTAAGATATTTTCAATCTAATATATTCATTAAAATAGTAGGTTGAATTGGGTTCAACCTGTAGATCCAACATACAAAAAAAAAATCACTTATTAAAATAAATGTTGAAATATGAAATAAAAAATTCATTATACATAATTACTTTTAACTAAATTAACATAAGTCAAAAAAAAAAACATAAGTCCCAAATAAGCATACATAATTCTTAACAAACATAAAAAGTCTCAAAAAATATAAATAATATAGACCATTACTTGTTGCAATGACGTGCCGTGCAACGTGTGTGCCGAAGGATGGACTGTTGGCTGTTGTAATGGGATGACATGGGTCGTGACCTATTACAACGGGGCTGGGGCTTCGTCGTTGCATGAAGAAAGATGGTGGAGACTTGGAGGGATTAGAAATTTGGGGTTAGGTGCATTTTAGTCTAGAACCAAAGGAGAAAAAAAATTATGGGAGATGACTAAGTGGAACGATGTCATTTCACTTAGTCTTCTTTTCTTTTTTTGGTTTTATTAGGTCATTTAGCCACAATTTCTAAAAAAAAAAATGCAACTAAATAACTTTTATTAAAAAAAAAAGAAGAAAAACTTAGGTGGATAGGTTTGTGTGGGTTGAAATTTTCTCAACCCACTTCTCAACTCATACCTTATAGGTTGAAGTATTTTTCAAACCAATTCAACTTGTATTTTTTTAGTTAGATTAGGTCAATGAATAAAAAAACAAGAGAAAGATGGAAAGTGAATAGTGATGATTAGATTTGTGTGAGATTTGTAAGAGAAAAAGTTAATATAATTAGGTATTGTCTAATATGCACCTTCAATGTGCATGAAGCATTGAGGTCAATGAATCCAAACAAAAACAAGACAAAAAGATGGAAAGTGAATAGTGATGATTAGATTTGTGTGAGATTTGTAAGAGAAAAAGTTAATATAATTAGGTATTATCTAATATGCACCTTCATATGAAGGGTGCATGAATGCACTTAAATATTAGCAATTGATTTTGCCCTAAAACACAAATAATTCCAAACAATGACTAACAACTTGCATGACAACTAAACTTGTAAAATTGAAAATAACATATTGGCCCTAAACAGTTCTCTGAATTATGTTTAAGTAATTGCAAAAAAAAATGTTGTATATATTGTTAAGTTTCATCAGATACTATGTTGACGCCGACGCCATGGTGAATTTCATCCGCATTGTTAAGGTGCTCCAATATTTGAAGAAAGCATGATAAAAAGTGAACTACTCAAAGTCACAATACTTACTGCAACCTTGCTATTGGTCTTGTTACAAAATTCCAGCCTCAAGGAAGAGAACAAAAGAAACGAGAAACATAAAAAAAACAGCAAAGATATTATTCTATAATTTCTAACAAATATGAATAGAATAGCTACAATAGATTAAATGCTTGAGATTTCAAGTTTGAAAAGACATGCATTTTTTATAGATATATATATAAAAAAAGCTATCAATCAAATCAATCATGGAGTGACACACGGGTGACGCAAACTTCACTCATTCAAACTTTAATTTGATTTCGGGTCAATTCAAATTTTTATAAAATTAAGATTAAAAAAATAAAATCAACCAACCCCGAACTAATCAAATGAAGTAGGGATTCGGTTCGATTTTATTAATCTCATAATTTTTTTGGGTCGGTTTAATGATTCAAATTATTTTAAATAAATTATTATTTAATAAAGGAATAAATTTTTGTGATAAAGCCTTGACGCGACCTTCACTCATTCAAACTTTAATGTGATTAACAGTCGCGACGATGTTAATTCAAATTTTTTATAAAAAAATAAAAATTAAATCTTTTCTTTAAATAAAATCAATCAACTCACACTTATTTTCTATTAATTACATGACTTTGCACCCGAGGCACGTAGGCGAATTTTTATTTCAAACAAATTTTAAATTTTTTTTCTATTTTTTCATTTTTTAATAAAAAGAGGTAAAACAAATATATGTAAGGGTTTTTGCATAACTGGGTAGTCGTTTTTTGGTCGATGTATTTGGGTGGGGGTTGGTCGGGTTGTGAACATGTTTCATTTTAATCAATTTTTCTTAAATTAATAAAAAGTGGCGACTCTTAACAAATTTATTTTGTTTCGCCGCTCCCATCGATTTCGGTCGAATTATGTTTAAGTAATTGCAATAAAAATGTTGTATATATTGTTAAGTCATCGGATACTAGTTGACGCCGACGCCATGGTGAAACCCATTGTTAGGTGCTCCGAAGAAAGCATATAAAAAGCGGTTCAAAGTCACAATCGGTTTCAACCTTGCTATTGGTCTTGTTACAGAATTCCAGCCTCAAGGAAGAGAACCGAGAAACATAAAAAAAAACACCAAAGATATTATTCTATAATTTCTAACAAATATGAATAGAATAGCTACAATAGATTAAATGCTTGAGATTTCAAGTTTGAAAAGACATCCATTTTATAGAGCTATCACCGAATCATAGTGATAGTTGAAACCAAACAAAGAGATAGCACGGTACCTTCATAATTGTGGGATGACTTGTAACATCCCGAAAAAACATATTCAATTTTTACATGTGTACAAAGGTAACATATGACTTATTTGATATGTTAGTGAAATTTTGTGATAAACTGAGTTAATTTATACACTTTATTACAGCACAGAATGTGATAAATTACTTAAAATGACTCAGAAAATAACATAAGCTACTATTTGAAAGGAAACAGATATGAATAATTTATTTCTAGGTCACAAATAAGTTAAGTAAGATGTGATTAAAGTTTAAAAATTTTTGAAGTTAATTTGATATTTTTGGGCATACTGGTTGTGCATTTTAATACTAGATTGACTCTTACCAGATCTGAAAATATAAGATAAAGGTGAAACAATATTTTTAATGAATCTTAAGATTTATTTCAAATATATTGAAAGTTAGAAAACTGGATTTGGTGGAATCTAAGTGTTTATAACAGATCAGGTTTTGGTACCACATTAGTGGTAGGCTTATAAGAAGTCAATTTGGTCATTGTTTCTCCAATCTTTCCCGTGGTAGAGAGCAAAACAAAGAAGAGAAAGTGAGAAAAGAAGGAAACCAAGGGAAGAAAGGAGAGAAAGAAGAGAGGAGAAGAAGGAAAGCTATAGGATCAAGATCAAAACTTAAAGGAAGATTCAAGAGCAAGTTTAAGGCTTCAAGATCTTATCCAAGCAAGAGGTAGGTGGTGATTTCTAACCTCGTTCTTCATATTTTTCATGCTTGGGAGCTAGGTCTTTAGATGGAGAAGATGAGTTTTAAAGGGTGGCAATTAGTTTTCCTTGTTAGATTATTGCTTTCATTGATTGAAACTAGTTATTTCAACTTAATGAGATCAAGATAGTTAGTTTTATCCATAGATAAAACTAGTTAGTTCTTGAATTTGGAACCTAGGTTTTGAAAAACTAAGTATGTGAATTTTGGCGTTTGATCCAATTTAAGAGAATTAATATGTTGTAATAGAGTTACAATATGTTTAGAAGATGTTGGTGAAGCTAGAAATCACCTAGGAATCAATTTTTGATGATTAGAAGCTAAGATAGATTTAATGGAACAGTGCATAGTTTCTGCAGAATTCTGCAGAATCTGAGTTCTACTAGGCACAATGCAGCGTGGACCGAGACATGAAACATGCCGCGGCGTGGGGCAGTTTTCTGTCCAGAAATTGCACCCGAGAGTTGAGTGTCGCGGCGTGCATAGTTTTATGCCGCAACATGAGACCCTGAAGCTCCAAAATGTCATTTTTTGGATGTTTTGAGTTCTCTAATAGAATCCTTTGTTTAGGCCTCTTTAAGCATGTTAAGGCATTAGAGAGGTTATTTCTTGGAAAGAATGACATAGTGGCATACAAGGGAAGATAAAAGAAAAGTGAGTACATCCATTGGACATGGATTACCATAGACCAAGAGTTTAGTTTCTTAAGCAACCTAAAGTTGCACAGATGTCACAAGAAAGGTGATAAGAGAGTTAAGAAGCTAGATGACAAAAGTTGAGTGCCATAGACCCTAGTTGGCAAGGATGAATGGCATAGTGCGTGAAAGCTCTTCAAGAGTGAAGTAGAATTAGTAATGCAAAGATAGTAGTGTACTAAGTCTAGTTAGCATTGATTATATGTCATAGTGCATGAATTACTCTCACAGAGAAGAGGTAGAGTTAGGAATGCAAAGATAAGCTTAGTATAGAGTTATGTGGTGGTTATGTTAGAGTTATGACATAACTCCGCATTTTCACACACATCACTTTGCATGAAGACTTGCTATTCATAGAGTTCAGATTATGGAGGCATCCACTTAGTTTTTGGTGGCGATATCCACCCAGTTTATGGTAGACTACTTGGTAGCTATTTGGTAGGTTAAGGAGGATATGTGTTATGATAACAGATTTCCTTCCTACTTTGTAGGTTATAGGGGGTTACATGTTATTATGGCAGACTACCACCCTGCCCAGGGCAATAGTTAAGTTTCATGATATTGCACCTACACCACCATACACTTTTCTTTGAACATAAACATACCTCATTTCATCATTTCATTATTTATTACTTCTTTGGTTTGGAATTGTATTCTTGTGGTGTGTGTTTTATTATTGTGTTGTGCCTTCGGTGACAGCAGTATGAGCGGTTGTCTGGTCAATGATTTCATATGATTGTATGAGCGGTTATTTACTATCATCGTGGTTTCGATTATGAGAACAAGAGTATAGTTTGTTTAAAAACGTTACATAGAGAGGAAGTTTGTAATTATTTCTTATGCAGGAAGTATTAGTCTGTTTATTAGTTTCAGTGTGGTTTATTCTTTATGAAAGTTTAAACTACTGATTTGGGTTACTTATATTGAGAAATATGATTTCTCACCCTGTTTGTTGCCATATAAATCTAGGTGGACGTTCATCTAAGGGTAAGAAGAAAAAGTATGAAGACTAGGATAATTTTTATGCTTAGTTTTTAAGCTTGTATTTAGTTATGTTGCTTTTAGTTAAACATAAAAGTTTATGTATACTATGAGCTCTTTTGAGGCAATGTTATAAGTATAATTTTTAGTTTTTTGCAAGGCTCTCCATTATTATTTGTTTAAATGATATGAAATAGTATGATGTTTAAGTTAGAAGTAGCATAGCTAATACTGTATATCTTGGTATACGTATGGTATATTTGGTTGTCGGTATTAGGGTCTTACATTATGGTATCAGAGCAGTTCATCCTGTTGAGCCGAGGTATGGACTGACTAGGTTTAGACACGTTTAGTGTTTTTCCACTAAGTGTTATGTATTTCTTGTCTCATATGTTAAATGTGATGCTAGAATTGCATGTTTTGCTTTAAGTTAGTTGTTATTAGCAACTTTTGCACGGTTACATGATATTGAGACTGCAGCTCAATATATATTGTTTCTGTGGGTACAAGAAACTATGGCTATGGCACTAAAGAAACGAACCAGAGAAACAGGGAACTCAGCTCCAGAGAATCCAAATATGGCCGAAGCAGTGATGGCTATGGCCAATGTTATGACAAGGATGCTTGAGAGCATGGAAGCCAATCCACCTCACCAACCTCAGCCAATACAAGAGGTATAAGTCGGGAGGAATCAGAACTTCCAGGACTTAGCAGTGTTTAGACAGATGAACCCTCCACCTTTTGATGGTGAATATGACCTAGTAAAAGCTGAAGGATGGTTGAATGAGATAGAAAAGATTTTTCATCTTATGGTCTGTGCAGATGAGCAGAAAGTCTCTTTTGTCTCTTTTATGTTAAAGGGAGAAGCAGAGAATTGGTGAAAAAGTACCACAAGATTAATGGCAGTGGCTGAAGCTCAGTTGACCTGGGAAATGTTTAGGACGACTTTCTTAGAAAAGTATTTTCCACAAACCTTGTGTGATGCGAAAGAGGTGGAATTTATGAGGTTAGTATGAATGCTTATGTCTTGAAGCATATCAAATGGAGTTTTTGATGATAACAAAGTTAAGATGAAGACTAAGACTAAAAGAAGAAGACCAAGATCAAAAGAGGTATATTAGATATAGGTCTTAGAACATCAATGTGAAATGCTCTCAAGGTATCTCAATTATATTCAAATAGTTTTTTAAAGATCTCTTAAATCAACTTGTTTTTTCAAAGTTCATATTTTAAAGAAATGTTGATTTCAATCTTGGATTATGTTAAACATTTGTAAATCTTGTTTAGTCCAAGTTCCCCAATGTTAAAAATGGCTTGGAGACTTAATTGAGCTTGAAAAATATGTTCAAAGGACAAGGTAATCAATTACACATATGTTGTAATCGATTACAACCTAAACAGAGAGATGGTAATTGATTATATTGAGCATGTAATCGATTACAAGCATGGCAGAAGCCTTGTAACCGATTACACTAAGTGCGGTAATCGATTACAAGTCTGACAGAGGCCATGTAATAGATTACACAAGGCTGGTAATCGATTACATCCTGCCTAGAAAGTCAAGAACATGTTCATACAACCATGTAATCGATTACTAAGAGTGTGTAATCGATTACCAGCATTCTGATAGTGCCCAATGGTTATATTTGATACATTTAATGCTGCCCATTAAAGCCCCCAACGACTCTATTGATCTAAAAACTTATAAATAAACATCTTGAGGCATCATTTGTGGCTAACCAACAATTGAGAAATATCTTTCAATCACTCTAATACGTGAATCATCATTAAATCAATTGTGCTTTATTTTTGTACGTATTTGAGATATTCTTGAAGATCATCATAGGCCTTCAATTTGTGTAATCTACTCTTGTGAAAGTTTCATCTTATATACACTTTGATTCTTTGTGAAGAGGGTGAAGTATCCCTCTAGAGAAAAAAGAGTGAGGTATCTCTCAAAGATTGTAAAGGGTGAGATATCCCTTATTGTAAAGAAGTTGAGGTATCTTTCAAAGGTTGTAAAGAATGTGAGGTATCCCTCTAGTGAAAAGGGTGAGGTATCCCTATTTTGAGGCTCATGCACAAAGGGTGATGTATCCCAAGGTGTGGTGAGTGCTCTATTGTGTAAAGGTCAAGCACCTGCTCAAGCTTGAAGTTTAGTGGAAAATCTCGAGTGGTTTGCTTGAGGATTGGATGAAGGTCACAATGGGTGGCTGAACTAGGATAAATCATTGTGTTTGTTCTTGTCAACTCTATCTCTTTACTTTGTACTTTAATTATATATGCTTGTGTTGAGTTTGATATCTAGCTTTGCTTGAATACTTTCTATTTTGGGTTGTTTATTTGTAAGTGATTCATTCGATCGCATTTATCTATTCATTTCAATTAAACAATTGCTTCAACGAATATTTGATAAACAAGTGTTTTGCAAAAGATTTGCGGAAATATTTCATAAACTCAATTCACTCCCCTCTTGAGTTTGAGACCACTTGGTAACAGTTAGAAAATGGAGGCTTGTTAGTGGGCTAGTACGAGGCCAAGTTTGAACAGTTGTCAAAGTTTTCTTATCATTTCAGACATAACCCAAATGAGAACTGGAGATGTGTGAAATTCGAGTCTGGTCTAAGAGCTGATATCAAGGATGCTATAGAGCCCTTAGAGATCAGAGATTTTTCTTCTTTGGTCAACAAGTGCCGGATCATAGAGAAACATGTTAGGAGACCTACAGTGGACCAAGAATCCTAAGGTTCCCAAAAAAGGAAGAACAGTGATCAGAAATTCACAAAGGGTGATAAAGGTAAACCAGATCAAGTGGAGTCAAAAAGGGTTCAATGCCCT
Organism: Ormosia emarginata; assembly: GCA_029884605.1. Classification (NCBI taxonomy): domain Eukaryota; kingdom Viridiplantae; phylum Streptophyta; class Magnoliopsida; order Fabales; family Fabaceae; genus Ormosia; species Ormosia emarginata. The sequence goes on from JAQQTP010000072.1 coordinate 30,346,686, forward strand.
AAATGTGGAAGGCAGCATGGAGATAAACCTTGCTTGGCAAGGCAATCTGTATGTTACAAGTGTGGGCAGTCAGGGCATTTTGTCAAAGAATGTCTGAAAAGGGAAGAAGTATAGTAAGATAGTAGACTTTTTGCTCAGGGAAGGGTTTACATCGTGCAAGGCAAGGTGACGACGCAACCTTCAGGTTCAGAGAAAGGTAAGGGTATGATTTTGTTTCTTTAAGGTTTGGTTATGCTTGTTTTGAAATGTAAGTTGTATATGACTTCTTGCATGAGGTAAACTAAATTTTGGGGACAAAATTTTAAAAAAGAGGGGAGAAATGTAAGATCCTAGAAAAATATATTCAACTTTTACATGTGTATAAAGGTAACATATGACTTGTTTGATATGTTAGTGAAGTTTTGTGATAAACTGAGTTAGTTTAGACATTTTGCTGCAACATAAAATGTGGTGAATGACCTAAAATGACTCAAAAAATAGCATAAATTGCTATTTGAAAGGAAACAGATATGGATAATTTGTTTCTAGGTCACAAATAAGTTAAGTAAGATGTGGTTAAAGTTTGAAAATTTTTGGAGTTAATTTAGTATTTTTAAGTATACTGGTTGTGCATTTTAATACCGGATTGACTCCCAGCAGATATGGAAATATAAGATAAAGGTGAAGCAGGATTTTTAATGAATCTTAGGATTTATTTCAAATTTATTAAAAGTTAAAAAACTGGATTCGATGGAATCTAAGTGTTTATAGCAGATCGAGTTTTGGTACCACATTAGTGGTAGACTTATAAGAAGCCAATTTGGTCATTGTTTCTCTAATCTTTCCCACGGCAGAGAGTAAAACAGAGGAGAGAAAGTGAGAAAAGAAGGAAACCAAGGGAAGAAAGGAGAGAAAGAAGAGAGGAAAAGAAGGAAAGCTATAGGATCAAGATCAAAACTTGAAGAAAGATTTAAGAGCAAGTTCAAGCCTTCAAGATCTTCATCCAAGCAAGAGGTAGGGGGTGATTTCTAACCTTATTCTTCATCTTTTTCATGCTTGGGAGTTAGGTCTTTAGATGGAGAAGATGAGTTTTAAAGGGTGGCAATTAGTTTTCCTTGTTAAATTTTTGCTTTCATTGATTGAAACTAGTTGTTTCAACTTAATGAGATCAAGATAGTTGGTTTTATCTATAGATAAAACTAGTTTGTTCTTGAATTTGGAACCTAGGTTTTAAAGAACTAAGTATGTGAATTTTGATGTTTGATCTAATTTACGAGAATTAATATGTTGTAATAGAGTTACAATATGTTTAGAAGATATTGGTGAAGCTAGAAATCACTTAGGAATCATTTTTTGATAATCGGAAGCTAAGATAGATTTAATGGAACAATACATAGTTTCTACAGAATTCTGCATAATCTGAGTTCTACTGGGCATGCCACGATGTGGACCGAGGCGTGAAATATGCCGCGGCGTAGGGCAGTTTTCTGTCGAGAAATTGCACCCAAGAGTTGAGTGTCGCGGCGTGCATAGTTTTGTGTCGCGATGTGAGACTCTGAAGCTCCAAAATGTCATTTTTGGATGTTTTGAGTTTTCTAGTTGATAGAATCCTTTGTTTAAGCCTCTTTAAGCATGTTAAGGCATTAGAGAAGTTATTTCTTGGAAAGAAGGACATAGTGGCATACAAGGGAAGATAAAAGAAAAGTGAGTACATCCATTGGACATGGATTACCATAGACCAAGAGTTTAGTTTCTTGAGCAACCTAAAGTTGCACAGATGTCACAAGAGAGGTGATAAGAGAGTTAAGAAGCTAGATGACAAAAGTTGAGTGTCATAGACCCTAGTTGGCAAGGGTGAATGCCACAGTGCGTGAAAACTCTTCAAGAGTGAAGTAGAGTTAGTAATGCAAAGATAGTAATGTACTAAGTCTAGTTGGCATTAATTATATGCCGTAGTATATGAATTACTCTCACAGAGAAGAGGTAGAGTTAGGAATGCAAATATATGCTTAGCATAGAGTTATGTGGTGGTTATGTTAGAGTTAGGATATAACTCCACATTTTCACACATATCACTTTGCACGAAGACTTGTTATTCCTAGAGTTCAGATAGTGGAAGCATCCACTCAGTTTTTGGTGGCGATATCCACCCAGTTTATGGTAGACTACTTGGTAGCTACTTAGTAGGTTAAGGAGGATACGTGTTATGATAATAGATTTCCTTCCTACTTTGTAAGTTATAGGGGGTTACACGCTATTATAGAAGACTACCTCCCTACCTAGGGGAATAGTTAAGTTTCATGACATTACACCTATACCATGATACACTTTTCTTTGAACATAAACATACCTCATTTCATTATTTTATTATTTATTACTTGTTTGGTTTGGAGTTGTATTCTTGTGGTGTATGTTTTATTATTGTATTGTGCCTTCGGTGACAATTGTATGAGCAGTTGTCTAGTTGATGATTTCATATGATTGTATGAGCGGTTGTTTGATATCATCGTGGTTTCGGTTATGAGAATAGGAGTATAGTTTGCTTAGAAACGTTACATAGAGAGAAAGTTTGTAATTGTTTCTTATGTAGGAAGTATTAGTCTAATTATTAGTTTCAGTGTGGTTTATTCTTTGTGAAAGTTTAAACTACTAGTTTTGGTTACTTATACTGAGAAATGTGATTTCTCACCCCGTTTGTTGCCATGTAAATTTAGGTGGAAGTTCATCTAAGGGCAAGAAGAAAAAGTATGAAGACTGGGATAGTTTTTTTGCTTAGTTTTTAAGCTTGTATTTATTTATGTTGCATTTAGTTAAACGTAAAAGTTTATGTATACTATGAGCTCTTTTGAGGCAATGTTATAATTATAACTTTTAGTTTTTTGCAAGGCTCTCCATTATTATTTGTTTAAATGATATGAAATAGTATGATGTTTAAGTTAGAAGTAGCATAGTTAATACTATATATCTTGGTATACGCATGGTATACTCAGTTGTCAGTATTAGGGTGTTACATGGCCGAATAAGCCCTCTAAAAACCATTGATCTTCACTTCAGAATCCTTGATGATCCACCTCGCCATCCTCTCAACCAAGTGCTCTCATATTCCTAAAAACGAACATATGTAGAAACGCATAACTTGGAACTTATCAATTCAGAAATCGTGAATGGAGGCAAGCTCGTTAGCATCAATGATTTCTCCGCCAAACTTCCTGATTTCGTTGCACATATGCTTGACTCTCTGCCACTTCAATTTGCCATGCCAAGCCATAGCATAGGCCTTGAACTTCTCACCTTTGTCTGAAATGACGTTGTCAGGAACCTCGCTAGATACGTCATGGTATTAGTTGGCAGCAACGTCGTTGTCCTCATCTTCCTCTGCATCGGAGACAACATGGAGGGTTGAGGTCGGGGACTTGAACCAAACTCCAAATCGGTTAGCAAGGATGGACAAGTGTCGTCCAATTGGCTTTCTCTGAGGGATTGAGACAAAAATAATAATATAGTTTTGTGGTTGATTTTTAAATAACTTAAACTATAAAAAAAAAAACCCAACATTACTTCTAATAGAAAGTCATTTACAAGATACATCAATGCACCCTAACTATGTAAGGTGCATAGTTGCATCCGCCAATGTAACTAACATATTAAGCTGTTTCTAAAAAATAGCTTTTATAATGCAACGACTCATAACATTTTTTTATTTAATTTTTGGGAAATATCAAATTATGCTTTAAGCAAAAGCTTATTTTAGAAGTACATATCCAATTTTGGACAAAGGGAATTGGAAGTATGAAATAGAGAGCTTTAGACTTCTAGTTTTGAAGGCTTTGTCCCCCCTCTCACTTCTTTGTTACCTTAGCTAAGATTTGTAAGGGGGACTTTGCCTTATTTCTTAATCGGAGGTGTTTAACATACTACATAGAGGTTTTGGAGTATGGATATTCTAGATAAAAAAAATTGATCATAATAGGTAACAACCAATACATTTATATTTTTGTATTATATTTTAACAATGTGCTATTTATTTTTTAAAGCCTAAGTTTTTGGTTATTACTAATTGGTCCCTCAATGATAACCACTACCACGTACTGTGCACTGCACCTCCACCTTCTGCCTACCTTCCACCCATCTCAGTCGCAAGGGACCAATTCACACAAGGACAAGGTGTTACTAGTGGAGTAAGGGTGGCTTATGTGGATCAGCGCGATAGAGTAGCTTGGTGGAGTGGTGCGGTTTGGAAGAATGGTGCGAGGGTGAGGTGCATGCAGTGACTCAGAATCCTATGGGTCATGAAATTAGGACTCTGGGTGGGTTATGGTTTCAAGTGGCGACACTGGATTTCAATGGTTTTGATTTTAATTTTTCAGTGGATTACCCCAAAATTATTTTTTTAAAAATGATGAAGTCGACATTTGCAATGTAGAAATGAGGAATAAAAAAATTAAGAAAACCAAAATGAAATATTCAAAATTAAAATGAAAAATCAAGACAACATTCAAAACTTGGGAAATTTTTTAAAATTAAAAAAAATCCAAAAGCAAAATAAAAAACTTAGACGACAATTTAAATGTCTAAAATTAAAATAGAACTAGTGTAGAAGCACCATGCTATATATTTTATGGATCTTTTCATATAAGATTATTCGAGTTTTCTATAAGTTTTGCAGACGTCCATTTTTTGATTTATGAGTTGTCACATGTATCCAATATAGCATCTGTAAGTATAAACTACACACTTCTTCACACGTCAGCCAATGTAGTTTCTTTATATATATAAACCAATGAGAAGGAGAACCAAGGGCTGTAAACCAATGGGAAGGGAATGAGCTTGTGTTAGCACAATGGTTCCCTTCCTTGAATATGTGTTGCATTTAAGTAGTTTTTTTGAAATGATAGAAACAAAACAAACAGATTTATTGATGGATTTAATTTGAATGCATTAACAGTTTCATTCAATTATGTATTATCACGTCATTAAAAATATTTATCTCTTACAATAACTATTTTAAAAGTCATACATGTGATAATGAATGATTAATTGATGGTGTAAAAAATTTTACACTAATAATGCATTAAATTTAAACTATTTATTTATTTGTTTGTTTGATTTTACTTTGTTCACTATTCTATAATGCCTCAAAGTTATTTTAAATAGAATCACAAAATGCTATTTTGCAAATCCTTAATAATAATTTTAGGGGTCATTTTGCAAGTCCTCAATAATATTTTCCATAACATAAAAGACTTATTTTTCATTTTGTAATTGTATCTTTAGTAACTTGTGTAACATTCTAAAAAGTATCTCTTAAAAAGTAAAATTAATGCAATTTAACTTGTTTAGTAATTTTTGAGGATTGCACTGTAAAATTATTTTGTTTATTCCATAGTCATATTTGATCATTTTGAGTGATTTCTTTCGCGTCGGGAAAATAAAAATTTTAGTAGGAAAAACTTTATGTAATTTAATTTTTACCGTTAGGTAATTATTTTACGTACTCTGATTTGATATTTGTGCATTTTCTAATTTTTGTGATTTTTGTGGATGATTATGAATTTTTTTGACTGTATGTGGGCCCAGGTGACCTTACGTGGGCCTAGGTAGGTCCCGCAAAGCAAAAATTTTTCTACGCATAAAAAAATTTATACTGTTTAGATGGAGACAGGGGATCTTACTAAACCTGAATCCGGAAACAGTTTTAGAAATTTTCTTGTACTGTGTTTTGTACTGTATTTAATTTATCAGACGATAAAAATACAGTAAATATAATCTTTCGTGGGGTTTTAGCAGATAAAAATATAAATTAAATTGCTTAAGTCAACCTTGGTGGTTTGGATATCCACCATTGATTTAATTAATGATAGAGACTTGATCTTGATTTAATTAACGGTGGAGATTTGATCTTAAAAGTGAATAAGATCATTTATAAGTTAGATGAAGATTAAATCAAGGGTAGAGATTTGGTCATATAAAGTGATTTATACCATTTTATGAACCATTGGATTTAGAAGTAATCAAGGGTGGAGATTTGGTCTTGTAAAGTAACAAGGAATTTATGACCATTGGATGAAGATTTAATCAATGGTGAAAATTTAGTCTTAAAAAGTGACAAAGACTAATTATAACCCTTGGATTAAAAGTTTGAAGGAGCAATCTTGACCATTAATTTTTGGAGACACATCCAATGACTAAATTTAAAGGAGAAAGATCCAACTACTAGATTAAGTCTTTCTAATCTAAAGCTACACCTAAAGCTACATTAATCCAAATCATTGAATTAATCAATGGTTTAGAATGCTTCAAATAATGGCTTGAAAAGATGACAACTTTGAAGAAGCAAGGAAGAGGGGGGACAGTTTTGCATGTTTTTGGAACTAAAGGAAAAGTTTCAATGCATTAATTGATCTTTATGTCGTTGTTAGATAATCTTGATCAATTTGCATCATTATTGAACTCTTTGAAGAAGCATGGAGGGGGCTACGGTTTTGGGCTGCATTTAGAGACAAAAGTGACATTTGAAGACCATATTGATCACCTTTGGTCATTATTGACCATACTTCATTCTTGAAACTTTCTTTAAGAAAGCTCTTAGAAAATTTTTCTCCTTCTCCTTCTAGCAAGCTCACGGCCAAGCACCATTGATGTGGCTTCCATCACTCTTTAATTTCATCCAACCTAGTTTCTTGAATCCTTACCTTATTCTAAAAACAACTTTCATGTTGAAGGTTTCTTCAAAATCCAACATCTAGTACTTCAAAATCCAAGCTTCAAGATTCTAAAAAAAGGTAAATTTCATATTTCTTCTTCTAATCTTCTAGTTTTGATTTTCTCCATGATTGAACCATGGTTTACCTATTTCTACACTTGTTATTGATTTTAACATTTGTTTGTAATTTTTTTTTAGGAATTTTCCATGGAGATCCATGAAATTGGTGGAAGGAAAACTAAGTGTTTTCACTTCATCCTTTGTCTTAACCAAATCTAAGAAGCTTTTCTCTCACAAAAATAAAAAATTCCATCTTTGTTCTTCAAGAGATACCATTCGGTCAAGACCCCTAAAACCACTCTCCAATCTCTTTTATTTTCATCCAACCATAGATCTTGAATCTACATGATATTCTAAACAACTTTCATGTTGGAGATTTTCTCTAAATCATTCATCTTCATGGAGTTTCTTCAAGATCAAAGTTATTGGGTTTTTGAGGTGAAGTATAAAGAAACTTCATTTCTTCTCTCATTTTCATGATCTAAACCATGTTTGATCCATGGTTTTCTTAATCAAGCTTAGTATACTAATTTTTATGTATTTTGTTTTGCATTTGAGAGCCTTGGTGGTGAAGGACTTGGAAAAAGAAGCAAAACAAAGGAGTTTTGAGGATCTTCAAGAGGTAAGAGGAGATCATCTCACCTAGTATGGTGGTGAGAGATGGTTTATATTTGATGGATGGTGAATCCATGTGAGGATTCCTATCCATGGTCATGTAATAATTTATTTGTGTTTATGAGCTTTGATTATTTGCTTTTATGCTTGATATGCTTTGCATGAGTTTATGACTTTGATGGTATGCTTATACTATGCATGATTTATTGCTTTGATTATGGATGCTTATAATATATATTTGAATATGTATGTATATTGCCATGATTTGATGATGGAAAGAAAATTAATTTTTGACTCCAATGGCCAAAGAATGAATATGGTTTTGGCACCCAAGGTTAGGGTTCCATGTTGAAATTTTTCAAGAACAAGGGAATTAATTTTTGATCCCTAGAACATAGTGAATTTTGGCCAAGACACCTCAAGATAGGTGTTCACAAAATTAATATTTTCTTGAATAATGAAAATGGATGTTTAGAAAAGTAAGGAAAATAAACAAAGAGTTTATTTTTCAAAAAAGTACATGAATACGATTTTAGAAGGATTTTTATTGATTTATTTTTGTAAAAAGTTTTAAGTGTTTTACTAAACATGAGATTTAAATGAAAATAGCAATGATAATTTTAAGAATTTTCAAAGAAAGTGAAAAAGGATTTGTAAAGAAAGTAAAAATAAATTTGAACAAATGGGTTTGGTTTTTATGACCATTGGTATTTCGGTTTTGAAAACAAAGAATTTTTAATGGTTTTGTTTGTGTAAAACCATATCAATTTAGAAGAAAAATATTTGATGGCTTCAATGGTTGAAGACTCTACGATTTTTGGAGGTTGGAATAATTTTGGTTTTATGAAACAAAGTAATTTTTAAGTGGAAACAAAATGTTTGAACAAAATGTTTTAGTATAAGGATTTTGGAAAGGGAATCAAAGTATTTTATCATTTGAGAAATGAACTTTCATATGAAAATGAAAAAGAAAAGTTGCAAGAAGTTTGAATCTTAATTTGTTTTGAAAAGAATTGATTTTAATTGATTTGGGAAAAATGGAGAATATAATGGTGTTTTAAAAATTTCTTAACATTATAACTTATTTTCAAGTTTTGAAATACGTTAGAAAATGTTAAGTTTTGAAACGTTGATTTACATTAATGGAAAAGTGATTTTTGTGAATTATATTTTGAAAAAGAATTTCTTGAATAAAGAAGCTGTGGAAAAATATTTTCTTGAGTAAGAAAATATATTAAATTATAAGTTATATTATTTTGAGAAAAGTTAAAAGAAATTTTTAAAGGTCAAGAAATATTTTCTGTAATGAAATTGTGGTGAAAAAATTATTTATGTATCTTAAAAACGTGATTTTTAAGTTATGTGATATCGAAAAAGATTTCTATGTGATTTTAAGTACGTTGAAATATTTATACGCGATTTGAATTTACGTTTAAATATTTTACGTGATTTGAACTACTGTTGATAAATCACTACGTGATTGAATAGCGATAGAATATTTTTTTATGTGATTATGAAAATAGCGAAAAATCATTATGTGATTTGGAAAGTGTTTTAAATATTTTGAGAATGATAGAAAATGATTTACGTAACGTAAAAGAATGATTTTTAAGTTACGCGATTTTGAAACAAAGTGAAAAATACTATGCGATTTGAGAAAGCGTATGTTTTTACGCGATTGAGAAAAAGCGTTAAAAATTTGTACGTGGTTTAAAAGTGCAAATGAAGAGTTGCAACATTTTGAAAACGTAATGAGAAATATTACGAAATTTTGTAAACGTAGCTTGATTAGTGTTACGGTATTGTAAAAACGTAATAAAACGTTTTGGAATTTTAAAAATGTAACAAAAGTGTTACGGTATTGTGAAAATATAAAAGAAGTGTTATGGTATTGTGAAAACATATGATAAATGTTTTGGATTGTGAAAGCGTAACAAAAATGTTACGCGATTGTGAAAATACGGTAAAAGTGTTTTACAACTATGAAACGTAATAACATGATTTTATTTGTTGAAAGTACAATATGATTCTTGTTAACCAGTGCACCATACAATTTGTTTGTGAGAAAATGACATATTTGTCTATGATTGGATTTGGTGCATTATACATGCATTGGAATGGTCCGATGAGAATTTGGATATGGTGATTGCTAGGAGAAAACACACCTCTTGAGTGGGTGCGATATCGTAGTGTAGGTCACTTGTTGACCTTGGGGGCATCGGGGTGCGGGTTGCTTACACGGGTGGTTGGTCGCGCTTCTTCCGTAAGTTAGACCGATGCAATACACCGATGATCACGACCAGAGACACTATTCTTAATCAAGATCGATAAAGGCATCGTGTATGTGCTTAGATGTGCAAAAATTGAAATGAGAATTAAAAATTCGAGGCACGTGGTAATTAATTCGAGGCACGTGGTATGCACAGATCTTTTGATCATTTCTCGACCTGAGTTTAGCTCCATGGAGTAGGAAATCGAGTCTTGTGTACATGCATAATCGAACATTTATATCTGTGTGATATATGAATTGAGGAATATTGACTATGACAATTGTTTTGAATACTTGGATGATGATGATGATAATCATGTTGATGACATTATTATGTGATGATAATAATATTAATGGTATGATGATGATAGTTGATTAATGTTGAGTGCATTATTGGAATTCTGGTATGATATATCTGTATGATATGTTATTTGTGTTATCTACTGTCTTTGCCATGTTGGTTTTGGTGTAGGTGATCTCACCTCTTTGTTATGTTGTTTTGTTGTGTATCTTTGTTAAAATCAAATAATAGAAGGATCGAGTTGTCTTAAACATAGCAGGCAATGAATATTCGAGATGAGTGACAACAATAAGGAGTGGACATTCGGGACTCGAAGGTGTACGGTGTTGACAAAAAACGGATGTAGAAGCAGGATGTCTAATGCAATAAGATGGATCAATTAATGAGAATAAGTACGTTAAGTTTTAACGTTATTGTTATGCAACCGTGCTTTATTAAGTAGGACCGTCATGGGGTTTCTTCTTAAAAAAAAAAAGAGTATATTAGTTTTATATTTTCTTTAAATTGCAAAATATTAATTGGTATCAATATTGTATATGAATCTGTTTCAATATATGTTTTTCAGTATTACATATAAATTTCAGTAAGTTTATGTTTCAGTAAAGAAAGAAATTTTAAAACCCACTTTTTATAACTCAAACTTTGTGCGAATTTCTTTTCAGATTATGAGTCGGGAGTCAGACATGTGATACCCTAGGGAGGGTGTTACAACTTGTATACAAAGTGGAAAGTAAGGAATAACTGTCATCAATCAACTTTTAATCAAGATTAATGGTTTATAAAGCATGGAGGATTGATACTCCAAGAGTATTGAAAATGTTGCCTTCTTAGTCATCAGTCCTTTCATGTAAGAAAGTTAAACATAGAGCCAAAAAAGATTTTTTAAGGGAGGATTTTAAAATATTTATAAAAATGTGTGGAGCATTGATACTCCTTAAAAATGACCTATGATTATAGGTTACTTCTAGTTTTATACTATTTATTAGGCTTAATTATCTTTTTAGTTCATCTAAAAATAGTCATTTTTTCTTTTGATTCATCTAAACTTTTTTATCTTGTTTTGGTCTCTTTAAAATTTGAGATAACATGAAATTAGTCTCTGTCGTTATCTTATTAATGTTAAGTGTAGAAGTGGCAAATGATGCTCTACCTCAGCCTTGCCACATGTCTTAATCTCATTTTATTTATGTCATGTGTCCTTCATTCAACGGTTTGATGAGTTTACCTTGCCAAATCACAATATCCCCACTCTTAGCCCCAATCTCGTCCCCACTATTGTGTCCAATCACATACCAGATTGTTGAATCTCACGCGAGAAAGAACTGCATAGTGGATTATGCGTGTCTGAAGGATGAGGATTGTGCACGTCTGAAGGCTCAATGGAGTATTGATAATCATATATTTTGTACATTAATAAACCCTCATTTTTAGTCATTTACACTCTCTATGTACTTAATTGGTTAAGCCTGGTTATGTTTTGTAAGTTTGAATTCAAATTGGACTTAATTGATTTTTTCAGCATTATTTGGATCTTACACTGTTTCTGTATTTCTGTCATATCTTGAGTTCTAGATGTGTAAAAATTAAAATAGAACTAGTGTAGAAGCACCATGCTATATATTTTGTGGATCTTTTCATATAAGATTATTCGAATTTTCTATAAGTTTTGCAGACGTCCATTTTTTAATTTATGATTTGTCACATGCTATCCAATATAGCATCTGTAAGTATAAACTACACACTTCTTCACACGTCAACCTATATAGTTTCTTTATATATATAAACCAATGGGAAGGAGAACCAAGGGCTGTAAACCAATGGGAAGGGAATGAGCTTGTGTTAGCACAATGGTTCCCTTCCTTGAATATGTGCTGCATTTAAGTAGTATTTTTGAAATGATAGAAACAAAACAAACAGATTTATTGATGGATTTAATTTGAATGCATTAACAGTTTCATTCAATTATGTATTATCACGTCATTAAAAATATTTATCTCTTGCAATAATTATTGTAAAAGTCATACATATGATAATGAATGATTAATTGATGGTGTAAAAAATTTTACACTAATAATGCATTAAATTTAAACTATTTATTTATTTGTTTGTTTGATTTTACTTTGTTCACTATTCTATAATGCCTCAAAGTTATTTTAAATAGAATCACAAAATGCTATTTTGCAAATCCTTAATAATAATTTTAGGGGTCATTTTGCAAGTCCTCAATAATATTTTCCATAACATAAGAGACCTATTTTTCATTTTGTAATTGTATCTTTAGTAACTTGTATACAAAGTGGAAAGTAAGGAATAACTGTCATCAATCAACTTTTAATCAAGATCAATGGTTTATAAAGCATGGAGGATTGATACTCCAAGAGTATTGAAAATGTTGCCTTCTTAGTCATCAGTCCTTTCATGTAAGAAAGTTAAACATAGAGCCAAAAAAGAGGCATTTTTTAAGGGAAGATTTTAAAATATTTATAAAAATGTGTGGAGCATTGATACTCCTTAAAAATGACCTATGATTATAGTTTACTTCTAGTTTTATAATATTTATTAGGTTTAATTATCTTTTTAGTCCATCTAAAAATAGTCATTTTTTATTTTGATCCATCTAAACTTTTTTATCTTGTTTTGGTCTCTTTAAAATTTGAGATAACATGAAATTAGTCTCTGTCGTTATCTTATTAATGTTAAGTGGTGAAGTGGCAAATGACGCTCTACCTCAGCCTTGCCACATGTCTTAATCTCATTTTATTTATGTCATGTGTCCTTCATTCAACAGTTTGATGAGTCCACCTTGCCAAATCACAATATCCCCACTCTTAGCCCCAATCTCGTCCCCACTATTGTTCCCAATCACATACCAGATTGTTGAATCTCACGCGAGAACGAACTGCGTGGTGGATTATGCGTGTCTGAAGGATAAGGATTGTGCGCGTCTGAAGGCTCAATGGAGTGTTGATAATCACATATTTTGTATATTAATAAACCCTCATTTTTAGTCATTTACACTCTTCATGTACTTAATTGATTAAGCCTGATTATGTTTTGTAAGTTTGGACTCAAATTGGACTTAATTGATTTTTTCAACATTATTTGGGTCTTACACTGTTTCTGTATTTTCGTCATATCTTGAGTTCTAGATGTGTAAAAATTATGTATCTTACCTTGTAGGAAAGATAAGAGAGAGCTCTACAACTTTGATGAAGAGCTCAAAGTCTCATTCAGACATCTAATAGAGCTAATTGGGCTCGGAAGTTAGAACATGAGTTTTGTGTTTGGAATCTGAGTAGTGTACAGTAATCAGAGCATAACTCGGGCTGTAGGAACTTTCTTGAGCTGAAATTTTGATACTTGAAAGTTAAGGCTCATATCTACAACTTTCATGAGAACACAAAGCTTAAATCGGACAGTTTGGAGGTGATATTGGGTTTGGAAGTCAAAACAGAGGTACTGAAACTGGGCCTGAACAGTCTGCAGTAATTGGGTCATATCTCGGGCTGTAGGTGATGAAATGAGCTGAAATTTGGACATCTGAAAGTTAAGACCCAGATCTACAACTTTCATGAAGATGACTTTTCCATATGATGACGGAATCCATGAGTTAAGCAATGAATGATTTCAGAGACAAAAAATCTCAATAATTTTCCACTCACCAACTCACCATTTCACATTTTTCATTCATTCACCCACTCATCCACCTAATCTTAATCAGTCCCCTTGTCATTTTGTATCCCTAATCCTCTATAAAAGGTACCATTGGATGATTATTTGGTGCTCTTGGTGTTAGGCTTAGTTTTTAGAAGTTATAGTTATGCTTATTTATTGTTTTCCATTATTGTAATTTTCTCTTGCTCTAAATTAAAGCTATGTTCATCTTTCTCTTCTTCTCTCTTTCTTTCTTCTTGTCTATGAGTAACTAAATCTTCATCTTGCTTGGGTGAAAGAGTAAAGCTCTTGGTAATGAAATAAGGTTAGATTATTCTATTTCTTGTGCTTAAATGATAAATTATCAAATGGACATTATATGCGTTGTATTTTGTTTTCAATCAATTTAGAAACCTTTTTTGTATAATAGAGATCTTGATTTATTGTAGACAATAGGATTGGCACAGTGAATGCTTGAACTCATTTACAAATGTTGGTAGATAATTAAAGGAATCATAATATGATTGCATATATAATTGAACTTTGAATGTTATATTTTCCGATTGGAACCTCCGTTGTGTGTAGATTTCAATTGAGTTATAAAGAGAAATAATCTTGCCTTTAATTTATTACCAAGAGTGGATCTCCTAACCCAAGCAAGTTCTTAAATTCATTTGTGAACATCTTTTATTACTTTTGGTGTTGTGACAAATCCTCTTCTTACTTTAATTAATTTTTCTTCATCAATTCCATGTGGATCGACCTCAGACTCCCGAGAAATTTATTACTTGAGACAACCTGCACTTGAGTTTGCATCCTTTAAATCTCGCAGTCAAGTGTGTGTCTGCATGGTGTCACACAGGTATATCTTGGAATCTATTTTTGGTGGTCTTTGTCAGAGATTATGGCTTTTAGGTTTAGGGATTTTACTTTGTTTTTGTATACAATAATCAATTCATGTAAAGACCAAAAGATTAGGGTTGTATTTTACTTGGTTTTGAATAGAATATTTGATTCATGTGGTCCTTGTCTCTGTTTTTGTGGATGCTGCAAATGTAATCCTTGTCCTTGCATTGTCTATGCTTTGGTGGATGCTGCAAATGCCCATTTTCTAAATTTTTTTACTAAATATATGCAATTTCCTTTTTTTTTACCTTTTTTAATTGCTTTCATTAACTGTGTGCACATGTAGGATGTCATTTACTATAATTATTCATCATAAGGGGTCATTTGTGAATGAACCCCCACTGACTTATAAAGGGAGAATGTAACTGCAACTGTTAATCAAGACATAGACAAATGATCCTATTTTGAGGTGATGAGATTAGTTAAAGAGCTAGGGTATGATGACATTTCTGGGATATGGTAGAAATTACCTGGTTTGAGCTTTGATGATGGGTTAAGACAGATTTTGTTGGACAACGATGCCTTAGAGATGAGTAATTATGCAATGCAAAATAAGTATGAGGTGGATTTATATGTAAAACACATAGTTTCACAACATATAATTACTGAAGAATTGGGGTTTGAATAGTAAAACACTGCTAATGCAGGGTGTTCAAATAAGGAAAATGTTGAGGGTGAGGCTCAAGGCGCAGGTGAGGACTAGGGAGAAGGTGATGAGCTGGGAAATGTGGGTAAGGGTGATGGGGTGCAACACATGGGTGAGGCTGATGGGTCAGAAAGTGATAGCAGTGATGATAGTGTAGTTAATATACACTTTGATGACAATGAAAAGGAAAGGGGCTTGGGACTAAATGCTGAGTTTGAAGTGGATCAGGGAAGGGCTAAGAAACCAGGACCAAGTAGGAGATTTAAGAAGAAGACAGCAACTGGGTCCAAGGCTTGGGTGTCCCCAAGAAAGAAACAAATGAAACAAAATGAGGCTAGTGGTTTAGGGAGTGGGGTAGCAAGACCAAGTGAGGGTGAGGACGGTGATAATGATGATGGGTTGGGTGTTGGAAATGATGATGGGTTGGGTGTTGAAAATGATTCTGGGGTGGGTGTTGGAAATGATGGTGGTGAGACAAGTAAGAGTGATCCAGAATTTTTTATACATGCAAATGTTGATGCAATTTATGATATTTATGAAAAATACTCTAGTGAAGAATTGGATATTGATTTAGCATCAGGGTCTGACTTACAGAACAGACCAACATATCCTAAGTATAAGAAAGAATATATGTGCAAGGATTTTGAATTCAAGCTTGACATGGAGTTTACTTCCTTGAAAAAATTCAAGAAAACTATTTTGGAACACTCTGTGTTGAATTGGAGATCTGTGAAATTTCATAAGAATGATGCAGGCATGTGTAGGGTCGTATACAAAGGGAAATGTGGGTTTGTGGTGTTGGCTAGTAGAGTGGCAAGGAGTCATACTATTGGGATTAATACCTTGGAGGGAAAATATACCCATAGAAGAGTTTTTTAGAATAAAAATGTCAATTCTAAATGGGTTGCCAAGGCAGTGTTGAACAAGTTTAGGAATAATAGTAAAGTGACTTTGAAAGACATAATTGATAAAAGTAAAGGGATATATACAACTAAAATTACAGCTTGGAGGGCACAAAGAGCAAAACAAATAGTTAAAGATATATTTGAAGGAGATACTAGCAAGTAATACACACTGTTATGGAGTTACAGTGCTGAATTGTTAAAGGCAAGCAGTGGAAACACTTGCAAGTTATTAATGGATAGGCTTGCGAGGGATTTGCAGCCATGGTTTAGTAGCTTTTTAATGTGCTTAGAGGGGTGCAAAAAAAGCTTTATTGCTTGATGCAAGCTATTCATAGGGGCAAATAGATGTTTTTTGAATATCAATTATGGGGAACAACTTCTGATAGTTGTGGGAAGAGACCCAAATGACTAATACTTTTCACTAGCTTTTACTGTAGTTGAAAGTGAAACTAAAGAAAGTTGTAAGTGGTTTCTTTCTCTGTTATTGGAGGAGATTGGAGATATCAGCACAAATAGATGAATCTTTATATCAAACAACAAAAGGTACTCCTATGTAATGGTTATGTATTTATGTTAGTATGCTTATATATGTACTGCTAATTCTAACTGTGTCATGTTGCATAAGGGTTGATGTCAACCTTCGAAGAGATGCTGATGAGTGTTGAAAACAAGTTTTATATTAGGCACTTGTATAATAACTTTAAGAAAAAATTTGGGGGAGGAACTTCAATGAGGGACTTAATGATGAGAGCTTCCAAGGCCATATATTTAGAAGTATGACAAGAGAAGATGCTTCAAATATAATAACTTAATACTAGTGCACATGATTGGCTAGCTGCAATCCCTAAAAATGCATAGTGTAAGCAAGTATTTTGTTTTTACCCCAAGTGTGACGTAGTGATGAATAATTTGGCCGAGGCATTCAATAGCACAATTCTGGGAGCTAGGAACAAGCCTATAATAATTATGTTTGAGTGGTTTAGGACTTATCTGATAAATAAGTTTGCTGCATTTAGAGAAAAACTTAGCAAATATCTTGGACAGAGGAATTAAGATTTGAGGTAACCCATATGATGTTCACTGAGAGTTTCATAATGGAGTTGAGAGCCCGAACTTGTTCCTGTAACTTTTGGGAGTTGGTGGAAATTTCATGTAAGTATATTGTGGCAGCCATATGTTACAAGGGAGATAACATTGAAACATGTGTATGGGTGCTACAAGAGGCAAGCATGCAAGAAATGTTATTAACAAGTCATCAGTCCAATAAATGGACAAAACAAATGGCTCACAACTGACCATGAGCCCATTTTGCTACCAAACTACAAAAGAGGACTAGACAGACCTAAGAAATTACGAAGAAGAGAGCCGGATGATGACCAAAATCCAACTAAGTTGAGGAGGACCAATACAACTTACCGATGTGGATATTGTCATAGAGATGACCACAACTTTAGGGGCTGCCCTTGTAAGCCAGTGGAGGAGGTTGAGGAAGTTGAGGTAGCTGAGGTAGTTGATACTTTCACTAATTTAGTCTTTAGCTTTATTTTAATGCAGTAAAATAACATTGCCCTAATTTTTTTTAGGGAATACAAGATAAAGGGGATTCCAACATGGCAGCGTTGAATACAAATGGAGGTGTTTAGACTAATACTGCAAGGACAACCTAACCTACTAGGGTAAATTACTAATTTTGTGTCTTGTTTTTAGTGTTATATGGTGTTGTAACTTGAGCATTTTTTTTTTACTTATTTTGACTAATATTGTTGGAGGTATTTAAAGTGATATTGTTTTTAGCTTATTTTGTGTTATATTACTAAATATGATATTGTTTGGTTGTTTAAGTGAAAGTGTTCAGACTGATATTGTTTAGTTGTCTAACTTGGGTTTTTTTTTGCAAATTGAAAGGGGTAGAGGAAGGGGCAACACACAGTCTAATGCAATCCAAGAAACTACTAATGCAAATGAGAATGTAATGGGTGAAGACACAGATGGATCAGCTAGGTTTTTACTTATTTTGAATTGGTTGTCTAACTTAAGCTTCCTTTGCAGATTGTTGAAAATCAAGAGACTGTTGGAAAGTGCACTACACCATATGGAGACAAGGCAACTAATAAAGGAAGGGGAAGAGGAAGGGGTACTGCACCAAGCCCTGCAACTCAACCTGTTGCAAGTCAAGATGTAGGTGGAAACATAGTGGAGGTTGCAACTATTCATCTGGATACTGCTAGTTTTGCTCCTGCTACAAGTTGGAATGTAGGGACTGCTACAACCAATATTGGAGGAGGCACAGATGGACTCAACTAAATTAGTTCTGGTGCAAGTTTTCCAAAACCAACTGCTGCAACAACACCATTAGTCCCTGCAATTCAACCAAGTCAAAACCAATTGCCTGTTCCACCAACTGCCAATGTAGCCACCATGCAAAGCAATCTACTAGCAACCAATGCAGAAAGAAGCCAAACAAATAGAGCAACAGTTAAGGGTTGTAGAAGATTGGGTAAAAGAATTACGATCATTGGTGGAGTGCACCAGGCATATTGAGTTGTAATCTAGATATGACATTTTTTTGTGATTAAGACAAGTTATAGTTTTTTGAAGTTATCATATGTTTTTTGTGATTAAGATTGATAGTATTTTGGCATATAAATGTGTATGAAAATTAGATCAACAATGTAAGTAAAAACATATATGGATCTGTTTTGTAATTACAATAGGTATATTGTGTGATGCTGCAATGTAATGAACTATTTCATTAGGATGGAATGAAACGCAATGGAGGTTTTGGTACTATTTGATCAGTAATTTAATGAACTATTTTCTGGCCATTTACTTGATTCAAAGTTAAAGTAATTTCAATTTATTTAGTTAATTAATACTAGTGCATTTAGTTCACAATGCACAGTCTATTGCTTCATCAATTTCTATCCTAAACAATAGCAAATTGATATGTAATTTCAAAGCAATAATCTCAATATTGTTTGTTCACAATACTCTTATAATTATCAAAAGCTCCTCATTTCATTCATTTTAATATCAATTACATTAAAGTTCAATAAAGTTCTTAATTTCATTCAACTAGAGACTCTCATGCATCAACCTTTCAAATCCCAAAATAAATACACTACAAATGTTAGTGCCCATGACACAAAAATCACACTCAACAACATTGTCACTTTGGTCCTCTCAGAAGCAAGCTTCATCTCTAGCTTAGCCGCCCTTCTTCTCATCTTTTCAACCACAATCTCATAATTATGGGAACCCTCACAAACAACTTCCTGATTGTCCATCACCCAATTCAA
Organism: Ormosia emarginata; assembly: GCA_029884605.1. Lineage (NCBI taxonomy): Eukaryota > Viridiplantae > Streptophyta > Magnoliopsida > Fabales > Fabaceae > Ormosia > Ormosia emarginata. Next base: position 30,366,023 of record JAQQTP010000072.1, read on the forward strand.
ACCAACCACAAGAGTCTTCCTTGTGCAAAAAAAAAGAAGAAGAAAGAAACAAAATATAAGTGGGAAGTTAGAAATCTAGAAATCTTAAACCCATAAATCTCATGACTACTTAACAGATATGAGATAAGGGTAGAGATGAATGTATAAAAGTGCTATCTAAATACCCTATTATTAGACTAAGATGCTAAAATGTGAATGGAAATCATTGTAATTAATGTTTATTTTTAAATTGAGTTTCTATTTACTTTAGAATATTCTTAAGCAACAACAATATATATATATATATATTGAAAATTAATTATTCTAGTATTATGAAAATAAAATCGAAATACCTAGTAGAAGGTACTTGATACTTTAAATTTTTTTCTTCGATTGTACAAAGACTCTATACGTATCTACATCAAGACCAAGCCTTACTATTAACTCCTTTGAAACATGGAACTTATACAAAAATTTGAGAATAAAAAATCAGAGCAAAAAAACCATACGTTTTTTGTTTTTTTATATATCTGTATATATTGAAGTTTCCTTCACTACAAGAAAATTATGATTTAACGTTAGATTTTGCGACAGATATCATATCCCTAACTAATATCATAATTTAGCGATGGAATTAGCAAAGAACAATTTGCTCATCGCAGTTGGAAAATTTTCTACTTTTAGTAATGAATTAGCGATAGATCGGTCCCTCGCTAAAATTTGTGAGGCTAATCCTTTACTATTCCGTTGCAAAATCTTGGCGCACTAAAAATTTCCCTCTGTTTCATTAAAAAGAGAAAAAATGAATATTTTTTTTTTTTTTTGCTTTTTTATAAATTTTTTGAAAATTAAAAATAAATTATAAATTATAATTAATTTAAAAATAAAATTTTCATTCTGATTCTCCCAAATTCCATTCCAAATATCCCAAACCATATTCCTAACCCCCATCATACTCTCTCTCTCCCAAACTCAGAAAAATCTCACCTTATCCACCGAACTCACTTTCACTTACTGTATCCATCGGCTCACCACGCCACCAGCTCTCCGAAGCTGTTGCACTTCGTATCGGTGGCTGAGTCTGACCAAGATCCCAAATGGGACGACAAAGGCAGCGTCATTCATGATTACAAGTCCTTCGGCGTCGTCTCCAACTCCAACCTCGCACTCCACGAATTGTCGAAAGCGATTCCTTCCAAGTTCCCCCTCCTCCTTCTGCCATCGCCGCCAATGACTCCGCCCTCATGGATTCTGGAAGCTATCTCGAAGAAGACAGTCAATCATGTTCTTCTCTTCTAATTTAATCTGTTTGTGCTCTTTCGGGGGGATCTTTTTATTTCTTTTGCATATTGCTGGGTATTCTGTCAGATTGTATAATTTATTATTGACCCAAGATTGTATTGCATATAGGATTTTCTAAATTCATTTTACATTTCTCTAACCCACCCTCCAAGAAATGACAATTCCTGATTCTGGTGATCTGTTGGCTCATATGCTTAAATCCTTTAACATTTATTTGTGGCCTTGTCTAATAAAACAATTGACTAGAGGATAGTTGATTTAAGGCCTGCTTTTGGTACACTTGAAAATGACATACTAGAAAATATGAATGCTAATATTTTAAACTTGCTTGGTATAGCAAACTTGAGTAATGATTCATCATGAGGCGTACCTCTTCTTTTATATAAAAAAATAGTGAGATAGTTTTTCATCTTTAGCTCTCTTTATTAAGAGCCTTGACTGAAAATTAAAGCATTTCCTTGTTCACTCTTTTCTCCTTTTACCACGTTTTCTACCAAGCACACCCTTAATAAATCGATTCATGTTAATTTTCTTTAGTTGAAGTTGTGATTGTCTTTCAACTTCTCTCTCTAAGTTAATATGTTTCTCTAAACTTATTTTCTTAGTTCACTTCATTTTTTCTCTCTCTAAGTCCCATACATATAAGATAAGTTTTTATCTCTGCTCAATTCTTGGAATTAGCATGCTGCCTTATGTGAATTGTAAAATACGCTTGATACTTTTAATATAGCACTTACAGTTTATCTGTTTGCTTTTCATAATCACTACATTATATTGGCTGCCATTGTTCACACTTAGCATTGAAACACAAGCAAATGAGTTAGAAATCAGATTATAAATAGAGTTAGAAGAACCTTGATGGGTGGGTAAGTAGTTTTTTAGCACAATAGTTTGCTAGTAAGTATAAATTGACTTTGTCATGATGCAAATATTTTAGTGATTGGTAAGTATTTTAGAAGAACCACAATATTTTGCTATTGGTAAGTATTTTAGAAGAACCTTAATATTTTGCTACTTAATTTATTCTTTTGGGCTTAAACTTGTGGTATTGGTAGGGCTTCTTTATTCTTGCCTCTAATGCTTATCATTGGAAATTTTGTATTACTTCAACATCAAAACAAGTTTCTTATTTTTAATTTCGGAATTCAAATCACCTTCCAAAGTAGTTACATCTAAATTTATATATTCATTTATAGTTGGTTCAAAATGGGAAGAAAGTTGTTATGATGGGGAATGATACGTGGACACAGTTGTTTCATCATCATTTTGAAAGATCGTATCCATACCTTTCTTTAACGTCAAATATCTCCATACGGCATGCCTTATATTGTGTTAAGTTTCACTTTGGACTAACCTTTTATTCCTAGCAATACATGTTAATTGAGCGGTAGTGGCTTTAATCTTTTCTTTTGGTCCATCATTTCAATGACTATGATATAACATCATGCTACTTATTTTCTAGGTTGAGAATGGATGCATTGACCATCTATTTCCATCCTTATATGAAGAAGACTGGGATGTTCTTATTTCACATTTTCTTGCAATACCATGTTCTTATTTTCACCATGTTCTGTATGGTTTTCTGCTTGGTTCAGGATCATGCTGGACATATATTTGGTGTTGACTCCACTCCATTGATAGAAAAGTTGGAGCAATAGAATAACATTTTAGAGGTAAGTTTCTGTGATTCATGATTTTGCCATACATTTGTGGTCTACAGTACATGGTTGTCCCTTCCTAGTCAATTTGTTGATCGACATTTTTTGTGTTAATTAGTGAGGCTTTTATGCCTTTTTGTTTTGCTTTGAGGGAGGGGCCACCACTGGGGTAGGCCCTGGGGGAAACCCACATGGTGCTAGGGGATGGGAAACGGGAGCAAAGTGTGCTTTTATGGGTTATTTTATTGCTTCAATTATCTAATAATTTTTTTAGTTATATGTTGTCTGACATCCCTGGGTTTATGGCACCTCTCCTTTCTTATTGGTTGTATGATGTTCATATTGTTATCTTATTTTTATCCAATTTTGTTGATTTAGTCTTTGTTGATTCCCATGTCTAGTTATTAAACAAACTTACCTAAATTTGTTTTAGAGAGTTATTGAAGTGCTGGAAAATCAGTGTGGACCTGGGGGCTTACATGAGAATACTTTGCTTGTGGTAATGGGAGACCATGGACAAACCCTAAATGGTGATGATGGCGGTGGGAGTGCTGAAGAGGTGTCTACAACACATATGGTGTTTGTTCATGTTTTTCTTGATTAATATATCTTCCCCCCTAAGTCTACTTAGGATATTTGTGGTGCCACATCTTGTAGGTGGAAACTGCCATTTTTGCCATGAGTTTTAAGAAGCCTCCTTCTTTCATGCCACCGGAATTTGATACTTATTCTTGTCAAGTTGATCTGGTATTTACTCTCCCTTTAAATAGACATAAACATGCTGGTGGCTCCAAGTTTTGTTGTGGATTAAGTTTTATAATTCCAAATCATACATGGTTTGTCTTGTTAGGAAGTTAATATGTAGGTCTTTAACCTATAAAAGTTTTTTATTTTTATTCTCTGTCATGAAATACCAATCTCCTCTCAAAATGCAGCCAATTTCTGCATAATATTTTGTTGAAACATTGTTGCTATTTGATTCAGTTTCGAAGCTACACTTAGTATTTTTCATTGATTTCAATCAGATCTAAAAGATAAGTCATTTGACTATGTGGAGCTAAAATTTGAGGACCTAATTCAATTTCTGGGATTTTTAATATTTTTTTAGCCTACCAAAATTATAGGACAGGAAGGGTAATGAGGCCTAAATTGATTCTGAAAGAACTCTCAAGTGTGCTTGCAATACCATGCTTAAGATGCCTCTTAGTTTTCTTTTGATAAACCATGAGGTCGACTAGCTTTGTCACTTGATTTTTCATCTAACTGCTTCTATTGAAAATATGTCTTTAGAATCATGTTTATTTTTCATGCTTACAAATGTTTCCACTTGTTGAAAAGTCCCGTAAGTGGAGTTCTTGATATATTATTCTTGCTTAATGTTTTTCTGGTGTTGGGTGTTAGTTGCTGGTCTATTTTCCAAAGATCATATATTTTTAATTTGAAATGCTATAATTTGCCTTTTATACTTGATCTTATCTGTGCTGCCATTGTAATTGGAGTTGAATAAGCTTGTTGGGGCAAAGTATGATGGTTTCGTGGGGAATTGGGTTCAAAATTGTCATGGATATTTGATTGTATGATTTAATGTTATTTACTCAATAATAGCATGGATGCCTTTCGTTACTAAACTTATTAGATGAATATGTTATTTTTCATAAGAATGGCATGATATATGTACCATGATTAACTGGTTTTGATCTGGTTTTTAGTTTGATATTCATGAATTGTGATCAAATGAAGTGAGCTCTAGTCTAAAAGAAAGATGTTTTAACCTATTATGCTAGTGAAATACCATGTTGTACATGAGCCCATTGTTTGCTGGTTTAATGCTTCTCAAGAATGATTTTCATGGTGAAAGAAATGTTACATTAGACTGTGTTGGATTAGTGGTCTTCACTTGATAACATGCATGGTAAAATGCTAACTTCATTATGTTAAGGGATGATTGAATGTGGAATCCTAGGGTCCTTGAGTCTTTATGATATCCTTTTAGAATATGTTTTGATTTGATTTTATTGTCCAAAGTTTTATTCATGTCTTTGTTTAAACATACTGAGGTTTCTCTTAAGGCTTTAAAAGGAAAGAATTGTGGACTTGCCTATGATCATAACATTTGGTTTTTGCTCTTGTTGTTGGTCATCACGTGTTCATGGTGTTTACTTGGTAACATGCCTAATAATGTGCTATTTGAATTTATGGTATATATGTGGTTTTAATTATGTTAGAGATGTGGGAACTTCATATGCTAGTTTGCTGTCTTGATCCTGTATCTCGAAATTAAAAATGAAAACTGAAAAGCTAGGATTTTGCATGGCAAGCAAGCACGGTGATGTCAAAGTTGAGCATAAGAATAACTGTCATAGCTGTAATATAATTTTTTAAGCTACTTTTGTCATAGTTGCAACATAGATGGTGTTCTCATCCACCATTTCAATTGCTTTCATAGGGTCCATCAAGAGGTGGTACAACAAGAGGTGTAAACCGTTGTTAGGCTGCTTTCAAGTGTTTTTCAGAGAGAGAATCTTACACAAGCATTACCAAATGGTCTTAGTTCATCCACCTCATGAATATTAATTTCTACATAGACAATTTTAGACTTAACTTTTGCTTAGGAAGACACAATTTCTGTAGGTCTATGTATAGCGTTTTGTGCTATATTAACAGTATCTTTTGATATAATGTAGGTAGTTTCAAACTATTTGTTTGGAATGATACTTTGGATTATGTTAATATATATATGATTTTATACAGTAAATTACAGACATTATTTTATGTTTAGTAGTATTTTTATTGTATTTAATTTATGAGAAATTAAATAGTTCTACAATAAGTAAAAAGGAGGGATTAGATTATTCACAAAAAAAAATTAGCGACGAATTAGTCTGTTGCTAAATTTAAATTGATGTTTAAATTTAGCGACAAATAGCAATGGAAAAATTTGTTGCTAAATGCAATTAGGATCAGTTGTAGCACACATTTAGTGATAGATTTGTGAGAGAAAAACTCATTGCTAAATTTAGTGACAAACTCATTTCCATCGCTAAAATTTAGCGTGGAGCAATATAGCAATGACTTCAACAATTTAGCGACGAATTTTTACCCTTTAGCGACGGATTTGTCCGTAGCTAAATCTTGATTCTCTTGTAATGTTTGTTGCACACCTTAAACAACCATAAAATCTATTTTATTTATTTATTCAAAAAATAAATAATGTGAAGTATTACCAAATCCTATCTAATAGGCAATTTGACAAATCTTACTTAACGTGCAACATATCTTTTCTAACGTGCATCATATCAAGTTCAAGTCCAACATGCAGTATAGTAGATTTGTATCTAATAAAATTTAATCAACTATCGGTTGCTTCTTGTACCACGTTCTTGACTTTTGATGTATATTTAATAGGATTTCACAATAACATGTAATAATAAATCTTATCTATCAAGATAACTTGCAGCAATAAATATTATATATCAAGATAGCATGTAACAATAAATCTTATTTATCGAAATAACGTATAACAATAAATTTTATTTATCAAGATAGCGTACAACAATAAATCTTATTTAATAGGATTTAAAACATTAGTTGTTACAACGTTTGAAAACTTTTGATTTTTCTATTCTAAATAGAATTTCTTCAAATAATTGTATCATATATTAATTGTATTCTAAGTGTTAGTAAGGAAAATACTAATATTCCATTTGGATAAAAAATTTATTTATTTGATTAAATTAAATTCTCTAATTTAATTATCAAATAATAAATTAAATAATCCTTTTGTAAAGATTAGAACATTCGTTAGTGTGTGATCCCATAGGTTCAATACTATGTTGATAGTAAATTAGTCGAACTAAATTACTAATTAAGGTTAATGTCTAACAACTCTCCTTAACGATCAGATAATATAAAGTAATATTTTTTTCTCTTCAAGAATTTTTAGAAGAATAATATAATATTTCCTTCTATCGTTCAAACTCTAAGTTAACCTTAGAGCATGGTATAACTCTCAAACTCTAATAGGTAAACATTTATATTTTATAACAAACTAGTGAATGACTTAGTGTGTGTTTGGATTGTAGTTGGTAAACTTAAGTTTAGTTGAAAGTGTATTTGCAAACTTAAGTTTAGTTGAAAGTGAGTTTGCAGTAACTAATTTATGTTTGGGAACTTTTGTTTCAAAAGTGAGTTTGAAAGATTGTTTTTAATCAACCGAAGAGCAAAAAAAAATTGTTCTTTGGTCCCAACTTACTTTTGGAAGGAAAAGTATGTTTGATGAAAAAAAAAATAATCAAACATCATTGCACTACGTTCGAGGCATCCTAACTCACTTTTGAAAATCCTAACTACAAACCAAACACACACTTAAGAAACTCATTTATTTCATTCATTCAAATGCCCTGACCAAAGTCTTAATTTTATTATTATAATCATAGAGCTCAAACTCATTACTAAGAGTTGATGGATTCCTTCTTGATATACCATTAATTCTACAAGTATTTAGTCATACACAATATTCATTCAACTAGCGCCCTAGGGCATTAGGTGTTCGGAATCAAAGTATAACAAATAACTTGTTAATTACTATGATAATCTCAGGTCAAAGAAAAAGTTTACACCATGTTCTTCATGAGAATATCCTATTGACAGTTTAACAGTAATATAAACCATTAGGAATTCTCAGTTAAGTCAATTCAATGATCATATCTTTATATGCATCATCTATATATGTAAATTAATAAATGAGATCTATCAATCCATATCCAATAAAGACAATCACACATATATTGATATATTTGGATTACTAATGTCATATTTTCAATAATTTTTCAAGAACACTTTAGATTAATTATAAATAAAACTCATATTTTCATTATCATGATGACAAATGTCTAAATTTAATTAAAGACCTTATTATATTAATTAAATAATTAAATAATAAATATAATAAAATAAATTGAATGTCATGTTATTTATTAAAAATAAAATGATTATAATATATTTTGAAAAATTTCATAAAGATATGATTTAGGATATGTCAATTTTTCTTAACAAATTTTTTATTTTTGTATTTATTTTAATCAAATTAGTTTCTTTATTTAATTATTTTATTTTATAGATTAATATAAGTAAAGAATAAACAAAAATAAATCAAGACTTAAATCTACAATAAATAAAAGAAATTAAAACATTAAGTAAATAAAATGGTGGGTGCAGTATATTAAAAAAATGAAATCTAACTTATTTAAAAAGACAAAAATATGCTGCAATATTAGAAACATTTACCTAATTATAAAAGGGGAATGACACAGCGCTACGTGACGCACAGCAAACAAAAGAAAAAAAAAAAGGAAACAGATTATGAATTAGCGGCACAGCAGAATATAAGGAAAGAAACATATTGGGGAAATAAGGACACGCAGTTTGAGGAGGAGAATTGGCACATCACAACACATCAACAAAGAAAAAGAAGATAAAGCACGTTAGTCGAGGAAAGAAAAGAAAGAACGTGACAGTAGCGTGATTAGATTTTTATATAATGGATAATTTTAGTAAAATAATTTTTTTGTGTTTTAATTTTATTATGTATTGTTAAATTTTTTATATTAAGGAGATGATAAAATTTTAATTATTTTGATATTATTATATTAAATTATTTTTATTTAATTTTAAGATTTAATGTTTATTAATTTTATTTTTTATCATATTATATGAATGAATTTTAAGATAAGTTTAGTTATATTTTTATCATATTTTATAATTTATTTGTGTTATCTAAGTGTTAGTATTAATTGTTGAATATTAATTGTGATTTTTTTATTAGAGATTATATTTGATGATTTGATAATTTATTATTAATTAAGAAAATTATACATTTGATTATTATTTTTAGTGTTTTATAGATAATTTTTTTTACACATGTTTGTTGTTAGATGTTCATGAATTAAATTGTTTGAATAAAATAATTTAACGTAATTAACGTTAGAATTAATCTTAATGGATTATGAACCTTAGTCATCTTATGTCTAGTAGAAACCTAATTTATTTACTTTACTTTACTTTTATTTGTATTAAAATTAGTCTTTATTTATAATTAATCATTTAACATTTTTCTTTAGTTTCTTTATTCCTTTAGCTGTTCTTTTAATTTGTCTCTCTGTAAAATCGACACTTCAAAGTTATGCTACAATTATCACATTATTTTTTGAGCTTAATCAAATTTTGACGTCATTGTCGAAGAGACGATGAAAGAATTGCTAATTTTTTTTCTTTTCAACAGTTTGTAAATGCGATAACTTTATTTTTTTATTTTTTAGTTTGCTAAACAATTTTTTTATATTTAGTATTGCATCTTTATTAGCTTGGTACTGCATCTTCATATTTAACGTCCAATTTAATTCAAATTTATCGTCCTTTGTTGTTGCATCTTCTTTTTGTCTTTTAGTGTTTGCAACGTCCTTTATAATCTTTAAATTTTTCTTTTTTAAGCATCTTTATTTTATTTTCTTTTCTTTCTGTAAATTTTTTTTAGTGTTGTATTTTTCTCTATCTTGTATGCACATGTATAGAGACGCTTTGGACCGATTTGCTTGTTGACCTGTGTCAGAGTTAGAGTCTGATTTTTCTATTCATTTGTTTAATTCTTCTTCTAATTCAAAGGAAATGAGCGATCATGAAGATCAACCCACAAGGATCCTTCAGGATTACCTCCACCATATATGCATAACCACACCATCATGCATCATGTTTCCAGCTAATACTCTCCAATTGAATTTTAAAACAGAGATGATACAGTTATTCCCTACTTTTCATGGCTTGAAAAATGAAAGTCTTTATTTTCATATTTGGCTATACTCTCTGAGACCACGATCTATTGGGTCATGGAATAAGATGACTCAAGTATTTTTTAATAAATACTTTCTCTAGCATAAGACCAACGCTTTGAAAAGGCAAATCTCTACCTTTGCACAAAAGGACAATGAGACTTTGTATCAGTCTTGGGAGAGATTTAAGGAGTTGTTGAGTATATGTCATCACCATGGATATGAGAATTGGTGTTTAGTGAGCTATTTTTATGAAGGTTTTATACTTAGAGAGTGCCAATTTGTAGAGATGATGTGTAATGATGAGTTCTTACAGAAAAATCTTGATAAGGCTATAGAATACCTTAATGAGTTTGTTGAAAAAGCTCATACTTGGACTAGACCTAGTGCTACTGAGAGCACAAATAGGTCACAACTTGCAGGAAACCCAAATGGTGGTGGAATTTATCATCTTAGAGAAAAGGATAACCTAAAGGCCAAGATTGAAGTGCTCACTAGGGAGTTAGATATGTTAAAGATTAAGGACTTAAAGCCAACACATGTGGCTAATCATGCAGAGTCTTTTGGACTATGTTTTGTGTGTGGCGAGGTAGATCACCTTGCCCAAGAATGTCTCACATTTGCTGAGATGAGAGGTATGTACAATAAGTCTTTTACACCTTTATTTGATACTTATAGTCTGGGGTAGCGTAATCACCCTAATTTTAGCTGGAGGTCTGAAAATCAACCGCCTACACAACCCTTAGATCATATCCTGCACCATATCTTGCACGTTCATCTTCTAAGAGTCCTTTAGAAGACATTTTATGTCCCTTTATTGAGGCACAAGGTAAGACTCACTAAAAGTTTGAATATTTGATTACGCAGATTGTTGAAGAAAACAAGGAAATAAAAGAAAAGTATCCTAATTGATGAACTCCTTGAGTGTAAATGAGTGAGAAAAATTCCCTTCTCAAGCTCAGTTTGCACCCTATAGTCAACACATGACTCAAGAGAATTTGAAGGATGTAAATGTCATTATGACACGAAGTGGTACATCATTATATATCCCAACAACGAACAAATTAGACGGTGTGGAAAAGAATCAAGATAGTAGTGATGTCGAGTTGCCCACGGAACCTGAGGTGACAAAGAGTTTTGTTAAAGTATCATTCCCTTAAGCTTTAAAATCAACCAGACGAACTCTGAATCCTAACAATGAAATCCTAGAGAATCTAAGACAGGTAAAAATTAATCTTCCCCTTTTGCATGTGATTAAACAAATTCTTATTTATGCAAAAAGTTCACAAAGATTTGTGTACAGTTAAGAGGAAGCACTATATGAAGAAGACAATGTTCTTGATAGAACAAGTTAGTGCTTTAATTGAGCAATTGATTCCTCCCAAATACAAAGATCCTGATTGTCCAACCATTGAATGCAGTATCGAAAATCATGAGTTATGGCTAGCTTTGCTAGATTTAGGAGCTAGCATGAATCTAATGTCATATTCTATTTATTTGCAATTAAGGTTGGGAGAAATCAAATCAACTACTGTGATATTGTAATTGGCTGACCGTTCAATCAAAGTACCTCAGGGTATGGTAGAGGATGTTCTAATTCAAATTGACAAATTTTATTATCTTGTTGATTTTCTAATCCTTGACATTAGCTCTACTGTTTCCTTTGATTTTAGGTAGGCATTTCCTTGTCACAACTAATGCTCTTATTAATTGCAGAAATGAGCTCATGAAGCTGTCTTTTGGAAATATGACTCTCGAGATTAATATCTTCCATATTCCAAAACAACTAGAAAATGATGACAAAAGCCACCAAATATGCATGATTGACTCATTTATGGATATGAGAGTTTCTATAGTCCATGATTTTGATCCCTTTGAGTATTTTCTTATTAATTCTGAGTTTGATTCTATCAATAATCCATCTAATGTACTTGATATTTATGTTATTTTTTATATAACTCGGGATGATGACACTTAGGTATGGCAACCAAAGTTTGAGGAGTTACCTGAGAAATGTTAGAGCATTGCTGATATAAAATGTGTTAGTCCCTTACTTTGTTCTCATAAAATTAATTTGGAGGAAGGTAAATGGTCAACAGTTAAAGTTGTACCTTGAGTTGAATGATCTAGATGTAGAAGAGACTTTGGTAGACGATCTTGTCTACCAAAATTGAGGTAGGTTTTTTGTTTGAGTTTTTGTTTTTATTGAGTCGACTTAAGTGTCTCTCATATTTCGGAACCTTTGTATGAGGATGGAAATAGTGTCGATTAACAAAAAATTATAAAAAGTTCAAAACCTAAAAAAGAATTAGTTTGCATGCTTGTTTATTTTATTTTACTTTATTTTATTTTTGTTATTTTTGTCATGACTAACCATTGTCAGGGTGTAGTTATCATCTTCTCGTCTTCTCTTTTTAATTGTTAAGCATTTCAGGTATGTGATTCCTCCCCATTACTCTATTTATTTTTGTCCCAAATTTTTTTTAATGCATATTGGTGATTATTTCTTCAATCTAAATTTAATTTGAAACATTGAGAACAATGTTTGTTTTTGATTGGGGGAGGGAGTTACTTGAATTTCAGTCATGTTATCATTATGACACTTTTGTAAGGAAAATTTCTTTCTATCATCTTGCTCAACTTGTTTCATATTATTAATAGTTGATTCTGCATGTTTCTTTGTTGAAAAATTAAAATAATTAGAAAACTTGATGAAAGCATGTGAATACCATATTTTGCAGAGTGAGTTTTGAGTCATTCATTTTGATTGTGAGAGGGTTTACTTGGTCACCCAATGTTTATTATGGTGCTCATGATTTTTTATTTTTATTTTTTTGTTTTCACTATATCATTTCATTATTGTTTTGACTAAAGAAAAAAATTATATCACACTTGCATTTAATCTGATGTCATAGAAGTTAGTAAAATTGTGTGTTTTCTTGAAAGATGATATTAGACCATATTTCTTATTTTTAACCTTGAAATAATGTTTTGTTCTTTCACATATTGCTACTAGTCAGCTCTTTGAGCCTATTTATTGAGCATTTCTTTCTTAACCCTTTCCCAAATTGTTTCAGAAAAGAAGTAATATTATTACAATATGGGAAGGTAAAAGGGAAGAAAAAAAAGGGGAAAATGAAAAAAAAAAGACAAAGTGAAAGTGCAAAAGAAAATGAAAGAAAAAATTCGGAAAGTTACAAAGTTAGAAAAAATTGAGAAAAAAAGATAAAGAAAATTGTGTTAAAAGCGTAGAAATCAAGCTTCTAAATATTTTCAATTCACTTTTGATTTTCATTATTTTCTTTAGCCTTCATATTTTTCCTTTACCCACATTACAAGCTTAATAAAGTCTTATTTGATTTTAAGAGATTGCATGGTTCTTCTAATGTACATGACTAATCTTAAATTGTGATATAAAGTCTTTTCTTGACATTTTTTAATGAAATGATATTTGCTTTATTTTCTCAGCGTTCTTTTTATCATTTTATATGTGAGATATTTGTATTTATTTGTGCCTACCACTCTACTCATATATACTTACTATATGTGACATCATACTTCTGAATGATTTTTATTGGTAAATGTAACTATTGTGAGGATTGTATATAGTTAAAAAATATTTTTTGATGAGAATTTTAGTTGTGATATTTGGAGATAATGTCATAGTAACTATATTATTCATACACTTTGAGTTTGATGATGGTAGAATTTTTGTATTATTTGTGGTGTTCTGATACATGACTGATATTCTTGAGTAAAATGAATTTCACTTTGAGTTTTGTTTTAAGGCGTTTTTATTATTAGGGACTAACAATAAGTAAGTTAAGAGTGTGATGAGTGTACAAAAATGTTCTCTAAATACCTTATTATTCATTGAAATTAATGTTTATTTTTAAATTGAGTTTTTATTTACTTTGAAATATTCTTAAGCAAAATATATATATATATAATTTTATATATTTTAACTTTATAATTTTTCTATTGAGTATTTATTTTAATCAAATTAATCTCATTATTTAATTATTTTATTTTATAAATTAATATGAGTAAACAATAAATAAGAAAAAATTAAGACTTGAGTCCATAATAAATAAAAGAGATTAAAGTATTAATTCAGTGAAATAGAAAATACAGTATAGTAAAAAAATCAAATCTAACTTATTTAAAAGGATAAAAATATGTTGCAATATTGCCGCACAACAAAGAAGAAAAAAAAAAAAAAAAGATGAAAAAATGCTAATACATCAAAAGTAGATTGAGAATTAGCGGCACATGAGAATAGAAGGAAAGAAACATATTGGGGAAAGAAGGACAAGCCGTTTGAGGAGGAGAATTGGTACGGCGGGGCACATCAACAAAGAAAAAGAAGATAAAGCACGTTACTCAAGGAAAGAAAATAAAGAATGTGACGATAGCGTGACTAAAGTTTTATACAATGAAGAATTTGAAGAATATGATTTTATTATGTTCTAATTTTAATATATTTTTTAATAATTTTTTATATTTAAGAGATGATGAAATTTTGATTATTTTGATATTATTATATTAAATTATTTTTATTTAATTTTAAAATTTAAGATTTATTAATTTTATTTTTTATCAAATTATATAAATAAATTTTAAAATAAATTTAGTCATATTTTTTATGTTTTATAATTTATTTATGTTATTTAAGTATTAATAATAATTGTTAAATATTAATTGTAATTTTTTATTAAAGATATATTTAATGATTTGATAATTTATTATTAATTAAAAAATTTTATTATATATTTGATTGTTATTTTTAATATTTTATTAATAGATTTTTTATAAATACATATTTATTATTAGATGTTCATAAATTAAATTATTTGATAAAATAATTTAATATTATTAATATTAAAATTAATTTTAATAAATTATTAGTAACGTGCTTTATCTTCTTTTTCTTTGTTGATGTGCTGCGCCGTACCAATTCTCCTCCTCAAGCGGCTTGTCCTTCTTTCCCCAATATGTTTCTTTCCTTCTATTCTCATGTGCCGCTAATTCTCAATTTATTATTATTATTTTTTTATCTTTTCTTTGTTGTGCGGCAATATTGCAACATATCTTTGTCCTTTTAAATAAGTTAGATTTGATTTTTTTAATATACTGTATTTACTATTTCACTTACTTAATGCTTTAATCTCTTTTATTTATTGTGAACTCAACTCTTAATTTTTTTCTACCAAAATCTTATATTTAGTAGAAACTTAATATATTTATTTTGCTTTACTTTAATTTGTATTTAAAATTAATATTTATTTACATTTAATTATTTAATATTTTTTCAGTTTCTTTATTTTTTTAACTATTCTTTTAATTTGTCTATTTGTGAAATCGATACTTAAAAGTTATGCTACAATTATCATATTATTCTTTAAACGTAATCAAGTAGAGATTAACTTCACCTGTCTCAAATTTTAAAAGGATCAAAATCATATCAACACATTTTATAAGGACTAAAATAAAAAATCACAATATTTATAGGGACTAAAAATATATTTAAGCAAACTCAGATATGCTTGTATCAAAAAATGGTTCGTGTTTACTCTCTAGTTTGGACAGGTCTAATATGCTTTCTTTGTATTCTTCACACTCTTTGAGGTGAGGTACAACATTCCGTATTTACAGCTACAAGGTCTCATTTGTGATGACATGGTGATGGTACCCTAAGTTGATGATGAAGATTGTGAAACCCTAGACATAAAAATATCTCTACAAGTCAAGGATGATGGACCAAAAATGTCAACAAATTGATTACGATTGAGGAAGCAAATGTGGGGAAAGAAGAAAACGGGCTGAGGTTGAAAGAATCAAGATTGGAATTGTCACTACAAAGTGGGGAACAAAACAGATGAGGGAGGGAGGAGAATTAGGGCTTGCTGCATATTGGAGAAGAAAGGAAGGAAGTGGAAGGTGACGTGAGACCCTGACATAAATGAAATGAAATCAAAATATGTGGCAAGTTGAAGTGGAACGTCGTTTATCATTTCACCACTTAACAAAGATGAATTAACGATATAAACTAATTTTATTAGTCTCAAATTTTAAAAGAATCAAAACGAGATAAAAAATTTTAGAAAAATCAAAACGAAAAATAACTATATTTAGAAGGATTAAAAAGATAATTAAGGTTATTTAGTTCAAATATGTAGTTTATTAAATTTTAATCCTTCAACTCTTTTATTGTCAAGTTAGAGAGAGATTGGCCACCATGAGCTATCTGAATTTTGAAAGCTAGAAGTCTCATACGGAGACCGGCCACCGTGAGCTGCTGAGAGAACCTCTTGACACAACCCAACGCGACCCAACTTCCACCACCAGCCGCCACATCACTCGCCGGCCCTCTGCCTAGCATCGGTCTACTCCAACTGGTGACCCAGTGGGTCGCCTAAAAATTCAAATGCCAGCCATTAAAAGGCTGCCCAGAAACAGAGGTGACCAAGAGGGGGAAATGAACTTGTAGAATTCTAATAATTTTGCATTCTAATAATTTTGCTTAATAATATCAATGTTCATTTTCCAAAGCCTAGTGTCATTATCAAGACTTTTTTTTATTTCCTTCAATACCAACAACTTCACATAATGGTAATTTGTAGAAGAAGTTGCAGAAGAGTTCTGGTTTTGCTCGACACCAAGGCCATTGAATTGGATCTCTAAAACACAGTGAAATCCGGAACTTCCTCAAAGCCAGCAATAATACCAATTTGCAGCTTAGTCATCTCAGCCCTTCAGTTTTTAAATGATTAAATCAATGGTTTTCCAGCTATGGTGCATCCATGCACCTCACATTTTTATGAGCATTGGAGACAAGCTACCCACTTTTCTTTATCATGCAATGCGCCCACTTCTATGAATTATTTGTTACATGTAAAATTATATACGGATTTCATAGTTTACTAGAAGAGAAATTAAAAGGGTCTGTCATGCTCTAAGATTTCAACACAAATTATATTACACTCACAGGTTTGTGGAATCATGCATTCTGGTAATGGCATCAGTCTAGCATTCTTAGATATAAAAGGAGCAAATAAAACTGTCCTTCGACTGGGGATAGGGAAAAAAAAAAACGAAGAAGGTTGATGTTGAAACCATTTTCTTCCCGTTCTGAAAATAAATAAAAAAAAATGGGCTCCCGATTTTGTATTTTTTGGCACCTTCAGTGAGCTTGGTATATCATCTCACACAGCACAAAGCTATGTAAGAGCTGTTAGCTGTTGTATATTGAGAAGGTCCATGATATGTATATATGCAAGCTACCTTGAATTCTGAAAGGCTTTGGCTACTCTGGCTACTCTTTAGTTGCCACTGCAAAAATCACTCGGTGCTGCCTTCTGCACATGGATTGTGATCCTTTCATCTTTTGGAGGCTGACATGGGCACGCCGTGGCTATGAATTTTGGGATCTCATCCCCTGGCATCAGCACAGGCAAGCTCTGAGCATGGTTCTGCTTCATCATCTGCTTACCAAAAACACCATACATACTAATCTCATTAATATTTTTTTTAATCAACTCCAATCCCATTAATATTTCCTATTGTATATAGATTTAATTTAATTTTGATCCACTCTAATTGTTACACTATAATCCAATCATATATTATCAAATTATTAAAAAAGCTTGATTATCACAATTACTGCCTATAAAGTTTAATTCTTATAATGATGTGCAACATATGATGGAATGAAACTTTACACAGTATCAAATTTGAATCCTCTCTCTATATATAATTATATATACATATAGATATAACTTTAATTTCCTTCTGAAACATAAATAAATGGTTTTTTGGGGTGTGAGCAAGAGAAGTGATTACCACAACGGGAAAAGCCAGTTTCTGGTGAGAGGAAGTTAAATCTGCTTGTATCTGGGCGTGAGGGTTGATAACCCCAGAAGATCGAAACAAAGATAGGAGCTTGTTCCAATGTAAGCAGCAGCAAAAGAAGCCACAAATGAACAGTAAACAGGCAAAGAGAAGGGCCAAACCCAGAGGAAAACCAATGGATACCCGGCTTGCTGCGGTGTCCTCAAGCTCCATTTCTCTTCACTTCTCTATTGTTGTCTCTCTTCTCTTTTCACCTGAATGAGTGAAACCATGGAATATTTAAATAAGAAATAAAATGAGGCTGCTTTGCTTTAGATAGCTTAGGTGGCTGATGATGAGGTGTAGTGTTCTTAGTATTGGGTGGACTGTGGAAGGTGACATATTTATTATTGAGGTTGATGTGAGTTAGTCTTGGCGTGGAGTGGGTGAACGCTTTCCACTTGGTACGGAAAGAAAAACGGTTCTACACTTCTACTAATGGGAAGAGCAATGAAATCCTTATATATTTTATATACTTATAATTCACATATTTCTTGATAAGTAAATTACATACATTTCATTATTATTTTCTTGAAAATTTTAAATTTCTTACTCGGGAGTGTCTATTACTATTCATATTTCATTAGTTTTTTATGAATAATTTTAGATTTTTTTTATTTAATAGTTTAAAATAGTTCACTTAATTAATTAAAAACATTTTTCGTACACAAAAATATATATATCATATTTATATCATATATTTATATTAGAGATATCAAATTAAGTTATATGTAATTGTAATTTTTTTCGTGAGATACAAAATAAATTTGTAAGTGAATTAAAAAAAATTAAAATATAAAAGTTGAACAAATAACAGAATCATTAAAAATTAATAAAATCAAAGTGATAATAGATAAAAAAAAATAAATCATTTCTTACATTTATGTAAAAATGTTATTATTATTATTATTATTGAAGTGCCAATTAGTAGCAACAATTGCGCTGGCTTTTGTTTTGCAAGACGGTAGCTTTTTCCTTTGGGAAAATTATGAAGGATACTTATAAATATCACTAGAGTAGAAAGTGATTTTGTTCATAATTCCCGATTTTTTTTTAATGTGAGGCCAAGTATCTCAATTTAATGGGCAAACTTGCCTTAATGTTGAAGTTTTTTTAATATCCGGGTCTACAAGGATCAAAGTTGAACCAAACACTTTTGAGGGAATTAAGTTTGCCTCTTAAATAGGCTACTCATAGTCAAACAAAGAGATCCCAATCTACTCGTTAAAGAAAAGCAAAAAAGTTGAAATGAATGTTATTATGTCTATGTCGTAGAATTTATTGTTTATAATCATTGCATGCATCATATTTTATTTTAGTATTTGATGTAAAGCGTTGTTTTTTAATTTTCAAAATTTTCTTCTAAATATTAATTTTCAAAACATAATGATTACTTTTAGTTTGGTTTGTGAAAACTTACTTTGTTGAAATCTCTCTTAATTATCATGTGTGTGTTAGTTTTAGTAGAAAGAATTTAAATCTTTTAAATGTGTGGATTTGAGTTTGATTATAAAATTTATGTGTATGAAAAAAATATTGTTCAAAATTTTTTTGCTTATATGTTTAGTTGTATCACGGAAGATTAATCTCTTTTCATTTATTAAGTGTAAAAATATTTTAAGAAATTAAAAAAAAATCTCTATTAACTAGTTTTTTTAACAAAATAATTACACTTTCTGTTGTGATCATTTTGTTTTAAGACTAGTTATTTGGAGAGTAATTGTTTGTTATAAGGAGTGGTTAATCTGCTGAAATTTTTTTGGTGTAAACTTCTGTATTCGAAAGTCACATTGAATTTCAATTAATCTGAAATAGAGTCTGTTGAAATTTTTGCTATCTAATTTTCTAACGAATTATCTCACTTTATAAGAATAATCATATTTTGATTACGTCTAGTTCAAAAAATCATATTTTGATTACGATTATTTTGTTAGTAAGAACTGATAATTTGAAATAATTTAAAAACAAATAAATATGGTATCAAATAAAATAATACATAATACAGCACCCACAAATAATTCTGAGAAAATTATTTAGAACCAAAAAAATAAAAATAAAAAAATAAAAAAGAGAACAAAGAAAGAGGTGGAGTACGTCATCTCGCACAGATGAGAAAGAGTATTGGTTTCGATTACCTTTTTTCCCCTCGTAACATAAAAGAAAGGTAAAAGGGCCAATGGGTTTTGAAGTTGCTGCTATCTGCATGCATTTAGCCTTCTTTAGATTAAAAATGATGAAAATAAAAAAGCAATTGTATATGGAACGTTAAAAGGTACTGGTGTGGTATTTCCAGTCCTTCAGAGGGAAAAAAAAAAAAAAGAATTCTCAACTTCTCAATCTCAGCACTTTTTGTTTCAAACATTATAATGTAAATAATAATTTGTTTATGCACAAACAATTAGCATAAATTCATTTGGTTTATTTTGGACTTTTGGACTTCTAAAGGCTAAGTCCATTAACAGCTGAAGGATAATCCCTAACTTAATATTGAAAATCTGATCGAGTTGAACTGATGAGATTCTAAAATTTGCTAGAGTAGACCCACAATTGAAATTCCTTTAGGATAAAAACTTTTTTGCATACTGTTAATCGTTAGAGATTCCTTCTATAAATAATAACATTAAGTATGTTGGTAAACATCTTTCTTACTCATAATAAAACCTAACACACCATATTAACTTGAACGTTACAATGTATTTGTAAGTACCCAACCCACCATTACCAAGACCTCTAAGCTTGAAGAGCTCTCAGCAGCAATTTGGTTCTGACTCATTAGCCAGGAGCATCAAGATAGAAC
Organism: Ormosia emarginata; assembly: GCA_029884605.1. Classification (NCBI taxonomy): domain Eukaryota; kingdom Viridiplantae; phylum Streptophyta; class Magnoliopsida; order Fabales; family Fabaceae; genus Ormosia; species Ormosia emarginata. Next base: position 30,386,473 of record JAQQTP010000072.1, read on the forward strand.
ATTAGCGTCATCTGTGGGAATATGATAAATTACCATTCCCATCTTTCTACTATGGTTGGTACTAGGAAGCAAACGACGACGAAGTAGGAGCAGAGGGATGGGGTTGAAGCCTCCGTTATGCTCAGCAGGCTAGTCGCGTCCCAACAACTTTGTTCTATTGTCCAAAGGGTGGAGCAACCCACCCAGCAACACCAAGCTTCTGCTCCAGCTCAGCAAGCTCTATTTCTTGTTTTGCAAAAGCAACAAGCACCAAACCCACCTCTTACCAAACAGTAGTTGTATGCCATGCTCAATCGTCACTAGAACCAGTTCACAAAGATTTTCCAAGCCCTGATTGGAAACCGAGAACGAGTAGCTGAAAACGATGTTAAGGTAGGTGTGGATCACGGAGCTCGAATACTGATACAACCACATATTGCAAAACAACCCTTGCCCTTATCGTGAACCGCAAAGAAGGCATGAACCTTCTGTCGCCTTTGGTCCTGTACACTAGCATGGGGCCCAATATAACTTATGACACCTATTCTTCAACTTCATCATGGGTATACAACTAACAAAATGCTTTAAACCTTCTGCTGTTGAGGCGTATGATGGGTCTACAGACTGTCAAGAGTACTTGGATGCTTTTGAACCGACCTCATTTATTGCTTAGCTTTTCTGTGCACCCTCAAGAAAGCCGCTCAAAAGTGGTTCATCGCCTTGCTAGCATAGTCAATTAACAACTTTGATGAACTAGCGCTTAGTTTCCTTACTAACTTCACTATAAGTAAAACTCACCTAAGACTACTCAAAGTCTGTTTAGTATCAGGCAAGGGAAAGACGAGACTCTATGTGATTATATGCATAGTTCAACAGGGCCTACATGGAGGTCCGTGATTTTAACCATGATGCAGCCATGCATATGATCATGGGCAATCTAAAGTGTGGAGAGTTAGCGAATTCATTGGCCAAAAAAAGCTCGGAAATGCTAGACGAGCTGAAGCATCACTCCAAAAAGTACATTAATATGGCGAAAAACCTTGAAAGACATGAATAATGCTCGCAAAGAGTGGGATAAACTATGGAAAAAGGGAAAAAAACCCTATATCAAGGGCCCAAATAATTGTTCTAGGGGCTCACCACGAGGCAAGTTTGACGATTATACCCCACTCCAAGTCCCCAAGAGCACAATTTTGCAAGAAGTGTACGCCATAGATCTCAATGACCTCCCAAAGCCTAAACAGTTTAGGTTAAGATGACGAGTAGATAAAGGTAAGTACTGCAACTATCACCATGGTTATGGACACACCACGGAGGATTGTGTTGACCTTTGTGATGCCATAGAGACCTTGATCTAGTGCAAGTGCCTCTAGAATCATGTCCAAGGATCCAAAGGAAACGAATCACGTCGATACTAGAGAAAGAAAGAAAAGAGAGGAAAAAGAGTTTATGGCACCACTCTCCATCTCCTACTGAATGCTCTTTACCGAGGGAAAACATCAAAGGGCGGAGAACAACGTCTCCTCAAAGAGAACCTCTAGGCGTGACAATGACGTCACAAGGTCTATTAACACTATAGCCGGGGGCTTTGCCAGAGGGGGGCAGACTAGATCAGCCCGCCGAAGGCATCTAAAAGTTATACTCAGCATCGCTTCGTGTCCTATTATGAAATGAAGAAGTGGATCCCCGACAACAGTTATCAATTTCATGGATGAAGACAAGGAAGGAATCATCCCGGAAGGAGATGACCTCGTGGTGATTATGGTAAAAATGGTAAATACAAGGGTGAAAAAGGTCTTCATAGACCAAGGCAGTTCGACAAATATCCTATTTTTGGAATGCTTCAGAAACATGGGGATCCCATAGTCAAACCTGAAAGCTTTCGCTACCGATCTGATCAAGTTCTTAAGAGGTAAAATTAGGCTAGAAGGATACATAGAGCTGTTTGTAACTTTTGGTGAAGAGCCTCTGCACAAGATGGTTAAAGTCAAGTTCTTAGTCATGGATTGTCTATCTGTGTATAACGTAATCTTGGGAAGACCCTTTTTTGAATGCTCTTAGAGCTATTGTTTCCACTTGTCACCTTGCAATGAAGTTTTTGTCTAACGACATAAAAGTAGTCACCATTAAGGGAGATCATGCAATAATCATGAGTTGCTATAATACTGGCTTGGACCTTTCGAAACAAGACCCTAGACACCTGACTCCACCACCTCAAGGGGAAAGTAAACACCCCGTGATGATGACAAAGCTCAATATTTGGTGCAATGTCCAAGACATGAGACCCTAGCCTAAAGGACATCTGCTCACAGTAAAACTTAGAGACCAACTAAATTAGGTGATGAAAATAAGGGTTGACCTCCTAGAAGATGAATGAAGGAAACTAACATAACTCTTCCAACTAAACAAGGACATTTTCATTTGGACGTCCATGGACATGCCTAGCCTTGACCTAAGCTTTATAGGCCACAAGCTGTCCATCAATATGGATGCCAAGATAGTGGCGCAAAGAAAAAGGAAGGTAGGCTCGGAGCGCCAAAAAGTAATAAAAGAACAAGTAAAAGAACTCTTGAAAGCAGGGTTCATCAAGGAAGTATCCTATACCACTTGGCTATCTAATGTTATTTTGGTTAAGAAGTCCTCGAGGAAGTGGCGCATGTGTGTGGACTACACGGACCTCAACAAAGCCTTCCCCAAGGACCCCTACCCTTTACCTAATATTGAACCTCCTGGGAACTCCAGTTAATTAACTTTGAGCACGGGAAGTTCTCAACCTTCTTAGTCACAGCGACGAAGTAGTTGAAGGCCGCTTACTTAGACACACTCAGTTTTTCCCACTTTGTATGGAGCGTTGTCTTGTACTTAAAGCGCTCATTCCAACTTAAATGAAAAAATGGCTCACCTTCTTCATTGATAAAAAAAAAATGGAGCATGGTCATCAACACCCCGGAGCCTGAAGAACCCATCCTCGAAATCCTTGTATGACTCATCATATAGTTCGAAGCACTTTCTGTGCATATGGTTCCAGAAAGTAATGCAGGCCGATTTACTCCTCCCGGTTGAGCCTAAAACATCGAACATGTAGAAAAAGAGGTTACCACTGAGCTCCACTTTGAAATGGCGACATACGATCTTGAAAGACCAAATGTATGCCCAACTATTCGGGTGAAATTGAGAAGGGACAACCTTGATCCGATTTAATAAAATCCATACAGAATTTCGAGAATGGAATCCTCATACCGAGCCTCATGAAGAAAGTCTCATACGTGTATGCATAGGGAGGTACGGGCCGCGATAGACTACAAATGTACTCATCCTTGTCATAAGGTTCCATTAGATAATCCCCCTCAGACGGCCCCTTATGTGTCAGATACATGTTAGTGCGAAAGTCCGTGGTCTCCTTGTGCAAATCAAAGTAGGAAGCGATCTCTTAGGGTTCTCTGTGGACCTAAGGGAACTCATTGGAAATTGGGGGCATAGAAGATTGCCATTGAGATTCGACGACTTAAACCGGAGCTCTACTAATGGTATCGGAGTTCAGAGCCCGTTTAACACCTATAGAGGCAGAAGACTCATTAGAATAACTGCTTAAAGGATCCATTAGCCTATCCAAGACCCTCTCCACATTGAAGGTCGAACAACGCCCATGATTGATTTCCTTGAGCCTCATTTTCAACCACTTGGGGGACTTTGTAGCATGTGTCTGCCTCCATACCTCAAAAGTGAAAGTACCTTCAAGGACCTCTCTCTGCCACGTGCGATGTAGCAAAGACGTTGGTTGCTTTAAAACCTCCAAAGAAGAACTCTTTCTCCTTTATTCCCTAACAATCTAATCACAAAAACAAGACTAAAAGAGGAGGGAAGGGAAGGAAGAGTACCTTTTAAAGGAAGAAGAGAGATAATGCAGAAAGGTATCGCTAATAGGAAGCAACGAACCATCACGAAAGTCCTCTTTCAATGACTGAGATGCTAGCCAGGAAAACAAGAGAGAAAAGGCAGTAAAACAGTAATGGGAACTGGAAAAAATGATACAGAGACCCACAACCCTCTATTTGTAAGGAGGAAGTTCAGTAACCGCCACCAACTAATGGAGGCAAAATGGCCCACAACCTATAATTCAAAATAATGATGAGGCACATAACCCAAGCCTAGAGTCGCATGTGGATAAACCAACCAGTGCCACGTGGCCAAAAAGCTGCTGGAACAGAGGTGAAAGGACGTGCGTTTAACAGTTGAGGTGTCTCAGGCGAGCCAAAAGTCATACCCCCTTGAAACATCTCTTAGCCTCCTACTACGAGGTGTAGTTCACATAATAAGTGTTGTGCTCCGACCTCATATGATTAGTTTAGGACGACCAAGACAAAAAGGCCCAAAATAGAATTATCTCGGAGCCTAACACCACAATAATTTTGAGGCACCAACCTGGGGGCATTGATCCATCATGAAGTTTTGGGCCTCTAAAGGCCAAGCCCATTAATAGCTGAAGGGTAATCACTAACTTAATACTGATGGGCTACCCCAACTGGACTGATGCTTCTTTAGCAAGTATGCCAAAGTGGGCTCATAACCAGATGTCCTTTTAGGGTACAAACTTTCCTATATACTACCAATCACCATAGAGATTCTATCTATAAATAACAACATTAAGAATATTGGTAAGCATCCTTTCTACTCCTAACAAAATCTAAAATATCATACTGACTTAAGCGTTAAAATATTTTTCTATGTATCTAATCCCCCCATTACCAAGACCTCAAAGCTTGAAGAGCTCTCAATAGGAATTTGGTTTTGAACCTTCAGCCTTGGAACATCAAGACAGAACATTAATCTTATGATCTAAAACTTCATGCTTTGACATAATATTAAATGAAGAAACAAACTCTTGCAGAAACATAAAAGAATGTCGGTTTTTCCCAAATGACCCATTTCTTTATAGTACAATAATGATGAAAATAGTTCTTTTATGGTAGAGTAAGGACCACATCCTAAATATATAAAGCACGATAAGGTGTTTCCATTAAATACATTTCTCCATAATAAATGTGGAAAAGTGATGGCGCCTTTACATGTCAAACGGGCATTTATTTGAATAGATGTGGCAATTCAAATAGATATATGACTATGTAATATAAAGAGAACTCTTCAATAAATTAACCAATAGAATTTATACATTCTAATAATTATTAAACCATTAATTATCAGATAAAATATTATATATAATAAATCGAAACATAAATATTATATAGGACACAAATTTCTTACATATAATGCACGGCTAAACCATTTTTAAAATAATTTGATAATATACAATATGCCAAGTCCTAGGGAGCATGATATAATTTTATTTAGCTGCTTCTATAATACAGGTTTTATAATGCAACGGCTCACATCATACTTGATTCAACTTTTGAGAATATCAAATAACAGTTGGAGAGAAACCGCTTTATTTTTTTGGGGAGTTTTTATGAAGAGAAAAAATTAAAAGTTTTTAAACATTAAACCAAACATGCACTTAATTAATTATTTCTGTATCGTTTGTTTCAAGTTGAATCTCATATAAAATTTATATCCAAATAAAGGAAACGTTTACGGTGTTCTTAAAAATTTATGGAGCACTAATGCTTTATAATTTGTAATTATAGATATAATATTAAAATAAATGAACAAATGAGATTAATTACATGTTACTTGATTAATAGATAATATGCATAGTTTATATTTTACATATAAAATTTTTACAGATTTTAACTATTAATATTTATATACACATAGACTCACATACAAAAAATTTAGATAAATCTTATCTTTTTATTATAAAAATGTTCATACAAAAGAATATGTAAATTTTAATTAATAATATTTATATACACAATAATAAATTTTTTTAAAATAAATATTAATTAACTAGTTATAATGAGTAAAAATCCTTGAAATACCAATATTCCAAAACATTTCAAGATCACGTAAACCTCGCGACAAATAAAAACTGATCGCTCTCCTGTTCAATTCAGTCATCCATAAAGAACGAACTGCATTTACACTAGACATTGATGAACAGCTGAGAGGCTTTCGCACCATATATTGAGTTAAAAAGTACTTCTTTAATTACGAAACACAAAAGAAAAGGTGTTTGTTCTCATTCAGTTAATGCTTCACACTTTGATAACACATTAACCTTGTTGAAACTAGCTAGTTAGTCTCATAGAGATGGCAATGTGACCTTCAAATGCTATTGTAGTCACAAAAGCCTTATATAACTTTTAAGTTAGCTTTCCCTGGTGAGCCGTCCACTTTCAGTAGTAGAACATTATGATATGCCTAAACTACCCTACCACGACATTGATGAGATGGTTGGCGTATTGTTGTTAAGCACGGTTACTTATAAAGGTTTCTCTAGCTTCTCCACACCACGTAACTAAATCCCTTAACCAATAGAAAAGAAGGCTTTTCACCCCACCCCCACCCACCAAAAAAAAAAAAAAAAAAAGAAAAGAAAAAGAAAGAAAGAAAGAAAGGGAAGTAAAAGAAGAGTTTAGGTTATTGTCATATGTGAATGGAAAAGGGGGGCAAAAAAGTTACTTTTACTACCTAATTCACAATCACTAAAAAATGCACTTTATTGCAGAGTAAATAAAAGAAATGACTGGATATTGGCATATGTTAATGACAAAAGAAAAAAATGAATGTGTCAATAAACTAACTGATAATATTTGATAATTAATATAAAAGATGTTATCAAATATCGTTTTTATTAAAAACTTTATCAATATGTGTCTATACATATAAGATTTTACTTAAATATAAAGATATATATGTTTATTTAAAGAAAAAATATTTAAGAAGTATATATTGATCATTGAATTTTATATGAATGATCAAGATTAGAATATAAATGTATGTAATTTTTTTAAGTAGTTAAAAGATCTTACTCAAGTGAGAGGAGTGTTTATTGTAAGAGGTGAAAGGCGTACATATTGACCATTGAATCTTATATAAATGGTGAAGATTAGAATATAAATACATATGACTTTTTTAAATAGTCATATAATCTTTAAATAACTTTTAATCTTAATTATTTATATATGATTATATAATCAAAATTTATTTTTTTAACTTTTTATAATAAAAATTTCTCTTATTAAATATGATTTCCATATATATATATATATATATATATATATATATATATATATATATATATATATAAGGAAAAGTCTTGAATGCATATTATTAAAAAGCGTGTGGTTTATAAATGATTCGATCCCACTTGGTTTGACAAACAATGTGACATAAAATCAAAATAATTTTCCTGTGTGGTCTATCAAAAGGGGGAATAGCATATTAGCAATAGGTCCAAGTCAACATCAAAATTGGAACTCCTATGTGGAAAGCATAATAATTTTGAACCTAACGTTAAATCAAATTGCCACATGCAAAGAGTTCCATTACTATGCTTTTGGCGTTGTAGTGCATTCCATAATCAGAAAGGAGAATTCGCACCAACCTAACGTTATTAAGTACGCTTTAGATTCTTGAAGATGCTACATAAAGCACTTGCAAGAAGTATCCTTTAATTTTTTTTTATGATAAATTGTATTTTGTATTCGTGCAATACAGAGAATAATTAATAAAATTTATAGTTATAAATATAACAAATTATTTTGTAAATAAAATATATTAAAATAATTTAATAATTTAATAGTAAATAAGGTTTTAATTAATTTTATTATGTGTTTATGTAAAGTTTTTAGCTTGTGAGATGTAAATTATATTTTTATTTTTATGTAAACTTTTCATTCAATAAAATGTAAGGACTAAAATATTTAAATATTACAAAACAATGCATATATCAGAATAAAAATAATTATTTTTAATAAACATAACAAACTAATATAATTTCTGATAATAAATTATATTTTAATTAATTTTATTATATATTCATATCAAGTGTTCACCCCTTAAAATATAGATTATAATTTCATGTAAAGTTTTCATTATGTGAAAAGTAGATATTAAAATATAATTTATTAAGTTCCATTTAGTAGAATTTTTCATTTATGAAATTTTTTGATAGAATTAATAACTTATTTCATAGTAAAAATAGTGATCGCATATAAAAAATTGAAAGGAAAAGAAAAATTTCAATAAAAATATTTCATTTCTCAATATTTTCATGACAATTATACATTTCGTATTTGATATGCATACTCAACTCAATTAACTCAATAACAAAAATAATTAGTCCAAGTTTCCCTTCATCCCCGTGTTTCACTCATAGCTAAATTTAGGTTGTGCAAATTTCATGAAAGGCTAAAGAAGAAGACAAAATACTGAAACTTTGAAGTTATGCTTTAATTATGTTCATATATGCAAGAAACTCACACTTCTCCTTTACTATTTTTGGTTCTCCCTATATATTCTCCTTTAACATAGCTTCAACATTTACCTTTTGCCTAGCTACTTTTTTCTTTTTTTTTGGGTACAATGGCTACTTGTAAGATTATATTATGCTCTTCAACTTTAGCCAACTTAGAACACCACATATTTACCTTCTTAGCGGTTGCATCTATCTAGTTGTTTAATTGATCTCTTTCATTGCTTATACTCTTTAATCTATAAAGAAAATTTTTCAACAAAATGAGCATTAATGAAATTTCATAGGAAGACAAATTAATATAGGTCTTTTATGGAGGATAAATTGTTTTCTTGTATGCCTCATAGGCGTAATTAGTAAACTAAAAAATCAATCTTGTCAAAACACTTTAATAAAAAGTTAATAAACTTAATACTTTTTCAAAATGAAGCTTGTTATACAAGCAAAATTGTAATTAAAGTGAAAAAAAAAAGTTGAAATGTAATTTAAAAAAAGAAAATATCATACCACATCATCCTGCACGGATCACATCAATCTAAAATAACAACAACAAAAAATAAGATTTAATTAAGCTACATCATTACTAAAAAAAATTCAGAAAAAGTAGCAATTTCCAATTTCCCATGATTCGAAGAATATTGACAAAGTAAAATTACAATTAAATTTAGAAAAGATAAAGTTAAACGTATCTTTAAGAAAAGATATTCATGACGACATTTTCAAACATATGTTTGATATAGTATAGCTTTAGACCAATTGGTATGTCTAGTTTTAACTATAGGTAAATAAATAAATCAGCTTAGACTTCATTGTTGTTTCATTGTTGTTAGCTTATTTGTTTTAGTAAAAAAAAGATTTCTTCTCACTTTGATAATTATATATTTCACAAATTACAGTCAAAAGACGCTTAATTTAATCAACAATGATATCTTTAAAAAATCTCTTTTGCAAAATGGTAAAAAATAATAACAAACTATGGCTTGATCTAGATAAACCAAAACAAGGTAAATGCACTCAACCCATGACATTCTTTTTAATAGATCCAAATGTGGCTAGATTAATTAAACAAAACTCATTAGAGATTATTTTAAACTAATGGAAAAAAATATTGCTTTTAAGAATAGAAGTTCTTTAAAACATATCCTAAGAAGATTACTTAAAGTAAAAATTGTAAAAAAAAAAAAATGAAAGGAAAAAACTCAACAACTTTAAAAACTTATGAAAAAAAAAAACCAAGACCTATAAACACTTGGTGAATAAAATAACACTAATGAAGTCAAATTGTTACCTTGTAATTGAACAACAAAGATATGTATGTAAAGAATAAAGACAAGGATTGTGCTGTGACAATAAAATATTTCTAAAGAGCAGAACAAAAAAAAAGAAAAAAAAAAAAAAGAATCACCTCGAAAGATGAAGGATACTGACATAGTTTGTAAGTTGAGTGCTTATTCGATCTCTTTGGAAGAAGAACAAATACATATCATTTCAACTGTCTTGGCATATGGAGATTCACAACATTATACAATAAAGGTAACAATTAGAAAAAGAAAAATGGGTCATTCCTCTTACATAATCACTTGTTACAGATAAAAGAAAAGAAAAGAAAAGAAAAACTACATGAAAACTCTGAGAGCGAAATGGAAGCAAAGAGAGAAAATGCTTCAAAAAAGAAATAATAGAAACTTAAAAATATTCAAGTGTGCATGTATAATGATGAAAAACAATATGAATTGAGAGATGAGGGATTGGCAGAGATTTTTTTTTTTTAATAAATCTTACATGAGAAGCTAAATGAGAATGCAATAAATTTTCGTAAAATTGATTGGCATTCAATGAAAAATATAAATTGATTCACGTTTAGTGCATTATAATGAAATTGGTATTCACTATTTGATTTCAATTATTTTCAAATGGCTGACTGATAATTAGTAATTAATGCATTATAAATCTTTGAAATTTGAATTTTAAAAAACTTACAATTTTTAAATGTTTTCAATTATTTTAAAAAATTCAGCAACTTTAATAAGGAAACTTCGTAATACGGATAAAAATATACACTTTTGTTTAGGAAAATAATGCAATGAAACTAAATTTTCTTAAAATTCGAATATTAAAAAATAAACACAGCTATAAAAATGAATCTTCACATAATGCTAGTGCTAAATATCAGATCAAGGACATTAGGCAAAGAACAATATTCGTTATAATTTTTTCTAATAAATATTAAATTAAATCAATAAAAAAAGTAAAAAGCATTTTAAAACAACCGTTTGACAGTTTACGTACGCATCAAGTTTTTTTAGCACGGTAATATATCTTACCTAAGGAAAAATAACATTTTTAGTAATTTGAATTTTTAACGTAAGGTGATAATAATGTAAGGTGATAATAGTCAAATGATTATTTAATTAGATAATAGTATGACTGATATTTATGTTTTTAAACCAATTGGAAAAATAACAAAAAAATCATTTGGAAAAATTAAATAATAATAAAATTAAAATAAATCTGTATGAGGTTTTTGATTGAATAACTATTTTTATATTTATATATCATAAGAGATATGAATCAAAATAAATCTCAGTACCCAGATTTTTGGTGTGTAATTATGGAATTAGTTTTGATTGGATCAATTATAATTATTAATGTTAAAATCGTTATTGCTAATCAATTAATAATAATTAATTAATTAATTGTTTTAAATTATTTGTTTAAAAATATTTTTCTATTCAAATTTAAATTATGAAAAATCTTATTATTAATAGAAAGTCTTAGAATATGGAGGGAATTAGAGTGGCTTAGAATGTGACACTTGACACAAATTTCGATGATAGGAGGTTTCAATTATATATATACTAGCGTTTTGTATCTATATACGATACACATCATAATTAATAAGAATTTTATATGTCTGTGGGATTATTAATAGAAATTTTATTTATATAGTTATTGAAAATATGGTTAAAAAATTATTAGTTCATTCATACTACAATAGTATCAATAATAAGAATATATCATATAAAAAAATAAACAAAATAATCAAATAATTTATTTTAGTGAATAAAAAATATTATAAAACTATTTTCTGAATAAATAATTATTCTAGATATATATAATGGGTAGGATCATTGACACTCTAATATGTTTACTCACACTTTTTACTTTTTATTTTTATTGCACTTTTACAAATTTAGCTTTTAAAATTTTTAAAAAATTAATTTTTTTATTAAAAATTTAAAAGTGGGAGTGTAAATAAGCATATTAAAGTTTCAATAGCTACACTTAAGAGTGTAAATTGATTCGGATAACCCGACCAGTTCGACCAACTCGAATTAAACCAATTAAGTTAGTTTAGTTTAGTTTGAATATTTTGATTGGTTCGGGTAAAATTCGAACCAATGAGAGCTTAATTAGTTCGGTTCTCGGATTGAGAATTTTAAATCCGAAAAACCATCCGAATCAAACTGCTATTACACGTATAGAGACATTAGACATATGCATTTTCATTTTCTTTACCAAAACATTATACTAGCTATATATTGATATTGGATAAAAGTCATGTATATCATATGCCTAGTGGTTTTGCTTTGGCTATCCTCTTAGTCATTTTCTATCGCTTATTTATGAGATCACAAAAATTGTTTGTCATATTTGGTCTTTATCAATATTATGCATCTGACTGCTATCCAGTTATTGCCTGAACTTTTTTATTATGTATTCTATTTTTCTATCGCCTACTAGGAAGTTTTCTTTTCTCACTATTTTAGCATTTTGGATTTGATAGAAACAGGAAATATCAAAGACCAATGATTGTGTGACTCAACTTGAAATTGAATGTTGATTGCCTGATGGAAGAGCAAATGTTAGTCTATGTTCTAATATTATTTAAAATTTTAGATACATTATGTGCATTTTTTTGTATTACATGTATAGTTGTTTAGCTAATTTTTGTGTTAAAAAAATAATAGTCAACCTGATCACCCGAACCAAACCAGACCATAGATGTTTGGTTCGGTTCGGTTCAGATTTAGCTATCAAAAAATAAGAAAACTGAATCAAACTAAATCAATTAATTTTGATTGATTCGGATTTATTTTTCTCTAAAATCTGAACCAAACCACCCATTTACACCTTTAGCTATACTCATATATAATTAGTTAATTTAGATTTTTGTTAATAAATTACATTTCAATTAATTTTGTTAAGTTTTATTATGAAGTTTTCCTTCCTTGATTATAAATATCAATATAATTTTGTGTCAAGTTTTTAACATCGTAGATTGTAAATATATAAAATTAAAATAAAAAAGAACAATGAACAACTTATTTTCTTTTGAATTTTATCATTTTTGAAATATCATGATAGAATTAATAGCAACTTAATTGTGTACATGACATTTTACTAAATATTTGCATAACTAAAAATACATAATTTTTAAATGAAGTACCAAAGTTCTTTATATATTAAATATACATATATATAATAAAAAAGAAAATGAAAACCTATTTATACAATTAATATTTTTTTCTTATTGATAACATGAGTCATTAATAAAATAGTGAATGTATTATATATTTTTTCCTTGATTGATAATGTGAGTTTTAAAATTTTAAATAATCAACCAACATAACGTTAATCTAAGTGATAATTGAGCTTAAGCACTTTAAGCATGTAGTTAGGAGTTCGATTCCTGACTCATGTGTATAGAAAAAATGCGATTGAGAGCGGTCTCTATCTTCTGAGATAATCAATACTACGGTATATTAGTCATTCGCTTACCAAGTGAAAGACTCAAATTTTTTTAAAAATAAATAATGTATTATATAAATTGTTTAATTAATTCATTTGAATATATGATGCCTTTAAATGTATGTAGACCTATTTGAAATTCGAGTTATTAGATATCATACTATTTAAGAAAATGTTTTTGAATTAGAAGGAAAAAAGAATACACATAAATGTAACATTTGTTCAAAAATCATTAATTAGTGTTTTGATGTCAGTTATAATCATAGACGTTTCACAAATTTATGAGTAAAGTCAATTTAAATGATATCTACATAATTTTTTCCATATTTTTTTAAGGATTTTTTTGTCAAAAAAGAATTAACTCAAATTTCATCTTTTTTTTTTTATAGAAAATCTTTGAAGTAGGAAATTTGACAATGTACATGCATTGTCGCTTATGACATTAACTATAAACATTAATGCCAAATCCAATTTAAACATATCAAAATAGATTGACTTTTGAAGAAGTTTATGAAAAAAATGATATAATCAAAATTTAATATGGTGATGCTCATCAAATGCATGCATGATTTTGACTAATTGATATGGATCACTTTAATATTAGATATTAGATTTTTTTGTGTTAAGGATTTTAGATCTACTTTATAATGAGATTATATTTAACATTAGATGAAAGTAGATCTAATGGATATACACTCTGGTGTAAGTTGATCCTCCTCTTTTATATATATATATATATATATATATATATATATATATATATATATATATATATATATATATTTACCATTGATATGGACCACGTAGTATTTGACAATGCGATGTTCCTTACATGCATATTCATTTATATTATTTTATTTATTATTCTATAAATTTGGTTTATTTAATTAATTGTGCTGTTTTATACAAAAAAAAAATCCTTTTTTCATTTTTTGGTACTTAATCAATTTGTTGTGCGTTAAAATATTATTTTATCTTATTTTCATAAAACTATTTCTTCCATTTGATTTAGTTATAAATATGATTCTAAAACTAAATTTAATAAAGATTTATGGGTCAAAACTTTGACACACATATGGTCAAGCACAAATGGCTCAAAACCTCAATAATATTGTACCCAAAAAAATAAACGAGTAAAACAAAAAAAAACTTAATAATGTGAATGTTTCTTAGTGACTAAATAATTTGAAAGTCTAGCTAGGAATTGATGGCTTAATAATGTGAATGTTTCCTTAGTGACTAAAAAATTTTAAATAATCAATGTATTATATAAATTTTTAATTAATTCATTTGTACATATGATGCATTTAAATGTATGTAGACGTATTTGAAATGCGAGTTATTAGACAGCATATTATTTAAGTAAATGTTTTTGATGAATTGGAAGAAAAAAGAATACACATAAATGTAACATTTGTTCGAAAATCATTAAGTAGTGTTTTGGTGTTAGTTATAATCATAGACATTTTCACAAATTTATGAGTAAAGTCAATTTAAGTGATATTTGCATAATTTTTTTCCATATTTTCTTAAGGATTTTTTGTCAAAAAAGAATTAACTCAAATTTCATCTTGTTTTTTTTTTTTTATAGAAAATCTTTGATGTAGAAAATTTGACAATGTACATGTACAGTCGCTTATAACATTCACTATAAACCTTAATGTCAAATCCAATTTAAACATATCAAAATAGATTGACTTTTGAAGAAGTTTATGAAAATATATGATATAATCAAAATTTAATATGGAGATGCTCATCAAATGTATGATTTTGGCTAATTGATATGAACTACTTTAATATTAGATTGTGTTGAGGGTTTTTTTTATGTATTTATCATTGATATGGACCACGTAGTATTGATAGTGTGATGTTCATATATATTCATTTATATTATTTTATCTATTATTCTATAAATTTGGATTATTTAGTTGATTGTGTTGTTTTATACAAAAAAATGGGCCAGTTTTTTGTCATTTTTTGGTACTTAATTAATTTGTCGCATGTTAAAATATTATTTTATCTTATTTTCATTTAACTATTTCTTTCATTTGATTTAATTGTAAATATAATTCTAAAACTAAATTTAATAAAGATTAATGGCTCAAAACTTTGACACATATGGTGAAGCACAAATGACTCAAAACCTTAATAATATTGTACCCAAAAAAATGAATGAGTAAAAAAAAAAAACTTAATAATGTGAATGTTTCCTTAATGACTAAATAATTTGAAAGTCTTCCTAGTAGTTAGGTATTGGTGGCTTAACCTTTAGAGGCTTAAAATTTATAACATTTTTAGTAATTTGAATTTTGAACATAAAGGTGATAACAGTCAAGATAATAAGATAAATAGATAATAAATATGATAAATTTTTTATTATCAAACATTTGGTGTATTTATTTTATAAATCATTTGAAAAATATATATAATTATTTACTATAAAACTATATTATCTTTAACGTTTTTCACCATTTGTCAAACTACCAATGAAATAATAATAATAATAATAATAACATTTTTATAATTTTAATAATAATAATAATAATAATAATAATAATAATTACGAATTTAATAATAATAATAATTATGAATTTAATAATAATAATAATAATAACAAATTTAATAATAATAATAAATAATTAAACAGAATTTAATAATATTAAAAGTGGAGGGTTAATTATAATATTAAGAAAAATCTTATGATTTATATCATTAATATAAGGATGATCAATTTATTATTTTAATTTATTTGTTTAAAAATATTTATACTTTTGGAATTTAAACTATCGATAAAGATCTAATACTATTAATTAAACTATTAAAATCCTTAAAGGAATTAAAACAGAAACCTTATCAATTATAGTTGTTAATTAATTAGTTTTGATTGGGCCAGTTATATTTGTTAGTGTTTGAGTTAATAATGACTAGTCAATTTATTATTTTAATTAATTTCTTTTTAAATTTAAACTTTTGAAAATCTTACTATTAATAGAAAGAGTTGAAAAATGGAAGAAAATAGAATACTTTAATAAGGGACATATAATTTCTTGATAGGAGGCTTCAATATATATATATATATATAAACCTAAGGAAAAATAACATTTTTAGTAATTTGAATTTTGAACATAAGGAGATAACAGTCAAATAATTATTTAAATAGATAATAATATGATTGATATTTTATTTTTAAATCATTTGAAAAATATTAAGAATTAATAAAATTAAAATAAATCTCTATGAGGTTTTTGATGGAATAACTATTTTTATATTTATATATCATAAGAGATATGAATCAAAATAAATCTTTATTGGTATACCGAATCTTTGGTGCGTAAACAGAATTAGCTTTGATTGGGTTAATTATAATTATTAATGTTAGAATTGTGATTTAATGAATTAATAATAACCAATCAATTTATATTATTTTAATTTATTTGTTTAAAAATATTTATGCTTTTTAAATTTAAACTATCAAGATCTTACTATTAATAGAAAGCTTTAGAAAATGAAAGGAATTAAAGCTTAGAATGCGACACATGACACAAGCTTTCTTGATAAGAAACTTATATAGATAGATATAGATATAAATATAGATATAGATTATTGATAAACTTTTTTTATTGACACTTAAGTCTTAAAAATGAAAAAAGAACGTAAATAATAGTTTTTCCTTTGATAAAAAAAAAAAGGAAATAATATATATATATATATGATCTTATTTAGGTGATATAGAAATATTTATCTTAGTAAGAGTAAGATGAGTATATATTAATCATTGGATCTTATATGAATGGTCAAGATTAAACATAAATGTATGTGATTTTTTAAGTGGTACATGACTTTTAAGTAATTTTTAATCTTGATCATCTATATATAATTATATGATTAAAATTTATTTACTCCTCTCATAATAAAAATTCATCTTACTATATATATATATATATATATATATATATATATATATATATATATATATATATATATATATATATATATCACAATAAAATATATATATATATATATATATCACAATATATTTTTTTTTATATATGATCCCTCTATATATATTGTTTAATACACAATAAAGCAGTAATGTTATTGAGCCTATCTGATGCTCCACAACCAAGCCCTTTTAAATTTTCTTGTCTGATCTGTGGCATGATCTGAGCAGTCGTGGCCCAATAGGATTATGGGTTATACAGCCAATGAAATTATGACCAAACATTAATTAGCATAGAACTGTATTTTGAGATATTAATATCTCATTTAATAGATCAGATTATTATAAAAAGTTAAAAAAAAAAAAAAAACAAGACAAAACATTCTTTAGGTAGACAAAAAAAAAAAACATTTATAGAGAAAAAAATAAAAAAAATGACATCAAGACAAAAATAAAATAATAAAAATGAAAGAGTTCCATACATGAATCAGAAAGAAAAAAAGGTAAAAACAATTAAAATTGTCTACCGACAAAACCAACTTGTTTAAAAAGTTAAGACAAATTTTGCTTAAGACAAATTATGGGCTATATAGCCAATAAAATTATGGAGAGTATTAACCAGCAATACATTAAGACGCAACATCTAAAGAGAAGAAGAAGAAGAAAGACATCGAGACAAAAATAAAATAATAAAAATGAAAGAGTTTGCAAGCCATTTATGAATCAGAAAAAAAAAAGGTGTAAACAACAAATAAAATTATGGAGAACATTAACCAGCAATACATTAAGACAAAACATCAAAAGAGAAGTCGAAGAAGAAAGACATCGAGATAAAAATAAAATAATAAAAATGAAAGAGTTGCAAGCTGCTTATGAATCAGAAAAAAAAAAAGTATAAACAATTAAAAATGCCTACCAACAAAGCCAAGTTATTAAAGAGCTAAGACAAATTTTGCCTAAAAAAAAAGTTTAAGACAAACCAAACTTTTTTCTTTTGTATGATATAGATATTTTTTATTTAATTTAACTTTTCGTTAATTGAGACTAAATAATTGATTAGGTTATTCTTTTTTTTCTTTTCAACTGTTGGCCCAAAATTTATGTAAAAATAAGTATAGCAAAACAGTTAAACTATTGTTTTTTGCCATGCAAAACAATTAACTATTTAGTTTTACTCTTACTAGCTGTTGTTTTGGACTGGGTTATGGGTCCAAAAAATTGGAACAATCAGCCCTGTCAACCTAGCAACCAAGTATATAATGCTCATGAAGCAGCTAAAATGCCAAGCGTAATGGCAAGAACGAATCTTGATCATATCCCGTATGAGCAGGTAAGTAAAGACAGAAGGGTAGTGACCTTGCGACTCTGATCCTACAATCCTGTCTCCCACGATTGTGTCGCCACAATCCTAGGTAGAAGTATTCGGCACGCACTGAATGCTCAGACATCAAAACCCTCATGCGCTCATATAAATACAGTAAGCAAGAAAGACAAGGTACGCCCAATTTTCATTGCACTTTACTCTCCTTGCGCAACTACTGACTTGAGCGTCGGAATGCCTTTTGTAGGTATCCACCCCTTCGCTCCACCACGAAGGAGTTGTGCCACTAAGGAATCACTATTTTATTACCCCTTCAGTTAACTCTCAGAACTCAGTTATGAATATTAGCACTATTTATGGGGAGAGATAAATTTATACTCCACTTTGAAAGACTCCCACTACTGCCACCTTCATAGTAAACAGAAGAATGAGACAAACATCAACTAACCAAAACCGCACCTCTATCGTGCACAACCATCCCTCTTCAAACCGTAGCCTAACATCAAACCCCTTGGCTCATTAGTCTGTCATGGAGCCAAACGTAGTCTGCCTGGAACTCAAACAGGACAGACAAGAGACTTCTTTCACTAGAGAGAATCTCCCCCTCCTTCCCTGAGGATTCCGACGAGGCAACACCTTGGCCCTCAAAGAGCACCCTCTAGGGACGCTAGATAGCGGGTATCAACGTTACAACACCTTGGGTATCGGTTGAAAAATGAAGTCTAGTCTCATCAGGGCATGGTCGACCGTTAGGAACTGTCTAAAGAGGACCTGTTTTCCTTGGTTAGACATCAGGATGAGAGGACTCATCGCTAGGAGGAAAGAATCCATAACTTGGAAATAGCTGCTAACCAAATCTATGAAGAAGGGAACCATCCCTTAGATAGAAACCATGAAAATAGAAAGGACCAACACCAGCACGACGACCGCCAACCGGAGATCTCCAAGATCATAGACCCCGATTGTTAGCTTGAACCCGCTTACTCAAAGGAGCAAACATATGTAGTAAGGGACATGATATCACAAAATCAACCTTTTTTCTGACAAAGTGATGGTGTACGAGATCTCGAAACACTTAATGAATCCTGTCAACTTTGAGGTTTACGATGGAACGACAGACCCCCAGGAGCATATGGACACTTACATGTTCATGCTCTTGTTCGTTGGCAAAGAAGACGACCTTCTCCTGTATCGTGCTTTCCCCTTGTCCCTAAAAAAAGAAACTTTGAGATGGTTCACGACTTTACCTCTAAGGTCTGTGGATAACTACAGAGACCTATTCTCAAGATTTCTATTACACTTCACCACCAATAAAGTGCAGTCTTAATCCATTTTATGTCTATCCCAAATAACGCAAGGGAAAGAAGAATCTCTCTGAGTCTTCATATCTTAGTTTAACAGAGAAATTGTGAATGTTCGTGACTGAGACGAAAGGCTTTGCCTATTTTACATCAAGGAAGGACTCTGTCTAGGGTAGTTCTCATTCTTGTTGGTGAAAAAGAGCCTAAAACCACGGACGAGTTCCAAGCCCGCGTTGACAAATACATCAACGCTGAAGACGTCCTTCGGTCCAGGAAGCATCTCGACAAATAGGATGCTAAGCCAAAGTTTGGCGAACAATTGAATCAACAAGGGAGGAACCCAATGAGGCCTCTTAAGGGGAAGTATGATACTTACACTCCCCTCAATGCATCACGAGCTCATATTTACCAAGAGGTCATGAGCACGGAGCCCCACAAAGTACCTAGGCCTTCTCCCTTAAAGAAACTGGCGTGGAGAGACACATCTAAGTACTGTGAATGACACAATGGCCCTGGCCACAACATAGATGATTGCACCAACCTCTGAGATGCCATTTAATCCCTAGTCCATGATAGACACTTAGGCCGGTACATTTTGAAAACCCAAGGAAACCAGAGGAGGGGTAATTACAAAAAGCGGAGCTATAGTCCCTGGAGTCCCTCTCTCTCCTACCAGAGAAGATGTTATCTGATGAGGAATGACAACCTCGGCCCACGATCACCTCGGGATGATGGTCGTAACCAAGATAGAGCGCGGCCACGGGATGGCAACCAAAAAGACAATCGCCATTATGAAGGAACCTACACAAATGCTTTCATTGTATAAATGAACATCTTTGCATATCAATAAGTTGGCACATCTTTATGACTGTCGCCTTATCTCAAAGCCAGTACCTCAACTGAGACCATGAGTCCCTGAGTACTCTTGCTCAACAATATCTATAGCCAATATCCCGGTAGCGACCTCGAGTCCCCAGATACTTTGGCTTGTCAACCCACAAGGTCACCATGCCTTGCTGAGGCTTGAGGAATACAAGGTCTTAAAGGATCAGCTATTTCGACATCCTTACATAATGACCAAACTGGGAAAGCCACTTGAACACCCCCCGGGGTCAAATAGAGCATTTAGGGATTCTCACTCGTACTCATTTAAACCTAACCTTAACCCATAAACCCACTATAAGTTACAGAGGTTAAGCGTAATCGACCGTCACCCTAGATCAGAGACCCCACACCTAAAGGCTTATGTGTCGTCCAAGTTAAAACAAACCCAACTATCGAGATTCGAACTTCAGACTCA
Source organism: Ormosia emarginata (assembly GCA_029884605.1). Classification (NCBI taxonomy): domain Eukaryota; kingdom Viridiplantae; phylum Streptophyta; class Magnoliopsida; order Fabales; family Fabaceae; genus Ormosia; species Ormosia emarginata. The sequence goes on from JAQQTP010000072.1 coordinate 30,407,440, forward strand.
TCTCGGCAGACAAAACGCGCGTTTGTCCAAGTTAAAACTAACCTAACTGCCAAGATTCGAGCTTCAAACTTAACTCAGTGGGCAAAACACGCATTCGTCTAAGTTAAAACAAACCTAATCATCGAGATTCAAGCTTTGAACTTATCTTATTAGGAAAAACAAGTGTTTATCTAAGTTAAAACGAACCTGACTGCTGAGACTCGAGCTTCGGATTCATCTCGACTGACAAAGTGTGTGTTCATCTAAGTTAAACAAACTAGGCCGCCGAGATTTGAGCTTTGGATTCATCTCGGCCAGCAAAGCGGGCGTTCATCCACTCCATCGAATCTCACTTCTAGGATTGAGTGTTGAACTCATCTCAGATTGACAAGGAGTGTATTCATCACAAAAATTCAAGATCCGACTTTGGACCTACGTAAGAAAAACAAAAGCAAAACAAAAACTTACCAATATTAAGACACAATTGAGTATTCAAGGAAAATAAACAATTATCATTTACATTTCAAACATCATCAACCTTACAAGGAAAGCATGCGAGGTTGCCTGCTCGCAAAGACTGCCCTTTTGAATGGAAGCTGGGAGAGCAATCCAGTTAGATGATGACAACTAAACATTGACCATGACCACCTCGACGGCTCCTCGTGGGGTAGAATCCTGTAACCCGCCCTGATACAAAGGTGGACACATTCTAATAGCTGGGAAAATGGCTAGGGAAGGCTATGATAACACCAAGTGCTGACCACAACACCCCATCAATTCAACAACCACCTCTTCCTTGGTTAACTATTCCTGCCTAATCAATACGAGGAAAAAACCTCACCACTCTACACTTCTTAAACCACCCTTGCGCACCTACGACACAATAACCATTAGGGGAGCAAAGGTAGATGGACAGTGAAATTCCCTCATTCCTTACAGGACCTATAAATAGGAGTCTCAAACTTGTCCAGCAGACCTGAACCTCTGTTCCACCCCCACACATGTCTAGAACAAAGGTCTTCTGCTGCTAAGGGACATGCTAACCAAGCCACGCAGGACAATTACTTGGTCCTCACTAGACCGTTACGTCGGAAGAGAAAGGCCTACACTAGAAAGGTGGGCGAGAGGAAAGCCAAACGCCTTCAAGAACCTGGGAAAGAAGAGGAAGATGGCCTCAAAAGGGGGTGCAACCCTCCAAGCACCCACATAAGACGAAAGGGGAACCATGGATGGGGAAAAGCCAAATCCCATGCGCTACTGAAGAAGAAAGAAACAGATGATAACACCACTACAAACATTTCTCATTTATATAGGGAATAATGCGTTCCGATTGGCTCCCAAAAAGGTGAAAGAACAACGTAATTGAGGCCACGTTTAATTGTTCCTTCCTTACGATTGGCCACTTAGTCACCAGGTAGTTGAGAAACCGAGCAAGAATCACTATTGTAATTAAAATAGCCTTAACTTTCAATAAAGTCTGAGTAAGTTCCCCAAGCAAGCACAGACCGCTGCAAAGTGCAGAGCAAAGGCTGCTAAAAGGACAACATATACAAAACCTCATCCTCGAGATAAAGTGTGGGACCTATCCTATTTGCTCACACGAGCAAAATTGTTTGTGTAAAGTCAACACCGAGATTGGGCGTCGCACCCATCTTGACGCTGCAAAGGCCAAAAATCCAACAAGCAAAAGCGGCTTTAAGATCGAGCGTTGGACTCATCTTGGCAAAAATACAAATGTTATCATAAAGAAATAAGCATTAAGGTAAACAAAAACGCCCGAGGTTAAGACTGTCCAAATACATAAGTAAAGCCCCACACAGGGGGCAGGAAGAAAAATAAAAACTGGGGCATCAGAAAATGAGGCTTCACCTCTCCAAGCCCTTCGCTGTTACCTTGACACGTGCCTTCTCGATTTAAATCGCCCCAGTCTACACGGTCCCGACCGTAACCATACTGGTTCCCTCTTGCCCATCTTCTGGTGCCGCTTCCATCCTGTCTTCATTTTCTGCCCTAAAACCCGCTTGGTTACCCGAGTTGCCATTTGAAGCAACTATGCCCATGATATGGCCATCCCAGACTTCCCTCAGAGCTCTGATGCCCTTTTCATTTAGACCAGGGTTGCGAAAACAAAGTTGTTTCAGGGTGTTCTCAAATGACTCCTCTATAGACCTCGACCACACTTCAATTGTCTGGTCAAATTCTTCTTTAGAAGCCTATGCTGAAGCTAGACACCGTTGAAGGTAGATTTGGCCAAGGCAAGATCTTGTTTCAATACATTCTCCCGACCCATCGCCTCATTAAGTTCGGTTTGGAGCCTATATGCCTCGGTATCTTTAGTTTTCAATGATCCTATCTCTGCAAAGTAAGCCTGAAAAGTAAGGACCTCAGCAACATCGTCACTAAGGTGGGCAATCTCAGCCCGGAGCTTATCTATCTCGGGGGTGAGCAATTTTAACTCTTCATACTTTGGGCTAGTTGCTCGTCCTTCTGGGTGATCTCCCAAGTGGCTTGAACCAACTGCCCGTCCCTCTTAGCGACATCTCGAACAGACTAGACTAGCTACTTATCCTTCTTAGCAAGCTCATAGCAAAGGGTCTCAAGCTCTTTCTCCAAACTGGTGATCTCTCAAATAGACTCCTAGCATTCCTCCATGTATCGAAGGCAGAAGCAGCACGCAAACACTTGAGTTGGGCCTCACGAAGGACTTCCTCCATGCCACGCTCCACCAGCACATCAGCTTCATCAGGACTTAATAGGTGGCCATCAATAAACTCAGCAGGATCTGCATCCTGAGCCCACACCAACCCCGATGGAAAGTGGCACAAAATCAAGACTGGACCATGAGCGCCTAGAGACCCTAGACTGACCAAGACTGCGTCTCGAATAGGCTCCTCTGGAATGTCATCAACCGCCGACCTTTTCCCGCTGTCATCCTTGCCACCCTCGGCCTGCCTCTTCCGAGGTTGAAGTGGCAGAACGAGAGAATTTGGTTTAGCACCTTAGACCTCAGCGCTTGGGGGAGGAGGGGGATCCACCGCTACCACGGGAATAGGGACTGCACTGCTTGAAGGAAAATATGCAGTAACAACCACCCTTCAAGCAGATGGTGAGGCCCGAGATCCTGACGCCCCACCCCCGGGCTGCCAACTTCTTGGCCAAAAGGTAAAGTTCGTTTGACGGAGCTATACCTTTTGCAAACAAAACATAAAATGTCAATACTGGAATATATTGGGGGATGAAGAGGCAAGTGCAGTAAAGAAAATATGTAAACAAGATACTTAACAGGGCTTTTACAGAAATAATGGGCTCATCTAAGATACCCTTAGAAGAAATACCCCCTATTTTGCCCCATTCAATCAAAAACTTCAAAACAAAGACCTTGGGAGGAGAAAGCTCAGGGACTGGAGTCTCTAATTCCTTACTTTACCCTCAACCAACGTCTATCTAGTATAAATAGAGGGATGACCCACCCTCCAAGGTAATGAAAAAAAGGTCTTGTCCTTAAAGTTCATTCCACTTAAAAAAAGTCCTTCTTAAAATTCTCGAAGGACTGTTGGTAAGGTTTAAAGACAGTGCGTCCATTCTGCGCTCGTAAGGTGACCCAACCTTTGGTTACTCCCCGAGGTCTTCAACCAAGACAAAAGATAAAAGAAGGACTTGACCGAGTATGGCCACTCAAAAAACTCAGCATACAAGCTCAAATGCCTAGACAAATCCCCAAACATTTGGATAAAGTTGAGTAGGCACCACTCGCAAGTGAAGATGGATGCCCTGCTCGAAGTATGTAAACAGAAACTGTACCCCAATCTGGGTAAAAAGAGCTTCATACATATAGAAGAAGTGCTAGCCCTCAACACAGATCGAACACACCCTCTCCTCCTCTGAGGGATGTCGGATAACAAACTCCTCATCCCGTAGCCCATCCTCGGTCAACTGGACGTTAAACTCACTCCTCACATTAGAAGGAGTGCCCAAGACCTCGCTATCAACCTACTTGTATATACTGGTCTCCCAGGGAAAAACAAGCCCCCTTGACTTTACTGGCACAACCTTCCCCGACTTTGCAGGGATAGCCCTCCTCTGCCCCACAGACATGACCTTTTGAGTTTGCGCCATACCTACAACAAACGAACCCAAGTTAGATTATGACGAATCACTTAATCTGTAACGCCCCTTTTTCTAGAAGAAGAGGAACTTCACACCAAGATAAAATGCGAAAAAATAATAAATCATAAATTAAGACCCGATTCATTTTATATATAAATAAACCTCTTCAATCGTAAATGTATAATAATTGGGTAATGTATATTTTTTTGTTGTTATGAGAGAATAATAAATATAGCTACAGTAAAAATCGGCATGAAAGAAAACCATTCATACACATAATATATATATATATATATATATATATATATATATATATATATATATATATATATATATTTGCATTAAGCCTATATAATTACATTATCATGTATACAAAAAGCAAAAGCTTTACCCACCCCAAGATGTTTATAAATATACAACCCATCAAAATAACAAAACATCAGGCTTCCAAAAAGATATACAGATAGTCATCAGTAGCTACCGACAGTACCAGCCCCCTAAGACTGACGAGAAGGAGCCGTGGCAGGATCCTCCTTAGGGTCTTCCTCGTCAGATGAAATCATCATCTGGGTGACCGAGTTACGAGCAGAGGCTCGTGCAGTAGATAGGAATGAATCATCTTGTGAGGTGTAATAGAGATCATCTTACAAATCATGGATAGGTAGGTAAGACTCTAGATGAACAAAAGCAGTAAAATTAAAAATAGGTGGGTAATAGCGACCCCAAGCCAGTGACACTATCAAGCTCCTATGATAAATACAACGATCCGTGCGAAGGTTGATATGCCAACAATCAGGACCTCCGTGGAATGTCATCCTTGCGTATCCTAAAAATCCACGTGGACGAGACTACTTCTTCAAACAAGGACTAGTCGTAGTCAGGCCAGAAACTAGGGAACTCAGGCGCTTCCCCTTCCTCATGGACATCTTCTCAAAAACACATAATTAAAACAGAAATACAGAGATACAGGAAAGAGGTGAGACACCCAGCATTCAATACCAATATGACAGTAAGAAAACAGAACGACGTAGAACGCCCACATAACATCATATATATATATATATATATATATATATATATATATATATATAATAATAAAAATAAGCAATATAAGGGAAACAACAATAATGTCTCAGGTAGTAAGCAGTTCATCAGTCAGATAATTATTATAACATTAAAAGAGATAATTTAATAGCTATAAATACTCATGCCAGAAGAAATATGAGACAGACAATGCATAATGCATGAGGTACCAAAATCCTACTCCATGGAGTTAGACATAAACATTCAGAGAGAATGATCAGGGAGTCATGCCAGTATCTCGTCAGTCTAAAAGTAAAACGCTTATCAGAAAATAATCTTTTACGCAACATGCCTTATACATGGCATTCTCAACAAGATCGCAATATATGACAGTGTCTCGGTCTGGATCGTCGGTGTGTTTGCATCGGTCTATCCCACGGCCCAGAAGAGTTACCAACTATCCGATAATGAGATACTCGCATCCTGACGCCCCCAAGGTCAACAATATGACCTACACTTAGTCTATTCGCACCAGCACTAAGGTGTGATTCAATCTCCTAGGCATACATAGCCTTAACAACAGAGTCCAACGGACTTTCACAAATGCATGATGACTTAATGCATATTATGTATATTTACAATCATATACTTCACACAAATACGCCACAATTTGGTCAATCTAAACATTAACAATTCTTGGCCCCATCCATAGACCCATAATAGCATATTATCAAATTCTCGAAAACAACACACATTTATGAAGTTCAACACAAAACACACTTCCATTTTATGAATTCATAATCCCTAATTACCTAAACCTTAATTTATGCACAAATGTTGGGTCAAGGAAACCCTTGAGACCGTGGCCTCTCAAGAATCAATATCCAATCAATTTCTCATTCACATTCCCATTTACTTAACAATTAGTTACCTAACTCCCCAAGTTGTACAAAATCATAAGCTTGGACCTATGCAAGCCCTAGAGGCCGTGAGCCTCCCAAGTATAAGAGTTTCACAATTTTTCATCAATTCTTTAGCACCTAATTACCTAAGTTCCACTTCATACAAAAATCAAACTCAAACCCCCGAAATATGGCCCAAGGCCGTGACCTCCCCAAAGGGTAGGAAACCCTACATTTTTTCATTCATCCAATAAATACAATCCAACATCATTAAGGCATTCAAAACAACCAACATTTTCATATAAATCAAGTATACATAAAAGCATGAAAAACAAACATACAAAGTAAGCAATCTATTATGGATTCATTCATCAACAACCACTCAAAAGTTCCCTCACCACCAATAAAGGTTGAAGTGAGTAAATCTCTCTCTTACCTAAGGGAAGAACATGAAAAATCACTCCTTGATGGTGCTTGTGAGATTCGATCAAGAGCTCAACAAAACCCTAGGAAATCAAACTCAAGGAATCAACACCAATGACTTGAAAAGAAAGGATCCATGACCATGAAAAGGACCATAGAAATGAAAAAGAAGAAGAGAAAGTGAGTAATAAAAAATTTACCTCAAAAGTTTCAAGCTTTGTTCTTGAAGAAAAGTGATGAAAATGATAGATTTTAGAAGATGATCACCAAAGGGGAAAGGTTTAGGATGAGAAGAGGAATCTAGAAATGATAGTAGTGAAGCAAGCAAATGGAGATGCCCACTTGGACGGGATGCAACCATGGAGAGTGGAGAGGAAGAGAGAAGAAGAAGAGAAAATGGAAGAAGAAGGAAGTGTGGAGAGAGAAGAGAGTAAAAACTTTTTATGATTTAGAATTTTGGAGTAAGGAATAATAAGGCAAAAGCCAAATTTTGGCTCCCCAAAGGGCTCCAAAGCTGCGGCACCAAGAGAGAGAGGGAGAGAGATTCGGCTTCTCATGTAAGCTTGGGTAATTTGGTCATTTTTGATCAAAACTTCCTTGAGAAACTTTGATTAAAATATCTTTCTTTTTGAAATAAAGGTGATTTGATTTGACATAAAGTAGATTCCTTTGGATAAGATAAGATTTCTACTACAAGCTATTATCCAATGAACAATAGTTACAGTTGACAGAAGTCAGTGTTAATTATCCAACAGATAATAAAATACATAACAATTTTTATTTATCAGATAAAAATCTCGAAAAAATAAAACCCCCTAAATCGTGTCCAACTTTAGGTTTAGTAAAATCCTCAGTCAACATTTTTACAGATCAAAGTTCTTAGGAAAAATATTTCATTTTCTCGGCTTCGCTCAGTGTGCACGTAAAATGAAAAATAATATTAAAATATTATGTATTTTAAAAAAATCTAAAAAAATTCACAAAAATCACATTATTTATAATAAAATAAACAAATTTTGGGGTGTTACGTAATCCTCCCAACAGAAGCCTAGAAAACGAGCGGGTTGGCCTGAGCCTTGCAAACTCTTTGGCTTGGTTCACCATACAGAGTGCCTCCAAGACCCTCATCAAGGCCAAATAACCAGGGCCCTCACCAGAATCCCCATCATAGCCTTGGGCCCCCCATTATTTGAAGGTGATGAAGACAAATGAGAACTTAAGAACTCCACTGATGGGCCACTATTTTACATTGTTTCCTCACTCTAAGACATTTTCTCCACTAAGCATCTCCACTAAACAACTTAAAGGAAGAAAAGGCAAAAATGAAAAGAATGAGGATAGAAGTACCTTAAATATTGGTCGAAAAGAGTCTATGAAAGGTCTTTAGGAGGAAGAAAGTGCTGGAAAAACCTCACTGGAAAACATTGAACAAGAGAGCACTGAACCACCAACTACGTCCACCAAAGTACTCAAAATCACCTAAATAAAGGGAGAAAGAAATCTAGAATGCAAGGACAAGCGAAGAAGTGGGAAGGGTAAGACCCTGCTCCTATTTATAAGCACGAAAAGACCCTTAAATTGTTGCAATCAGTGGGGGTAGAAGCGTTTTTCCATTTAGAACGCCTCATCATGACGCCTTTTCAATTTCGAAATAAAAAAAGGCTAATCATGACACTATGAACCCCAAATGATGACCTCCACTGTTTCTCAACCATGTGACACACTGCTTCTGAACGAAAGCATTCAAAAGGACAGGGCATAGAACGTTCAAAATCGAAGCAACGCGTGGCGTTCTAGAACACTTATCCCGGATCTTGGATCATGAGGGGCCATCACGGTAGAATACCATCTTGAAGCTCGGTTCAAAGTTAGGAGAAGACACGACCCCAACTACATATGGGGGCAACTCAATAGGACCTCGGACAGTTGAATGACTACGCAAATGGAGAGATCAAACCCGGATCCCAAATTTACTCATCAACCACAGCAACCTGTCACGATACATCACGGATCTTGGCCCTTTGGGAAAAATATTATGGGACCCGTCACCAACTCAAATCCCTTTACCCGTTACGCGTTGTATGCTCCAATTTAATCCTTATCTCGATACTTTTGTTGTACCACCAAAGCACCGAGCTAGGGGCAACTGTTTTAGACTAGGTTATAAGCCTAAAGAACTAGAGTAACCAAACTCGTCAGGCTAGTAATCAAGCATATAGTGCGCATAAAGCAACCAAAATGCCAAGCGTAATGGCAGGAACAAATTCTGATCATATCCTGTACGAGTAGGTAAGTAAAGACAGAAGGGTAGTGGCCTTCCGAATCTGACCCCACGATCTTATCTCCCACGATTGTGTTGCCGCGATCCCAAGTTACATCATTTGACACATATTGAATGCTCAAACACCAAAAACTCTCATGCGCTCATATAAATACAGTATGCAAGAGAGATAAAGTATGCCCAATTTCTATTACACTCTACCCTCCTTGTACAACTACTGACTTGAGTATCAGAGTGTCATTTATAGGTATCCACTCCCTCGCTCCACCACTAAAGGAGTTGCGCCATGGAGGAATCACTTATCTATTACCCCTTCAGGTAATTCTCAGAACCTAATTTTGAACATCTTTATGCATTTTTTTGAGTTTCCCAAAATATCCCTTCCCCTGATAGATGAAAGACTATAATCTCTTGAGATATGGTCAGACGCCTAAGCAGGGACCCTTCCTAATAGCGTTACTGGTATTCTATCGCCTTCTAAATTATACATTGTCATTTGTACTTTCTTTTTTATTTCTTTTAAATCATCATCTTCTTCTGCACTTTCATCGATATAAGTAAAAGTTACTCTTACATCATTGAATAACTTTTTACTAAATATTTTTTTTCGTTAAATCTATAGTTGAATTGAAAGTTCCTAACATATATATTATATTTATGAAATTTTACACTAATTCAAGATCGTTTAATACTTCATTCGTATACGTCAAGATTAATGTAATATATACTTTTAAAATATATGGCAATAAGAACTACTTGATTAAATTATTATCGATGTTTAATATTTTTAAGATTTAATACAAATGATCAAGGTATTGTATAATTTTAATTTAACAGTTGAATCGATAAAAATTATATTTTATAAAAAATTATAGGTGGTACAAGTATGTCAAATCTTACATTATTATAACTATATATATATATATATATATATATATATATATATATATATATATATATATATATATATATATATATATATATATATATATATATAAATTATTATCGATGTTTAATATTTTTAAGATTTAATACAAATGATCAAGGTATTGTATAATTTTAATTTAACAGTTGAATCGATAAAAATTATATTTTATAAAAAATTATAGGTGGTACAAGTATGTCAAATTTTACACTATTATAACTTTATATATATATATACATAGGAGGGATCAGTTTAGATCGTTTAGATTAAAATCATTAAAAAAAAAGGTTATTTTTGAAAAAAAATCTTTTTTTTCTTATATAACATCTTTCACTTTTCATTTTTATAATTTACTTTCATCTAATAGTTGAGATTATTTCATTAAAGGTACTTGAACCATTGTAATGTGATAGTAGAGGTTTAGATTATGTTTTTAGCATTAATGGAAATTATTTGATTGAAAATGAGTGTAAAGAAAATCAACTTACAACCGATATAAATTGATCTTCTCTCATATATATATATATATATAAAATTTGATTTTGCTGATAATTCTGCACTAATAAGTTATACGTAAGTATTACTGTTATCTCTCACTCAAGCACTTAGATCTTGGAATAAAGCAACTTTCCCTCCACTTTGTTAGGGATATAATAATGTTATTGATGAACCTTCATCTAAGAATTTAAGTTTTGGAATAGTTAATTCTTGACATCCTAAAATATTTTTCACAGTAAAAAGATAAATAAAAGAAAACTAACGTTTTGAAAAAATAAACTTGAGCATTAGCTAAAAAAATTGAGATTCTTATGGATAAACTGTCATTGAGTTTAAGGAAAATACGTAAGAGATGAATAGAAAGATAAAAGACGTATTTTTTATATATATATATATATATATATATATATATATATTCGGGCGAACAAAGGAGGGAGCAACCTTATATACACACACTACGAAGGATAGAAACGCTAACTACATCAGGCAGAATTTAGCCACAACTCTACAAGGTGACTCTTCTTTTTTCAACAATGATATTTACGTACTATTTTTATTACTTCATTCTTATTTTTTTTTTAATAATAAAACAAGAGAAATATACTTCTTAAACTCACTCTCTTTTTTTCTTTTTTCCTAAACAAGAAAATTAAGTGTAACATACAGGGTAAAGAAAATTGTGTGTGATATTCATTTTCCTCTTTTTTCTTTGTTTTTTTTTTTTTTAACAATGTGGTGGAAACCACCCAACAAAAGAACAAAACAAGAAACTACCGCATCCCATGAGGGAATGCAACACCAGAAGCATCATCGAGCAAAATTGCAGCAACACATGGAGGAGAAGCGTTAAACCTTGACACCCCAAAATCAAGCACATGACCATGGTGGAGAAGAGCATCTGTTGCTTTTCCTGAAAAAATGAGACATTCGAACCACCCAATTCTTGGACAGCCAACTGTTAATATGTTGAACAAGATTGAAGGCTGGTGAGTTTTGACAAAGCCATATTGGACCAAGAGTAAGGCACTCTGGGAATCAACCTAGATCGGGACGACACGGCATCCCAAGTCCCAGGCTAATTCCAATCCATGCAAAAAACCATGAAGTTTAGCAATAGTGATAGAAACAACTCCTAAATTAGCTGAAAATCCTCCAAGAAAAGAACCTGAAGCATCCCTCGCCAGTCACCAAGCCTCCACAAGCACCCTTATGATGGGTCACAACAGAGCCATCAATATTCAAGGAGACCCAATCAGCTGATGGAAGCTTCCAAGAGTGGAACTGATCTGTTGTTGGAGTACTCAGATTAATACCAGGCTTTACTTCTTGATTTAAATAATAACTTTTAACACGCAACCAAAATATAAGAGTAATGTCTCTTGTGTCCCGACTTTGGCAGTCGTAGATAACTTCATTTCTTAGGCTCCAAAGGAAATGTAACCCAACTCCAAATAGAAAAGCCCAAGGTTTACCTGCAACTGGAATTGATCTGCTGAGGTTATCCTTAAGCCATTCATGGAGATCAGTTTGGAAAAAAGGAGGAGGAAGAAGATTTCTGAACAGTCTTGGCTAGAAATTGCTATTTCCTTGACAATCTCTAACTATGTGCAATCCTGTTTCAACATAGTGACCACCACACCATTGGCAAAAAGGGTCTAGACTCATATGGCGCTAAGCACGACGCTGATTGGTCAACAAGCCACCTTTAGCTAACAACCATATGCAAGATTTTACACGTTTCAAACCATGCCACTTCCATGTAAGCTTACATAAAGGGCCTTCCACAGTGCAGTGATTACCAGAGATAAGATCATAGGCTGATTTCATTGTAAAACTACCATTGTGACTAGTAGGAAAGTAATACATGTGGAGACCCATATATTACTTTTAACGTTGTTGGATAGTATGTGGTATGATTATGTAGAAGGAGAAATACTTGTGTAAGTTTTGTGAGAACTAAATCAATTAATAAGTGACATTATTATTTTTAATATAAAATAATTATGTGTTATAAAGATATATGTAATTATTAAAATTTTGATTGGTTTAATTGATACAACTATATAGACAAAATTTATATAAAAATTTTTCATGTAAAAAAGTATTTTATGATCCAATATAACTTTAAAGAGATAAATATTTATATATGTTTTTTTATAAAATCATATAGTTCTCCTCCCTCTTTTGTACTGTAGGTAAACTCCGTTCACATAGAACTCAGTTTTCCAATTGTAAGTAAGGTGGGTGCTATGATGCATTACTATTACTTTTTTGTTTAGGTGTATCATACACTTTATAATTTACTTGTTACTTGTAAGTTTTTTTTTTTTTGCAAGTAATTTTTTTTTTTTTTTTTTTTTTGACCTCCTATCAAAATTTTTTTTAGTGGTGGTCAAAAGTGTCGGTGCAAAGGTGTTAAAACTATAAGAAGAAGGTTTGAACATAACAAAAGCAAAGTAAATAGATAAAACGCCGAAAAGAGGTGGCTTTGGGAGGTTGATCTCCTCCTAAGATGAGGCTTTGGCAGGGCCGCACGAAGGTTGCTGGCTAGAGGTCTTCGGCGGTGGTCGGCCAAAGACTGGCAGGAGGTGGCCGGCCGGAGGTCACAGGTGGTGGCGGTCGGAGATTGCCGGCGGTGGCTATCGGAAATTGCTGGCAGTGGTTACCGGAAGTAGTCGGCGGCGGAAGGTAGTGGCCGACGACGATGAAGGGAGTGACAGGTTACAGGTCTTTCATCTCAACCGTTGATATATTTTTCAACACGATCAACTACTGAGATTTGGAAAATGTACCATACACCCTCCTTTGGAGGGTGTATATTAGACTCAGCCTTGTAAGTAAACTCTGCCAAGATAGAACTTAGTTTGCTACAAGACCATTCATAGTGTGAGTTTTGTTTTTGTTTCTCTAACATTTGTATATGTCACATGCTCCTTGATTTTAAAGGTGTTTATGGTATGGGCGGGTGCTATGGTGCACCATGTTGAGTTTAGGTGTACTACACCTAGAAACAACTCCTAAATTATAATTTATCTCAATTTGTTGCGCAGAGGTTTTTTTTTTCAAGATTTTTTTTTTTTGTTTTATTTTTTTTTTGTTTTATGTTTTTTTTTTTTTTTTTTTAGTGGTGGCAAATAGGTCGGAGGTTGCTGTTGGAGGTAGCCCCACGGAGGTTGTCGGCCGGAGGTCTCTAGCGATGGCCGGTCGGAGATCGACAGGAGGTGGTCGGCCAGAGATCACAGGCAGTAGCGGCTAGAGATTGCCGGAGGCGGAAGGCGGTGACCGGCGACGATGAAGGGGGTGACATGTTACAAGTCTTTCATCTCAACCGTTTATGTGTTTTTCAACACGATCAACGGCTGAGATTTAGAAGGTGTACCGTACACACTCCAAAGGAGGGTGTATATTAGACTTAGCCTATGGTATGGTTTAGTTTCATTTGAGGTTATAACTTGAATGAATCAAACCGTACTTTTACTAGTTTTCAAATTTTAAAAACCAATTAAATCAACCACCAGTTTTTGGTTCCAAACCATGATTTATTACTTTTTAATTCCTGAAAATATGCCTTCAATATAATAATTAATGACATAAGTTTAAATATGCTTTACAATTTTAAATTCACAGTTCAAATGTACATAACACTATATATTTGTATCATGTAATGTTACTTCAATTTCAATGCAATATAATTCTTCTCATTGTGCTGCATAAAACTTTGTATGGTATAAGAAGGTTCTTAAACTCCAATGAGTCAAGATCCATGGCCAGCTCACCCGACTCCTATGCCAATGTCACCCCTACTAATCATCCTATTGCTGATTCTCAGTCAAAATCGGTCATGTTCTTCAGCTTTAGAACCCAAATAACCCTCAATCTCATAGCATCCATCTTCCCAGCATGGTGTTTACAAGCCACATCTCTTCTCGCTGGCATGAAACTCATTGGTTACATGGACGACTCTACTCTCGCTTGACCAAAAAAATCATCCATGATGGCATGACTCTTCCAACCCAGACCATGAAACATGGTTCTGTCAAGATCAGCTCATTATGAGCCATTTTTTAGCCTCAATAAATGAAAGAGATAACATTACTCTCTCCTCATGCGAGACTTCTTGCTGACTTAGGGTGGCTCTTGAAGCCAAGTATGCAAATCTATCAAGACCTCATGTCATGTCCCTCAAAATTCAACTTCAGCGGAGCCGCAAAGGATCTCAACCCATCACTGAATATTTATTCTTTATTAATGCATTGTTGATGAATTAACTGTTATTGATAATAATATTTCTAATGATGATGTCAAAATTTATGTGCTTAATGGCCTACGTAATGAATACCGAGATATTGCAGCCTTTATTCATATGAGAGGATGCTCCTTTACCTTTGAAGAATTGCATAGTCATTTGGTTGCCCATGAAGAGTACTTCAAACGTGATGACATTCTCTCGGAAATCACCATTCCCTTTGCTCACTATCATTAGCGTAATGGTCACACAAATAAGGGATCATGTTGTGGTTCATCTCAAGCTCTAATCCTCAATATGGCAGCAACTCAAGCTCTCCATGTTCTCCTTCAAATCATGCTCGTCCTAGCTAGCAATGACAACGTCCATCTAGACGAAATTATAGCAAATCAAATAGATTCAATCGATCACCACCACAATGTCAAATTTGTGACTTCCTAGGGCATATTGCAAAATATTATCCACAATACATGCAACGTGCGTCCATGAATTATGCCTCATCCTCTACTGCACCACCTACCAATTGGATCTTTGACACTGGCTCACCATGTGACCACATATCTCAAAAATTTAAGTCTTCATTCTAACTATGAAGGACTTGTTGAGGTGATAATTGGAGATGGTACAGGTTTGGAAATAACTCATGTTGGTTCCACACAGGGTTTTAAATCTTAGTCGGAGTCGCGTTGCGGTCACGGTCACGTCGCTACTGATGCGGGCAAATGCGACCAAATGCGGCCGCAATCGCAACCTGTCACGGTCACGGCAATCGTCACAACCGTTTTATCTCGGCCGCATCACGTGATGCGATCCGAGATTTAAAACTCTACTTCCACAAAGTTATCCACCCCTTCTACCATTTTCTCTTTAAATGATGTTTTATGGTGTCCCTCAAGCTAGCGAAAATCTCTTTTCAATATCTAAATTTTGTCAAACAAATAATGTTTATATTGAACTTCACCCTTTTTCATTTTATGTGAAGGATCATATCATGGGGGTACTCTTGTGCGGTCAAAGTAGTGTTGGCCTCTACACTCCCTTGCTATTCCATGTACTTGTCACTCTCCCTTGCTATGGCACGCTCGCTTAGGACCCTTCATCCAAAATTCTTCACCAAACATTAAAGCATATGTACCATTTTAGCTCTCATTTGTCATCTTTTCATTGCTCTTCATGTAATTTAAATAAAAGTCATAAACTTCCTTTCATTACTCATCAATAAAAACATCCTCACCTTTTGAGTTAAATTTTTCTAATGTTTGGGGCCATCTCCAATTACTTCAATTAATGGTTTTCACTAGTATCTAATCTTTGTTGACCATTTCACTCTTTATGTTTGGTTGTATCCAATAAAAAATTAAAGTGATATCTCCATTTTTTTTCCCACAATTTCACGCCAAATTAGAAAAAAAAAATTCTGTTAAAAATAAAATCAATTTACACTAATGGAGGTATTGAATACATGAAACTTTAACCCTTTTGACACCAATGGTATCTCTCACCACATTTCACCACTATATACTCCTAAACATATTGGCCTTGCTAAACACAGATACCGACACATTGTTGAAACCACCCACACCCTTCTCAATTACATCTCTATGCCTCCAAATTTTTCGTGCGATACATTCCAAACTACATTGTTTTTAATAAATCGTATGCCTACACCAACCCTTCAACACAATTAGGTCCCATTCTACTCCTTACATAATAAAAAAACCCTCCTATTCCACACTAAAGTTTTTTTTGCTGCCTATGTTGCCAACCGAAGTACACCGTGACTCTCAACAAGACAACAACACCATGCATACCAATGTTTTGATCCATCCAAAAATAAGGTGTATATCTCTCGGCACATTATCTTTATTCCATTCAACAATAACTCAGAGCCTCCACCCATCAAAATCCCTGCATTCTTGGACACGTATCCTCCGCCGAACCCTACCTTATCAGTTACTTCAAATTCAAACACACCCACAGAAAACACATCCCCACCTTGACTTATCGACTCATCTATTAATTCAAGAATACACCACTTATCCAATACATGCATATTCCACTCCGTCCTTATCCACCCACCCTCAAGACAACGCCTCAGTTTTCTTATCATAACCAATATATGCCTCTCAGTCACCACTAGCATCTCTCAACAAAATCGTGCTTCATCTTCCCCACCTAAACCCAAACAAATAATTCGGAGGCTCCTTGGATACACTTAAAGCTATCAAAATGGATCAAATCTGATGGGACGGTCGGAATAACCCTACAAAATAGACGAGCTGAGCTAGTAAAATGTCAGTTCGAAACTTATATGACTTGATCTGGCCCGACCTAAATGGGTTGAGTCCGAATGGATTGGGTCAGTCCGGCCGAATACATTATAAAAGACTGGACTGAGTTAATAAAATGTTAGTCCAAAACTTACATAGTCCAGACCGATCTGTCCCAACCCGTTTTGACAGCTATAGATACACTTATATAAAAAATGTATTTTTTATACCTCTTATTTTAGTAGTGCTTTTTTTTTTAAAAAAAATTATTTTGTATTTAAATGCAATATTTAAGAAATGTTTATTTTAGTAGTGCTATCATAACATTATATTTAAAAATTACTTTTCCTTCCACTTTTTTTAGAAGCAGAAAAATTGTTAAATTCACAATTAAGTGATTTTAGTATTATTTTTTTGCTTCTATTTTTTTTTAAAATGACATCTAAACATACTTAAAAACATGTTAAAGTATTTTTTTTTAGAAAAAAGTGTTTTTTTTATTAAAAAAAAAGGAAGTTATCCAAATGGGCTCTAAGTGGCGTAAAGCAATGAGTTCAAAGAACAATGGTCTCCCCCGACAAAGCATTTGGGAATTAGATCCCGAACATAAAGCTCAAAATCTAGTTGGTTGCAAATGGGTACATAGGGTTAAAAGGAATCCGAATTGCTCCACAACACGGTTCAATGCACGTCTTGTGACAAAGGGTACGTTTTCATCAAATGGAAAATTCGCCAACTAGATGTCAACAATGTTTTTTTACATAGACATCTTTTTAAGGAAGTTTTTATGACCCAACCTCCCGGGTTTGTTTATTCGGACTTTCCTGATTATGTATTCTGCATGAAATAGACTATTTATTGCCTTAAGCCCTTAAGCAAGCACAACATGCTTGGTTCCATACTTCATGCTGCTTCATGTGCTGCTATGGCTTCCACAACTCTTAAGTCTAACTCTTAATTATTTATATTGAACAAGGACCTTATTCGGCTTTATGCACTTGTTTATGTTGATGACATCCTCATCAAAGGCTCCTCGACCACAGCCATTCAGCACTGCATCTCAGCCTTGGCCAACAAATTTTCCATAAAAGACTTAGGTGATGTTCACTATTTTATTGGTATTGAATCGATCCCTACACCCCCAAAGTCTCTTTCTTAGCCAAACAAGTATATTCGAGATTTACTTGAACGCACCAAAATGGAAAGGATATCAACACACCTCTCTCCACAAGTCAAACTCTCACTCTTCATGATGGTAGCGCTGCAACTTATCCAATTGCAACATTGTGTAAAAGCATCATTGGAGCCTTATAATATCTTTCCATGACACGCCCTGATGTCACTTTCTCTGTAAATAAATCGGCCCAGTTTATGCATAAACCCACCACAATACACATGACAGCTTTAAATTATATGCATTTAGTGATGCGGATTAGGCGGGTAACCAAGATGATTATACACCCACCTGTCTTATGGAAGTCCTCTAAGCTGGGTCGCATCCGAAAAATTGAAATTTTGACTTTGATATTATGTGAAATTTTAACTTAAAATCAATTAGTGTTAAATGAAATGATCCAATAGATATATAAATTGCAATCGAAAGATTGAGGTAGGTGATGTGAGACTTTTAACAAATCTAAGTACCACAAATCTCTCTGTTAGCCTAGTAATGCCAAGCCGCATGAAGTATATTGCCATTGATGTCCATTTTGTTTGAGATCAAGTTCAGCAAGGTTCTCCGTATGCAACATGTGTCCACAAATGATCAATTGGCTGACTGCCTCACCAAAGTTCTCTCCAGTAAAGGCATAATTTTCTTTGTTCTAAGATAGGTGTAGCCGATGGTACACCCATCTTACAAGGGTGTGTAAGGGAGAAAGACTAAGTCAGCAAATACCTAAAGCTTTCCTAGTTTCTTGGCTCCAGATATCTTATTGTAGGAGTTAGTTTTATAATTTTAAATTCAAAGTTCAAATGTATAGAACACTTTATATATTTGTAGCATGTAATATTACTTCAATTTCAATGCAATACAATTCTTCTCATTTTTGCTGCATAAAACTTTATAGTTTTCAACTCATCAATCCCCACCATGCAGTTCGGTTGCCCCCCAAGCCCCCCTTTTTCTCTGCTTTAATTTTTAGATTGAAAGATAATCATGTAGTTCATTATCTTGCACCAATAGCTTAAAATCCTTGGTGAAAATCCCATTGCTGTAGCAAACCGAGGGAAAAATGGAATTAGAAACATCTGAATTGATTGGACTAGTTTTTTCTTTTTTTTTTGACGATCAATGTATTAACACAAAATAGGTCTAGCCAATACATCATTGAAAGCTAAAATGTGAATAGCAGGAGGAGCATCCTTCATCCAAACCATATCCCCCACTGAACCCGCCAGCTTAGCTAAATTATGAGCTACTGAGTTTCCTTCTCTACCTATATGATCAAAAGAGCAATTATGAAAGAGCATACCAGCAGCTACACAATCCTGTACCAGAAGATCAAAGTAGGAGGACTGTAGAGAGTGCCATTATGTATGGTTGTAATCAAGTCCAAGCAATCTGACTCAGCTTCAAAATTCAGAAAGCACAAATCTGTAGCAAATCTCAGGCCAAGCTTCCAGGTAGCCGCCGCCAATATACAACCATCCCCATCTCTCACCACAGCCCCCAATACCCCAGCAATTCTCGCCCACTTGTGCTGCATCTATGTTCAACTTGTAGGCACTAGAATTAGGAGGTCTCCATCTTTTTCTAGGCTGCATATTGCTCACTTCCATTGGCTATTTCAACTGGACATTGAGAGTTTCTCTATGGCTGTGTAAAACAGAGATGGCATTTGAGATGACCAAGTCATGAGGCAAATCCTGTCCCTCAAAACAGTGCTTGTTTAGGGCTATCAAAATGCCATTTGCTAGTGAAACTAGCAGCTCTCCATTGTCATGAGGCAGCTGCTATAAAATGTCATAGAACCATGCTTCTACGGTTGAGATTATGTTGAGGCTATTCGGATTCCCAACGGGGAACTAAACCAGAAACCTCTAAACCCAGTTACAATCTCTGAGAGCATGAGCTAGAGTTTCATCCTCTTGGCCACATCTGGAACACTTTGGATCGACATTCACACCCCTTGAAACAAGTCCCTTTTTCGCTGGTAAAGAGCCAGTAAGAAGTTTCCACAGAAAATGACATATTCTAGGAGGAATTTTCATTTTCCAAATTTTCTTTCAGTCAAAACCAGAAGAAACAGTAGGACAGCTTGGAGAGTCCCCCTCAGCAGCAAAACAACTTTTAACAAAATGGTAAGCTGAATTCACTGTAAATTCCCCAGATTTAGATTCACCCCATATAAATTTATCCGTAACCACTTGTGATGAAATTGGGATATCAAGAATTTGGGAGGCAAGAAAGTTGTTAAAATTAGCTCCTTCTTCCAAATTCTTTGATCTTCCTTCAACAGATCCTTTTCCACTGTGCTTTCTGGGATGTTATTTGGTGCAATCCATTTCACCCGTTAAACCAAACTTGAATATCCTCACGAGACCCTACCCACCAGAAACCCCCCTTTTTAAGGACCTATGCAGCACTATGAATGCTTCTCCAAGTAGAACTAGGTACACAACCTATATTGGCCTTCAAAAACGAACTTCTTGGAAAATATTTTGATTTTAGAGCTCCATGACGGAATTCGCATTATTTATCATCCGCCATCCCAGTTTTGCCATCAATGCCGTATTAAAAGCTTTAAAACTTCTAAAACCCATTCCACCACTTTTCTTCGGGTTGCATAGA
This sequence comes from Ormosia emarginata, assembly GCA_029884605.1. Lineage (NCBI taxonomy): Eukaryota > Viridiplantae > Streptophyta > Magnoliopsida > Fabales > Fabaceae > Ormosia > Ormosia emarginata. The sequence continues at coordinate 30,427,887 of JAQQTP010000072.1, forward strand.
GTAGACCATTTCACCCAACGAATTTTTCTCTCTCCCGATTTGCTTTCCCACTAGAAATTACTAATCATGGATTCAATTTTATTACAGATTTCTACTGGAACTAAAAAAACAACCCATAATATAATTGGGAATAGCCTAAGCCACGTATTTAATTAGAAATTTCTTACTGGCTTTTGATAAAACCTTCTTCTTCTAAACTTTATCTTGGATAAAATCAAGCACATGCTTCTTGGATCTATCTATGAAATTTGGAAAACCCAAGTATTTGGCATAGCTCTCCACTGTCTTTATATTCATCTATCTTTGGATTTTTTTTTTTTGTCTATCAGCGCATTTCGGCTAAACAAAAGCTTGGATTTATCCAGATTGATAAGTTAGCCTGAAACTCTCTGATAAAGATCAAGAATATCTACAAGAATATCAACTTCCGGCTGAGTGTCTCTAATAAGGAAGATGCTATCATCTGGGAAGAAAACACGTAAAATCTTATCAGCAAATCTAGTAATTTTAATACCATGTAAAGTCTTCCTTTCTTGAGCTCTAATAACAAGCCCAAATAAGACCTCAGCACTCAAGATAAAAAAGATAAGGAGACAAAGGATTTCTTTGTCTAAGACCTGTACCTGGCAAAAATTCATCACAGGAGCATCCAATCAAAAGAGCTAAAAAGGAAACTGTATTGACACACTTCATTGTCAACATAACCCAGTGGTACAAAAAAACCCATAGAGACAAGCACACGTTCCAAGAATTCTCATTCCACCCTATCATAGGTTTTTGCCATATCCAGCTTTACACATGGAAAACCATTTTTGCCTGCCTTCTTTTTTCGCATATAATGGAAAATGTCGAAAGCTAAAATGGCATTATCTGTAATCACTTTACAGCTTCCTCTACATCCAAAACGGAGACAGTGTCAAAAAGGTTCTGAAAAAAAAAAAGACAGTTATAACACAGGCTATATCCTCTTCTTCAGTGAAAACCAAACCTGCACCATTCTTTAATTTTGATACCCAGTTCCTTTCACGCCTTTATGATGCCTTTTGGTGAAAAAAGTGTGTATTTCTACCTCCATGTTTTAACCAATTTACTCTGGATCTGTGGTACCACCAAACTTTTTCTTTTTCTAACATATTATCTTGTTAAGTATGATTTTTTATTTATTTTTTTAACAGTATTTTTTATATTTTTTAATATCATTCCTATATATATATATATATATATTATTTTTTTCATTAAATCACATCATATACTTTAAAAAAAAACTGTTAACATTATGTACACTTCAAAAAAAATTATATGATTAACTTTTTCTTTATCAAGCTCCCTTGCACTAACTTGTACTCGTCAATTGCTTCCTCTAAGTGAAGTGTCTTTTCAATCTCACTCAACCTCCCTTGCAATTGCTTTATTTTTTTTTCTAAACTTCCTAAAAACTTTATTCCCCCAGCTATCAAGACTTTCCAAACAGGTGGATAATTTATTTAATAAAGTGACCCCACCCCTTCTTCATTCCAAGCTTCTAGCGCATCTTTAATACAATCCTCATGTGAGAGCCATATTTCTTCAAAGCGAACAACACATCTTTTTCTCCATTGGCGACCAGAATTTGCTTTTAACACCTTTAATAATGGACTATGGTAAGATGAGAACCGGGGTAGGTGATATATTGTCGCCGATGGGTAAAGCTCACTCCAAGCCACATTGTCTACCCCTCTATCTAGTCTAGATTGTATGTTGTCCTCTTCTTTCTGATTATTTGACCATGTAAAACAATGACCATTGTAGCTAGGATCAAATAATTCACATTGCTATAGAGTGTCTCTAAAACCTTCCACCTGTGAAGAGTTTCGCAAATTACCTCCCAACTTCTCCTCCAAGGGAGAGATGATGCTTGGCTCAAACCATGCAAGAGATTCCAAGTAAGATGTTTGTTTTCTGCTTCCAGTTTGTAAACACCGAATTTTGTCCGGGACATTTTGTAAATAAAATAAAATAAAAAATAATAAAATCAAAAATAAAAAAATATTCAACCCATATCCTAAACCAACTCAAACTCTCAAAAACTTATCCTAATCAATCATGTCCTATCCTAGATCAATACCAACACTTATCCTAAAATGATTTTAACTCACCATCTCAAACCATTCCTAATCACATTCTAACTCAAATCCCTTAACTTAATCCCCTTCTATAAAATCCATAACCTACTCACACACCTGGGGCGTCTTTCAACTCACAAAATACTTTCAACTCTCAGCACTCATTCCCACTCACATATTTTGCCAAAAACGCCACCTGTTCACTGTGACATTACCTTCACTATTTATCATCATCTTCAAACCACCATCTCCAAAAATATCACAAACCTTCACCTTCATTTTTTTACCCCACCAAAACCACCATAAGCTTCTTCCTCACCATTAAACCCAGCTTCTAAACAAACAGAACCACCGTACCCACCGTCAATCCGCCAGACCGCACCGCGCCGCACACCAGCGCCGGAGTCTGCGGACCACGCGTCACCGTTTGAAGCCTGTCAGCACCGACGCCGTTCACCGCTCCTTGCTGAACCCGTTCCGATCCGCTGAACCGAAAATCCCATCCCGTCGCCGCCGAAGCCATTGTAGGAGCCGCGAAGCACCCCGCCGTCGAACCCGCTCCGGTTGCAACACTCCCCGTGCGCCGCACCAGTTGGAACAGAACCATCGACGGAGAAGACCCGCTGTTCCTGCTCCAGACCGACCCACCGTTCCAGCCCAGCGACCCGCGTCTCGCACCGTGCGTCCCGCCAAGCACGACGTCGTCGGACAACTCCGTCGAACCTGGTTCGTCGAATTACTGCTCCTCTGTCTTCGTCTTCTCCGATCTCTGCAACTCTCAAGAAAGAAACAAAAGAAAACCCCCTTTCTTTGTTCTGTTTTTCCGTAAGTCTGTTTGATTTTTGATTTTTTTTTTTTTTCGAATGCTGTTTTAAGTAAAATGAGTTAGGATAGTGAATGTGGGCCAAAAAAAAAAAAACGGGGAATCAAAAAAGAAACTAAAAGAGATTAAAAAAAATGATAGTAATAATAATAATAAAAAAACTTGAAAAGGGTAAAAATGATAAAACAAAATTTGATAAAATAAAATTTAAAAGGGTAAAAATAATAATAATAATAATAATAACAATATATTTTTTTTAAAAAATAATAATAATAATATCAATAAATAAATAAATGAGATTAATCGAAATATGACAAACTTGTTAATTTCGTAACTATTTGGATCATCGAGTTGCGACAACCTAATGATTCAAATTATTTTAAAAATAAAATCGTATTTAATTTATACTCAAAATTAGTTCTTTTTTATAAAAAATATTATCTAAATAACAATCCGTGGGTGACGTCTAGCGTGGACGCAAACTTCACTCATTCAAACTTTAATTTGATTAACAGTAGTCGCGACGACTGTTAATTCAAATTTTTATAAAAATAAAAAAATAAATCTTTTCTTTAAATAAAAGCAACTAATCCGTGGGTGACGTCTAGCGTGACGCAAACTTCACTCATTCAAACTTTAATTTGATTAACAAAGTCGCGACGACCTGTTAATTCAAATTTTTATAAAATAAAAAAAATTAAATCTTTTCTTTAAATAAAATCAACCAACCCACACTTATTTTCTAAAGAACTACGTGACTTTGAGTTCCTCATTGCACCTGAGGGTACGTAGGAGCAGAATTTTTATTCTGTCAAGCCAAATTTTATATTTTCTCAAATTCTTTATTTTTTTTTTTAAAAAAAAGGGGTAAAACAAATGTATTATAAGATTATTAAGTTTTTGCATAACTAATTTAGGGTAACCGTTTTAGGACGGATGTATTAGGGGTGCTGTGGGGTTAAGTCTCCACCCTTCCCTATGCATAACCGACTCGAATCCAATCTGGTTCCAAAGACTATTTTCAAAAAAGGTTTTCCAATTTTTCCTAATTTAAATAAAATTGGTGGCGACTCCTAATTAATTTATTTTGTTTCGCCGCTCCCGCGCGATTTCGGTCGCGACAGGATGGCGACGACTCACGTGGGATACTTGAGAGTCAAGCCCATATAAGTTTGTTGTGCAAAATTTTGTAATATTTATATATTTGTCTTATCTTTTTTTTTTTTCCTTTTTAATTATTTAAATTATTTTAATTATTATTGTTATTAAAACCTTAGGATAGAGAATTTCTCTTGGAATTTTTTGTTTGTTTTTGTTTTTGTTTTGCGGGATGCGGGTAGTTTTAGGATAATGAAGGTTTGTATGCTCCCTACACCCACCACACCTACACATGTATCACACATTCGAGTGGGGCCCTATACCCGGTCTGAGTGAAACTTAAGTTAAGTAGAGGTTGTGTAGTAGTAACCATTTTGGATGTACATCCTGTTTGGCTATTGCGAAAACCTCATCTAGAGTGCGCCTTTTTCACAAATGTCCCACACCTAGTGGTTTACCCACTATTTCGTGGTCAACATTTTGAAATAGGACTTGGCTCTAGAGACCTTCAGAATAGAAAAGCCACCAAATGAAAGTTTTCACGATTTGGAAAAGACTTGTAGATCCTTAGGATAGAAATCCCCAAGTTAAGGAAATCCTATTAGGACACAAAGGGAGCATATCTTTCGTTATCTTTTGACTTATCTGTATACCTTGTGAGTTGTTCAGTCCCTTAATGTGATGAACCATACTGGTGTCCCTCTTGTTATTAAAAAAAATAATAAAAAGTTTTTCTAAAAATGGGGGCGAATCACTTTTAAAGGACCAACAACTCACTCTTTATTAAATTGTAAAATCATGCATTGATAATTCTTCATCCCCAGGTCTGTTGGAGAACCATTTGAAATTCAGTGCCTAAGGACTAGCAGTGAGTATCTTTGATTAAAAATGGAAAGTGACATGGGATCAGATCACAAGGAGACAATTTTGAAAAAGACCCTACAACTTAAGGCCAAGATATTGGATACTGAGAGTCTAGTGGGTTTGGGCCGATTGCTGAAAAAGACGCAACGTTTGACCTTTACTGCAAGATATGGGAAAATTTTGAATCTGTTAGAAGTGGACGTACAAACAGAAGCCATCACTGCACTAGCCCAGTATTATGATCCACCATTACGTTGCTTCACATTTCAAGATTTTCAGTTAGCCCCCACATTAGAGGAGTTCGAACAGATCTTGGGCTTATCGTTGAAAAAGGAAAAACCATACCAATATAAGTGGTCACTATGCACCATTGCCAACCATAGCAAAGGTCTTGAAGGTACTGTAAGAGACTTACAAGAGGCAAAGCACAACAGAAAGGTATAGAGGGTTTCCCAAGTAAATATTTGGAAGAGCATATGCGCCACCTAGCCAAGAATGAAGTGGAATACTTTTATGGATGTACTTGCCCTCACCATTTATGGTACTATCCTATTCCCAAATAGTGAAGACTTGGTAGGTTTCGCGGCAATCGATGTATTCCTTGCTCGACGAAATGATGCCGCAAATCTGTCCCCGGCCATTCTTGCCGATGTTTACTACACCTTGAATTTATGTCATGAAAAGAAGGGTAAGCGAATCTTATGTTGTCTACCGATGTTGTTTGTATGGCTAACCTCTCACATGTTCAGAGGGGGTACGTGGATCCATGTCCCATTACAAGTCTTAAGATGCTCCAATTAAAGACTAAGAACGGTCGTGAATGGGCCGAGGAATTGACCAAGCTTGAAGATGGAAAGATTGTATGGTACCCATGGCGTGAGGAAGGGCAAACTGTAATTTATCAGTGCGAGGGGTTTCCTAATGTTCCCCTAATGGGTACTCGGGGTGCATTAACTATAACCCCGCGTTAGCATTACGACAACTTGGCTATCCTATGATGAGACCACCCTCGGAATTGGAGATTACTCCTTTTATTTATGACATGCAGACGGGATGTACCGAGACACTTGGGAGAGTGCGAGATGCTTGGAGGAATATCATTAGAAAGGGTAGAGAACTGGGAGTCAGAAGTTGTGGAGTCAAAGAAAGCTACAGGCAATGGGTCAAGGACCGGGCTCAAGAAGTCAAGTTACCATTCAAAATTTCAGCTAGTAGATCTTTGCCTCTAGCTCCAATAGAAGACGAAGAAGTAAAGGAAAAGATAATGGAGGCTAATGAACAAAAGAGGAAATTAGAAGCAGAACTAGAAAAGGTTCGCCAAGCATATGCAGTCTTAAAGCGTGAAAATTCTGAGAAGACTCACGCCCTTGAAGGAGCTAACAAGAGGCTAAAGACAGGGCAAGAACAGATATCAAGAACTAGAAGATGCTTGGAAGCTGCAAACAAAGAGTTGGGACTCAGAGGGCAAGAAAGAGATAGGGCTTTGGCTGAAAACCAACAACTTAAAGAACAACTCATGAATGCCAAGGCCATACAGAGTGATGCTCTTCAGCAAGTGGATAGTATGAGGCAGCAAATGAAAATGATGTCTTCAAGATACGAAGACATGATCAAAATTGAGAGGTCGCACACTGCCAAGGAAATTGCAGAGTATGAAGCGGCATTGCGACAGGGACAGGAGGACTTGCAGAAAATGATAGATCTTGTAAGGCAACAAGACAAGGACATTAATGAATGGAAAGAAGAAGCCCACCTTCTGAGAGACCGCTTTGTGAAATTAGCAGGCCTAGCCAACACGGCAATCGCAGACATTCCATATTATTTAAAGGTGGCAGATAAGATGGTCGATCCTCTTAAGACTCCGGCAGAAATTAATGACTTCATTGAGTATTGCAAGAGTCTCGTTGGACAAATGAAGCAGATGATCAAGGCCCGTTCGGTTGAGAATGGTGGATTAGACTAGACAATGATGTGTTGAAAATGATGTACTCCTCTGATGTTGATGATTTTTTTTCAAATAAATAAAGTATGCATTATATTTGTTCTGATCCCATAGAGACCCATTTCTTTTGAACGAGACGTTCTAAGAAATGTTCATGACAAATAACTTTTGAACGAGACGTTCTAAGAAGTAGTCATGACACAAAAAAAAAAAAAGAGAGATCAAAGATACTCACTCAAGTCCATTCAGCACAAATTAATAATGGTCTTCTAACAAACAAATAATAATCATGGTGGTTTCTGATAAACTGTTCCTCAATTGTTCACAGGAAATTTAAAACCATTGCGCGACCAAGGAAAGAAGACACCAATCAAACCCGAGTTCACAACACAAGGGCTCGGACAAAGCTTTTGGCAATGGCAGCCGAAAACGAAGGAAGGAACCTAAGTATGGAAGTGGAAGAAGTGAAAGGAAGGGTGAATGAGATTACGGAGTCTCAAAGAAGAATGGAAGAGATGTTGTTAGCCATGAGGGAAAGCCTCACTCTGATGGGGGCAGCTGGAATTTCAGGAATAACTGGGACACAGTTACACAACACTTCCATGAGGACAAATCCTGCGGTTACTACTGCAATACCTGTTGTGGGAGGAACATCAAATGCTGCATCGCTAGTACTTCCTATTGGAGAAGGATACCATTCCCTAGAAGGAGCTCGGAATGAAGTTCATGGTAATACTGAGTGTGCATGGGAGCCCCCACATATGTCTATGCCAACCGGATTTCCTGCTGGGACGGGTCATGCAGCCATCCAAAATGACAAGATAAGAGAAGAGTGGATGGAAAAGATGGAAGAACAGATTAAAGCGATCAAGAGTCCAAGTACTTACGGACCCCTTGGGATAGAAGAATTATGCCCTACTGCTAATATCATTATTCCCAAAGATTTCAAAATCCCAGAATTCGTCAAATACGATGGGAGCACCAATCCTTTCTTCCATCTAAAAACATACATTACCAAGATGTCAATCGGTCAAAGGATTGGAAGTTTCTTGTCGCCTTCTTCCATGAAAGTTTAACTGGACCAGCTTTAGAATGGTGCATCCAACGGGACCTTTCCAAGATCTCATCATGGGATGATCTGGGCAAATTTGTTCATGGGACAATATCGCTTTAATCGGATACGGCCCCAACCCGAGAGCGGTTGGGAACACTTGGAAAAGAAAAATGAGGAGACATTCAAGCAATATGCCCGAGAGGTGGAGAGCTCTAGCCTGCACAAGTACAACCGCCATTGACTCGACGGAAATGTGTTCGTACTTTTGGGGACTTTAGGGACTCCTTATGTTGGGACAATGGCGGGCGCCGCTACCGAGACTTTGCTTTGATTTAATTGCGGTGGAGAAAGAATTGAGATTCTAGTAAAAAATTTGGAAAAGCGCATTGGCGGCAAGAATGAAGGTGGTTTCAAGAAAGGATTTTCCCTAAGAAAAAGAGTCGAAGTGAGTTACGTGCAAAATCGGCAACCTTCACAACCTCGATATTCACCGTCCTACCCCATATACCGAGCACCCACATACAACCCAAACACTTACCCTTCCTATCGATATCTACACCGTCTCGCCTACCGGCCTAACCACCCCTCCTATGAACACGCCTCAAGCCCACCATTCCAAGTCAACAATGTTCCTATACCTCAACCATACACATCGACTCGCCCAACCTACACTCAATACCCACCTCCACCTTCGCAAAATTTCCCAAGTTACCCACAGTCTCGGCCAAACTTTCAAAATCAAGGCCGTTTCCGTCCCCAAAACTTACCCCCTTTCCCAAAACAGTCCATTCCAAATGCCGATTTATTCCAAAGGTTATTTGATGCTCACCTCATTTCAGGGAGTCCTGTACGTCCCCTACAACCACCGTTTCCAGTATGGTACAACCCGAATTTAACTTGCAAGTACCATATGGATGTCGCAGGGCACTCAATCGAAGACTGTGAGTCTTTTAAGACCGCAGTAAGGAAACTTATCGCTTGTGGAAAGCTGGATATTCAAGAGGAGGCTGGACCTAGCATTGTTAACAACCCAATCCCTAACCATGGTGGAAGGAATGAGGCGAATGCTGTGGGGATTGAAGGACCACCGATAAGAAGGGTCATGAGTCTGCGTACGCCGATGACTCAAATATTTGAGGGATTGAAGAAAGCAGGTTATGTTATCACCGCACCAGCTTCGTCAATAAAAGAAGAAGAGAGGTATGATGAAGAGTCAAGTTGTGCTTACCATTGTGAGGGAATAGGACACGATATTGAAAATTGCTGGGACTTTAAAGTTCGAGTCCAAGGTTTACTCACTTTGGGAATAATACAGGCCAGGCAAGGGGTAGCCTTCTCTGAAGAGGTCAATGTGGTTGAACGTTTTGTACTCAAGGTGCCACCTCTCAACCAAGCCCCGACACCAGGTAAAGTAGTGGTGACAGTCAAGAAGCCAACACCATTCACTTATAATAATACTCATTCAGTGCCGTGGAATTATGAAGCAAAAGTAGAGATGAAAGGAGTTAAGGAGGTGTCAAAGACTCGAGTGACTGAAATCCACCAGGATGAAGAGTCTGTGACAAATATAATTACAAGGAGTGGGCGATGCTATGGCCCGGTAGAAACAGAGAAGAGGAAAGAGGGGAGTTCAAAAGAAGAAGAAAGAGGGAAAGAAGAAGAAGAAGAAGAATTTCTGAAGATCATGAAACAAAGTGAATACGACGTGATGGAACAATTGAAGAAGACCCCAAGAAGGATATCTCTTCTGTCACTTGTTTTGACATCGGAATTGCATCGGAAAGCATTGCTAAGAGTACTAAGTGAGGCTTATGTCAAACCCGATGTTACCCCGGAGAATGTTGTCAGCATGGTGGACCCGGTGAAGCGCGTCAACATGATTGTATTTATGGATGAAGAGATCACCTCTCAGGCTGAGAGAAACCCACGGGCTTTACACATAACCCTTAAATGTAAGGGATACATAGTCGCAAAGGTCTTAATCGATGGGGGTCTGCCTGAATATCCTACCAAGGTCTACTCTAACCTCATTATCAATAAGTGAGGATGAACCTGTCTCCTCGAGAAATGGTGGTGCGAGCCTTTGACGGAAATAGGAGAGGCATTTTGGGAGAGATAACATTGCCATTAGAGATCGGTCCGAGTAATTTTCGAGTATTGTTCCAAGTTATGGACATTGAGTCTGGTTATACTATGCTCCTGGGGAGACCATGGATCCACGCTGCTGGTGCTGTTCCTTCTACACTCCACCAGAGTATCAAATACATTAAAAATGGGTCGGTCATCACCATACACGGAGAAGAAGAAATCATATTGACAAAACCAGTTTCAGTGCCATATGTGGAAAGTGCAGAGAAAGATGAGGAGAATTTGTGGCACAGCTTTGAAGTAATTGAGACTGGACTCAGTAGGAATGAATCCCCGGCACAAAGTATGAATCATGTGGTGGCTCGAATCATGGCTAACAACGGGTACCAAAAAGGAAAGGCTTGGGCTTACAACCGCAAGGTGCAAGGACACCGCCTCATTTCCGAGAAAAGCTAGACAAGTTCGGGTTGGGGGTACGAAGCATCTCTAGATGAGAGAATGGAGAATATGATCTCGGGAAAAAGGAGTGATAAGGGCCAAATGAAGCACATTCCTCATTTGAGGGAAATGTTTCCGGCACCAGCCGAGGTAATCATGCCTGAAGAAGCACTTCGTCCCCAACATCATCTCACTATTAATGCACTGCATGAAGAAGGCCCAGAAGAATGCAAAGCAATCCATCCTTTTGCTGATGAGGAACCGCTGAAAAACTGGCAATCTGAACCAATGATCGATGTTATTGTTGCCAAGTAATTGTCTAGTCATACTGTAACAGGCAGATATTTGAGTCTAGCTATGTTTTGATCTCATATTTATGTTATTTGAGACAATAACTAAATAAAGTTGCATGTTTATTCAGCATTCCTCTTTCTCATACTTTTGGCTTATCTTTCTTTTTACGTTCTGTTAAGAAAAAAAAAATATATCTCTCGCTTTCGTGTCATTATTCCTATTCTTCTGGCCTTTCCAACTCCAACAAATTGCTTTACAGGGATCTAAGTCTTATAGAAGGTTTGCTTCATGAAAGGTACCTTGAAAACTCGTCGATTGATTCTCCTGCGACGTTTGATGAAGAAGACCCTGGATCTGATGAAGAGGATGAGATAGTTGAAAAATTTGAACAAATATTGGAATACTCAGAAAGAAAATTTGATGTGGATAATGAAGTAGTTGAAGTGATTAACATGGGAACCGAAAAAGACAAGAAGGAATTGAAAATAGTAGACAATCCTGAGCGTGTGGAAATGATGGCGCTACTTAAGGAATACCTGGACGTGTTTGCATGGTCCTACAGAGATATGCCTGGTTTAGACCCCCAGATAGCATCACATAAAATTCCATTGTATCCAGATGCGGAAGCAAAAAGGCAAAAGTTGAGAAGGATGCATCCTGACATGTCACTAAAGATCAAAGAGGAAGTGACTAAACAATTAGAAGCCGGATTCATAGAGGTGTCGAGGCACCCAGAATGGGTAGCAAATATTGTGCCAGTGCCCAAGAAGGATGGAAAGGTTAGGATGTGCGTGGATTATAGGGATCTAAATAAGGCAAGCCCAAAAGATGATTTCCCGCTCCCTCATATTGATGTTCTTGTTGATAATACAGCAGGAAATCATAGGTTCTCGTTCATGGATGGTTATTCGGGTTACAATCAGATTCCCATGGATGTCAACGACAAGGAAAAAACGACTTTTATTACCCCATGGGGAACTTTTTGTTACACAGTAATGTCCTTCGGGTTGAAAAATGCCGGGGCTACGTATCAACGTGCTATGGTTGCATTATTTCATGATATGATGCACAGAGAAATTGAAGTTTATGTGGACGATATGGTGGCCAAATCTAAAGAAGGGGAAAGTCATGTAGAGGTCTTGCGGAGATTGTTTGAAAGACTCAGAAGGTATAAGTTGAGACTCAATCCTTCTAAATGCGTCTTTGGAGCATCTACTGGAAAATTACTTGGGTTCATCATTAGTAGAGAAGGAATAAAAGTGGACCCGGATAAGGCGAAAGCGATACAAGAGATGCCTCCTCCTAAGACTGAGCGTGAGGTGAGAAGTTTTCTCGGGAGGCTCAATTACATTGCTAGATTCATTGCCAACCTCACCAGCACGTGCGAGCCTATATTTAAGCTTTTAAAGAAGCATCAGCCTGGAGAATGGAATGAAGAATGTCAAGAAGCTTTTGATAAGATAAAGGCTTATTTAATGAATCCTCCAGTGTTGGTACCCCCTACGGTGGGACGTCCTCTGATATTGTACCTAACCGTATTGCCAACTGCGATGGGGGCAATGCTGGGGCAGCATGATGAATCCGGAAAGAGGGAACAAGCAATTTATTATCTGAGCAAGAAATTTAATGACTGTGAAGCCCGATACATGGCAATGGAGAAAACATGTTGTGCCCTAGTATGGACCTCAAAACGGCTAAGACAATATATGCTCTATTATATACCCTGGCCGATCTCCCGAATGGACCCTCCGAAGTACATATTTGAAAGCCCTCATGTCTCATTAAGAGTCTCAAAATGGCAAGTGATATTATCGGAGTTTGATATCAAGTACATGACTCGAAAATCCATCAAAGGGAGTGCAATCGCGGACCATTTAGCCGAAAACCCGCTGAGGGTAGACAACTAATAACGTCTCGAGTTCCTGATGGAGAAATATTGATGGCGAAGGAGAAGAAGAGGAGAAGAGTCTGTGTGGAAGATGTATTTTGATGGGGCAGTCAATATGCATGGTAGTGGCATAGGAGCCGTCGTTGTTTCGCCAGTCGGAAAACAATACCCGGTCGCTATCAAGTTGGATTTCGAATGCACAAATAATGTTGCAGAATACGAGGCCTGTGCTAGTGGTTTACAAGTAGCAATTGATTTGGGGATCAAGCAATTAAAAGTATTCGGAGATTCGGCACTTATCATTTATCAAGTAAATGGTGAATGGCAAACTAAAGACCCGAAATTAGTGCCTTATCAAAAGTATTTGACCAAGTTGACCGAGAAGTTTGAAAATGTGACCTTCTCCCATCTGGCTCGAGACATGAATCAGTTTGCAGATGCTTTGGCCACTTTGGCTGTAATGACCAAGTTGGATATCCACAATAATGTCCAACCCATCCAAGTAAAGATACATAGTGAGCTCGCATATTGTGCCAATATGGAGGGCGAGCCAGATGGTAAACCTTGGTATCATGATATCAAGCGGTATATCCAAGATGAGAGAATACCCAACGGGGCAAATGAGGTGAATAAGAAGACTATCCGCCGATTGGCAATGGCCTTTTTCTTGAACGGGGAGGTTTTATACAAGAGAAGTCATGATGGTACCTTGCTTAGATGTGTGGATGCTTGTGAAGCTCGTTTAATCATGACCGAAGTCCATGAAGGAATCTCGTGGGACTCATGCTAATGGTCATATGATGGCACGGAAAATTATAAGAAGTGGTTATTATTGGTCTACCATGGAAACAGACTGCGTAGAATATGTGCGAAAGTGCCACAAATGTCAAATATATGCAGATCGAGTCAATGCACCGCCATTTCCCTTACACAACATGGTGTCTCCATGGCCTTTCTCGATGTGGGGAATAGATGTCATTGGACCAATTAACCCCAAAGCTTCCAACGGTCATCGCTTCATTTTGGTAGCAATTGACTATTTCACCAAATGGGTAGAAGCGTCCTCATATGCCACAATCACTCAAAAGGTATTTTCGAAATTCCTCAAGAGGGACATTGTCTGCAGATATGGAATTCTAGAGAGGATAATCACAGATAATGCTGCTAACCTCAATGGTGGTGAGATACAGAAGTTTTGTGAAAGATTCAAAATTAAGCATCATAATTCGGCTCCCTATAGACCCCAGATGAATGGTGCAGTTGAGGCTGCAAATAAGAATGTCAAGAAAATTGTAGCCAAGATGGTCGTGAACTATAAGGACTGGCATGAGATGTTACCCTATGCTTTGCATGCATATCGTACCAATATACGATCAAGTACTGGGGCGACACCTTTCTCTCTGGTGTATGGAATGGAAGCTGTCTCTCCCATAGAAATTGAGATTCCTGCTTTGAGAGTTCTAATGGAGGCAGAGTTAGAGGAATCTGAATGGGTAAAGACTCGCTATGAGCAGTTGAATATGATAGAAGAAAAAAGACTAGCAGCTATCTGTCATGGACAATTGTATCAAAGTAGAATGGCCAGAGCCTTTAACAAGAAAGTTCGTCCTAGAGAGTTTTATCCGGGAGATTTGGTTTTGAAGAAAATTCTCCCTAATCAAGAGGACGCCAGAGGAAAGTGGGCTCCGAGTTATGAAGGCCCTTACATAGTCAAGCACGCATTTTCAGGAGGGGCATTAATTTTGCAGAACATGGACGGAGAAGAATTGCCAAGGCCCATAAACACCGATGTCGTTAAGAGATTTTATGCCTAAAAAAAAAAAAAAAAAAAAAAAAGAATGACTCGTTAGGTTGAAAACCCGAAAGGGCGGCCTAAGCAAAAGTTAGAGCAATAAAAAAAAAAAAAAAAAAAGGGAAGAAGAAGTCCGTTAGGTCGAAAACCCGAAAGGGCGACCTAAGCAAAAGTTAGGGCAAACAAATGGGCGAAATCTCAAAGACAGAAGGGTTGATACTCCAAACTGGGGCAATTTTTGTTCTGCATTCAATTGGCTAAACCAGGGCAAAATTGCTGGAAGATTAAGGGAAAGGTGTGCTGAAAAAAAAAAGTAGCAACAGAGACAGCGGTTGAATTATCAAACGATTGCAGGGAATCAATTGAACGAGGAACAAGAAACCAATACTGGGACAAATTTTCTTTCCCTTGTAATTTTCTTTCCTATGTGCGTGTCTTACTTGATCATCAGAGAAATAAAAGGAAGTTTGTTCATTCAACGAATTTCTATCCATTCATGAATGCATGTTTAACTTATTAGGTTATGTCTCAAATAACATAAAATTATGGTCAACGGTTTGATTTTGATAATTCTGCAGCAATGCTTCAATGATTGAGTCAGATTAAAAGATCTCAGTGGTTCAAAGTGCGATTTGCAATGTGACATTCATGGGAAATTATTCTCGTAAGCCTTTTGTTGATGAGAAAGGTCAAAGTTATAAAAAAGAAAAAGGAAGAAGCAAAGAAAGGAAAAGAGTAAGTTGGGAGGATTCCAAACTAACCAAAGGGCCGAGGAAGAACAACGTGTGAACGAAGGGTTTGATTGGTCAAAGCTTTCCAAAGTCGTCGCTGGTTCGAATGATTAAAAAGAAAAAAGAAAAAAAAAGAGAGAGAGAGAGAGAAGAAAAATTTTAAGAAACCATTAGACTGGTCTAAGTGTTTGGCATGAGCGCATCGGCTCATTGCAATTGCATTTTAAGTTTGAGCGCATCGGCTCATTGCATGTTTAAGTTTGAGCGCATCGGCTCATCGCACTTGCATTTTTAGTTTTGAGCGCATCGGCTCGTTGCATTTACACTTTAAGTTTTGAGCGCATCGGCTCGTTGCATTGCATGTCTAAGTATTGAGCGCATCGGCTCATTGTACTTGCATTTTCAGTTTGAGCGTATCGGCTCATTGCATGTTTAAGTTTGAGCGCATCGGCTCATCGCACTTGCATTTTTAGTTTTGAGCGCATCGGCTCGTTGCATTTACACTTTAAGTTTTGAGCGCATCGGCTCGTTGCATTGCATGTCTAAGTTTTGAGCGCATCGGCTCATTGCACTCGCATTTTCGCATTTTCAGTTTGAGCGCATCGGCTCATTGCATGTTTAGATTTTGAGCGCATCGGCTCGTTGCATTGCATGTCTAAGTATTGAGCGCATCGGCTCATTGTACTTGCATTTTCAGTTTGAGCGTATCGGCTCATTGCATGCTTAAGTTTCGAGCGCATCGACTCGTCGCACTCGCATTTTAAGCGCATCGACTCTTTGCATTTTAATTCATGAGCGCATCGGCTCCTTGCATTTTTAATCTTTGAGCGCATCGCTCCTTGCATTGTGTTCTCGTATTGTCTTCTGCTTCTCCCGAACAAAATTTGGGTTTATTTCTTTACTCGTTCCTTACTATGATAAAATGAAAAGCTGCGGTTATTCTCTTTATCTAGTAAGAAACAAGTAAAGAGGGCAAATCGTAAACACCGAATTTTGTCGGGACATTTTGTAAATAAAATAAAATAAAAAATAATAAAATCAAAAATAAAAAAATATTCAACCCATATCCTAAACCAACTCAAACTCTCAAAAACTTATCCTAATCAAATCGGTACCTATCCTAGATCAATACCAACACTTATCCTAAACAGATTTTAACTCACCATCTCAAACCATTCCTAATCACATTCTAACTCAAATCCCTTAACTTAATCCCCTTCTATAAAATCCATAACCTACTCACACACTGGGGGGCGTCTTTCAACTCACAAAATACTTTCAACTCTCAGCAGCTCATTCCCACTCACATATTTTGCCAAAAACGCCACTGTTCACGCAGCATTACCTTCACTATTTATCATCATCTTCAAACCACCATCTCCAAAAATATCACAGCCTTCACCTTCATTTTTTTACCCCACCAAAACCACCATAAGCTTCTTCCTCACCATTAAACCAAGCTTCTAAACAAACAGAACCACCGTACCCACCGTCAATCCGCCAGACCGCACCGCGCCGCACACCAGCGCCGGAGTCTGCGGACCACGCATCACCGTTTGAAGCCTGTCAGCACCGACGCCGTTCACCGCTCCTTGCTGAACCCGTTCCGATCCGCTGAACCGAAAATCCCATCCCGTCGCCGCCGAAGCCATTGTAGGAGCCGCGAAGCACCCCGCCGTCGAACCCGCTCCGGTTGCAACACTCCCCGTGCGCCGCACCAGTTGGAACAGAACCGTCGATCGGAGAAGACCCGCTGTTCCTGCTCCAGACCGACCCACCGTTCCAGCCCAGCGACCCGCGTCTCGCACCGTGCGTCCCGCCAAGCACGACGCCGTCGGACAACTCCGTCGAACCTGGTTCGTCGAACTACTGCTCCTCTGTCTTCGTCTTCTCCGATCTCTGCAACTCTCAAGAAAGAAACAAAAGAAAACCCCCTTTCTTTGTTCTGTTTTTCCGTAAGTCTGTTTGATTTTTGATTTTTTTTTTTTTTCGAATGCTGTTTTAAGTAAAATGAGTTAGGATAGTGAATGTGGGCCAAAAAAAAAAAACGGGAATCAAAAAAGAAACTAAAAGAGATTAAAAAAATGATAGTAATAATAATAATAAAAAAACTTGAAAAGGGTAAAAATGATAAAACAAAATTTGATAAAATAAAATTTAAAAGGGTAAAAATAATAATAATAATAATAATAACAATATATTTTTTTTTAAAAAATAATAATAATAATAATATCAATAAATAAATAAATGAGATTAATCGAGTTGCGACAGCTTGTTAATTTCGTAACTATTTGGATCATCTGAGTTGCGACAACCTAATGATTCAAATTATTTTAAAAATAAAATCGTATTTAATTTATACTCAAAATTAGTTCTTTTTTTATAAAAAATATTATCTAAATAACAATCCGTGGGTGACGTCTAGCGTGACGCAAACTTCACTCATTCAAACTTTAATTTGATTAACAGAGTCGCGACGACCTGTTAATTCAAATTTTTATAAAAATAAAAAAAATAAATCTTTTCTTTAAATAAAAGCAACTAATCCGTGGGTGACGTCTAGCGTGACGCAAACTTCACTCATTCAAACTTTAATTTGATTAACAGAGTCGCGACGACCTGTTAATTCAAATTTTTATAAAATAAAAAAAATTAAATCTTTTCTTTAAATAAAATCAACCAACCCACACTTATTTTCTAAAGAACTACGTGACTTTGAGTTCCTCATTGCACGAAAGTACGTAGGGAGCAGAATTTTTATTCGTCAAGCCAAATTTTATATTTTCTCAAATTCTTTATTTTTTTTTTTTAAAAAAAATAGGTAAAACAAATGTATTATAAGATTATTAAGTTTTTGCATAACTAATTTAGGGTAACCGTTTTAGGACGGATGTATTAGTGTTGTGTGGGGTTAAGTCTCCACCCTTCCCTATGCATAACCGACTCCCGAATCCAATCTGGTTCCAAAGACTATTTTCAAAAAAGGTTTTCCAATTTTTCCTAATTTAAATAAAATTGGTGGCGACTCCTAATTAATTTATTTTGTTTCGCCGCTCCCGCCGCGATTTCGGTCGCGACACAGTTAACCATTAGTGTTAAAGTGGCTTGCAATTTAGTTGGTGGAAGGCTATTGCACTTTATTTGGTGGCTTCAACAAAGTCAATAATAAAGGCATGCTTTTATCAAAAAGTAGGATAATTTTCTTGCTAGCATTTGGTAGTGGTTGGTAGAGTTATTGGGAGTAGTTTGATAACCACGCAAAAAGCATGGTTATATGCCTGTTAGTCTATTATAATCCCCTTGGTTTTACCCTTTTTACTGCTCATTGCCCTGATTAATTGCAAAGTTTGTTGTGAGATTTTGATTGAGTTTAGTTAATCACAAAGATGATGAACCCTCACTCTTTTGCTTTGTCTTTGCAGGAAAAACACCAAAGAAGAGAGGACTTAAAGCCTCTCGAAGAAAATCAAGAGCAGTTCAGCTGGGCTTAGGGCTCCCAGGCGCTACAGAAGGAGTGCCTAAGCGCCCTTGAGGAACTCAGAGAAGATTTCCTGGACACATAGCGCCCAGGCGCTCAAGACGAAGCGCCTAGGCGCCCTGAACCACGAAGTAAAGGACGTTCTGGGCACATAGCGCCTAGGCGCTCCAGACGCAGCGCCTAGGTGCTCTAGGCAGTATAAGTGAATTCTTCTGACCTAATTTGGGTAGCAGCCGCGAGAGAATAGAAAGGAGGAGCACGAGCCATTGCTATTCTGGGAAGTTCTGAGGCGTCTTGAAGAGAAGAAATTGTGGAAACGAATCGGATCTTCATATACCTATGGAGTTCCCTCTATTCTCTTCCCTCATTTTAGTTTTTATAATTGTTGCTATGTGTAGCTAAATTTCCCTTTGTTGGGATTGAGTGAATTTTGATGGATTTTGCTTGTAATTGACTTGGGATTCAGTTATGCATAATGGATTCTTCTATTTTGAGTTTATAATCTCTGTTCTTAAAGCTTTATAAGGGTTGATAATCCTTAGAATGATTTTTGGGTTTATACATTGAATGGAAATTTGATGTGTGAATTTTGTTTGAGATTATAAACCTTGTGATTCATCATGCTAGGAATAGTAGATGGATGCTTGTTATCTTGTTGAATTCTTAATCTTAATGCTTTATCCTTTTTGAATTCACCTAAGGAATTAGGGATTTTGATTAGGATTTTAAGTTCTTGTGCCTAAGGAATTAGGACTTGGATAATTAAGTGAGTTCGGTAACAAAATAGAAGCTGAAATTTATCTTAACCCCAATTTAATCTACAGCAAAAGGAAATCAAATGAAACTCAATTCCAACTCTTTTATCAATTGATTATCTCTCATATTACATACCAGGTATTTGTTAAATTGTCAAGTAGAAAAATCCAAAAATATTGTTCTTGCATGAGTTCATATGTTTATTTTGTTTTGCTATTAGAACTCCCTTCTTTCCAAACTTTGCATCTAGATAGCGATTGAGTTGTAGTATTGGTAATTGTACGGAGTCCTTGTGGGAACGATCACTCACTCACTCTTTATTACTTGTCACGATTTGGTATACTTGCCAAATTTCTTAACAAGTTTTTGGCGCCGTTGCCGGGGACTCGGTGTTTCAATATCAGTATAACCAATTCGGTTACTAATCTAGACACAATTTTATTTTTCTGTTTTATTCTTTTTGCTTTAAGAAATTTCATTGCGTGCTAATCATCTTTTTAGCTTGTGTTGTTTATGCGAGGTAAAACTCCAGCTGATCAACTTCTTTACGATCCAGAAATAGAGAAAACAGCAAGGAGAAATAGTGGTTTGACAAGGAAGAAGAAGTTATTAGCAACAACAACACAACAACAACAAGAAACTTTATCTTCCCCTGTGTTTCAACCAATGGAGGAGGAGATGGCTGGAAATGGTGAAAGAGATCGGAGGACACTTGGTGATTATGCCAACACTAATGCAAATCGCCATGCTTCTAGTATAGTGCCTCCTCCGGTCACTGCCAATAATTTTGAGATCAAACCTGCTCTCTTGAACATTATGCAGCAAAATCAGTTTACAGGGATGGAAAAGGAAGATCCGAATACTCATATCTCAAATTTCATTGAGTTATGCGATACGGTGAAGATTAATGGTGCCACTGATGATGCAATCCGCCTAAGGTTGTTTCCTTTCTCTCTTAGAGATAGAGCTAGAGCTTGGCTCCAATCTCAACCAAGAGGGAGCATTGCTACATCGGATGACCTAGAAACCAAGTTTCTTGCAAGTTTTTCTCTGCATCTAGATTTGTGAAGACACGGGGTGATATCACAAGCTATGTTCAACAGGAGGGAGAGACTCTTCATGACACATGGGAGAGGTTTAAAGAATTACTCAGAAGATGCCCAAATCATGGGTTTGATGATCTTATCCAAATGCAAACATTTTGCAATGGATTGAGACCGTCAACCAAGCTTATGTTGGATGCCTCAGCTGGAGGTTCTATGAACACCAAGACACCAGAGGAAGCATTGAGAGTGATAGAAGCTATGGTATCTAATGACTATTTGATGCACCATGATCGAGGCACCACTTCTGGAAGGGGAATGTTGGAGCTAGACTCCAAAGATGCTATTTTGGCTCAAAATAAGTTGTTGACTCAGCAACTTGAGGCCATTAACAAGCAACTTATGCAGCTTCCACAGCAAATTCGAGCCATGCAAGGCATCAATATGCCGCAACAACAAGTAATGAAATGTGATTTTTGTGGAGGTGATCATGACAATGACAATTATGAAGCTAACTCCAATTCTTTTGAGGAAGCCAATTATATGGGGAACTATGGGAGGCAAGGAAACTATCCTAATTCCAACACCTACAATCAAGGGTGGAGGAATCACCCGAACTTTAGGTGGAAACAAGATGTGGGGTCACCAAGTAAACCTCCAACCACACAACCACCTCAGGACCGGACTTCTGCTTTGGAGAACACTCTCAATCAATTCATGCAAATGTCTATGTCCAACCAGAAAAACACAGATGCTTCCATCAAGAACTTAGAGATTCAAGTTGGACAAATTGCAAAGCAATTGGCAGAACAATCAGGAGGGAGTTTTTCAGGTAACACTCAAACTAATCCCAAAGAGCATTGTAAAGCTATTACATTGAGGAGTGGTAAAATCATTGAGAATGTTTGTTGTGAGCCGTTGAATGAAAAAGAGAGAGATACTGAAAAAAATGAGTCAAGTGATAAAACAAAAAGCAAGACAAATGAGAAAAATGGCAAAGAGATTGAGAGGGAAGAAACTGAAAAAGAAAAAGAAAATGAAAAGAGAGAAAAGTTAGTGGATGAAGACTCTATATTGAGGAAGAGCAAAAGTCAACTTTTGAGAGATGGAGGTGCACCTCAAGAGATTCCATCATATGTTAAAGTGACATACCCGCACCCAACCAAGAAAAAAGAGAATGAAGAACAATTTGCTCGCTTTCTTGACATATTCAAGCTGTTACAAATCAACATTCCTTTTGCTGAGGCCCTTGAGCAAATGTCAATTTATGCCAAGTTCATGAAGGAACTTCTCACAAAAAAGAGAAGGTTTAGAGAGGATGAGACGGTTGCCTTGACGGAAGAATGTAGTGCAATCCTTCAAAGGAAGCTGCCTCCAAAACTTAAAGACCCTGGAAGGTTTACAATTCCTTGCACAATTGGAAGCATTTCTATTGGTAAGGCTTTATGTGATTTGGGGGCAAGTATCAATTTGATGCCACTCTCAATCTTGAACAAGCTTGGTGGTGGTGAGGTGAAACCAACAAGGATGACACTACAACTTGCAGATAGATCAATCAAGCGACCCTATGGCATCATGGAAGATGTTCTTGTGAAGGTTGATAAGTTCATCTTCCCGGCAGATTTTGTGATCTTAGACATGGAAGAGGATGTTGAAGTACCTCTTATCTTGGGGAGACCATTTTTAGCAACTGACCGGACCTTAATTGATATGCAACAAGGGCAGCTTATATTAAGAGTGCAAGATGAAAAAGTGACTTTTAATGTTTTTGAAGCAATACAACACCCGGGATGATAAGGAAACTTCTTATCGGGTAGATTTGATTGATACTACAGTTGCAGAATCTATTCAGCACAATACTCCAACTACACCTCTTGAAAGAGTGATTGTGAATGCTATTGAGAATCATGGTGAGGTAGATGACGAAATCATTGAGGAATGCTTGCAGTATCTAGAAGCAAATCAAGCAAAGAGTGCTATCAGTAAGATGAAAGAAGAGTTGAGGAATGACAATGTGGAGGAAAAAGCAAAACTAGAGTTGAAACCCTTGCCATCTCACTTGAAATATGCTTTTCTTGACAATCAAGATGCAAATCCAGTGATAATCAACAGTTCTTTATCAAAACTTGAAGAAGAGAAGCTTGTAATGGTACTCCGAGAGCACCAAACTGCAATTGGATGGACTATTTCTGATTTAAAAGGAATAAGTCCAGCTTTTTGCATGCATAAGATCAAACTCGAGGAGGAATTCAAGCCAGTGGTGCAGCCACAAAGAAGGTTAAATCCCACAATGAAAGAAGTAGTGAGAAAGGAGGTGCTGAAACTCCTTGAAGCCGGAATGATTTATCCCATTTCAGATAGTGCTTGGGTGAGTCCGGTTCAGGTTGTCCCTAAAAAGGGAGGTATGACTGTGGTGATGAATGACAAGAATGAATTAATTCCCACTAGAACAGTCACTGGTTGGCGTATGTGCATCGACTACCGGAAGCTCAACCAAGCTACCCGGAAGGATCATTTTCCTCTTCCATTCATGGACCAGATGCTTGAGAGATTATCCGGACAAGCCTATTACTGCTTCCTTGATGGCTATTCCGGTTATAATCAAATTACAGTCGATCCTGAAGACCAAGAGAAGACAACATTTACCTGTCCCTATGGAGTTTTTGCATACAGACGGATGCCTTTCGGTCTTTGCAATGCTCCCGCTACTTTTCAAAGGTGTATGCTTTCTATCTTTGCTGATATGATTGAAAAATATATAGAGGTCTTTATGGATGATTTCTCTGTTTTTGGTACTTCATTTGATCATTGTTTGTCTAACCTCACTAATGTTCTTAGAAGATGCATGGAAACCAATTTAGTCTTAAATTGGGAGAAATGTCACTTCATGGTGCAGGAAGGCATTGTACTTGGCCACAAGATTTCAGCCAGCGGTGTGGAGGTAGATCAGGCTAAGATTGAAGTGATAGCAAAGCTACCTCCACCATTGAATGTGAAGGGCGTGAGAAGTTTTCTAGGCCATGCTGGCTTCTACAGAAGATTCATCAAAGATTTTTCAAAAATTGCAAAGCCATTGTGCAATCTTCTCATTAAGAGTTCTTCTTTTGATTTTGATAACGAGTGCTTGCATGCTTTTAATTGTTTGAAGGACAAATTGATTTTTGCTCCTGTTATTGTAGCCCCTGATTGGGAGTTACCGTTTGAACTCATGTGTGATGCAAGTGACTATGCAGTAGGAGCTGTATTAGGGCAAAAAAGGGATAAAATTTTCCATACAATTTATTATGCAAGCAAGGTCCTTAATGAGAATCAAATTCATTATGCTACAACTGAAAAGGAATTGCTTGCCATAGTATTTGCCTTGGAGAAATTTCGTTCCTATTTGATTGGATCTAAGATTACTGTGTTCACTGATCATGCAGCAATTAAATATTTACTAACTAAGGGAGAATCAAAACCTAGACTGATTAGGTGGATTTTATTGTTACAGGAATTTGATCTTGAGATTAAAGACAAGAAGAGAAGTGAAAATGTAGTGGCAGATCATCTTTCAAGGCTAGTGAATGAGGAAATCACAACCAAAGAACAAGAGCTTAGGGATGAATTTCCAGATGAAGCACTACTGATGGTGCAAGAGAGGCCATGGTTTGCTGACATGGCCAACTTTAAAGCAGCAAATGTAATCCCCGAGCATTTTTCTTGGCAACAAAAGAAGAAGTTCTTCAAGGATGCTAATCATTATCTTTGGGATGACCCGTTCATCTTCAAGTTTGGACCAGATGGATTGTTGAGAAGATGTGTCACGAAGAATGAGGCTAAGGACATTATGTGGCATTGTCATAACTCCCCTTATGGTGGCCATTACAATGGAGAGAAAACTGCTGCAAAAATTCTTCAATCTGGGTTCTTTTGGCCCACAATCTTCAAGGACTCTCACAATCATGTGAAGAGTTGTGATAAATGCCAAAGGACTGGCAATATCACTAAGAGAGATGAAATTCCCCTTCAAAACATCTTGGAAGTTGAAGTGTTTGACTGCTGGGGTATTGATTTTATGGGTCCACTTCCTTCGTCCTTTTCGAACCAATACATTTTGGTAGCTGTGGACTATGTTTCAAAATGGGTGGAAGCTGCTGCAACTCCGAAAAATGATGCTCAAACTGTGATCAAGTTCATCAAGAAGAACATTTTTGCTAGGTTTGGTGTGCCACGGGTTCTCATAAGTGATGGAGGTTCCCATTTTTGCAATTCACAGCTCCAAAAGGTCTTGAAAAAGTATGATGTGAGGCATAAGGTGGCATCTCCATATCATCTGCAAACCAATGGGCAAGCGAAAGTTTCTAACAGAGAGATTAAGCGTATTTTAGAAAAAACTGTGGCAACCTCAAGAAAAGATTGGGCTAAGAAACTTGATGATGCCTTGTGGGCTCATAGGACCGCTTTTAAAACCCCGTTGGGATTGTCTCCATTTCAAATTGTTTATGGCAAAGCTTGTCATTTACCAGTGGAATTGGAACATCGAGCTTTTTGGGCGTTGAAGTTCTTAAACTTTGATGCCTCGTTAGCAGGGGAAAAACGAGTCCAACAGTTACATGAATTGGAGGAAATGCGCCTCAATGCGTATGAAAATGCAGTGATCTACAAGCAGAGAGTGAAGGCCTACCATGATAAGCACATTATCTAGAAAGCATTCCAGCCTGGACAACAAGTTCTTTTATTCAATTCAAGGCTGGGATTATTTCCGGATAAATTGAAGTCTAAGTGGTCTGGACCATTTACTGTTAAAGAGGTTCTCTCTCATGGAGCTGTGGAAGTGGAGGAGCCTTCTTCCCAGAGGAGTTTTAAAGTCAATGGTCAGCGGCTCAAAGTCTATTTGGGTGGTAACTTAGAGCGATCAACTGCAACTGTGCGTCTCCGTGACCCTTGAAGGCCATTCGTCAAGCTAGTGTCGTTAAAGAAGCGCTTCTTGGGAGGCAACCCAAGCTTGGTTTTGTTTTCTTTCATTCTTGTTATATTTTACTGTTTTGCTTTTGATTAATTGTTGTGGGTTTGATTGGTTTCCCTGTTTTTATTAATTGATGATGATTGAAATGGTTTAGAGAAGAAAACCTTGGGTTGGGGAAGTTTTCATGAGAATCAGGGGGCAGAAACAGTTTTACAGAGGGTTGTGTGTCCAGTAAGAGCGCCCAGGCGCTCTTATCTGTAGCACCTAGGCACTAATGGCAAAATATTTGAAGTTTCCCACTGTCAATACAGCGCCTAGGCGCTATACTAAGGGCGCCTAGGCGCCAATAACACATCTTCCCTGGCACTGAGGCGCCCAGGCGCTATTGTTCACAGCGCCTAGGCGCTAGTTACACGTCTCCCTTGGAATGACATCAGTGTCCAGACGCCGTTTTTTTTTTTAAAAAAAAAAATACAAGCGCCTAGGAGCTTCGAACACAGCGCCTAGGAGCTTCGAACATAGCGCCTAGGCGCTCATATCAGGTTCTACGTTTTAAAACGCAGAACCGTTTCCTTCTCCATTACCCCTGCATTTCTCCTCTCCTCTCCTCACTACCGTGCCCTAGCCCCCGCATTTCTCTCTCTCCCTCTCTCTCCCTAATTGCATTGCATTCTCCCCTCCCCTCTACACTACCTCCACCGTGCCCTACTCCATTCTTCCCCTTTCCCCCTTCTTTTCTCCTCAACCCATAAACCCCTTTTCGCAGTGCATCCATCTTGTTCTATTTATATTCTTTGCCCAGGTTAGTGTTCTTCTTTTAATTTTTATTCTTTTTTTTTTATTTGGTTTTGTGTTACATGTTGATTTGTATGTGAATGTCTAGGTTGATTATTCCACGCATCATTTTCTCTTCCATTTCATGATTTTGGGTTGAGGGTTTCCCAATGCTAGCATGTGCCTATTTTCATTGTTAAAATGCTTAACACATTGATTGTGTATGGAGGATTTTTTTGGTAATTTTGGGTGATTTCTGGTGATTTTGGGTGGTTTTGGTTGTTTAGTGGGCTAATGTGTCCTGCTGTGATGTACCCAATTTGTTTTGAGAAAACATGCATTATATGTGTACAAGATGTAATGCTTCCAAAATTCTGAATCGTACACTAAGTTTGTCTCTGTTTTGATTACAGAGTAATGGCACCCAAGCTACAGCTCACACGCAAACGTAAGACTCAGGGAGAGAGCTCCCGCCAACAAGCTGCATTTAATGCTGATCTGTTCTTATCAGCGGAGCATGAGAAACGGCTTAATGAGTTCTTGTGCAACTGGGGATTTGTCCCCGAGCGAGGCATCATTTTGAACAATGGGGATTGTGATGAAATATTCAACTAAATTCTGAGGAGGAATTGGGCAAAGCTGTACAAACTGCCGGTCGAGGGGTCTGCTTCCATAGTCCGTGAGTTCTATGCAAATGCATTTCGGTCAGAGGACGATGACCGCACCAAATTTGAATCTTACGTCTGAGGTCGTCGCATTCTCTTCGATGCCAGAACTCTGGATAGATTCTTGGAGACACCAGAAGCTGTGGGGGACTGTGGGTATACAACGCTTAAGCGGGAGGCGTTGAACCCCGGACATTCCTGAGCACAATCTGCCGACAAGGAGCCCAATGGGAACTTGATTCGGGGGGCTACCCCAAATTCCTGAAGAAATCTGATCTGCTTCCCATCCCCATGGCCTGGTGCACATTTTGTGAAGCTGGTTTCTTTCCAAACTCCCACCATCAGGAGGTGACAAGAGACCGAGCATTACTGATTTTCGCCATTGTCACTGGAAGATCAGTAGATGTGAGTCTACTCATATCCTACAACATTCAAACTCTAGCACAGAGTAGGACCCGGCGGTCCCGATTATGGTACCCCAGCCTTATCACGCAGCTTTGCCAAGCAGTTGGGGTGGTGACCAGCGGTGATGTTTCAATCAGGCCGGCTCCAACTGTGGACGTGGCCATGATCAACCGGTACTTACAAGACGATGACCCCAACCAGATTCCTCCAGCAGCTAGAGCTCGGGCAGCCAGGCCACCTCGTCCCTGTCCAGAGACTTCATCCAGTGGAGTTGAACGTCGTCTCCGACGCCTCGAGACCTATATGGTTCAGTTGAGCCAAGCAATAGAGATGATGCTGAGGAACCTGGCGGTTCAGTTAAATGTCGATCTAGATGCCCTAGGCGGCATCCTACTTCCAGCAGAGGAGTCAGAGAGTGAAGATGGAGCTGATGCTGGTGGGGAAGACAATGAAAGCAGCGATGATTGATCTTCAAGGGGGAGTTTCTATCTTCTTTTTCCTTTATTTATTTTACATTTCCAGTTTTTATTTTCTTTTTGCTTTTGTTGTTGTTCATGCTGTTTGAAGTCAATACTCGAGCGCTTGGGGACAAGCACGAGAGTAAGTTTGGGGGAGTTAAGTTTAGTTAGAAAATTTAATCTTTGTTATGATTGGACTACCCCATTTTTGCTAATCCTTTCCAAAAAAAAAAAAGAAGTATGGCAGCTATGTGATCTTGTTGTTTGCAGTTCATTAGGAATGGTTTCATACCACACTTACATGAATCTAGTTGCTTGGCTGTTAATGGGTTTTGGTAAATAATTTGCATTCATTATCCTGGGAATGAGTATTGAGCCTCCAACATGTTTTTTTTTATGAGTGGACACTTGTGAGGCTTTACTCTCCTGCATTTGCTTGATTCTCTGATGCACTCATGATTTGCACAGTATTTGGTCTGAATTAAGACATTTTGATTATTGAGCCAGCACCCAAAAACAAACCCCATGACCACATCTTTTGCATTACCTGTGAGCTTAATGATTCTCTTTCTTGGTTGAACCTTCTTATTTGACCTAGCCTTGTGAGTGACATCCTAAGAGACTAAGTGAGCATTGAAAGTTGAAAAGAGGAGAAATTTTATTTTGAGTAAAAAAAAAGGGAAAAAGAAAAGATGAGAATGGACTTACTGAATGGCTACCCCTTTGAGACCGATGGGTTACTGGGTGATACTTGACAATGATCAAGTACCCCTTTGAGACCATGTAGGTTACTGGGAAATATAAAAATAAAATAAAAATAAAAATAAAAATAAAAATAAATCTGGAAGGTTTGAGATTTCTGAATTGATGAATTATTTGAAATACCAATGCTCATTTACTCTTCAAGGGAGTTGTCACATGTTCATTTCATTTACCTTGTATCTTGGCATCAATGAAGTTTTGAATTTTGGCCTTTTGAGTGTTACGCTGTGTGAATCATGAGCTTTCATATTTGAGAAGAAGATCAAATTCATGGGGGGTGGGCTCACGGTGTTGACTGAGAGAAACACAAACCTAAACACAGGAGAGAATGAGTGTGCAGTTACCTGAAATCATCTTGCATGCATTGGTTGCCATTTTCATTAACTTCCAAGTGATGATTGAGCAATGTAATGATGGTATGACTCCAGCTTCTAATTTCTGGTTGAACGTCAGTTTGCACAGTTGTGGGTTATACTCGTAGGAATGCTTGGTTGGTTGCTGTACCCATGGTTTTGTTTCTTTGCCCGAGGACGTGGCAAATGTTAAGTTTGGGGGAGTTTGATAACCACGCAAAAGGCATGGTTATATGCCTGTTAGTCTATTATAATCCCCTTCGTTTTACCCTTTTTACTGCTCATTGCCCTGATTAATTGCAAAGTTTGTTGTGAGATTTTGATTGAGTTTAGTTAATCACAAAGATGATGAATCCTCACTCTTTTGCTTTGTCTTTGCAGGAAAAACACTAAAGAAGAGAGGACTTAAAACCTTCCGAGGAAAATCAAGAGCAGTTCAGCTGGGCTTAGGGCGCCCAGGCGCTACAGAAGGAGCGCCTAAGCGCCCTTGAAGAACTCAAAGAAGATTCCTTGGACACATAGCGCCCAGGCGCTCAAGACGAAGTGCCTAGGCGCCCTGAACCACGAAGTAAAGAACGTTCTGGGCACATAGCGCCTAGGCGCTCCAGACGCAGCGCCTAGGCGCTCTAGGCAGTATAAGTGAATTCTTCTGACCTAATTTGGGTAGCAGCCGCGAGAGAATAGAAAGGAGGAGCACGAGCCATTGCTATTCTGGGAAGTTCTGAGGCGTCTTGAAGAGAAGAAATTGTGGAAACGAATCGGATCTTCATATACCTATGGAGTTCCCTCTATTCTCTTCCCTCATTTTAGTTTTTATAATTGTTGCTATGTGTAGCTAAATTTCCCTTTGTTGGGATTGAGTGAATTTTGATGGATTTTGCTTGTAATTGACTTGGGATTCAGTTATGCATAATGGATTCTTCTATTTTGAGTTTATAATCTCTGTTCTTAAAGCTTTATAAGGGTTGATAATCCTTAGAATGATTTTTGGGTTTATACATTGAATGGAAATTTGATGTGTGAATTTTGTTTGAGATTATAAACCTTGTGATTCATCATGCTAGGAATAGTAGATGGATGCTTGTTATCTTGTTGAATTCTTAATCTTAATGCTTTATCCTTTTTGAATTCACTTAAGGAATTAGGGATTTTGAGTAGGATTTTAGGTTCTTGTGCCTAAGGAATTAGGACTTAGATAATTAAGTAAGTTCGGTAACAAAATAGAAGCTGAAATTTATCTTAACCCCAATTTAATCTACAGCAAAAGGAAATCAAATGAAACTCAATTCCAACTCTTTTATCAATTGATTATCTCTCATATTACATATCAGGTATTTGTTAAATTGTCAAGTAAAAAAATCCAAAAATATTGTTCTTGCATGAGTTCATATGTTTCTTTTGTTTTGCTATTAGAACTCCCTTCTTTCCAAACTTTGCATCTAGATAGCAATTGAGTTGTAGTATTGGTAATTGTACGGAGTCCTTGTGGGAATGATCACTCACTCACTCTTTATTACTTGTCACGATTTGGTATACTTGCCAAATTTCTTAACATAGTTGAATGATGAGGTGTTGCATTATTGACAATGCATGTTTTGCCTCTCTATAAATAGAGAGCATCTCCATTCGTAACAAGCACAACAAGCAACACCAAGGCAAAGAAGCGATACGAGCTTCTGAGCCTCTAAGAGTGAGAGAAAAATAGAGAGTGTGATGAAATTGTATGAGTGTAGTGTGTGAGTATACACTAATAGTTTTTTAGGTTTATTCTCTAATCTCTATAATACTACAAATTGTAGTATGAGAGGGTCTCACTGGAAAATACTATATTGTATATATCTTGTATAAGAGTGTATAAATAGGATATTGTAATTATCCTTTTGATATAGTGGAATATTTTCAGAATTTGTCCCGTGGTTTTTCCCTCATTGTACAAGGGGATTTTCCACGTTAAACTTGGTGTATAGTTCTTGATCTATTTTTCTGGTGCAAATAGTACTGACAAGTGGGTTTCACCATAAAATACTATTCATATGGGCCCCACCACAAAAAATACTATTCATATATTTTACAATTTTATCAGTTCTTCTTCACGGATATGAATACGCTTCCGCTCACATCCATAAAATGTTCAAGACACTTGGGGTGTAACCAATTCTGATTTTTTTAACAAGTGATATCAGAGTCACTTGATCAAATTTCAGATCGAAGATGTCGGTGCCAAAATTTGATGTGAAGAAGTTCGATGGATCCAACGATTTCAGTCTATGAAAGCTGAAGCTACAAGCATTGCTAGACCAGCAAGGCTTGTCAAAGGTGTTGGAAGGCGAGAACAAGTTGCCAGAAACATTGTCTTCTGATAAAAAGGAGGAGATAATGACCAAAGCACATAGCACAATACAGTTGAGCCTGACAGACAATGTATTGCGAGAGGTTATGAACGAGAAGACTGCATATGAACTCTGGAAAGCTTTGGAAGAAAAATACTCTGTAAAGACTTTGTCAAACCAACTTTATCAGAGGATGAGATTGTACACATTCAAACTTTCAAGAGGAAAACCAATTCGAGACCATATTGAGGACTTCAATCGTATGATCTCGGATGTACAAGCGGCTTGAATTATAGTCGAAGATATTGATCAAGCTATGATCTTATTGACTTCACTACCTCCATCCTATGATAATTTCTGTGATACCATGATGTATGGTAGGTCCACCATCTCCGTCAAAACCATCAAGGAGGCGTTGATGACAAAAGAGCATCAGAAATTAGCATCAGGATCCAATTCTAATAGTCTTGTAGATGGGTTGTTCGTGACGAGAGGGAGTAGTCAAGAAAGATGATCGGGAAGCAAAAGCAAAGAAAGATCAAAGTCCAAAAACCACAAGTCTTTAAAGTGTTTTCATTGTCACCAACCAAGACATATCCGGAAAAATTGCCTTGAGAGAAAGAAGAAACCAAGAAATTCTGCCAACATAACAGTTGGAAGTTCTGATAATAGTGATGTTGAATCTGTCCTAACAGTTTCCACTAGTGACTCAGGTAACGAGTGGATCCTAGATTCTGACGCATCTTTTCTCATGACACCTAATAAGAATTTTTTCTCTTCGTATCAAAAGCGAGAGGGAAAGGTCCGATTGGGAGACAACAGAGTAATTGCGGTTGTAGGTGGAGGAGAGATACAAATCAGATTGGATGATAGTACTGCAATGACATTTCAAGCATGGCATGTACTAGAGTTGGGCAAGAACCTGATCTTTTTGAGTGCCCTAGATAACCAAGGGTACAAGTTCTCTGGAGAGGGTGGTTCTTTGAAGGTGACCAAAGGCTTGATGGTGGTGATGAGAGGAAAGCTGCAGGGCGGGATCTATCTATTGATGGGGAGCACAGTTAGTGACATTGTTGTTGTTCTATCGTCTGAAAGATCTGATGATGATGTTACACGATTGTAGCATATGCGACTTAGTCATATAAGTGAGAGAGAGATGACAATACTTGCTGAAAGAGGATTGCTGAAAGACGTAAAGAATTGTAAACTCGATTTCTATGAAAATTGTGTATTTGGAAAGCAGAAAAGAATGAAATTCAGTTCTACAAAACACACCAGCAAGGGCATTCTGGAGTATGTCTACTCCAATGTTTGGGGTCCAGCCCCTATTAACTCATTGGGTAGTGCTCGTTATTTTCTTACTCTGATAGATGACTATTCCAGGAAGGTCTGAGTTTATTTCCTGAAGCAAAAAGATGATGTGTTTAGCAAATTCAAGCAGTGAAAGGCCATGGTCGAAAAGCAAACTGGGTGGTCAGTCTAGCGGCTGAGAACCGACAATGGTGAAGAATTCTACAATAAAGAATTTGAGGAGTTCTGCAAGAATGCAAGTATAGTGAGACACCATACTATACCTGGAATACTACAACAAAATGGAGTTGCAGAACGAATGAATAGAACACTTCTAGAGTGTGCGCGATGCATGCGGATTAATGCTAAACTTCCCAAATCATTTTGGGCTGAGGCGGTCAATATAGTTGTATACTTAGTAAACAGATCTCCATCAACTGCAATTGATCTGAAGATTCCACAAGAGGTATAGTCCAGTCGACCTGTAAACTATTCTAATTTGAAGATATTTGGTTGTCCTGCGTATGCCCATGTGAGTGATGGTACTTGAGGCGAGGGCAAGAAGGTGTATATTTCTAGGGTATGCATAAGGGGTGAAGGGCTACAAATTGTGGTGTATAGAAAAGGCAAGTTCACCCAAGATCATTGTTAGTAGAGATGTCACATTTGATGAGGCAGCAATGGTAAATTAGAAGCGGGAATCTGAAGTAGATCAGGCAGAGACAGATCATGGTACTGAGAAACAGGTGGAGCTAGAGATTGATACTGGGAAGATGAAGCAGGAAGAGAACACAAGTCAACCAAGTACTTCAGGTATTGCTCAACCTGAAGATGAACAATAAGATGAACCTGAAGACAGGGGTGCTGGTGAAGAAACCAAAGGAGCAAAGCCATACAGTATTGCTAATGGCAGAGAAAGGCGACAAATTTAGAAACCTCAGAGATATTTGAATTCTATTGCTTATGCACTTGACTCGTCAAATGCAGATGCTATAACTTTTACTTTGGCTATGGCGAATGGTGCAGTAAGAGATGAATCATCCACCTACCATGATGCAGTAGACAACAAGGAGTCGAAGGAATGGCTAAAAGCAATGAATGAGGAGATTGAATCTCTTCAGAAAAATCAAACGTGGGAGCTGGTACAACTTCCAAAGGGGAAAAGAATAGTTGGTTGCAAATGGGTCTTCAAAAGGAAAAAACGAATCCCTGGCATTGAACCTCCAAGGTTCAAGGTGAAACTGGTAGCAAAGGGTTATACTCAGAAAGAGGGAATTGACTTCCATGAAGTATTCTCTCCTGTGATGAAGCAAAGCTCTATCTGGATCCTACTATCTATTGTAAGTATGTTTGACTTGGAGCTGGAACAGCTTGATGTAAAGACAGCATTCTTACTTGGTGAGCTAGAGCAGCAGATCTACATGAGTCAACCGAAGGGGTTCGTAGCTCCTGAAAAGAAGGATCATGTTTACCTATTAAAGAAGTCATTGTACGGCTTGAAACAGTCCCCAAGGCAATGGTACAAAAGAAACCAGTATGATAATTGCATCTACTCTAAAGAGCTTCCAGATGGTTCTCACATTTATCTGTTGTTGTATGTAGATGACATGCTAATTGTAGCTTACAACAAGGCTGAAATTAGTATATTGAAAACTCAGTTGGGAAAAGAATTTGAGATGAAAGACTTAGGTGCAGCAAAGAAGATTCTTGGTATGGAGATCCATAGGGAGAGGCGTCGTGGCAGATTATGTTTGTCACAGCAAAATTATATTATGAAAGTGCTATAACTCTTCAATATGGATCAGTCTAAACCAATTGGTACTCCTTT
The DNA here is from genome assembly GCA_029884605.1 of Ormosia emarginata. Classification (NCBI taxonomy): domain Eukaryota; kingdom Viridiplantae; phylum Streptophyta; class Magnoliopsida; order Fabales; family Fabaceae; genus Ormosia; species Ormosia emarginata. The sequence continues at coordinate 30,462,088 of JAQQTP010000072.1, forward strand.
AGCTGCGCATTTTAAGTTATCTTCAAGGGAATGTCCAGAAACTGATGAGAAGGTGGAGTATATGACTCATATACCTTATTCTAGTGCAGTTGGCAGTCTTATGTATGTCATAGTGTGCACAAGACCGAATCTTTCACATGCAGTAAGTGTGGTGAGCAGATTTATGAGAAAACCAGGAAAGGCTCACTGGGAAGCTGTGAAATAGATCATGCGATACTTGAGAGGTTCCGCCGATGTCTATTTGGTGTTTGATGGTCAGCAGACCCATAAGGTCGTAGGCTATGTAGATTCTGATTATGCAGGAGATTTAGACAAAAAGAGGTCATTAACAGGCTATATCTTTACAGCCTTGGATGTACTATTAGTTGGAAGACGACATTGCAATTTATAGTTGTATTGTCAACTACTGAAGCTGAGTATATGGCATTGACTGAGGCTGTGAAAGAGAGCATATGGGTGCTAGGTCTTTTGGGTAGTTTTGGATTGGGCAAAAATGAACCAATCGTACATTGCGATAGTCAAAGCGCTATTCATCTAACAAAGAATCCAGTCTACCATGAAAGGACAAAACACATTGATGTTAGACTTCATTTTGTCAGAGAAAGTATCAATAATGGTATTGTTGCAGTTTAGAAGGTAGCCACAGTTAAGAATCCTGCAGACATGATGATGAAATCATTACCGGTTGACAAGTTCAAACATTGCTTGGACTTGGTCAATATTTGCAAAGGTTGAAGACTCTTGCAAAATGCAAGCCAAGGTGGAGAATTGTTAAAGTGGCTTGCACTTTAGTTGGTAGAAGGCTGCTGCACTTTATTTGGTGGCTTCAACAAAGTCAACAATAGAGGCATGCTTTTGTCAAAAAGCAGGATGATTTTCTTGCTAGCATTCGGTGGTGGTTGGCAGAGTTGTTGGGAGTAGTTGAATGATGAGGTGTTGCATTATTGACAATGCATGTTTTGGCTCTCTATAAATAGAGAGCATCTTCATCCGTAATAAGTAAAACAAGCAACACCAAGGCAGAGAAGCAATACGAGCTTCTGAGCTTCTAAGAGTGAGAGAAAAATAGAAAGTGTGCGGAAATTCTAATAGTGTAGTGTGTAAGCATATACTGAGAGTTTTTTGAGTTTATTCTCTAGTCTTTGTAATACTACAAATTGTAGTAGGAGAGGATCTCACTGGAAAATACTATATTGTATACATCTTGTGTGAAAGTGTGTAGATAGAATATTGTAATTATCCTTTTGATATAGTGAAATATTTCCGGAGTTTGTCCCGTGGTTTTTCCCTCATTGTATAAGGGGGTTTTCCACGTTAAATTTGGTGTGCAGTTCTTGATCTATTTTTCTGGTACAAATAGTACTGACAAGTGGCTCCCACCATAAAAATACTATTCACGTGAGTCCCACCACAAAAGTACTATTAACGTGTTCTACAATTTTATCAATTCTTTTTCACGGATCTGAATACGCTTCCGCTCACATCCATAAAGTGTTCAAGACACTTGGAGTGTAACCAACTCTAATTTTCTTAACAATTAGTGCCTGGAAATCTCCACTCTTCTTGGCCTTTCTCATCCAAAATATGTAAGTCAATATGGTTTTGAGACAGTGTTTTTAACTCTACTTCTAAACCATTTCTCCATAGACATGCTAAGCTGCCACCCCTACTTCTTTATTCACCTCTACAATCCATTGCAACAGCGTTGGCAAAACCACTCAAGTATCTCAAGTTTTTCATCTCATGTGCTTTCTTCCTTGTTTCCATGAGGAACACAAGGTTGGGAACTTTTTGAAGCAAAAGCTTCTTGAGTGCATGAATTGTACGTGGGTTCCCAAGCCCACGACAGTTCCAAGCTATGCAACTCATGGCTCCCGGCAGGCTTGTGAGGCAGGACCTATCGATACATTTGCATTCATCATCTCCCTCCTTTTTGCATTCCCATGAACTCCTCCACTCCTTTTTTATTGAACTAGTTAATTACTATTGAATAAAAGAATATTTTGCAAACTAATATGTGAGTGTTTTACTTCAAATTCCACATTGGACAAACATAAGGATTCCAAATAAAATATTTATTGTATTTAAATTTTAAGTGATTTGAAAATTTTATTAAAAAAATTATTTAATATATATTGAATAATTTATTCAGTATTTGTATTTCAATTTAAAAGCATTTTTATAGTTTAAAATATATCCAGGACAATTATGGTTAGATTTCATTAAAATTAATCCAAGAGATTATTATAAAAAAATCAAAGAGTCATGCATATATTCACAACCGTCAACACTTATTATATAAGTTGTTGATTCAGGTTCTCTCTCAATCTCTTTATGTTTATATATATATATATATATATATATATATATATATATATATATATATATATAATTTAGTAAGATAAATATTTATTGTAATAAGTAAGATAAATAAATCTTAATTATTAGATCTTATATGAATAGATAAAATTAAAACATAAATATATATAATTTTTTTAAATAGTCACATGATATTTAATTAATTTTAAATATTAATCATTATATATATAATTATATAGTAAAATTTAATCATTTTATATTCTCACAATAAAAATAGTTGTCACTATATACGACTTCATATATATATATATATTGAGATTTAGGGGTGTCATCTAATGGTAGAGCGACCATTCGAATAATCTCATTTGATGCAAGTACCTGATCATTTTGAGTGTAAGTCAAATTCTTGGATTACATAAATTCGATCCCAGTATATATATATATATATATATATATATATATATTGAGAATTAGGGATGTCAAACAGAGCGACCCGACCCATTCGAGTTTCGTGCCATTTTCGAACCAAGCCAACCCATTCTGCTACATTAAATTTCAGATCGATATTTTCACCACCGGTCAAATTCAGTCCATTTAAAGCGCTTATGTAATGTTAAAAGAATATGCCGCTTTGACCCATTCGGGCTCAACCTATTTGGGCCATGTAAAATTTAGGCTAGCATTTTGTTAATCTAATCTATCTATTTTATCGAATTAATCGGATCAATATATCAAATCTGACTTATTTTGACACCTCTATTAAGAATAGTTGTTGAGAGAAGACCTCTAGAGTTGCAATTTAAGGCTTCTAAGGTGCTTTAGGTTAATTGCAGGGGTGAATTCCTTGTAATTTGGCAGCAACAACTGTTAACGATTAACACATGAAAGACATGGTGATAGGGTCATTTCAAAGCCTGTACAATTTTCATATTTTCTCTTCCCTTTCTTTATCAATTAATTATTACTACATATCAAACATAAGAACTTATAATTCAGGCCCAAAGTTGCTCCGCCTAATATTTAAAGAGAACTACGCTTTCTTCTTACTAGGGATGGCAATGAGCGGAGCGAGGCAAGGGTGGGTAGTGTTTTTCTTATTTTTATTTTTATTTTTATTATAGATATTTATTTATGATTTTTACGAAGTAAATGAGATATTTATGAATATTTGCAGATAGTTAATAATTTAAATAAAATTTTAAAAATAAAAAAAAATAAATAAAATAAACTTTAACACTACATATTATAATTTTATTCAATAATCTAAGATTATTATAAATAATAAATTAAATTCAATTATATTTTATAATAATCGGTTTATATAAATAACTATTACATAAATAATATATATATTTTTAACAAAATTTATTATTATAGGTTTATTCAATAAAAAAATCATTTTAAAATATTAAAAATATATATATTTTCATCTTATCTCAAAATAAAAAAAAATCATAATATATGATATATATTAAATAAAAAATATATACTTAATGAATTTTGCAAATACCCACTGAGCAGATATTGTAATCCCCACTCCCACTCCTATTTATTAAACGAATACCAATTCTCCATCTTATCACAGATAATCCTCACATATCTTCGTAAAACTAATAATTTTGATATCCCTACTACTTAGAGAGACATGTGATAGCTCCTGTCCTTTCTTGCACCTAAAGGATATGCTTTACTTTCACTAGCCAGGCTAGTGACTGGGTTTTTCTATGCATAGTAACATTTAGCTTAACGATAAATTTTTGTTTAAAATTAAAATATTTAAATTAAGTAGATTAAATTAATTAATATTTAATATTTTTATAAATTTTTATATTTTTAATTATGTGATAAAAAATTTATAAAAATATTAAATATTAATTAATCTAATACATCTAATTAAATATTTTAAATTTATATAAAAATATCTCTTAACATGCTATCTAATTAATACAATAGAAAGTTTGTTACAATAAATTTAAAATCAATCATTCAATCATCATTACCTCCTCCACTAATCTCCGTTACTATCATTACCTCCTCCACTCATCTCCATTACTAAATCAATATTCTTTATCCAAATCTTTTTCTGTATGTCTGTAATTGTATAAATTGATGTGGTTTTTTTTTTTCTTTACAAAATAAATTGAACGGAAGGGACCCTGTAATTCCTGGATTCTAGTGGAAAGATCTGAGCATCTTCCCCCCTGTTGGTGGCTTTATGTGACATGAAATTTCACATGTGAGCTTTCTACAAAGTAGTGAGGCCAATTCATTGGTCATAAGATTCTCGCCAATTATAGTAGTCAGGGCAACGGCAATTCCAATCAGAGCTTTCTTTAGTGAAAAATTAGAACAAAAAGAATGGTTGGATAAGACACTTGTTTTACAAGCAGATGACAAGGTTAAGCAAATTATATCCTCTGAATAATCTAAGTATTCTTTTTAGTTATTCTTTTAATTTATTTTTCGAACTAGTATGGTGGTTGGATGTATTCATGTTTCTTTATTGCAGAATGTGAACATGGGATAGAAAAGACAGTTTTGGAGTTAGTACTAACAAATTGTAATGCGTTAAGTGTTTGTTTCTGGGTGTCACGGACTTGTCAATTTCATTTTGATTTGATCAACGTATGCATCTTGGCTTCTAATTTCTATTACAGTTAGACGTTTGAGCTATTAGTCCCCCACCAAAACTTAATAGGAATTTATTTTGGTGAGACTGCTTAAAGCGTTCGTAGTAGTCTTATTTAGAACCTCTTCTGCTTCTAGAAAATATTGGCTGTTCACTGTTGTCTTGAGTCTCTTGTTTACCAAACTGCTTGTAAAGATTGCCTGTGGTAAATGGAAGCACAATCTGATTCTGACCCAGGCAGAGAACTGTGTAACTTTGTGATGGACATGCTGAATTGCTACTTTTGGTGATTTGTCGTTGGGAGTGCTCGTGAGAGAGAGAAGAAGAAGAAAGGCTACGTCCCTAAACATCAGAAAGGTGAGGGACCGGAATTGCAAGGCTTTAAAATAGATTGTTTTTCTTGTACCAAAAAAAAAAGATTGTTTTTTAATTAAAAAGGTAAAGTAGGTGCTTTGTTCCCTAATTTTTATTTCTTTTTAAAATTTAATCTCATATTTTTTTTCTGTTAATTTAGTCCATTATCTTGTAAATTATCATTCAGTATGGTCTTCCATCACGACTCTGCCACATCTTAATAGAAGTGATGACATATTATCAATCGGTGATAATTATATCATCATCATGTTATATCTACATCAAAGTCACGTCATCATTATTAGTGACACATTACTACTTTTATTAAGATTTGTAATGAAATAATAATAGGGAACCACATTGAATGTTAATTTGCAAAATAAGAAACTAAATTAATAAAAATAAAATATATGAAAGTAAATTGATAAAAGAAATAAAGATAACGAATCAAAGTACATATTTTACCTAAATAATGGTTTGTTGATAAATTGATGGAGCGGATTGAAGGCGACTTTTATTTATTTTAAGTGATGGAAGATGACTTTTAGAGTTTTAACTCCAGTCCCAAATTTCTCACACTAAAAGTGGTTACACCACTTTTTATATCACTTTTCATTTGTTTTGTAAAAATCTCAAAGCCTAGCAATAAGTAACTTAGTATAAAATGATAATTACATTTAGGTTAGATAGTAACCCATTCAAATTCCCACAAAAAATAATAAACTCTTTCATTTACTTTGTACATATCTTAAAGTTTAATAGTAAGTAACTTAATATCAAATGGTAAGCAGTTTTAGGTTAGATAGTAACTGATTCAGATTCTCCAAATAAGCTTCTTCCAAAAAATGCTCTTTCATTTATTTTGTAATAATCTTTAAGCTTAGTAGTAAGTACTTTAATGTAAGACAATAATTATTTTTGCATTAGGTAGTAACTCATTTAGAACCCACAAATGAACTTCTTCCCAAAATATAAAATCTTTCATTTACTTTGCAAATATATTAATGTCTAGTAATAATTAACTTAATCTCATATGATAATTACTTTTTAGTTAAGTAATAATAACTGATTCAGACTCCTCAAAAGAACTTCATTCAAAAATTACTCTTTCATTTACTTTGTAAAAACATTAAGCTTAGTAGTAAGTACCTTCATATGAAATGATAATTAATTAGTTTTAGCTAGATTAGATAGTAACTAATTCAAACTTCCCAAATGAACTTCCTCCAAAAAACGTTATTTCATTTACTTTTTATATGGTAATTACTTTTAGGTTAAATAATAACTCATTCAAAAATTTCAAATGAACTTTCTCTCAAAAAAATAAACTCTTTCATTCATTTTGTTAATAACTTAACGTCAAGTAATAATTAACTTAATACTTTTAGGTCAAGTAATAAATGATTCTTATGTGAACGGTGGTGTATAAAGTAATTTAAGAAAAATAGAATGAAATGAACATTTTTTTTTAACTTTACAAGAATGATATTCACACACTACTTTTATTATTCCCTTCTTCTATCATTTCCTTTCTCAGTAATAAAACAAGAGAATTACACTTTCCAGTACATTTTCCCTTTCTTTCTTTTTACCAGACCATGTAAGGTGCAATACAAAGTGTAAAAAAAAAGGTTTACAACATTCATTTCTCTAACTTTAGTAACCTTGGTAATATAATGCATAGTATACTTGTTAAATTATATATACTGCTTAAAATCCATTTCTAAAGCAAGAATGTAGAATTGCAGTTGAAATAAAAATTAAAAGGTAAAGCTTAAACTTTTAAAATGGTTCTTTATCCACATGTGTGAATCTTATTTAGAAATTAGGATCGGTGGCAAAGCTTTTGAAGGGTTGAAGGGGGAGCTGCCCTCAAATTTTTTTTGAACAATATGTATTGCTATCACATATATCAAACTAAGGAATGCAACTCCAAGGTTTTTAATAACATTTTGAAGAAATATTCAATGACAATCCTGAATTATCAGTGTATATCCATCCATAATAATAGTTTTAATTTCATTTCTAGAGGATTTGATTATTCAGTAATGATGTGTTTTAGACTTTTAGATAATCACCTATTTGGTAAACTGTAATGAATGAAGTTAATGCTGACATGGACAAGTTGGTTGGGGAAGGCCATATCACACCCGTTGACATGGCACAGGTTGTTACTGATGGGATGCAGCTGAGAAGAAGTACTCGAGTCATGTAGCCTAACAAACTACTGAAGGAATTTGTGTACTAGGGAGTAACATGGGTTTAAAGGAATGATTGGGAAATAGGGAGGGTCATCATTAGAGGATTGGTCAAATAGTGCTTGATTTAGTCAAAAGCTTCTTAGTGATCTTTCTTTTATCGGAACTCCTCTTCAGCTTTGAGCTTCAAGAGTGAGGAGAAAACTTTGGTATTTCCAGACTGATTCGAAATGAATCGCCTAAGGAAGTTAATCTTTCCTAACAAAGATTGGAGTTGCTTTTTATTCGAAGAAGGTGATGCTTCAAATATAGCCTTATCTTATTCTGATCAACCTCTACTTTTTTCTTTTAGACCAAAAATTGAAGAAAATTTTCTACAAAAATACCAAAAACACATTTAATAGTTTCATTTTTAATTCATGTTTTCTCATTCTTTCGAATGACTACCTCAAGTTCGACAGATGTTCCTGTTGTGACTTTGATTTGACCATCACATCATCAATGTAAACTTCCATGAATTTACCAATAATTTCATGAAAGATGGTATTCATGGCCCTTTGATATGTGGCTCCAGCGTTCTTCAATCTAAATGACATGATCACCCATTCATAGGTGTCAGTTGCACTAGGACATTGAAAAGATATCTTCGATACATCTTTTTCGACAATGTAAATTTGATTATACTCAGAATAGTCATCCATAAAACTTAAGATTTCATGGCCTGATGCTGAGTCAATTAACATGTCAGCAATTGATATATGATATTAATCTTTAGGAGTAACAGAATTTAAATCTCGAAAATCAATGCATACTTTTAACTTATCATTTTTTTTCATAACAAGAACAACATTAGAAATCTAGTTAACATACCTGGCAATTCGAATGAACTTAACCTTTAGTAACCTTTCGATTTCTTCTTTGATCTTGTGGACCACTTCAGGAGAAAAATTCCTTGCGAAATGTATATATTCAAACATAAGTAGTATGAATTTATCTATGCAAGTCTATTTAAACATCTCAAATAAGAAACAAAGAAATGCACAACACACAAAAGAACTCTTAAACATGCCTAAGCATAGTCAATCCATACTCCAGCTCAACTGGATGAATTTATCTAATATCATAATATAACATCCTAATACTAGTATCTTAATATATCAGGAATATATTCAAATAAATTGTTTTAGCCATGCCACTTCTAAACTAACAACATCAAACTAGGTACATAATAACCATACATGTTATTATATAGAGCCTTGTGGAAAGAAAAGATTATATATACAACATCAGTCTCAAAAGGGCACATTGTAATACGTAAAACTTTTAACATATCAATGCAAATATAATACTATACAAGCTTTGTCTCTATACAACAAATGTACTAGTCTTCATACTTCTTCTTCTTCCTCTTTAAAGGGTCTTGACCTAGATTTATATGGAAACACAACAAAGTAAGAATTCATAATTCTTAGTAATGGTATTCCAAAACCACACATAACATAATTATTGCACAATTATCCATATACGTCAGAATATGTTTGCAACTAGTGAATAAGTTATGACTCATTACTCAAAGAACATTCACATACTCATCTATGTAACATTCTTAGGCAAACCATCATTCTGAAACTAATTAAACCCATCCACAAAGCAAGATAATCGCTTATACAATTGTCAATGTCATGAAATGCACATGAGTTAATAGTAATTGCCCATACAATTACCATGCAAATGCCTCATGCTTATGCAATATCCTAAGAATGTATTTATGAAATGTAAATTGATAATGTCATGATATGTCATGAGCAGGAACCCGTTCCACAAGTTTATCTAGGTTGTGAATGAATGCCCTCCTTAACTACGCGGTGATATGGGGGGAATTGTCATCCTCACACTTTCAACAATATAGGATCACCTCCGATAGTGAGGGAATGTCCTTCCTCAGCTACCTTTCACTTAGGATAACATCTAGTAAAAAAGAAGGGAATGACCCTCCTTACCTCAATATGAGGGAGGGAAAATACTGTCCTCTGCTCATCACTATAATAAGGAGGGCATGTGACCTCTTCATGTTATCATATATCATCACCAAATGTGAGGGTCATGTCTTTCAACAATCACAAGCATGGAAAACAATAACTAATTACCATAATAATTAGCATACCAATTGATCTATATGCATTTCATCATCACTTCATAAAATACCTCTCTTAGAGTCTCAATCACTCATTAGAAAGCATATATAATGAAACCCCACAGTTAGGGAACTTTATTCCCTTCATAAGAAACTCAATAGAGTTTCTGCCCTTTGGGCGCTCAAGCAGTGAACTCTGGGTGCTCAAGAACCCAGACACTAGAAAAAGGCTATATTTTTGCATGTCTCCAATGCTCAGGCACTCATTATTGGCGCCCAGGCACTGGCTACATAGTAGCACGCAACAATTTAGCTGGGCAGTGGGCGCTTGGGCGCCCAACACCTGTTGCCTGGGCGTTCATACACCATAAAAAATTATGCAGAAGTTTCTCAATGTTCTATTGAATCTAACCAAATTTCAACCCATCAAAAACATATCCTAGATGATTTCTAAAATCATTCAAGACCCTTAATTATGTTGTAACTCACAAACACATCCTTAACTCACTCAAGGATGGATTAAAGAATTAATCATAAACCTCAAAACTCATTGCTCATCTCACAAACCAAGTAGATATAATGAAGTCTAAGGGATCAAAACTAATAATCATGCATCAAACAAGCTAATAACAAACTCACTTCAACTATAGAAGTAAGAAACAAGCAACTATACTCACTAAAATCACTAAAATCACTCAAACTCATCTTTCCTTCATCAAACAAACACCTTGCACCAAGATGAAGATGAGAAAGAGTAGATAAAATCAAACACCCTTACCTCAACTCCTTGAAGATGATGATAGGTTATGGATGCTCAAGCTCTAGATTTCCCTTTATCTTTCTTGGTTCCTCCTCCTTCTTCCTCCTCCTTCTTCCTCCTCCTTTCTTCTTTTCCTTTTCTTTCTTTTTTCTTTCCCTTCACTTGCTGCAACTTGGACGTGAGAAAAGAGAGAGTGAGGGTGGGAAGGCTTGGGAGAGAGAGCGACGGCTAGAGACAAAAAGGAAGGAAAATATCCTATTTTGATATTTATCTGTAACATTATATCTGTTAAGAGCACTTTGATTTCACTAAATTAAATTTATTAACTTTCTTAGGCATTAGAATAAACCCTAAGATTCATCTAAATCCTAACTTCATCATTATCATAAGTTTTCATACCTATGACTCATCAATCCAATATATAAATACTCAACCACTGTACTTAAAAATATCGAACTAAGTCAGTTTATCCTTAAACTTTAATCGCATCACAAACCACACATTTGTTACCGAGAAATAAACTCTCCTCATTTATCTCCATCCACTGGGCACTTTAAACTTCTCTCTAGGCCATAAACAGCTATTTTTCATCCTCTGTGATATAGCAAAATAGCCTAACTGACTTAAAAAGGTTACTAAAGTTAACATATAACTCCTACCCAAGTTACTGAACTTCTATAACCATGATTAAGTCTAAATAGTTAGGGAGGATATTACACTTGGCACTATTTTGCCACTTCTTAATCGCATAAACGACCAGAGTTCTTCGAAATACTAGTCTTTCGACTAGTCCCATCAGGTGTGCCAATTTGTTTTTGGTAAACTTTTTTCAAAAGACAAATTCGATTCCAGATCTTGATTCAAAAAAGGAAATCATTTCCTCCCGGGTTTCTCTAACTACTAGACTCATCTTTAGACAAGACTATCAAGAGTAATATCAAAACTAAACACAAGATCGTGTAAATCGAAATCAAAATATTATTACGTGAGAAGTAACTTAGTAAAATTATGAAAAAAAAATAAGTAGGTCAATGAAAAGACGAACTTGTTTTGAAAATTAAAGTTTTGCTTTTAAATTTAAGAAAATAGTAAAAAGAAGGCAATCAAATGACATGAAATATAAAGAGAAAAACATTAAAGTGTAGTGAAGTAAACTTGACATGCAATGTAAAGTGCACAAATATAAAGAACAGAAATTGAAAGAAAACAATGTAATGATAATGAAAGTAAAGTTGCAAATATGTAAATATGCAGAAAAGTAAAGAAAACAATTAAAGGAAAGTAATTAAAAAAATCAAATGATCTCAAGAAGACCACTCGATTAGGTGTATAAGAGATTTTGCAGAAAAATAAATTGAGAATGTAAAAGGAATTGAATTTAAACTTGCATTGAATTGCTAAATGATATATAAATGAAATTGGATAGAAACATACTTGACTAAACTTGCGTGATTACTTGAAGTGTTAGAGAGACGTGTGAGTATGTTTACAAGTGTTTGTAAGTAATGAACTTCCAACTCTTAAATGTTTTCATCCTTTTGGTATTTATAAACATTCTAAGTATTTATTATTTCTACAAGATCTTGACATATGTCTAAAACAAAGAAAATTATCTAATGATTATCAGTGATCCTTGTGAAATAACTGCCAGAACTCTGTCAGCAATTCTCGTATTACAAATAACTATTCATTCTCTGTCAGCAATCCTCGTATTGTCTTGATCTTATACTTACAACTGCAGCAAACTTCTATTTGAAATTCAAACCATTTCTTTTGATTTAAAATTTGAACTTTCAAATATTTGTTAGCTTCTGGTCGAAACCCCTTGCTTATGTTTTCAAAAATTCCCAAGTATAACTACTCTTTAAATCTCAATTTTTCGAGACTAACTCGAAGTTTCATCTCTGATATGAAATCAAAATCACTTTTTTGATGCTAAATCGAAATCATTATTTCAACAACCTTACATCTTTACTATAATTTCGATTCTAATAAAATTAGAAAACATGTACGTTCATGACTTAATGAATTTCATTTGCACTAAGCTTTACAACATCTCCTCGAAATTGTCTTGAATTAAAAAATATTATTTTTATACTAACACCTCCTCACCAAGACAGCTTTAAAAAGTTCCTTACTAGATGAAATGTGCCAAAGCATCATAAGCAGGAGTCCATCACACCTTGCAATTCGATCAAATTGGCCTTTGTAATAGGTAAATGTTAGAGAACAAAACCAATCAGCATTAATAGACATCTCTATTTGAAGTAATGTTACGGTGCTCCTGTTGAAGAAATCAATTATTTCCATAGATTAAGAAAAAAAAGAAATCCAGCTTTCACTTGTATATCTCAATGGAAATCAGATACTCTAAAACTCTCTATAGCTAAAGTGCACTTGCTGTTTTCTTTTCCCTCTCTCTATCACAAACATCTTCCTCCATATCCTGCGCTTCTAAATAGTGCTTGCTTTATATCTTCTGAACTCAGAATTGTATTCTGCTCCAATTCCTGTCACACGACAAATAGGATAATTAGATTGATTACTCCGTTGCTCAACAAAAAAAGGCCATATAGGATGAATGCAAAAACTACAACCAAAGAATTTTTAGACACTGCCCAAAAACCACCATACAACAACAACAAACAAAAGCCTTTTCTCATTAAGTGAGTCGATTATATAGATCAAATAACATTATTATACTTTATCATAAATAGAGGTAGAGTCCGAAATTTAGTGTGAGGGAAACCAGACTAAACATATACATATAACATGAAGAAATTTTTCAAATCTTTTGTTTTCCTTTAACTTTCTTTTAATTCTTTTCTTTTTATTTTGTATACGTAAATCTTGTTTGATAACAATGATTATATCATTTGTACAAAAGTTTTATATAACTAAAGTGGCTATGTGTAAATTTAATTCATTTTATAAAGATCATCAATTAAATACATGAAAGAACACATGAAGACAATAACAAAAGTTGGGAGAGACTGTAGCATACCTATGTCCCCTCCCTCTGCCTGTGATTATAAACCAAGCAATTAGAAAAGCGACTTAGATTTAATTCTTTCTTTAATATGGTTTCACCTAAAATTTTGCTTGTTATCGTAAAAACCAGCATACATTCATATTAATATGTACCTCTGAGCAACAGGCCCGCATTGTGAAATCATTGAAACAGCTGATAACGCACTGTTGAATCTCAAGGCCTAATGCTTCCAAGGTGTTTACTGTAGATAGCAACATGCCTGGCTTCCCTGCACAGCAGATCTCGACCCTTGTGTTGACATTCGTCCTCTCCACATCAAACTGCAAAGAGAGGAGGGAAAATCAATGCAGGATTGCACCAAATCACAATTAGGATCCTTCAGTGGTGATTTCACTTGAAAGGGTCTTGGTAGGAAATACTAGCAAAGAAAGTCCATACCTTGGGAGAATTTCTCACTGTGATTTCGTTTGGCTTTACAGCCTTGAAAATGCCAGTCATGTTTGAATCTACTTCTATGTCTTGTTTCAAATTATTGATCTTCTCCAGGAGTTCTTTCATGTAATCGATAGTGTCTCCAAGTATAGCTGTTCTGTCCATCTGATAACCATTCAACAAACAAACAAAAATTAGCACTGCATAACATAGCATGTTTGGTTACAGTTTGCACCATTCAAACTATGGTTTGGTGGGTACAAATTGAGTTTTACTTTAACTCATACATGTTTGATAAAATCACTTTTGGGTTATTTGTAAATGAGTTTTGATCTCAAAACTATGGTTTGAAAAGAAGTAAGAAATTTTTGTCTTTCCATTCATCTAAATTCAGTTTTGCAAACTGAAAACCAAACATGCTAATAGTAGTTATGTATGTGTTTTATAGCATGTTTGGTTCTGGTTAAATTTGGGAGAATAATTTATTTTTTTGTTGTTCAAAAAACTCTTTGAATAAACTTTTGATTATAAGCTATTTTGAATATAAAATAAGTTAATACAATGTAAAAATACACACTTAGTAGGCATAACTCATTTTGAATGATTCATTCTCACTGCGTACCTTACTTATCTTGGGGACAATTGATCTTAGCATAGAGAGCCTGTCGTTTAGTCTCTTTCTTCTTCTCCTCTCCGCCATTAGATTCTTGGAGGGCTGACCCTGCAGCTTCTTTGTTCGATTTTTTCTTTCCAGACACGTACCCGTGTCGCAAACTTGCATTTCTGGGGATTGGCTTAGCTCCGTTTTGCATGTGGATTGCAGCTTCAAACTATGAAGCTCATCCCCAAGCAGACCCGGATCCTCTTCTTCCATCATGGACAAAGGGTAATCCTCTTGAGCCAGAAATGGAGGGGTATTAAGTGGGGTATCAAGGGTGTAATAGGATGAATCAATAATCTGTGGTGCAGAGAATTCGTCAAGTAAGGAACTGTAGATTTCATTGAAGGTGTAGTTGTTGTAACTTTGAGGAACTTCTTGGCAACAGGAAGAGTTTGGAAGAAAAGCAGGAGAGTTTTGATCTAAACAGTCAAAACTCCAGCCATTAGAGAAGAGCTGGTTTTCTTCTGAACTTGGATTGGTGTCCCATGTTTCTCTTCTTTGAGCCAGTAATTCCTCCAAGAAATCATGGTCATAGAGCTCCATCTCTCTCTCTAGATCTTTTTCTCTCTATTGTGAAGGCTAATTATTTAGGAAACACCTTGAGAACATAGAGTAACAAGTTGAAGCATTTATAGGGGCACACAGAAAAGCTTGTTGCAAATTGATTATTATTATATGCATTATTTATAGTATGTATAATGTGGCATTCATTTGCAACTATAACCTAAGACCGAAATGGAATCTGCTTTTTTCATCTCACATCTCTTTCTTCCCCCTGCCCCTGGAAAAGAGGGACCATTTATGTCTTTTTCACCGAAATCTCAGGAATCAAAAACAAACTAGATATTTAATACGAACTCTCAGGAAAGTTTGACCCTCACATCTGTCGTCTGAAAACAAAAAAAGGATGGACTTACTACCATCATAAGCCCTCGCAGGTTTTTTGTAAGTTAAAGCTGCATAATATAATTTGTTATGAGCAAAACAGAAAACAAACCCTCCTTCTCTCTCTCTCTCTCTCTCTCCTTAAAGAAAATTTCAGAGTTGGGTCCCACTCCCCAATGCCTCCAAACTTTGGCTTAGCTCACAAATTCAAATGAGTTGGTGGTCATTTTTTGTTCTTTCTGCTCTATACCTTTCCTATCCAATATACTTAATACTAATTGTCCATGCTTATCAAATAATAAATTAGATATATCTATTTAACTTTCGTTTTCTAGTTCAAGAAGGTGAAGCTATAGGTATAGAATCTCCATTCTCACCCCACCTAGCAACCGTAAGACATTTCTGTATCTCTATAACATTATATTTACGTACACGAATATAATAATAGGGTACTAATTAATAGTAATACAGCCACACAATATATCTTAAATGGATCATCTTTGGCTTATGTATTTGGTTTTTGGCTAGTTTACGAATATGCAAACACCATAGACATTTTTAGCTTGCCGTTTCGGCTCATCCGATCTTCGACCACTGACATGTTTTTCCCAATATGAACATTGTTCGTATGTAGGGATTCTCTAGTCTTTCTTCCAGTTTCGGCTCTTCTACTTGATCTTGATCTTGATCCACCTAATTACATAGGAAATAATATTCATTAGGGTTTTACTAAGAAACCTTATTCATTATTGTTATAGTGGCCATTGTAATATTTTACTCCCCCTATCCACTTTTATATATCTATTTAAAAAAATTTTTTTTTTTTTAATTTTATTTGTTTATTTTAAAAATTAATGAATTATTAAATTTTTTCTAACTTTATCTTAGTATTAATGAATGAGAGATAAAATTAATAAAGTGATAATAATATTTTAAGTATTTTAATAAAAAATAGTTTAATAAAATATAATCATTTTTTTATAATTAATATTATTTAATAATTTTTTTAATTCTTATACAATAACTTTAAAAGACAAATAAAATTGAATCGAGCGAATACTGGTTTTTCTTGGTTGGTAGGGATGTAAAAACTAACTCCCAGGTCGCAACGTGGAGCTTCATTCATGTATACAACAGAAGGCCCACGTACCTGTTTCAGTAGCTGCTGTGTTAACCTATAAGCCTAAGAAATAAAGCTACTGCCATACATGGCCACTTGATTTGCAACTTGCAAAGCAGATTGTCTGTATATGATACCAGAAAAGGTTCTTTTGTCATGAATTGGGATTGTTTGTGGTAAACATATTCAGCCTCTAAACTCTAAGATTTTCGACCCTTACAAAAGTTGATAGCTTGTCTACCAAAAAAAAAAAAAGAAAAAAGAAAAAAAAAAGATAAGAAAAGAAAAGAAAAGTTGATGCTTAATCGTCCCTTGATGAAGGGTTTCTGACCAGGTTGAGCATCCTCAACATTGTCAATATGTCAATTTCTTCATGAGTAATCACAGAAGTCGGTCATGGTTATAGCCTACAGCAGCTTCCCAGGGAACTACAATACTGTCTTGGATTTTATTAGTATATGATGAAAACAAAAAATCTGAAATGCCAATCATGTGAAAAATCTAAGGCATTTAATTTTCAGTTTGATCATCCTGTGAAGAATCTAAGAACATGCTATTGATATGTAAGAAACATGCTAATCTACAAGAAATATGACATTTTCTTTTGTAGCTAAATTTAGCTATTCGGTGGTAGCCTTATAGCAGAGAAGTACAATATGTATATATTTTCTTGGTTTTCTTCGCAATGGCAATAGCCAATAGTGAAGAACTAGTTTCGAAATGTCAACCACATTTGCACTAAAACCTCCCTTTTTCCCTGGGTTATATGATATTTTATATTTAAGAATCTATTAGCCACATACTATTGATATGTGAAACTGGAATATAAAAAATAAAGTACCTAACGCGTTGGGTTGAGTCTATCAGTCTACTATCCCACTACGTCAAAATGGCCAAGTCTAAAAATACTCATCAGAAAAAAAAAAACAAAAAAGAAGGTATGAATGCTCACATTTGGTGGCAATCATTTATTGATCCAATAGTGCACGAGCTGCAATGATTAGCCATTAGATTATTGTCATCAATTTAGGGTAGGCATAACTTTTTTTGAGGATGTAATGCTACATTTACAATTTTTCTTTTTTACAAGCAAAGTGCATAATTTTTTTGGATTAATGCATTACATTTACCTTTTTTTTATGGAAAAGTTTAAGGTAAAAAAATGCTCTTTCCGTTTTAAGGCTATGGCAAATTACAATTTTTAGTAAAGATTTATAATGAGATTATATATAATTTATTGAGAGGAATTTCAATATTCAAATTGAAGTCATGTAATTATCATGAGCGAATTATAATGGATGATATGAGCCAAACCCATTAGCGCTACATCACATGAAAATTTACATCTTTTCATATCATTAAATTTAATTATTAAGAGTAATCAACAATTTAATTTCTAAAATTATTCTCTAGTTACATTATAGTTCCTAATTTAATTATGTGTATAGTTAATCTCTTAATTTACAAAACTCGTATCAAATTAGTTCTTCTTTGAGACTAAAATGAGAAACATAAATAATTGAGTTCATACAAGTTTTATAAAATTATGGACCAACTTGTATACATAATTAAATTCAAGGATTAAATTGTAAGTGAAAAATAGTTTTAACGACAAAGTTGTTAATTTACACAATTTATTAATTCTTTTATAGATATATGTAATCTCATGGTCTGACCTTTTATATTTATAATTTTTGTGAATTCATAATTTTCTTTCTATTATGGGTATATTAGGGAAACAACTTGTGAAATTATAAAATACGATTAACTGGTCTTTATTGGCATATAAAATATTATAGGCTATGCAAGAAAAAGTGAGGAGGAGCTACACCAATAATTATATTAAATTAAGACAAAATTAATAAGAAAATATAATATCATTCTGTTTTTCTTTTCTTTTATATTTAGAAAAGACAATGAAATAATTGTCAATAGGATTTACTACAATTGTAACCGTTGATACAAACAACAATCCGGTAAAAAAAAAAAATGAAAAAGACAAAGGGAGGGGTTGGCCTTGATTTGTCTTTGGACTGTTTGCTTAACGGTTTCCACTTTCAAGCTTGAAATTTAGATAGATATATGATGTTTCCCCTACGGTTGTGACTTGTCTCTACCTCTGCAAATTTTCCTTAGCAGAAAGCAGCCAAAGGCCACTCTATGAAACAAATGATTAAACATGGAAATCAATCATTAACTTCACCAGACTTCGCAAAAAGCTCAAATATAATAGATTATTTTTTTTTTCTTTCTTGAGATATACAATGAGAGATAACTATTTTTCTTTTTAATTAATTCTTTTCTAAAGACCTCAAATCTGTAATTAAATCACCTCTTTTTTGTTTGTTACAAAGCCTATTAATATATATTACCTTCAACTTAAGTCTAACCTATCATATAACAAAAGCGTCCTCATCTAGCTTTGCTGTAATCTCATATACTTTCAAGGTCTTTGGCCATACTTACATAGTACATACAATCCGATTGCTTGAGTGTCAAAGTTTCAAGATTTTTTTTTGTTACTGTAACTATGAGTGTTTGACGTATGTATTCTTTTCTTGCAAGCATTAAATACTACATTATATTGACATTGAACTATAATTTTATATTAGTTTGCGATCGTGTTTTCTTATTTTCCTCCTTACTCTCGTAACATCATCGATCTGCGTTAATTTGATATTAGGAGCAACTTTGAGTTTTTTAGGTATTATGAATAAATTTTATAGTGTAAAGAACTTTTCATTTCCATCTGAATGTTATGTAGTTTAAATTACCTCCTCTAAAAAGTTAGGTAATTTTAAAGTAAGAATAATATTTTTTTATACTATTTAATGTGTTTTACCTTAGCTATAATATTAAAAACATTATTAAAGTAAGAGACATTAATGTATAATAACTTACTGGTATAGATTAAGTAGTAAGCAAATACCTTTTCTCGCTCCAAAAACACCAAAAAATCTCTCAAACTTGAGCCGCTGGATCGATAACATTTGTACTTTTCCATTTGTTTTGCCATTGTATACAGGTGTCTGCTTTCAATTGCCTACTTGCTCTCTCTCTCTCTTTATTTTTATTTTCATATTAAGATTTAAACTCACACGGAATAACTATGAATAATTATTTCAATCTCAATATTAATTTGGTTAGGATTTAATAATGATAATAATAATAATAATAATAGTAAATGCATCTACATATAATTGAAAAATATTAACAATATACTCTTTTAGACACTCTTTTTAACACTTATTTTATTATTGATCTAAAAGTTAGTATTATTAGTATCTCTCTTAATAATCTTTTCAAGTGTATGAGATGAATCAATAATAAAGTAAATGTTAAAAAAAATGTCCAATAGAATATGTTACTAATATAATTTTCTATATAATTTATATATAAATAAATTCATTTATTATTATTATTTATTATTATTATTATTATTATTATTATTATTATTATTATTATTATTCCACTCAATAGATATGTGCCAGCTTGAGATGCAATTCCTTTCACTTTAACTACCACCTATGTTTACTTATTCTTCCACTACTGTTATTTAAAGGAGAAGCATATAAAATTTGTTCCACCATTACCATATATCAGCAACTCTTCCACTACTATCCCTGCATGACAACATTTTGAATTTGTCCCACTGCTCCAATAACCACAGAACAACTATTCAACTACCTATCCCAAGCAAACAATATGTTCACAACATTTTAAGAATGCATATTCATTTACCATTTCCTTAGAATTTAAAAATACATTTAAATTCCCATCCACCTCATTTATTGAAGTTATATATTTATTGGCTGTAACTTGTTATTTTTATAGCATATAATGTAGCATAAAATTTGATGATTAGAAAAAAATAACGAAGATAAGGAATCACTTGAAGATAAATACTAAATCTGAATAAATGTTATTTGATTTAATTATTACATTAGATATAGTACAAAGCGCATCAATTGTAAGAGAAATTTTTAAGTATTCTAGGAATAAAATATTTTTTTTGCTCTATACTACTAAATAATATGACAAAACATACACGAGTTTATTTTTTATGTATTTCAATGTAAAAGTAATTTATAATTACATTTAATGAAATGTTGTCATATTATTTAATAAATTGATATTTCATATAATTATTAACATAATTAAAATTATTAAAGAAGATATTAACACAAGATTATATGATAAAGTAAAAAAATATTTTACATTAACATTACATTAAAATTAAACTTCAATATTATTTACACACACTTTTTTATTACAACAATGCCATTTTTTATAAAATAAGATAAATACATATTTCAACCTACTCTTTTAACTTTTTTAACCTAAATAACAAGGTATAAGGTATAATGTAAAGAAAACTGTGTGAAAAAATATTTCTCTTTCGTCTAATCCCATTAGTACAATGCAGAATACGACCTTGAAGCAAAAATAAGGGGGGCTACTGACCCTCACGGCACGTGGCTATTTTTGTGCAGTCTCCTCATAAATCGCTGCAAAAGAATTCTCTTTCGATGAGGGTTGTGGTCGAAGTGTGGACACAGCCTGTACGGTGTTGGGTTCGAACGTTGAGTTTCAGTCAGTTAGTGAACATGCTCGAATTCAAGTTTTTGATGAACTTAAACACATCTCACTGAAGATTAGGGATAAGTTATAAACTCGAATATTGTTAATCTGAACCCAAAATAACACCGATTAGGAGTAAGTGAGAGTTCGCCTTTATTATCCGGGATCACTACCACGAAATTCCATTTTTTATTTTTTTTAAAAAAAGAAAATCTCTTTCGAAAGTTGTGTGCATCTCGCATTACGAGCACTAATGGCATTGCATTGCTACATCATGCGGTCCTGCCAAACACCAAAACAATTGGCGAGATTCTGATAAACTAGCCCGACAAGAACTGACCTATCGTTCAGCCATTTAACTTGTCCAACTAGTTCCTCTCTCGTCGTTGTTTGATTAATATAATGATTAAGTATCAATATTATGAGCCCTTAGAAAAGAAAGAATTTAGCTTTATTACTATTATTATTAGCCAAAATTATTATAACTTAATGCACAGACATATATGTATACGCTGTGTACTCTGTCATTATACAGACCCACTTGTCTCTAGTAGCCGCACATAGAAATTAAAAACCTTCCCCTAAATACACTTTGGTTTAGTTCCCTCTTTGTTTTTTTTTTCTTTAATAATATGTTTTCTATTAAAATAAGTTAAAAGTTAATATTATTATTTATACCTTTCATGCAACCCTAGCAAGTAGTAGTTTATGGGGCTGCTCTGTTTTACTCTGTGTGGTGTGGCTCATACACGTACATGACGCTGTTTGAAAAGAGGGAAAGAAAAATAGAAAATATTATTTAAAAAAAAAGGTATACTTGCACATAAAGAGGAAGTATACAGCGTCACGTGATAAATTGTGAATCATTGATTTTTTTTAATAAGAAAAAGATAATAAGAGAGAAAAATGAATAATAATCAATGAGCTTGTAAAAATATTGGTGTAAAATTTATTGTGCATATAATTATTAGCATATTATTGCATATTATGCTTGGAGAAATATTTTATCTTTTTATTAAATTTTTTATTAATTTTTTTAATTATTAAATAAAAAATATTAAATATTTTTTTATATTTTTAAAACATTAAATATATTTATTTTTTTTATTTAATATTTTTTTATTTAATATTAAAAAAATTATTAAAAAAATTATGAAAGAATATAACATTACTCTTACACGTGACTTCCTTGAGGCAAATTTCAACTTCATTTATCAAAGCGAAAATTATTGGTGAACAAGAATATTAATTATCATATTTGATAAGTGATTAATATCTATGTTAACTATAAAATGTACGTTATTTATTAATTATTTACACATTATTTATTAATATAAAAATGATGTAAGAAATTTGATTTATACATATTATTGTTGTTATCACATTTTATTTTTAATAATAATATATATATACACTATTTTTATTATATCCTTCTTACATTTTTTTTAAGTAATAAGATAAGAGTAATGTATCTTTCAAAACACACTTTTTTTTTCTTTTATTAAAGGAAGATAATGGTCTTATATATTATTTTTTATTTTTATTTATTTTCATATTTATCTTGAATAAATATAATTAAATAAGGAAAAATAAAAAAATATAAATATAAAAAATAATATAAAAATAATATTAAAAAAATACACTATTTATGTTTAAAAAAATCAGAATTATTTATCAAAACGTGTACCAATTTCATTTTTCAAAAAATAATGATCAATATGGAGCAAAAGAAATCGAACTTCGAAGACAAAGAAAGTACCTGAAGCGACCACGAGGAGTACAGGGTACAAGGCAAAACATATATGTGGCTGAAATTGAATGGGCGGAAGGTGGTGTGAGAAAACCGCGGCTGTTTGCCCTTACCACCCCGACACAAAGCGGTATTCTTAAAAGCAGTTTTTGTTTAATCATAAATATACCAGCTTTGACAGCCCATAGTATCTTATTTCTAATTCTGGGCTTCCACCAAAACCACTACTGTTCTGTCTCCATCTCTCACTTTTGTCTACAAGCTCTTAGTTAGTTAGGAATTAAGCTACGATTGAATTAGATTATTTCCGTGACAATAATCATTTATTTTTTAAATTTTTTTATAAGAAATTTTTAATTATAAAATATATTAATCTAAATATACACTTATAGTATTCAAGAATGGTTTGGACTATAAAAAGTTATAAAATTCTAAGTACCATATATTATAAATATTGTATTTAACATTTTCTTTAAAATATTATATGAGATATTAAAAAAACATTTTTCTTATTTTTTTATTTCAACACATAAAATATAATATTTATGAATAATGTTATATTTTTTTATTTAATTATCTTAATAATTATCTTAATATTAAATTTAAAAAATTAAATAAAAAAATAAATATATTTAATATCTTAAAAATATAAAAATATTTAATATTTTTTTATTTAATAATTTAAAAAATTAGATAAGAGGTCAATATTTATATGACACTTTCATTACATTTAGATACGATCCAAAATAAAAAGTCATTTACACAGTACGAGAACAGTAAGCAGTCATTTCGTTATTCATGTGAATTTGACACGGTATTTTATGCAAATTTCGTATTATGAGTATTCATAAAGCCTTTCCCTAAAAAAAATGCACTCACAAATTAACTGTTGAATAAAATACTTATAATATGCAATGTTTACGTAAAAATTTATCATTTTCTTTAGCTATATTGCATACCGTGCTGTAAAGTAAATAAACAACCTTTTATATTGGAGGTAGGTCGTCGTTTTGCCTTTTGTAGATATAGGTTTGGCTAATTGCTCGTGTGCGTACACCACCATGTGACAATGACTGGGACAGATTCTTTTTCTGCTACCTGCACCTGATTCCTCTTCTATTTTCGTAACAATATTTTTATTTTTTAAGGTACTGGCCTGTGAGATAACAATACGTGTAAAAGAATACCTAATTAAAAAAAAAACACTAATGCAAACGCATTATAAGTGTCACATAGGGTACATGTTATGAATTAAAAATAATATTAATTTATTATTAATTAATTAAAAATATTAAATATTTTTAAATTTTTTAAAATAATAAATACTTATATTTTTTTTTTTTTTACATATGTTTTTTAAAAATATACACTAACAAAATCCTTTCTTAAATAGATATTATTTATCACATAATCTCTTAAATACTTTATTAATGACATGCATGAAAATATTTTTTAGAAATTAATGCATTCTTAATAATAATATGGATGACACACATTTATGCATGTTAATTAATTATTTGAATGCTTATAATAAGTTATGCTTAACTAATAATTATTCCTCAAATAAAGAGTTGCTATCTTGATCAATGATCAGTTGATCACGAGTCATTTCCTGCGCAAGAAAACGAGATGGAGCAGCAAAGCAAACCCCACCATTCCACCATATATGTTCACCCTTCCATCATAAAAAGTTGTGCTAGTGATCCGTCTCTTCTCCTGCTATAATTCACTTTTCAATTTTCCTTTAATTTTCCGCTGCTTATTCATCTCTGCGTTTTGTATAATAATAATAATAATAATAATCTGATGAAGCTTGAATAATCGTTGTCTCATCAACTACTGCTTCTAGTTGCAACTTACAAAGTGTCGTTTGTAACTTGTAACTATTGTGTAACTGAACTCCATAGCAACTTTTGCTCTTCATCTCTAGAGAAATTCTTCTATATAAATAATATATTATATTAATAAAAATGTGGCACATGAACAGTATATATACTCATACAAATCGTTAGATTGAAAATAAAATAGTATTAAATTATTTTTAAATTATTACTATATCATTAAGAATATTGCTTTCATTATATTTAAGAATTTTTCCTTCACCAGAGTACTTAGCTACTGCATCGAAAACTGCTGTTGCACACTGTAAATTGTAAACTATTAACAAAAGAAAAATTGTACAATACAGCATTATTTGAAAAAAAAATTTGGGGGAGTGCCATTGTTTATCACTTTGTGTACGTTTGGATTGAAATTTGCAAACTTAAGTTTGAGTCAACTTAAATTTGCAAATTAAAATTTAGTTAAAAGTGAATTTGCAGTAACATAATTTATGTTTGGAAACTTTAATTTTAAAAGTGAGTTTGACAAAATGAATATTGTTTAGATAAAAATAATCAAAATCACTTTTAAATGTGTAATTACTAAAAAGGATATGAATTTAACATTATTTTTTAATTTTTTTTACCAAGATTAACAAAACACTTTTAAATTATCCAACTAAAAAAGTTTTAGCTCAAACAAAACTAACCCAAATACAAATATAAAAATAAAACATACCAAAGCCCAAAATAAACTCAGTCCAAAGACAAAAAAAAAAAAAAAAAAAACCTTCAGGAAATGAAAAGACAAAAAAAAAAAATTAAAAGAAAGAAATGGGGAAAGAAAGAAAAGGGGAAACGAGATGAAGATAAAGAAGCTTCTGGAGAAGAAAAAAAACAGAGAACAAGGGGAAGGTTGGTGTAGGCATCAGTGGGTGGAGGCTCGAATTTGACGAAAGTCTGAGCGGGCTGTGCAGAGAAGCGGCTCGCGTGGGGAGCGACGGTGGTTACGGGCGTGCGTTAGCGGGTATAGCGTCCTAGTGCATCCGAGACAGAGCGAAAACAGGTTGCTGTTGCACGGTGTGGATTGGCTTGTTCTTCTCGGATCTGGCAAGTGCTTTGGTCGAAAGGTATTGTAAACTATTAAGAGAGAAAAAAGAGTAAAAATATAGTTAGAACCATTTAGTTTTTTAGTTAATGATAAAAATTGAATATAGCAGCATTATTTGAAAAAAAAAATTTGGGGGAGTGCCATTGTTTATCACTTAAAAGCTTTCCGCAACGCGAGAGGTACAAGTCAATTATATGGCCATATTATGTGGCGTGATTGAAGTATTACTGATTTGGCAAATTATGTAACCAAATAATGGAACTTGGTGTGAGTTTCTGAAGGTTATTATTGGTGACTTTGTGACATATCCTTAGGACTTGTTTCAAACGATGTCTGTTTTTGCGGTTTGTCGTTTTGGTCACAGGAGAGTTTGCTGATATTAATTTGTGTCTATAGCTTAAGAATCAACGTCAACGGCTGCAGACTAAAGTTGACAGATGCATTGGATCATGCAGCTTTATTGCTTTTCACTCTAATGACAACAAATTTACAATTTAAGTAGCGAACAGAAGTACGTAGAATATTTAAATTTTGCAAATGCGGAGCATTTGTATGTAATAACACCACTTGCAATTAATTGAGTAGTTTGAAAAGGGCAAGCATTTTTTTTTGGGTATTAAAAGGGCAAGCATTTATTGCTATTATAAGTTTGTATAATCCCACTTGTTACTTTGTTAGAGAAAAAAAAAACACTATATTAGAAAAAGAAGGAGAGGTAAAAAAAAAAACAAATTAAGTATGAGAAAAGAAAGAATTGGGTTGCATAACCCAATCCGCAAAACTGCAAACTTGAATGATTCGACTCGACTTGATCATATATATTTGGGTTGATTTGGATAGACGGATCAGTTCGAGTTAGATCCGATAAATTCATTTAATCATCGATTTGAGTGACGAATTTGATGAACCAACTTGATGACCCGATCCGATTACTTAATTACCTGAGTAACGACGTCGTTTTAAGTAATTCTTATTAGGAAGTGTTCACGGGTCGATCCAACCCGACCAACTCAATCACCCAACTCAATCAACTTAACCACTCGATTACTCGATCTAAACTAATCCGATGGTAATCAAGTTAGTTCGGGTCGGATTATTAAAAAAAATAACAAAATATTGACTTAAACCAACCTGATTTTAATTAATTAATTTGGACATTTTTTTTCTTTAAACTCGATTCAACCCGACTCGTGTAAAGAATGTATGAGTTAGAATTTTGTTGATATATCTATAATTGATGTTTAGTTGATGGAACGAATTGATACGTCCGTACAAATAGATTTAGGGAATGTTTAGATGAATGATTTTAGAAAAAAAAGAAAAAAAATATTTATTTTTTATTTTTAACAAAAACAACGTTACGTGATCATTTTTTTTTTATTTTTTTATTTTTAAAAAATATCAAATGTAAAAAATATTTATTCAAAATAAAGAATAAACTTTTTATCTTTCTTTTCAAATCCTAATTCCTAACTCCCAACTCCTTCACTCCTAAACATAGACTTATGTAACAAACTGTTTACAAAACTAAGTAAAGATAAAATAATAATATCAATTCATTCATAGTTTAATTTTTAATTTAAAATTTAAATAATTATTATGAGTTTATTTAACTTTTAGTTAAAATCATACATATAAAAATATTTTTTATATTTAACTCACTTAATATGTTTATTTATATCAAGTATAGTGTAAGCAACCTGTTTATATATATTTTTAGAGTATTTTTATTTAATAGATAAAAATTAATCTCTTAAAATATAATCAAGTATCTAAATAATGATTTTTTTAATAATATTATTTTCATACACATGAGTCTAAATATCAAATATAAATTATATATTTAAATAATTCAATTTTTTTTTTACTCAAATTAACACACATTAATTATTTATATTAATTTTAAAGTAATGTTGACGTGACATCAAATATCTTAAATATATTTATTACAAATTCGTGCGTTTTCAGCATATACGTGCAATAAATAATATAATTTCTACCTCCAAGTTCTACCTCTATCCCTTACCATTAATCTTTTAATTTGAAAAAAAAATCCAATATAATCTAAATTTCTTTTTTTTTTTCTCTCTCTTTTTCTTCAAAAATAGAAAGTATAAGAAGAAGTATAAAAATTTAGGTGTAGAAATAATATTATTATATGTGCAATACAATTGTAAATGAGAAATATTTGTGCACGGGAAAATTACACCATGTTTACACTATGTTTGTTTTGGAAATAAATGAGTGAGGGTTAGAATATTTATTTTTTAATAATGTTATTTTTACACCAAAATTTTTACACTTTTTCTTACACCTATTGCTTTTTTTAAAAAAAAATAAAAAAAAAAAGAAGAAAGGAGGTGGGAGATGAGACTAGTTTGAAATTTTTTTTTCTCCAAAATAAGTAGGTGTAAGGGGTAGATGTAGATTTTGGGTTATAAAAATAATATTATTGGTATTTTTCTTGTGTTATCATCTAAAGAAAAAGTGGCGTAAAAATAATGTAAAAATAATAATGTGCAAATATCATTATCTACTACAAATACCATCATACATATTAAAAAAAATGTAAATACTAACAGTAGATTATGTAAAAAAAAATTATCCAATAAAAAATTATTTAATGATATAAAAAATAATTTTAACTTATACCGATATCAAATAATCTTTAATTCCTCATATGTATATGTGTGTGTTTATAAAATGGTGTAAAAATAATGTAAAGATAATGATATGCAAATATCATTATTCATTGCAAATACTAATACATATTAAAAAAAAAGTAAATATCAACAGTAAATTATATAAAAAAATTCTTTAATAAAAAATTATTTAATAATATAAAAATAATTTCAACTAATACTAATATCAATTAATCTTTCTATATATATATATATATATATATATATATATATATATATATATATATATATATATATATATATATATATATATATATATATATATATATATATATATATATGTGTGTTTATACGAGTCGTTGATAACATAATATATGAAATGCCAATGGGGAGATGTAATTTCTAAGAAGAAATATTTAGGTAAACACAACCTATCACATCACTTCTTATCTACTCCATTCAACAATTTACATATATAAAGGTAGTATTATATACTCCTTTCTAAGACAGTATTTCAGCCAAAGCTATAATAATCAACAACTGTTTACCAATATGCATTGATCTATGACAAATCGATTTTTATTTCTTCTGGTACAAGCCTTTTCATTTCAAATTTAACATGAAAAATGAAGAGAACTCCATTTGCATGCCATCATACAAGTTTTATACCGTATATTCTTACTGTAAGTAAGACAACTGAAAATAAATTTTCAATCATCTCATTTAATTTTCGACTTCAAGTACTGTTAAGTGAAAATCAAACTATATATTTTCAATTCTCTCAATTGTTCACATCCCATTTCTCACCCATGCGTATCCTTAATTAAAGGGGTTGTGGAATGTATTGGTACTCAATGATACTGAGATAATAATTCTGTTAAATCAACTTGCTGATTATATAAAATTAATTAGTAATACAAGGATATGGGTCTTTATCTCAAACATGTGTATTACGTAAGAACCAAGTAATCCCAGCTATACATCTTGACTCAATATCGGAAATTCTGCGTTCTATAATTTGATGGACGAGGAATATTTTTGAAGTTGTTTACTACCTAACGGCATTACTATTTTATGGCATATCTTTGGAACATTATTCAGTGCAGATCATATCCCTAAGCAACAGAGAACGCCATGTTATATACATGGACCAAGACTAATTGGCCTAGTGGTCCATTGATCCTTCAAGAATATTATTAGCAAATTAAGAGGAAAAAAAAAGGGAAATTGCAATCTGGTTAATGTGTTATCTGTGATTCTCATGAAGACCGATCATATATGGTGTTCTCCTTAAGATCAATGACTGGTTCAGTTCTACCTACTAGTTATCTGTTAATCAAATTTATCCATAACCGAGCAGGTGCTTATGAGTTGTGATCTTCTCATGGGTTCAGCTCCATGCAAATTGAACGGTTGTGTAGGGTGGTCGCACTACAATGTAATCTAGCCTTTGTCTTTTATGAGATAGAGAACCAATTGATTTTTCAAGACACTTGATCAGATATCTGTATATAATTATCAGATATTATTTAGAATATATATGTAGTACACCAACCTTGATGGTGATCATTCACAGATATTAATTAATTCAACCAAAATTGGTATATATACATACACAAATTAATACAGAAAGCCCTTTCATACATGTGCACAAATAACAATATATGACTTCCTGATGTACATAAAGAAACGAAATCCGGCAAACCAGTTGGTTAGGTTTTCCAAATACCCACTTAAAGTGGAATTGAATATGTTTTATATATGTTGCTGAAAATAGAAATATAGTGTTTTATCAGCTAGCACTGGCAACGATATTGTGCATTAAGATTCTTAATTTTAATATAGGGGAGAAAGAAATCTATAATATTCGCTCTTAAAGGGAATTACAACTTGACATGCAAACCATTTGAAAAACCTTGTTCTTAATTTGAAGAAGCGTTAGAAAACATCGTAGAGAGGAAAGAAATGAAAGTTGAAAGAGAATAAGAAATTTGAATTTTACGAAATGGTGAAAATTGTGTACACCTAGCTAATAATATAGTTTATATAGAATAATAGAAGTAATTAATTAGGAACTAACTTGCTGACTAGGTGTGTTGCAATTTGGTTTTGTTGGAAATTTTCAAGAGAAAATAAAAACAATATTTGCTTAACAGAGAACAAAAACGTATATTAAAGGAGCAGACGGAAACTTATATTTTAAAACCAGAAACATTATAATTTATAGAGCTTAAAAAATAATTACCCACTAACAACATGTTCTTAGGAATATGCCATGAACGTAAACAGAGATAACAAAGCACCTAAAACTTCCTAATTGACACCTTAAGACTAGGAAAGCAACAACAAATAAAAATAACATAATCTGAACGTGGACATGTTTCAATCCTGAAGCATTTTCCTAACACTCCTCCTTGCTTTAGGAGCTGCAAATTCCTAACACAGCTTCTCTTTTTGATTCATAGGAGTGCTTGCTTCCTTGCATTCTTGAAACTTAAACTTCTTCAAAATCTCCTTGACATACTTATTCTGGAAGATGAAGACTTCATACTCAGCTTGCTTAATTTCCATTCCAAGAAAGAAGGTCATTAACCAGAGATCTGTCATCTCAAAAACCTTCATCATTTCTTGCTTGAATTCCTGAATCATCCCTGCATTATTTCCTGTCACCAAAAGATCATCAACATAAAGTGAAACCATCAACATCATTGCTCTGATGTTTAACATAAAGAGTGGCTTCGGACAAAAAACCGATGCTCAAGCAAATGGTCATCTATCTTGTTGTACCAAGCTCGTGGAGCTTGTTTCAACCCATAAAGAGCCTTTTTGAGAAGATACACCTTGTCCTTTTCTTCATTTTTCACAAAACCTTTTGTTCAACGTAAATTTCTTCATGTAAAACACCATTTAAAAACTGATCTTACATCAAGTTGATACACTTTCCAATTCATTTAACTACTGACAAGAAGCAAAATCCTTATGGTGTCCAAACGAGCAACTGGTGCGAAGGTGTCTGAGTAATCCACGCCGAAGATTTGAGCATAGCCTTTCACAATAAGTCTTGCCTTGTGTTTGTTGATAGAACCATCAGCATTTAGCTTGGTTCTATACACCCATTTGACTCCAATCACCTTCCTATCTTGGGGTCGATCAATCAATTCCCATGTTCTGTTTTTCTCAATCATAGACAATTCCTCCTTCATTGTAGCCATCCAATTTTGATCTTTCTTTTGCTCCAAAATCTGCAGTTCACAAACAGCAATATTGCACCTCTCATAAATATCAGAGAGTGATCTAGTTCCTCTTGCAGAGGCATCATCTACCAATTCACTCTGCCAATCCTCTTCTTCTTCGGTTCTTGAAGCAAGAGACTTAAGCTGTAGGTCTGCCACAGTTTGATCCTTCTTCTTTGCCTAGGACATCTCTGCTAATAACAATGCTTCCAGTTTGTGGCTAAAAAATTTTATAGGCTTTATTGACAGCGCTATAGCCTATAAAAATGCCTGGTGATGCTCTTTTATCAAGCTTGTCATGCTTGCTCTATGGAACATGAGTAAAACACAAACATCCAAATATTTTGAGAAAATTTAGAGATGGTTTATAACCATACCAAGCCTCATATGGTGTCTGATCCTTGATTGCTTTTGAGAGGAGTCTATTTTGCAAGAAAACAAACGGCCGTATGAGCTGCTTCTTCCCAAAACTTCTTGGGTAGATTTTTTTCATGCAACATGCACCTAGTCATCTCTAGGATGTATTTGTTTCTCCTTTCACTCACCCCATTCTGTTGTGGAGTATAGGGAGTGGTTAACTGATGCTCAATGCCAGCTTCCTCACAAAACTGATTGAATTTTTCTGAGGTGTACTCCTTGCCATTATCGATCTTAGAATCTGAATTTGCTTGCCACTTTGATTTTCTACTAATTTTTTGAACTTCCAAAATGCTCCAGCCACTTCTGACTTGAATTTTAAGAAAAAAATCCAACACATTCTTGTGAAATCATCAATAAAGGCAAAGCATAATATCGATTACCGCTAATGAAGGAGTTTTTTGAGGTCCATATATATCTGTGTGGACTAACTGCAGCTTACAAGTGGCTCTTTTTGCTGACTTCGAAAATAGCTTCCTTTTTTGCTTTCCAAATAGACAAGCCTTGCATGTTGGTATGTGATCTTCAAGTTCTGGAAAATCAGTTGCCATTCTCTTGGACTTCATTTGCAGCAGCCCTTGGTGGTGATAATGCCCGAGCCTTTTGTGCCAAACTTCTATGATGTTTTCTTTAATTGGAAAAGCAACTTGCTCTTCCTCCAACAGATTTAGAGCAAAACTTTTCCCTTTCATTTTTACTTTAAAGATATCCTGACTAGTTGCATCTCTAATCAGGCAAAAATTATCTTCAAAAGCAACTTTGTAGCCTCTTTCAATCAATTGGCCAACACTCAACAAATTTTGTTGAATTTCGGGTACAAAAAGGACATCAGGAATAAACTTTGTACCGAGTAAATACTTGCTATTGCAAAACAACCCCTTTCCTTTGCCTGAAATATACTCACCATTGCCTATTCTAACTTTAGTGATGTTGGTTGGCTTTAAATCTTTGAAAAGCTCCCTGTCATTGGTCATATGATTTGTGCAACCACTGTCAATCAGCTAACTCTCACTCTCTTCGCTGCTTGCAAAACACGTGGCCACAAAGAGTTGATCCTCCTCCTCCTCCTGATCAGCAACCTTAGCTTCTTCCTCTTGCTACTGATTTTTGCTCTTGCATATAACTACTTCATGTCCCATTTGATTGCACTTGATGCATTTAGCATCAGGTCTCTGCCAACATCTGAATGGAGGATGACCTATTTTGCCACAATGCTGACAAGGTGGGTAACTTTTCTTTCACCCTTTCCTTTGTTGTAATTATTTGCACTGCTCTGATTGCTGACTGGATGATTCTTCTTGTAGTTTTTAGCTTGTTAGCTCTTGACTAGAAGAGCACCTTCAATAGCATGATCTTCCCTCATCAATCTTCGCTGCTCTTGGGCTTGGAAGGCATGTAGCACTTCTACAAAAGTAATTTTAGACAGATCCTTTGTGTTCTCCAACGACGCAATAGATGCTTCGTACCTCTCTGGCACCGTTACCAGAATTTTCTCAACAATTCTGGAATCTGCAAAATCACTGCCCAATAACTTTATCTTGTTGGCAATGCCTAACAATTTGTCTGAGTATTCCTTGATTGTGTCAGTCTCTTTCATCCTTTGAAGCTCAAATTCCCTCATTAAGTTAAGCACCTGCATGCTTCGAATTCTTTCATCTCCAGCATATTCCACCTTTAGATAGTCCCAAATTGTTTAAGCCGATTTGAGAGTCATGATCCTAGTAAAAATGGTTGTAGAGACACCAACAAAAAGGCATGATTTTGCCTTTGCTTTTCGGATTTTTTTCTCCTTATGATTCTTGATCTGGGCCATGGTGGGATTGTCCAGCAGCGAAAGGACTTCATAATCCTCTTCTACAGCTTCCCAAAGATCCAAAGCCTCTAGGTAAGCCTCCATTTTGATGACCCAAAGATCATAGTTTTCCCCATTGAAAACTAGAAGAGCTGCTTGGGAAAAACTTGTTTCAGAATCCATTCTATAGGTCCTGTAAGAAAAGGGCTCTAGATACCAATTGTTGGAAATTTTCAAGAGAAAATAAAAACAATATTTGCTTAACAGAGAACAAAAACATATATTAAAGGAGAAGACGGAAACTTATATTTTAAAACCAAAAATATTATAATTTATAGAGCTTAAAGAATAACTACCCACTAATAACATGTTCCTAGGAATACGCCATGAACGTAAACAGAGATAACAAAGCACCTAAAACTTCCTAACTGACACTTTAAGACTAGGAAAGCAACAACAAATAAAAATAACATAATCTGAACGTGGACATGTTTCAGTCCTGAAACATTTTCCTAACAGGTTTGAATATGTTTTGAGTCAAAATATCAATTAATCCAAACAATGTTATTTATATTTGATTGAATTGATTATATTCTAAAAATTGATCCAATCCGAACATATTTAAATTAGTTTGGATTTGATCAATTTAATAAGTTTTTGATCAAAAAATTTTAAAATTTATAATGTTGTGAGTTAAAAGTAATTTAACATATTAAAAATAAAAAACATTAAATAAATAAAATAAAAAATAAAAATAACTCATTTCACATGTCTAAAATAATATTTGATTATATAAAATGAGATAAATATATGTGAAATTAAAATTATTATAAGTAATAATATAAACTAAATAACAAATAAATATATTATATAATGTTAATCAGTTTATATTAGATTGGATCATTTTTAAAATCAAAATAAAAAATCGATTTAATCCAACCAATTTCAAAAATCAATTAAAAAATAATCAAATTTATTCGGTTCGATTGAATTTCAATTTTTTAATTCAATTTTTTATTTAACTTTTAGTTTGAATTGAATTTGAACACCCTAATTACTAACTCAACAAACTAATCTAACAAATTTCTAACTAACATTAACTACCCTCTAACCATGGTAATAACTATAAGAAGAAAAAGAAATGAACTTAAAAGCCTCCCACTTAAATTAGGCTATACCCCACTATTCATTAATTTTGTCGTTTTTTTTTTATAAGAAAAGCATCTTCCTCTGAGCTAGCTCTGATCAAACTAATTTTTTTCAAGTCAAATTTTTGCGGCCAGAAAAATCAGTCAAGATTATAGGTAAATTTGTGACGTTTCAACTTAAAATTAATTAACATTAAGTGAAGTGACTTAATAAATCGATATATAAATCGTACCAAAAAGATTAAGACAAGTGATGTGAAATTCTTAACACCCTCCTCCACAAATGCCTGAATAGAATAAGCATATAATTCAGATATAATTAAGCAAATACACATAATCCTTCTCCAGACTTTTTCTATATCTTTGTTTTTTGTTTTTAACATGATATCAGAGTCATGGTATCAGCCTTAAGGAGAATTTTTCCTTTTTCGCTATGTAAAGTTCTTAAAACTCGTTAGAATCGTTACTAATTACCATTAAATTTAGATTTAGTTTTGTTATTTTTTCCATCTTTGTCCACTTCGGTTCAATCCTTTTGCTCACCATCACTGTTTTTTTGTCACTCCGTTCTAGACTCCAGACCTTATCCTAGATTTCAGACTCTATTTCAGATTTCGTTCTAGATTCCAGACTTTGTTCTAATGTCAGACTTCGTTTCAGACTCCATTTTAGACTTTGTTCTAGATTCTATATTCCGTTCTGATGGCATATCTTTATTCAGACATTACTTCAGACTTTCATTCAGAGTCCAGACTGCAAACTCTAAACTTTAGACTCCATACTCAATCGTCATCCTATCCTATTCTACATTCTGATTTTCAAATTCAAGTTAGTTTTTTCTATACCCACTTGAGTTTGAGGGGAGATGTTAACGTGATTAATTATAATTGAGATTATGATTAATCACAATTAATTTTAGGGATGATTGTAATTTATTTAATATAAAATTAGATTGATTTAGTACATAATTATATTTTATTATTTTTCTTTTCTGTACAACAACCTTCTTTTATAAATATAGGTTAATCCTCTTGTATACATTTATTCAGAAATATATACAAATTACTAATATTTATCTCAATGTCTCTATTTTTAACAAAATTAAGGATCCAATTCTTTGGGTAAGTAAATAGAAACAAGCATGCATGTTGCATATTATGTAATCCGGTATTATCTAATATGCACCCTCCACGATAGGGTTCATTGATTAAGGATCATTAATTTTGCTTAAAAACTCATCAACGATAGGGATGAATGGCTGGTAACTGGGGGAAGAGATTTCTTATAAATTATAAACATAGTATTAAAAAAAATATTATGGAATTTCAAAGATGTTACTGCCATGAACGACAGTGAAGCTCCATTGTCGACGTCAACACCTCTGTGCCATCCAAGCATTTCTTTGCCTATTTTAGTCGTTGGAAATGAAGAGGTGTGAAGAGTAGAATCATATCTCACTTCACTCTTCTATCAAAGCTCCAACACATAAACCCACAATAATCCCTAAAGAAAAAAAGAATGAAAAATAAAACTTCAAATGGCCAATCTCTTCTCCAACCACTGTCTCGTGGTTCTAAGCCTTAATCTTCTATCAAAATTGTGAACACCCGATTTTGTCCGAGTTGTTAAAACCGTTTTATTGGAAAAAAATAGAAAAATAATAATAAAAAATATAAAAGATAAAAGATAAAAAAGAAAGATAAAAAAGGAAAAAAAGGAAAGGAAATAAAAAAAAAGATGACCCAATTTTTCTTGTGCGCATAAACCTAACCCAATTCTTCTTAAGTTACTCACCTTGAGTCCAAACCAATTTGTGACCCATCAAATATAGGTCAACATGAATCCATCACTTCTACTCAAGTCATTTCCCTTCTCACCCAAACCCTAGCCACCATCACCCTCAAAATCTTAATTTCCTCCTATGAAAACCCATAACTTATAAGGAAGCAAACATGACAAATTACACGAAAATACCCTAGCAACCTTTGTCCCTTCTTTTCTCCACCCTATAGTAACCATCATTATCTTCCCTCACCTTCAGTACCATTAACTCTACCCAACCCCATGTCCATTGTGTTTTTCTTCTAAAACCAATAGTAACAACACCATAAACAGAACCCGAAATTACTAAAGCTCACCAAACAACAAAGAACCCCAACCCCGTAACGCACCAAACTATCACCACCTCTACGCAGTAAACCTTCACCAACCTCAAACCTTCATCTTCCAACTTCAATAACCACACTTACAGCCAACACGCCACAACCACCATAAGTAAACCCCCACTCAAAACCAAGACCAATCGCCCTCAACGTACATCACCCATCTTCACCTTGAACTCACCCTTTGCCACGGCCATCCCAAGCATCCAAAAATGAACCGATCACCATCACGCTCCACCACTGCATCACCTACCCATTACAGAACAATTTTCCTTCACCACGTTCTGCATCGCAAGTCGTCACCATCAACAGAATCCCCATCCAAAACCACAGTTCCATCACCTGCAACCTCATCAAGACACCACGCTCAGTGCCGCCAACTAGCCACCACCACGCAAATCTGCTCTTCCACACCACATCACCGAAAGCACCACCAGCCATCAAAATCGCATCCAGCTAGCCACGCCATAGTCTGCGCCCTTTTTCATGTAGAACCCCTAAGCCATTGAACAATCTTCGTGACGCCGTGCTGGAACTGAACTAGGACCATCTTGTTGCAGGCCTGTCTATCACCACTGCACGCCACCGTGACCACAGTCCAAATCTGCGTCGCACCCCTACTCCTTTGCCCCTAGATCCATGAACCAAAATGACCTTCGAGCCGCCGCCGTCTTTGCCTCGCGCCACCATCCAGCCAACACCTTCTCAGCCCTGCTTGCTCCACTCCTTTGCGTCACCTCCTCGTGCGCAAAACCATAGGTCAGAGCCTCACTTTCAAATTTTCTCGTTTCTTCCATTTTTTTTCTCTATGTATATTTGTTTCTCTAACTTTATGTAACATGTGGAATGGGGTTTGAATCATTTTGGGCTATTATGGGGTTTACTTGGTAATGTGCGGGATTTATTGGATGCAAACCCAAGTGCAGATTGTCTCAAGTAATAAATTTCTCGGGAGTCCGAGGTCGATCCACAGGGAATTGATGAAGAAAAATTAATTGAGGTAGGAAGAGAATTTGTCACAACACCAAAAGTAATAAAACAAGTTCACAAATGAATTTAAGGGCTTGCTTGGGTTAGGAGATCCACTCTTGGTAATAAATTAAAGGTAAGATTATTTCTCTTTTTAACTCAATTGAAATCCACACACAACGGAGGTTCCAATCGAAAAATATAACATTCAAAGTTTAATTATATATGTAATCATATTATGATTCCTTTAATTATCTACCAACATTTGTAAATGAGTTCAAGCATTCACTGTGTCAATCCTATTGTCTACAATAAATCAAGATCTCCATTAACAAAGAAGGTTTCTAAATTGATTAGAAACAAAATACAACACATATAATGTTCATTTAATAATATATCATTTAAGCACAAGAAATAAAACAATCTAACCTTATTTCATTACCAAGAGCTTCACTCTTTCACCCAAGCAAGATAAAGATTTAGTTACTCATGGATAAGAAGAAGAGAAAGAGAGAAGAAGAGAAAGATGAACATAGCTTCACTTTAGAACAAGAGAAAATTACAACAAAGTAAAACAAGAAACAAGCATAACCACAACTTGTAACAAACTAAGCCTAACACCCCCCTCCTCCAAATGGTCAGCCAATAGTGCCTTTTATAGAGGATTAGGGATACAAAATGACAAGGGGGCTGATTAGGAGTGGGTGGATGAGTGGATGAATGAGTGAAAAATGTCAAATAGTGAAGATAAGAGTGAAAAATCATTGAGATTTCTTGTCTCCGAAATCATTCATTGCTTAAATCATTGATTTCGTCATTTCTGAGCCAAGTGGTCTTCATGAAAGTTCTAAGAAATTGTCTAAGCTTTCCAATGGCTCTAGAATCACCTAAAAATTCGTCCTACAGCCCAAGATATGGCTCAATTACTACATATTGTTCAGGCCCAGTTTCAACACCTCTATTTTGACTTTCAGACCCAATATCACCATCAAGGAGCCCGAATCAAGTTTTGTGTTCAACATGAAAGTTGTAGATATGGGTCTTAACTTTCAGATTCCAAATTTTCAGCCCATTTTATAAGCCCAAACTCGAATTATGCTCTGATTACTGTACATTATTCAGGTTTCAGACACAACTCGTGTTCTGTCTTCCAAGCCCAATTAGCTCCACTAGATGTCTGATTGAGACTTTGAGCTCTTCATCAAAGTTGTAGAGCTCTCTCTTATCTTTCTACAAGGTAAAATTCATAATTATCAGACAGTTAGAACTCAAGATATGGCCGAAATACGAAACTTGCGTAGGACCAAAATAAGGCTTTGAAAAAAAATCAATTAAGTCAATTTGAGTCAAACTTACAAAACATAACTAGACTTAATCAATTAAGTACATGGAGAGTGTAAATGACTAAAAATGAGGGTTTATTAATGTATAAAATATGTGATCATCAAATTCTCCCACACTTAGCTTTTTGCACTCCTGGGCAAAACACATAAGACCAAAGTCAGGAGACAAAGAAAAATGACACAGACTCAAAAGCTAAAAAGTCTAAAAGACTCGATGAAGCAAGAAGAGCAACAAGAAATTCAAGGGATCAAAGCATTAATGAGGTAACATTTCTTCACATCTCAAACCAACAAGCAAGGAAGCTTCCATTGAAAAGAATGAATAAAAAATGATAGATCCTCACAGAATTCACTCTCAATCTCTCAAGTGTTTAAAAGGTAAGTATTTCACTCTATTCAACCCATGAACAATTGCACTACCATAAGCTTGCTTATCTTCTACTTCTCCGTTACTCAAAACACATGCATACAAAAATCAAGAGGACTTTATTCGAGGTTGTAATGGGGTCATGGTAAAGGAGAGGAGATGATATAGATATGAAAAGATAAATACCAAAGAGAATAAAAGAGCATTATGATACAGTTAGAGTGGAGAAAATGTTTGAGAACATTCATCATAAAGGACAATCACCAATATTTGACTAATGTTTTGTTGAAGATCAATCCCAAATTAGTGAATTGAATTCATTGTTAGACTTGAACATTCTCTTTTTCTTCTTGTTGTTTCCAAGAATCCACCTTTATTCTGATAATCCTTTGATTGCAACGGTGGTCAATAAAATTTTTTTTTTGGATCATTTTGCACACACACCCCCACATTTGTTCAAGAACAAGGTCAATGCTCTCTTATTCCCTAAGGTTGGGTAAAAACATGTTTTTTTTTCTTTGTTTTCTCTTTTTTTTTTGAAGGATGAAATGAGCTTAAAATAAGGAATGGTCAAATAAGTTCAAAGGGGTTACACAATGAAAAATATACAAGGATGGCTATTTGGTCAAAGTAGTTATTTCAAAATGCCTCAATCATATTAATATATGCATGTAAAAATGTAGCCTAAAAAAGAATCAAAGCAAGTTCTAGAGTAACAATTCCATAAGTGAAAATCACACAAGAAAGAAAAGAATGATACAAATATTCAATCCATTCATCAATAGGCTCAAAATCTCACAAGACATATTTCTATCATTCTCTATCCACCAATTCAACATCCATAACCAAGCATGTGAAATTTAAGAAAGAAGATAATTTATTCAATCATGCTATGATTCCTGAATTTCAATTGCTTCCAAATTTGAGAAAGTGCATTCGCTTGAATCTTTCCAAGGAAATCAAAAGACAAAAACTTTGTTACTTCCACAAATCAATACTAATTAATTACTACCTAAAAACTCCTTACTCTGCCATCACTAATTGGTTTAGTAAGTCCATGACAATCATATCATACTTCCCAAACAAAACAAAACAATTTTTTTTTTGGGTCAACTATCATTCTCCCCCAATTAGATCACAACATTGTCCTCAATGTTAAAATATAGATGAGTAAATGATAGAAGACATTACCTGTTAGAGAAAACTGACACAAATTTAAACAAAAACAAAGTATGATAAATCCAAAGTAAAGGAAAGCTTTAAATGAAGTGTCAAATCTGGCTCCTTTTTCATCCTGTTTCCCTCACTGCCTCCTACTGACCAATCTATCTGAGTTATTGCTGGATCAGGATCAAAGATCAAAGGTAAAGAATTTTTTTTTTTTGTGACTTCAAGAAAACCATCAGGGTAAAGAAGTCTAGAAACCCCTGAAGGACC
This sequence comes from Ormosia emarginata, assembly GCA_029884605.1. Taxonomy (NCBI): domain Eukaryota; kingdom Viridiplantae; phylum Streptophyta; class Magnoliopsida; order Fabales; family Fabaceae; genus Ormosia; species Ormosia emarginata. The sequence goes on from JAQQTP010000072.1 coordinate 30,503,344, forward strand.
CTGCTCAAAGGATCGTCTGTCCAAAATCGAAATATAGCAAAATCATATAAAGATAAAAGAAATATAATAGCAAATGATGACATACCTGTATGTACAGCTTTCATGGCGTATCTTTTTATTGCATGTTATGAGTGCAGTAGTGACATATCTTTATACTGCATGTCACCAGTGCAGTAGACACTCACGAATTTCTTTTAAGGGCCAGCGTGCAAAGGTACACCCGAGTCAATGACGGGTCAGCCAAAGGCTGGGGCTCCACAACTAATTAAAGTCATGGTACTCTTAGGATCGTCCTTGTTCAAACTTTTTTTTTTTCTTTTTTTTCTCCTTTTTTTGAATTTTTTTTTTGAATTTTTTTTTTGAAAGATGACATGAAGAAGAAGAAGATAATATGTACAGATTGTTATGAATATGACTCACATCTGCCTCTGGTTTCATGTCCAAGAAGGCTTAAACGCCTTCTATGAGTCGAGGATAAGCTTCCCATCCAATTTTCTTATAAATTGGCAAACATGATCTTTTAAGTCGATTCCCAAGACTGTAGGGTTTTTCTTCATCATGATTGCAAGATTCTGAGGCATCATGTTTCTTTTTGAAATTGAGCCCATCTTTTGACAATTTTTCACAATTTTTGCAAAAAGTATAGCAGTCCTTAAATAAAGTGGGCCAATAAAATCCACACTGCAAGATTTTCGCAGCTGTTTTCTTTGAAGAAAAGTGACCTCTACATGCTTCCGAGTGACAAAATTTAATGACACTACCTACCTCACTGTTGGGCACGTATCTCTGAAAAATTTGGTCAGGACAATGTTTGAACAAGTATGGGTCATCCCAATAAAAGTTTTTCACCTCTGTTAAAAATTTCTTCCTATCTTGGTGCGTCCATTGAGGCGACATCTTTCCTTCTTGTTCTTCAGTAAGAGACGGGGAAATTACCACAGAAAAGCTTTGTTTTTCTCCCAAAAATGTGTACTTCAGCCCAGCAGGTAATGGCTTTAGTTCCGGTGTGGGTACTTCTTCATGGGCATTATTATTCATGGGTTTTAGCTCTTCGAATTTTGGCTTTCTTCCTTTGTATTCTATTTCCTCTGTACAATCAAGCAAATCAAATGAATTAATTAAATAAACTTCTAATGGGTCAGAAGAACTCTCTTTTTGAAGATGATCATCTATAATGGCTTCAATTCCTTTAACTTCCTCATTTTCATCAAGGACTTCCTGTGGTTGCTTGCACATGTTAAAAACATTGAGATCCAATGTCATGTTTTCAAATGTTAGTTTCACCACTCTATTTCTGCAATTTATCAAAGCATTTGATGTTGCTAAAAATGGACGACCTAAAATAACATGAATTGACTTGCAACTATCAACCAGAGGTTCAGTATCCAAGACAATAAAATCCACAGGATATATGAATTTATCAACTTGAACCAACACATCTTCCATTATTCCTCTTGAAATTTTAATTGATCTATCGGCAAGTAGAAGAGTTACAGAAGTTGGTTTTAACTCACCCAAGTTGAGTTGCTGATAAACTGAATATGGAAGCAAATTGACACTAGCACTAAGATCAAGTAAAGCTTTTTCAATTTTATGTTCTCCAATAATGCATGAAACTATAGGACAACCAGGGTCTTTATATTTCAACGCATTATTATTCTGAAGAATGGAGCTTACCTGTTCAGCCAAAAATGCTTTCTTTTTCACATTTAATTTCCTTTTAACAGTGCACAAGTCCTTCAAATATTTGGCATAAGAAGGAATATGTTTGATAGCATCTAACAAAGGAATATTGACTTTCACTTGTTTCAAAATTTTAAAAATTCTAGTGTTATGGTCCAATTTCTTTGGATTATTTAATGCTTGAGGAAATAGGGTGAAGGTGAGAGTTTGGTCGCCTTTTAGTCAACTTCTTCATTTTCTTGGGGAATTGGTTCATCTTCTCTCTCACAAGACTCAGGGATTTGTTTTTCAACAACCTTTCCACTCCTAAGAGTTATCACTGACTGAACTTGGTCCATTTGTTGGTTTTCTGAACTCCCCTCATTTAAACTGTACTGACCTTTGGGATTTGGTTGAGGTTGAGAAGGAAATTTTCCTTTCTCATGAATAATGAGTGCAGAAGAAAGTTTAGCAAGAGTGTCTTTTATGTCATTCATGGTTTGATTAGTTTGTTTATTAATGGCCTATTGCTTTTCTATGAATGCACACAGTGTTTCTTCAAGGTTTTTCCTATATGGTGGGACATAAGGTGCATATCCTTGAGAATTTTGAGAGTCCTGTTGTGCCTGAGGAGGTGGTGGTTACACAAATTGTGACTGATTATTATTCCTCCAAATTTGAAATTTGGTGATTTCTCCATTTGTATGTATCTAAAAAAGAAGAAGTAAATGACTTGTTAAAATTATTCATTGCATTTACCTGCTATGTACAACTTCTTTAAAAATAGGAATGTTAGGACATTCTTGTGTTGAGTGTCCTAAGTCATCACAAATACCACAAATTTCTTCATTTTGCACAGATTTGATTTCTTTTGCTTTTCTTAATTCCATGGCTTCAACCTTTCTAGTCAAACTGGCAAATCTAGCATTTAGATCTTCCTCTTGACTAAGGTGATATTTTCCTTTATTAGCACTTGTAAGATTAGATCTAATTGAATTTTCAGAAGTGTTAGTACTATGCCAAGATTGAGAATTTTCAGCTAACTGGTTCAAATAGTCTAAAGCTTCATCAGGTTCTTTATCAAGAAACTCACCATTGCATATTATTTCCACAAATTGTTTAGTTTCAGGAGTTAAACCTTCATAAAAGAAGCTTATAGTGCGCCATTTTTCAAAACCATGATGTGGGCAAGAATTTAACAAATCTTTAAATCGTTCCCAACGTTGAAAATATGCTTCATTTGAATTTTGAGAAAAATTTTGGATTTGTCTTTTCATAGCATTGGTTTTATGTGTTGAAAAAAATTTCTTTAAGAACTCACATTGCATTTCTTACCATGTGCCAATTGATCTTGGATTCAAAGTGTTAAGCCAAGATTTTGCTTTATCTTTTAAAGAAAAAAGAAACAATTTAAGCTTAACAATCTCTTCAGTGCAGTTTTGATCATTGAAGGCAATACATACTTCCTCAAATTCTTTCAGATGTAAATATGGACTTTCAGATTCTAGACCATGAAAATTAGGAAGTAAAGAAATCATACCTGGTTTAAATCTAAAATTGTTGGCATTGAATTGAAAGATAAAATATGATGGACTAGAACTTCGAGGTGGTTGTAAATATTCATGCATGGTTCGCAACGGTTAATTTTCATGTTCATCATGTACACTTTCATTGTCAGCCATTGTGTCAATTGTGTGTGATTGTGATTCAAACAAGTCAATATATAAAGTACCAGGATTAATTTTGACTAAACGACCATAATTTAAATCACGATACCAATTAAGCATAAATACATAAATAACTAAAAATAAATAAACAAAAGATAATGTACAAGCTGGCGGTGTCACCCACCATTAAATATTAACAAGGATGAGGTAATAAACCAACCACCCAAAAATAAATAAGTTACAGAGCCCCACAGAGCTAGCGAAAGAGAAGAAAAGAAGAAATATTATTTTAATAAGTTAGATTGCGGAAAAATAAATAACAAAAAAGTAAAACGGAGAGTTTCCCCACTAAGTTAGTGCGTAAAATAAAAAGGGAGAGTTACCCCACTGAAAAAAAACGCAAAAATAAATAAATAAAATTAAAAAACAAAAATAAACGATATAAATATAAAAGTTAGAAAGTTAGTATGTTAGCAAATTAGTAAGTTAGAGAGTTAGTAAAGAAAGCAGAAGGATCGGCAAGCCGATCTTTTGCTCCGGTGAGGAGAAGAGAGAATAGATTTTATTAAAGAAAACAAACCTCAATAAATCAAAACTTCAAATCAAGTCCCCCGCAACGGCGTCAAAAACTTGATGTGCGGGATTTATTGGATGCAAACCCAAGTGCAGGTTGTCTCAAGTAATAAATTTCTCGGGAGTCCGAGGTCGATCCACAGGGAATTGATGAAAAAAAATTAATTGAGGTAGGAAGAGAATTTGTCACAACACCAAAAGTAATAAAACAAGTTCACAAATGAATTTAAGGGCTTGCTTGGGTTAGGAGATCCACTCTTGGTAATAAATTAAAGGTAAGATTATTTCTCTTTTTAACTCAATTGAAATCAATACACAACGGAGGTTCCAATCAGAAAATATAACATTCAAAGTTCAATTATATATGTAATCATATTATGATTCCTTTAATTATCTACCAACATTTGTAAATGAGTTCAAGCATTCACTGTGCCAATCCTATTGTCTACAATAAATCAAGATCTTCATTAACAAAGAAGGTTTCTAAATTGATTGGAAACAAAATACAACACATATAATGTTCATTTAATAATATATCATTTAAGCACAAGAAATAAAATAATCTAAACTTATTTCATTACCAAGAGCTTCACTCTTTCACCCAAGCAAGATAACGATTTAGTTACTCATGGATAAGAAGAAAGAAAGAGAGAAGAAGAGAAAGATGAACATAGCTTCACTTTAGAACAAGAGAAAATTACAACAAAGTAAAACAAGAAACAAGCATAACCACAACTTGTAACAAACTAAGCCTAACACCCCCTCCTCCAAATGGTCAGCCAATGGTGCCTTTTATAGAGGATTAGGGATACAAAATGACAAGGGGGCTGATTAGGAGTGGGTGGATGAGTGGATGAATGAGTGGAAAATGCCAAATGGTGAAGATAAGAGTGAAAAATCATTGAGATTTCTTGTCTCCGAAATCATTCATTACTTAAGTCATTGATTTCGTCATTTCTGAGCCAAGTGGTATTCATGAAAGTTCTAGGAAATTGTCTAAGTTTTCCAATAGCTCTAGAATCACCCAAAAATTCATCCTACAGCCCAAGATATGACCCAATTACTACAGACTGTTCAGGCCCAGTTTCAGCACTTCTACTTTGACTTTCAGACCCAATATCACCATCAAGGAGCCCGAATCAAGTTTTGTGTTCAACATGAAAGTTGTAGATATGGGTCTTAACTTTCAGATTCCAAATTTTCAGCCTATTTTATAAGCCCAAACTCGAATTATGCTCTGATTACTGTACATTGTTCAGGTTTCAGACACAAAACTCGTGTTCTGTCGTAGGACCAAAATAGTGCTAAAAAAATCAATTAAGTCCAATTTGAGTCCAAACTTACAAAACATAACTAGGCTTAATCAATTAAGTACATGGAGAGTGTAAATGACTAAAAATGAGGATTTATTAATGTATAAAATATGTGATCATCACTTGGACCAACTTTCTTTTGGGTATTTTGTTATTATTTTTGGACGAAGCAAGATTTCATATGGTGATTTTTGAACTTGGATTCACAAATTATGCCTATTTTTATTTGTTTTTGTAATAAGCCAAGGATTGTTTGGGGATGTGTTGGTAATGTTTTGGGCTAAGTTTGCTTCTAGGGCAGATCTATTTTCTAAATAAAAAAAATCTAAAATTAAAATTGGTTTGAGTTCTCGTGTTTGTGTTATTTAGGATTAGTTCTTATTTGATAGTGTTTACTTTATTTAGTAGTATGTTTTATATTGTGTTTTGTGATTAATGGGAAGCCAAAAAATAAAAAAATGATGAAACTGAAAGTGTAGGTTGATTGGAGTTGAGTGTTGCTTATCTTTGTCTTGGGTTTTGTTGTCTGACTGTTATGCCAATTGATATGCACTTTGACTTAAATTAATCTATTGTTAACATGTTTGTTTTAAACACTTCAAATTTTCTTTAATTAATTAAAATTAACAAATCAACCATTATTTTTTAAAGAACTATGTGACTTTGAATTCTCCACTGTACCAAGGGATACGTAGAAACAAAAGTTCATTTTTGTCAAGCCAAAAATTTAATTTTCATAATTTATTTGTCTATTTAGTTTATCTTTTAACAAATGAGGTAAAACCAAATATTTTCAAGAGTTATCAAAATTTGCACAACTGACTTAAGGTGACCGTCTCAGGACGGATGTGTTAGGGGTGTTGTGGGATTAAGTTTCCACCATTTTCTATACATAATCGACTCCCGAATCCAATCTGGTTTTAAAGACTATTTTTTAAGAAATTTTTTTAAATTTTTCCTAATTCAAATAAAATTAGTGACAAGTCCATTTTTTATCATATTTGTTCGCCGTGCCCGTCGCAGATCTCTGTCGTGACAAAAACTTATGGAAAGACTTCAATTTTTGCTCAGATTCGACTTAGAGAGTGACCCACCATACCCATAGGCCTACCAATTATTCGATTTATGGGTTGATGATAATCACATATTTTATACATTAATAAATTTTTATTTTTAATCATTTATACTCTCCATGTACTTAATTGATTGAGTTTGGTCATGTTTTGTAAGTTTGGATTCAAATTAGGTTTAATTGATATTTTTTAGCATTGTTGAAATTTTACACTGTTTATATATTTCGATCATATCTTAAGTTCTAGATATATATCTAGAAATTATAAATTTTACCTTGTAGGAAAGCTGAGAGAAAGTTCTTCAACTTTGATGAAGAGTTCAAAGTCTCAATCAGACATCTAGTGGAGCTAATTGAGCCTGAAAGTCAGAAAACGAATTCTGTCACTAGAACTCGAGCAGTGTGCAGTGATTGGGTTGGAATTTGAGCTGTAGGAGTTGTATGGAGATGAAACCAGTGGCATTGGAAAGATAAGACAATTCCCTAATTCTTTTATGAGACCTCAAGAGCCATATCACAAGCTTGGATAACTCAAATTGGAATTGAAGCAAGAACTAGAGTGTTGATCCTGATAACTTGACCTCTGTGTACTCATCAGGTCATATCTTAGGCTGTAGGAATGATAATGAACTAAATTTATGACAGTTGATAGTTAAGACCCAAATCTACAACTTTCATGAAGAACACTTTTCGAGATTTTGAAGTGTAGTAGGTCATATTGGGTTTGCAAGTCAAAACAGAATAGCTGAAATTGGTCTAAGCAATTGCAATGATTGAGTCATATCTTGGGCTGTAAGAGGCTAAATTGGATGGTTCAAGCAGGAATTTGATAGCCAAGACAAAGGCCTACAACTTTCATGAAGGCCATTTTTTGAGATTCTATCGGTAAGCACGAGTTTGGCACTAAATTATTCTGTACAAGTGAAGACAAGCATTTTTTGCAATCATCCACCTGCTCCTCAATCATCCACTTAATCATTCACCCACTCCTTAATTATCCATCCACTCATTGTCACATTCTTTTGCTTGTGATGCTCTATAAAAGGTAGCATTGACTTCCTATTAGGGTAATCTTGGTTTTAGATCAAGATCAAGCTATTATGTTATTTACTTGTTATAATTTTCTTTTATTGTAAATAGAAGTTATAATCATCTTCTTCTTCTTCTTCTTTTCTTTCTTCTTGCTTACAGGTAACTAATTTTCATCTTACTTGGATGAAAGGGTGAAGCTTTTGGTAATAAAATAAGGTTAGATTAATTTCTTTCTTGTGCTTAAATGATATATTATCAAGTGATTATTACATGTGTTGTATTTTGTTTCCAATCAATTTAGAAACCCTCCTTGTAAAGTGGAGTTCTTGATTCATTGTAGACAAGTGGTTTGGCACAATGAATGCTTGAACTCATTTACAAGTGTTGGTGAATAATTAAAGGAACCATAATAAAACTACGTATATAATTCTAAATAGAATTTGAATGTTTTATTTTCCAATTGAAACCTCCGTTGTGCGTAGATTTCAATTGAGTTATAAAAAGAATTAATCTTATTCTTAATTTATTACCAAAAGTGGATCTCTTAACCCAAGAAAGTTCTTTAATTTAATTGTGAACAAGTTTTATTATCTTTATTGTTATAACAAAGTCTTTTCTTATCTCAAAGAATTCTTCTTTATCAATTTCCTGTGGATCAACCTTGGACTTCCAAAAAATTTATTACTTAAGACAACCTACACTTAGATTTGCATCTTTTAATCCGCATCAGTTGACGTCGATCTATGGCTCTGGAGTTTGTACTAGGTCATGGTGGGATCATGTGGTTGCTATTGGAGGCTTTTGGTGTCAGATTTCGTGGATGGTTTAGATTTCATAACTATTGCGGGATGGTGCTTAAGTAGGACAATCAAGTTGAGGAGGTGGCCGGAGGTTGCTGAAGGAGTAGTTATTTGGAGTAATTTATTGCAAGAGTTTATATTAAAAATTACTACAATTTAGGGGTTAGTTTTTAAATACCAATAAACCAGCATAAAAAGCACTTTTGCAATTCCCTTTTAATTGTAGGTGAATTCAACATATGTATCATGCACCATAACTTAAGAAGGTGCATAGTAGTATCCACCATATAATCCAAGTTGTTTGTTTCATAGACTAAACTTGTTTCACTAAACTTGTGGCCCTAACTAGCTATGCTATGTGATTGATTATAGTAAGAAAGTTCAACTAGCTAGTTTTGTTTTTCAAATTGCAGTTGTGATTAGGGCACACTAGTTCAATAGCTCTCTAAGTTAACCACAACATTGTTAACTTATTGGTCAGGCTGTTATATATCAAATTACATTTAATAATAGTTCATTGACTAGAAACACAAAATTTAGTGATGCAAAACATAATTTACACAAAAGATACTGTGAGGTTCTAACTTAAAACTAATTGACATTAAGTGAAGTGACTCAACAGATATATAAACACACTCGAAAGATTGAGACAGACGATGTGTGACTCTTAACACCCCCCTCTACAAATGTCTAGACGGAATAGGCGGAAGAAACCTAACGAAATAGGCGACGAAGATGCGATCTTGAATCTGATATCATGTGAGGTTCCAAATTAAAACTAATTGACATTAAGTGAAATGACTCAATAAATATATAAACTTCATCCGAAAGATTGAGACAAATAATATGAGACTCTTAACAGATATATAAAGTATCAGGTTCTAGTTGTACAACTGATTTTGTTAGGGAAAAAAAAGCTATATCGCTTGTGCTCCTACTCCAGCATTTTCAAACTGAGGACCACTGAAGACAAAGTTTAATCATAGCTGAATTAAACTAGCAAATAAAATCTTCAGAATCTACTTATAAATCACTATATTCTACTTTTTGAATTGATTTTGTTCTTGAATAGGGATTATTAAACTATTTTGGGTACTGTATATGGAAGGCGAGGGTTGCGATGCATTATCTCTTAAGGCAATGATCAGTAAGATTTTCTCACACATAATTCATATTTAATTAATTAATAAGTTGGTGACCGTGGTAAGAATGATTAGTAGTACAGACATATATATTATAGTTTAAATATGTGTTCTTGCTCGGGACATTAACGGTTGTGATTAGGGCACACCGGTTCAATAGCTGTCTGAGTTAACCACAGCATTGTTAACTTATTTGTCAGGCTGTTATATATCAAATTACATTTAACAATAGTTCATTGACCAGAAACACAAAATTCAGTGATGCAAAACATAATTTACACAAAAGATATATAAGGTATCAGGTTGGCTAGCTGTACAACTGATTTTGTTAGGGAAAAAAAAGAAGCTATATCGCTAGTGCTCCTACTTCAGCATTTTCAAACTGAGGAGCACTAAAGACAAAGTTTAATCATAGCTGAATTAAACTAGCAAATAAAATCTTTAGAATCTACTTATAAACCATTATATTCTACTTCTTGAATTCATTTTGTTCTTGAAGAGGGATTATTAAACTATTTTGGGTACTGTATATGGAAAGCGAGGGTTGCGATGCATTATCTCTTAAGGCAATGATCAGTAAGATTTTCTCACACATAATTCATATTTAATTAATTAATAAGTTGGTGACCGTGGTAAGAATGATTAGCAGTAGGGACATATATGTTATAGTTTAAATATGTGTCCTTGCTTTGGAAATTATGGAAGCCTATTTAAATTATCTCTTAAGGCAATGATCTTTAAGATTTTCTCACTCATAATTTATATTTAATTAATTAATAAGTTGGTGACCGTGGTAAGAATGATTAGTAGTAGGGACATATATATTATAGTTTAAATATGTGTTCTTGCTCGGGAAATTATGGCAGTCTATTTAAATGTTAACCCTAGCTAGTAATAAAAAAAAATGAGAGTAAAAGCTGTAATCTCTACTTCTTTAGCAATGATCAAGTCCTTGCATGTCTTTATATAGCAAGTCTTTTTCTCCAAGACTAAAGGGAGAAAAGGGTTACTTATATAAGCTAGTCTTAAATAAGACATGTTTTAATATAGTCATCAATTATTTGTAAAATCATGGAAAAAAAACTGTACTTAACTTGATTAGGAGGTAGAGTTGGATTGAGAAAAGGTTGGATAACGATCTTCTAAGTTTAATTTTATTAAAAAACTTTTGAGTTTAAGCTTTGAAAATGATTTCTTTACTAATATTATTAAACATCAAAAAAGAAAAGAAAAGAAAAGAAAGAAACATTCTTTTGCTAAATGAGTAAATGAGTTATTTCACAAATATATTAATACTAACAACCAATGTAAAATAGTTTAAGTGAAAGGGACTCGGATCCCTTAAACATGTAGTTTTAAGTTTGAACTTAGAATTTATGTATATGAAAATAACGTTGTTAGAAGAAATTTTTACTTAGGCGCTTAATCATATCTTAAGAAATTAATCTTTCACTTATCGAATATAAATATTCTGATAAACAAAAAAAATAGTTTAATACTAACTGGATAAAACGTTTAATTAGGAAAACTACTCTAAATCGAGCAAATTTATTATTTTGAAGCGATTACTCTGATAAGCATAAATTTTTCGTGGATATATATTGTATATTGGTTGTTGATATATTTAGTAGGCTCTCAAACATTTATTATGAAATCAACAACTATTTGACAAATACATCGATACCTTAAAAATATCATATCAGCTCCTATTATTTTGATCAATTTTAGTGTTATGTTATGACTTATGATGGAGAATTTTGTCGTTAAAGTGAAAAAAAAAAGTATTCTCTTCAATATTATATTTATGGATCCCATTGGGCTGTATTAATAATTGAAAAATTATCAAGACAGAAATTTTAAAAGAAAAAAACTCTAAAGATTTGTACTTTATGGATTAAAATTAAAGGCATAAAAATGTTAAAAATTAAAGGGAAGCCTCGGTTGCTTTTCTTTTCTTAATTTTTGGATGAAGAGATTCAAAAGCCAAGGATTGAAGAATAAGTCTCACGCGAAAAGATGTGAAGATACCTGAGAAGAAAAGAAGATAGGAGAGAAATCAACTGCAGATTAAACTACGTCCTTCATATTCGCCTCGCTACTTTTAGCTTTTTTCCCCGATACGCAACTAATCAAGGGAAAGCTCCTATAAAAATGCTCGTTTATGGTGAACTTCATTTCTTTTAACAAAATAATAAATTTACTAAGAAAAAATAAATAAATACAAACTTCACCAAAGACTAATTTATGATTTGTAACTTTATTTTTGCTCTAAAGACCAAGGAAGAACCTACTTGGTGGGGAGTAGAGACATATGCTCCACTCACTTTTAAAATTTTTCTTTTGTCCATGATAGTTATTTATCATTTCTATTCCTTTTATATTTATAACTTTGTCCCACATGATGAGTAAGTTAGTAAATTTACAATAAGAGAAGTTAAAATTCATCAAACATTTTTTTTTTCAAATTTGCTCCCACGTAATTGGCTATCAAGATTATTCATACATATATAGATAAAAAATATATTTGATAATATTAATGATAAAAAAGATAATTATAAATTAATCTTTTATTATTTTATATTAATATATTTTTTTATTTAATTTTTTTTATACTTATGTGTTGTCTTTGTCTGGATATCTAAAATTTTAAGTCTATCAATGTTAAAGACTATTGATGACGACTAGAGGTAGGTAATAGGCCAATCCATTCTGCATCGACTCGTTCTGCAATGAGTTGCTTATAAATGAGTCGAATCAGGTTAGTTTGCATTTTAAACAGGGTAGAAATATTCTAACTTGGGCCTGGCCTGCGTTAGCCTGTGAATTGGCCCTTGGGTCCATTACTTAATTTTTTTTATTTTTTTCCTTTTTTTCTTAAGTTTTTCTTTTTTTATATATATAATTATTTAGAATTTTAGACCCTATTTAAGCATTTGGGTCATTAGAGTCATTTGTGCTTGAAAGTTTTTTTTCCCTTAATTATTGGGCAAGAGAAGCAGTTTGAAAACAAAGATGTTAAGATAGTTTTTAAAAAATAATAATAAATGTTTGAAAGGTTGGTGGTGGGCTAGCCCGCGAGTTAGTGGGCCACAATTGGAATCATAGACTCACATTTTAAACTAGACGGTAAAATGTCTAGCTTTAACCTGCACGGATTGCGAGTTAAATAGACTGACCCTCAAGTTATGACCATTTTGGCCAACTCTATTGACGACACATATTTTATTATAAAAATTGATATATAAAGTGATATTGTATAAGAAGAGTATCACATTCTTGCTCTTATAAGATCTGAAGATCTTACTAATACATAAAGTCCTAACATGAAGTCAATAAGAGAAAACTAAAATTAAAAAGTGTAAATATATCATAACATTACAAATTTGAGACACTCAAAATCAAACTCTTCAAATTTATCCACAAGGTAAAATATCTTTTTTATTTGTATAAATTTATTGAATGTAAAAACAAAAACAAAAATAAAAAAACAAAAAAAGAGGGGGTTGCCGCCAAAAGTAAGAACAACAACTCTCCATCAGAGAAACACTAGAAAGATGAGACTAAAACACCACAGAGGGGATAATGCGTGGGAGAGGTTGGCTTTTTGGTTTCGAGGCTAATAAGTAGTAAACAATAAAAGTGAAAGGGAAATGAGAATTGGGTAGGGAAAATTTAGAAGTATATACATGATTCACATATTTGACAACATTTTTCCACTGTATATTTGATTCTTAGTGCCTTAATACGATGTTAAAACCTAAATCTCATTTGGGAAGTTAGGTGTTTTTATACTCATGCTCTCCATTTGGAAGTTCAAATTTGAGGTAGAAAATAAAATTTTTAATTTCTTAAACTCTATTTTTATTTGCACAATTGTAGTAATAAAAATTATGAATATTTTAAAATTTACTCTTTTAAACTTCTTATTAACAATTACTACTTAAATTTTATTCCTTAAAGTGTGTAAATGTGATCAATAATGGTAAATTTTATATTTATTTTTACTGTACTCTTTTGCCAAACAATTTTTCTTTTTAAAATTCTCATCACAACATTATCATATTGAAATTGGGAACTGTAGAGGTACATTACTGTGCCCAAATAGCATTTTTCATAACTACTATGTTTGCTATGATGGCAACTGAGAGACGAACGATCAGAGGAAAGATCCAGGGGAAGGAATGGATTTGGAAGGTGCTAGGAAGAAATTAGAAAAGGAGTCAATAACAGGCAGCATGAATTCTCCTTGCTCTAGAACTGATTCTAGCAATGATTGGAGTTAGTAGTGCCGATGATTTGGACGACCTGGATGATTTGAAGGATATAGAAGAAGAGGCTGAGTTAGAAATCAGATGATGATGCAGAGGAGCCAAGGAGGAGAATCATTGAAGAGAAGGAAGGAAGCTATGATTGCGCTCAGAGTTCATTTTCTCTCAGAGGGAGGAATACCGCATATGCAAGCCATGGAGGAATGACTTAATTGTAAAGCTGCTAGGCTGCAAGATAATCTTCAATGCTCTAGAGTTCAGACTCAAGAAGCTATGGGGTCAGAAAGCAGGTATTACAGTCATTGATTTAGGCAACAAATTTTTTGTAGTTAAATTTAGCAATCACAAGAGGATCAAATGCATGCTGTGGTGGGAGATCCGTCGCTCATTTTTATCATTATCTCACTATTCGTAAGTGGAGTCCTAATTTTGATCTAGATACTGAAACAATTGATAGATTTGTTGCTGGGGTTTGATTTCCAGATCTTCCAATGGAATACTATAACCCATGGTATTAAATTGTAGACTTCAATTGCAATTGCAGCCGTAATCGCAATTGCGTAACTACAACTGTAACCGCAACCGTCATTTAAAATTATATTATAATCATAAAATCCTTCGTTACATTGGAGATAGAGTGGGAAGGACGGTTCAAATTAATAAAACCACTACAGAGATGGCTCGTGGGCATTTTGCTCGTCTCTATGTGGAGGTTGACCTCTCCAAACCACTCTTAGCGATGTTCAAAATTGAAGGGAGAAGTTACATAGTGGAGTACGAAGGCCTTCACTTCCTTTGATTGCATTGTGGGCACTATGTGGAGGGGTGTCCTGACAAGCCAATGGTGGTAACTGATGCTAGTGTAAAAGAGGCTAGATTCAAATTTTATAGGAGCAAAATACTCCGATGAAGGATGATGCCGGACCTTGGAGGGTAGTGCAAAAAATGCGCAGACCACCAAAGGCGTGTGAAAAAGATGGTGCGAGAGTGGAGAAAAGTAAGAGAGTAAGGGGGTGGATAGTGGGAAGGTGGCGGATAATTAAGATCCAGATTTACTGTTATGAGTGACTTTAATAGTCTCGATCAGCCTCACAATCAGCATGGTGCACTGAACTGACTGAAGAATGAAAAGGGAAACATTGTGGCAGACGTTAGAAACAACCTCATCAGAGGTTATAAGGAGAAAAATGGAAAAATAATAAAAATAAAGAGGTGTGGTCAACTAGCAATCAGATGGTCTGCAAGGACTCCAAAAAAGGAGCGATAGCCAAGCCCAAGGCCCAAATGGGTGAGAAGAATAAACTGGCGGTTGCCATTGGAAAATCTAACATGGGTGATTAAAATATGGGCCAAGAACTGTACAATTTGCAGTTACGCCAAAGAAATGACCATGTGCAAAAAAGGATAATCAATGATGAGATCACTCCAAATGAGATACCAGATGGAAAGATGGAGATTGATTCAAGTTCTAACAAAAAGATGGGATCTAATACCATACAAAGCCCATATATACCCTCCAAAACAGCCAGATGGAGGAGGTAGAAGCCCAAAAATCTTGAAATAACATACCTTTATGAATGTGGAGTCAGGAGTGTGTTCCAAATTCCTAGGGTCAGTATGTGGAGCAAACCCAAGGCTTCGAGCAGTAACAAGGGTCAGTGATGCACTTAGATTAATGTTCATGATTAATTCTAATAAGAATATCTTCATTTGTAATTGCTGTGGAGCGGCAAATGCATCTTTTTTTAGATTTTGTACGCAATATTTCTATGTTCATAGACCGGATATTATAGCCATATTGGAACAGAGGGTGGACCCTAGTAAACTCACTAATAGTACGAGTTTGTTAGGCTTCAATGGGTATGTGTTTGTGGAGGGAATATGATATGCTGGGGGAATTGATTGTTATGGCCTGGAAATCTAATAGAGTGCAAATTACTCTTATAGAAAGCCACTTTCAACACATGCACCTGAATGTCAGTTTTGATAACGAGAGAGGTAGGTGTTCAATTCTACGTACGCTAGTCCCCATGAGGATTTAAGAAGGGAACAATAGGAAAAATTAAGATTGTTTTCTGCTAAGATTAATTCTGCATGGCTACTTGCAGCCGACTTGAATGATATTAGGAAAATGGTATTATCACATCACTTTTTTCATCACATCACTATTCACACAATTTTTTAACGATTGTAATTAAGCGATAGAAACTGATAGGAAAAAAGTAATATAATCAATGATATAGAAAGTAGTGTAAAAAATAATGTGAAAAAAAAATATAATAATATCATTATTGATGATATTATAGAGGGTCTATAGACTAAGGGTGGTATAAGAATGAATTTTAGAAGATGTTATATCTTTCATGATAGAATTCAATCATGTGGCCTTTTGGACTTACCTGGCAAGGCCCACTGGGTCAAGACAATAAAAGAATTTTGAACAACTGGTTAGGGCCTAAGTAATGCAACTTGGAGACTTAGATTTGAAGTAGCTTTTATTAACGTTTTGCCAAAAGTTACCTTCTCAAACCATCACCCTCTACTCCTCTGTCTAAATAGGGTCGTAACTCCCAACTCCTATATGCCATTCTGGTTTGAACGTACGTGGATGTCCCGTGAAACATATAAAGGTGTGGTGCATGGACAACAATTGGAGTTAGTTTGTCTCATATGACTAGTATCATAAAAGATTGGAATTTCAACATTTTTGGGCACATCAAACAAAGGAAAAGAAGACTTGTTGCTTGAATTGGACGTATACAAAAGAAGCTGGCTAGCCTAATAGACCTAATCCTTTTCTTATCCGGTTGGAAGCTCATTTGCAAGGAGATCTAAAGAGGGTGCTTAAGCAGGAAGAAGGTTTTTTGGCATAAAAAAGCTAAAACATAGCGGAGTGGGAATGGTGATAGAAACACCAAGCACTATAAAAAATTTTTTGCTAATAGTGGCAGTTAAAAGTTAGTTTTAGTGGCGGTTTCAACTGCCTAGAAAAAATATAGAGACGGTTCAACCATAGTGAATACATGCGTCCTTAAATGTTTTCGTGGCAGTTTCAAACAACTGCTAGAATAACCACTGCTGATAGTTTATTAGTGGTGTTTTTTTGTGATAGTTTTGAACTATTAGCAACATTTTCAAATAGTAGCTAAAGATTCATTAAAAAATACTTTTGACAAGGAGATAATAAAGTTATTTTAGGGCTCACAATTTTTCTTCTGCCAATTTTATGGTACAATAGTCAACGGAATTTTATGTCGGACAAGGCTTTCTTGATATTTTGAACGATGTTTTGAAACTTAAAATTGTTGCAGCTTAGAAATTGGAGTTATATTGGTGTAGCATTTTGCTGGAAGTATCAAACTCAAATGTGAAAAAGCTTTAGATCATCAACTTATTCTTGATAATTCCTAAGCTTCTTGCAAGGAGATTGTAAATGCCATAGAGAATTGGCATAAAATTGTGCGAGTTAGAATTTTAACATATAAGATTAAAAATTTCTTTTAGCTAAAAATTCTGTAGCTTTATTACCTTTTCATGTAGCGGCGATTAACCACTGCTACATTAAAAATGTAATTTTTCACATCAATTGTGAACCACCATTATTATTTTTTTTATATTTTGAATTAGTCTTTTTTCAAGCTTTATCAACATGCTAATTTAAATATATTTCAACATGTTCCGTTTTACAATTAGCTAACATATTCAAATGATATTATAGAACATTCAAACTTTCAACAAATATATTAATTTATCAACACAATTGTAAACACAATCTTTGATAAATATTAAACTGATGATTTAGTACACAAACAAACTAAAATTCACTACAACCAAGATAAGTAAACTAAATTTCATTACAAACAAAAGAATATCAGAAGAATACAACAGTTATCAAATCATTTTTCCAGCATGAGTCATTCACTTTCCACTCTAATTAGAATCATATTGGGTTTGAGCATCATGACTTGCTGAGGAAAAGCGGTCAACATGCTAATTTAAATATATTTCAACATGTTCTGTTTTACAATTAGCTAACATATTCAAATAATATTATAGAACATTCAAACTTTCAACAAATATATTAATTTATCAACACAATTGTAAACACAATATTTGATAAATATCTAAACTGATGATTTAGTACACAAACAAACTAAAATTCATTACAAACAAAATAAGTAAATTAAAATCCATTACAACCAAAATAAGCAAACTAAAATTCACTACAACCAAAATAAGTAAACTAAATTTCATTACAAACAAAAGAATATCAAAAGAATACGACACCTGGTGAAATTAGTTCACTTCCTTCATCTGAAAACTGAAAATATAAAAAAAATTATGAGATGTATGTATTTGATAAAAGCACCATGATTCCCTCATTATACTAAATATTGTACAACATAAAAAAACTTATATCAATCCAAACAATATGCACAACATACATTATGATACAAAAATAGAAAGCAAGAAGATATTTATAAATTTCAAAAATAGACTTAAACTGAATTCATTAGCTCAACAATCTATTTAAAAGAGTAATTATTTTCAAGCATAGTCCAATGAAAGTTTACATTATTCACTTGATGTAATTTTAAAATTTAAAATACATATCATTGCATTAACTATAACAGCCAACTCAGCCGGTAAATCCGCTCCTTGTTGGAGTAAATATCATGTTATAACACCTTTAAATGCTTGTCTTCTCAATCTCTCAATTTCCACCATTGATTCCAACTTCTATAATTTCAATTTCTCAGCTTCTAACTCTGACTTCACCTCATCTATCTTAGTTTGAATTTGTGGAGTTAAAGATATTCCACTAAATTGATGAGTTGTGTGGCCAAATATTTGAGTAAAAGATGACCCAAAACTCACACCCCGAACTCGACCAGATTGCTCCTTCCCTAGCACCCGAACAAGTGAATCATCTTGTGAATGTGCTGTGATGAGCCATCTTGATGCTCAATATTCATAATTAACTCCTACAAACATGTAAAATTTCAACCATTAAAGTTTAAATTTATACATTGGGTAAATATTAATAAAATAAACTAAGCAACATCAATTTCTTAAATTACTTACACCAACAATTTTGGCCTAATCATCGACATAAAAACTGTCTTTTTGCTTGTGTATTATAATCCACGTTTCTCCTCTAGCAAAACTATCAAATCAACACAAAGATACTAATAATACGATACAGAGTATGTGAGAAAAATTGACTTACCAATGAAAGGAACTAGAAATTATGGTGGCGAGTATAGAACTTCAGAAACAAGATCGTCCTTGTTAAACTATACAGTGGCAGAAAAGATTTTTAACAAATCAAGATCAAATTTCCCAAAAGAAAATTGGCTGAGATGTTATGGCACAAATATAACTAAAATAGAACTACTAATTGAAGTGAGCTCCCATCATTGGTAAGTGGAAACATATTACACAAAACTGCTCCTTGCTATAAAATTAAATTAAAGATAATAGAAGAGGCATAATTCGTATCTCTCACAACCCCACCGTAAACCCAACATTTTGAGAAACAGCCTTATGACCTAGTGGGTTACAAGTTCTAGTTGGGGAAAAACCCTCTCCAATACCTCATAGTGGTGGTGTTTCAATAGTGCATAGAGAGACATTGATTGATTACCTTTGGGATGTGAGGGGAGGGAGTGAAGGGCAGAGTTGCGAAGCCATGGAGGTGAGCTTCAGTTGCTTGGAAGCCGCTAGCCTCTCCCACCGGTGAGTTACTCAAGAAACAGGCAAACTGTTAATAGCTATACAAATTCAGGAAGATATTGATGAACCAGAAGCCCAAAGAACAATAAAGTAGTATCGAACCAGACAAGTTGTGGATAAGTCATCTAGTTTTATGAAAATAACAACTCTAAAACCCTCTGCAAAGGAAAAACTTAGCCTAAAGAGAACACCATTTTGGCTTGTTGGCCAAATCTACCAACTTGGTGTCATAAGGTAGATGTTTTTCCTCTAGTGTCAGCAATACCCTTTGGCAAAAGGGGCCTGAAAAGAAAATTCAAAGAAGAGTCACTAGTTGATTATATTTATAATTACTCCAAGTTTAAAGCTTAAATGTAAACATAAACCTTTTTTTTCTCCTAAATAGAGGATATATGCATAATTAACTCTATATAATTTAGGGTTAAAGGTTGTTTTGCCATTACCTACATTTTAGAATTTAAACATAATACATAAGAATACCATTATCATTGTCTTCTACTACAATAGTCCATCGTTGTTAATAATTGTAAACCCACCAATTTTTGTTGTGAGAATTTTCTACTTTTCTTGTTAGTAGTGAAAAAGGAAAGGTGACAAATGAAGGAGTGAACATTAACAATGCATGTGGACACAATATAAGTCTAGATATATCTTTATTTTTGTTCCTCCATTTTCACTCCTGTCCAAGCAGAGTCCTGAATAGTGAATAACATGCCTCATTTCTCTAATTCTTTTATGTATATCAATCCCTTAAATATTATTTAATTTCAATTCTGCTCAAATTTAGGGCCTCCAGTGACTTCACCTCAACTCCATTTACACCCATAAAATTAAAAATCAAAACCCCTATATAAGAGGCTATGCAAATGGAACCACTTATATAGGCTTCCTCCACCATGTATATTAGAGTTGGTGCTGACATAAAACCTTCACCTAATTTGCAAACGATCAAGTTCTTTGTATTACGAAGGTTCTGATGGCACTAGTGGATGCATTGTGGACTCTGGCTCTACTATTTCTTATGTGAACAAAACTTGGCTCCAACCTTTTTCCTCCGACTCTTCTCTTCAACCCTTTTAATCACTCTCTATTTGTCCATTAACTCAATTAAGTGAGGTTGAAAATAAACAAATGGAGGGTGATTAAAGGGACTAAAGAGAATGGTTAAAGGAAAATTATTAGAGTCAAGTTTTGTTCTTGTTTATGTTACCCAAACCCACCCAGCCACCACCGTAGCGACTAAACCCATAACGACCAAACCTCCACTATTTTATCAAAATAAAAGCATGAACTTACCTAGGATGAAATGAAAGTGGCAGAAACGTAGAACCCACAATGGTGGCTGGGCTGAGCAGACGCAGTGGAGAGCCTAGGGTTCAGGTTTGGGACGAGAGCCGGTGATGTTTGGAAAAATTATGACAATAAGTTTTATGTTTTTTTTAAAATGTTTTAGAGGTTTAAGAACGAATGTGGTGTTAGATTTGAGAACAAGTATAATTTCTTAGAAAGCTTCGCAAAATATTTCCAATTGCCACACATCATACTTCAATGGAGACGGTGGGCAGAATTGCTAGAAAATACTAGGCTTTGTGGCAATTTCAGTAAGGAAAATGATGTTCTCATGTCATTTTTTTTTTATCAAACATCACTTTTTACTATACTTTTTAATTAAGTGAGAGAAAATTGTGAGGAGAAAATGATGAGATCAATGATAAAGGGAATAGTATAAAAAGTAATGTGAAAAAAAGTGTAACGAGAATATCGAGATTATTTCACTAAATCGTGGAAATAACCGTCGCTAACTTTTTTTTTTTTGGGTAATGAAGTATTACCATCTCAAAACCATCAATAGGAGAAGAAGTAAGATTATTATGCTTAGAAATAAAGAGGGTAATTGGGAGGAACATTAGAAAAAAATACAGGCTATGGCCCAAGGGTTTTTTTAAAAAGGTTTATTCAGATAATAGGGGAACCATGGAATTTTTCTAGACGGATTTTTCTTATCTAAAACTTTCTGAGGAAAAAAGATTACCATGGATGCCATGGTTAGTGAACATGAAATAAGTGAAGCAGTTTTTGCTATTGGGCTAGACAAAGCCCCAGGTCCAGGTGGGTATCCTGCAAATATTTATCAAGAATCCTAGTTCACAGTGCGTTGTGAGTGAGTGTTGAGGATTTTGTTCAAAAGGTTTGGAATCTGAGGTATAATATAGATAGGGGAGGTTAATCAAACTCAAATTGGGCTCATCCCTAGAATTGAGAAGCCTTAATTCATCAATCAATTTAAGCCTATATCTCTCTATAATGTTGCT
This sequence comes from Ormosia emarginata, assembly GCA_029884605.1. Classification (NCBI taxonomy): domain Eukaryota; kingdom Viridiplantae; phylum Streptophyta; class Magnoliopsida; order Fabales; family Fabaceae; genus Ormosia; species Ormosia emarginata. The sequence continues at coordinate 30,524,921 of JAQQTP010000072.1, forward strand.
TATAAAGTGGTCTCTAAGATCATTATAAACAGATTGAAGCCTATTCTCACTAAGCTAATTTCTCCATTTCAAACTAGTTTTTTCCCACAAAGATGCATATGTGACAACATGGTCATTGCTCAAGAGATGCTACACTCTATGAGCAGAATGAGGGGGGAAATTGGTTTCTTTGTTGTCAAGATAGATCTTGTTTTTGCTTATGACAAATTAAGCTGGAGTTTCATCAATAACGTGTTCTATGAAGCTGGCCTGCCAAAGCAATTGGTGGAGATTATTATGGACTGCATCTTATCTGATCAGACTTTAATTCTTTAGAATAGATCTTGTATTGAATCTTTCAGGTGAGTTTAATATGAACCTGTCAATCAAAGGTCCATCACTGAACCTTCTACTTTATCTAATTTTAGATTTTACAAAAATGAAAGGATACAATTTAATGCTAACATTGCTTTTCATATTGGTAGTAAAAAAATAGTAAAAATATTCTTGATATCTAATAAAATATTCTTCATATTGGTAGTACAATTTAATGCTACCGTTGCTTTTATTTTACATCACGCTTGACATGGTGATTGACGTCGTTAGGATTAAGGTAAAGGTATCTTTAATATCGTTATATGCTTCAATTTATATGCATTGTAAATGGCATATTATTATTACTTATTATTACAATGATGTATTTCTAACATATATATTTGAATAATACACATGAAATGAATATTTGTTATTGCCATCACTTGACTTATTATGTATTAATAATTTATAACATATTATTCTTTAATTCAATTAATCAATATTATTTATTCAGTCTTTATGAACCAAAATGTAGGATTCGATATTATAAAGCTATATGATAAATACTTACAATTTATACAATACTTGAGGATGATAAACCATATAATCAATGTCGTAAAGTAATTTGGATGAGAAAAAATTAATAATATAAAGTAACGCTACAGCAAAGATAGAGATATTGACGTCAAGCTTAACGTAATCAATATTTCAGTGGCTAACATGTTAAAAATAATCAATATAGCTAAACACATTCATTCTAATCTCCCTGTGACTGACGTTTATCAACTCGAATATAATAACATCTCTTGGCCTCAAATGGAGAGCGTCCTCTACAAGAGTAGGTCATCCATTTGTAAACCACGTCTCCAACAGGTCCAACAAGTGGCCACACCAATCCACTTCTGTAGTGTACTGGTCATCTGAAACTTTCCAAGGACAATCATTTGAAAGTTGCAATTTTCGGGAGAATACAATCTGACCAGCAATAAACACGATATTAAAGTCCAACTCAATACCTCAAGCAACATATGAAGTCTCTCAAGAGAAAGTAAAACCAACATATGTAAGAAATCCAAAACCATATTCAATAATCCGCCCAAGCAATTCAGTCATAAAGCATCACAATATGCAAGAAATACATGATCAGTTGCATAAAGCCTCTTAAAAAAGGGGAAAAAAACACCTAAACAGTATCTGTTGGAGGAAAGATATTGAAAACTCTGAAAAGCACGAAGTGTGAAACATACCAGAGCTTTGGTTTTGTATTCCATTCTCGAACATAGCCAAACAATATATGAAGCTCTTCATTGCCCAAGGCCTGAAGTGCTCTATCTATATGATCTTCATCTCCTCTCTTCTTACAGAAAACTCAGTCAAGTGTATGCCAATCAAATTTAGACAACAAAATAGATTACTGCTAACCTGCAAAGTTCTGCAAATAACTCAAAATGCCTACGGGGCCTGCGCAGTTCAAATGCAATTTGGATTGCTTTAGTATAGTCAACATATGAGACATCATTCTCTAACTCTTGAGCTTTCACAACCTTGATTTGGATTTCTAATGTTGATGCAGGAAAAGAATACTCTACGAGGCCTGCGCAGTTCACAGCAATTTGGATTTCTAATGTGATTTCAAATGCAAAGGAAATTAAATTAAGTTTTGCATACAAATAACTAATATTGTTTTAAAAAGAACTTCTAAGAATACTCACACCTTCCAGTTTCACCGATCATCTTGTATACATCATGAGAACTCTGGACCTTGATAAGCTTACTCAATCCAAAATCTCCAACTTTTAAATGGTCGGCACTAAAATTGACTAAAAGAACATTCCTGAAATTTTAGAAAATAAACTTCAACACTGAATACAAAGGCTTCTAAATTCTGGCGGCATATTCTTGATGACATAAAATTTTGTCAATCTAGGATAAAAACAAACTTTGCTTCAATTCGTTATAAGTAATACATCATGATATACTGTCAGTAGCAGGTAAACCATATTAATATTTCATATATATAATGCAAATAACCAACTTACCTTGGCTTTAGGTCTCGATGAATTATAACATTTTAGTTCATTATGAAGTTGATAGTAGTTGCAGGACTAGGGTTCATTTTCATTTTGTTTTAAAGATAATTTATATAAATATTTGGGGATTTCATGCTATCTTGATAATACATATATCTAAGTCGTTTAGGACAATAAAGAACAAGTAGCAACTTGAGAATGCTAGAAACACACACAACAAATAAGATGTCCTACTGCTTTTATGACTTTGAATGAAGAATTTCTAACTTTACATATCTCACATTTTGGGAGAAGTTATCACAGATAGAAAGAGGAACACAAACTAATGATATCCAACTCCAAAAACCAAGAGAATTATCCAAATATGTTGAGGCTTTTAAATCCACCGTTATTTTTTTCATATGTTAAAAAGGAGTGATTGAAAAAGAAGGAAATAACCCATGAACTGTAAAAAAGAAAAACCAAGAAATTTAATATCTTCAGTTTTATGAGCATGAGAAGGAACATGACCAACTGGCGAAGTTGATGACTTCTCCTCCAACATTACCTGAAAAATGAACTAATAGTGTCGGAAACTTAGACCATATTTTCTTGAAGACAATTGAAATGCTTACTTTTGCACCACTTCCCTCACCTCATGCCCACTCTCTCCTTCATTTTTTTATTTTTATATTTAATGGCCTCATAAATTTATGTTTTGCCTCGGTAATAAATTAATGCTTGCTCTATGGTATATACAAATCTAAATTACACAAAATATATCCCAAGAAACCCTTGGAGCAAGATAAACCTAGTTTTTGCATATACATAAACTAAGAGAGAAAGGAGATTGAGATATAAAACCTCAAGACCAACGCAAAAGGGCAATTTTGCTATTTTATCTTGCAAGCCAGCTAGCTGAAGAATCTGTGTTGTCTAAGTAGACAGAGTATCCATACCAGCATACTTGAAATTTGTAAGGTTACGGCCCTCTTTTGAAGCTTCCAACTCAGTTTCTCCCACAACATAACGAGGTACTGGTTATATGCATAAGAACATCAAAATCAAAACTTTAAAGGCTTATAATGAAATAATGGTTAAACTTTCATAAATGAAGCAAATGATAGAAAATAAAACCAATAAGAAAGAAACGGAAAACAATAGTAAGCAATATCTACTAAAAAAATAATGTATTAACAATGATGCCAGTAAAAGCCAAAAGGATATCAACGTATCAAATAAGCTATTGAGAGACCCTAAAATCTGTTAATGGAAAGGCTATTCTACTCCTTCAATCTTCCTTTTGTAGAATAGATCAATGGTATATACAGAAATTCAACAGTGAAGAACATAGATAATTCAACATCCTAAGATGTAAACTCATGTACTTCAATTCCATTACACTACTTCTTTGTATAAATCCTATAATCCAATTGATTTTTCTATTAATTCTAAATCGTTGTACTAAATATGATAAAGCATAATCAGTTTCCATGACCATCACTGACACGAATTAATAGCTAGACCATTCCCTAATATTAACTAAAATAAAAGAAAAAGTGGATGAAGCGTTCCCTCAGATTAAAAGAAAATAACCCTTAGCTTGCAAAGCAAAACACAATTGAAGAATATGCCCGTGAATTAATACTAATTACTTTTTCTTAGCTCAGAAAGTAATATAACATTCAAATAATAACAAAGTTTAAAACTTTCACCACACAATCGATTACAAGAGTGTTGTAATCGATTACAACACATCCAAAGGCCTTGTAATCGATTACAAAAGTTGTGCAATCGATTACAAGCTGCCCAGAAACACATTTCGCGGCCCCAGAAGCTTGGTAATTGATTACAAAGGCTATTTAACCGATTACACCTTGTAGAAAACTAGAAAAACAACTTTCTTTATGCAGCAAACTCATTTCTAATAATACAAACTTGAATTCTAAGTGATTTCTAACATCATTCTAAGCCCCTAAACTTTTTATAACTCTTTTACAACCTATTAATTCTCTTGGGGGCATAGACCTAGGTCAAAATCACCTAACCCCAACCATTCTCCAAATCCATTTCCTATGGATTCTAATGGTTGTTCTTGAGCCATAAATAACTATCTAACATTCTCTAAGCTTAAACCATTCTAACCTAGTTCTTGGAATCAAGAACTAAGTTAAGAACTTGGATTTGACTCTCCAAACCTCTATTTCTACTCAAAATCCCAAATTTTATTCAAAAGAATCAAAGAGAGAGATGAATAGAAAATCCCCCTACCTCTTGATGGAGATGAAGATCTTGAAGCTTCATCTTCTTGCTCTTCCTCTTCCTTTCCTCCTTCCCCTCTTCCTCTTCTCCCCTTTCTTCCTTTCTTCTTTCTAGTTTTTCTTCATTCTGCCGAGAGAGAAGATAGAAATAGGGGTGGGATGTGGAGGGAATTAAAAAAAAAAGTTTAACTTAAGTTTCTATACTGAAACTTATATATGCTAAGGACACTTGAATTATGTTAATTCAAGTTTTACAGCTTCTAACATCTTTAGAATAAATACTAAGATTCATCTAAATTGTTATTTTACTTTTATTCTATTTTTTCATATCTGTTGGAGGTCAATCCGACATTAAAAGTACAACCAGTATACCTAAAAATATAAAACTAACTTCGATTATTCTCAAATTTTAACTGCACCTTACTTAACTCATTTGTGACCTAGAAACAAGTTATTCATACATGTTTCCCTCAACTTAGCAATTTATGCTATTATTTGAGTCATTTTAGGCTATTTTTCAACTTCTTGGTTGCAACTAAGTACCTAAACGAATTCAATTTGTCACAAAACTTAACTGACATGTTATACAAGTATAATAGTACCTTTGAGACCATATACAAGCCTAACATGTTTTCTCAAGATATTACATTCTCCCTTCCTTTTAAAAATTTTGTCCTCAAAATTGTTCACCTCATGTAAACAATTGGGATAAACTTTCTTAACATGAACTTTCTAACTACTATGTAGTCCTTTTCAATACTAGATGTTCGCCCAACCACACTTTCTCTAGAGGAGATCAACTTACCTCAAAACATTTGATTCCTCTGCTTGTGGATGGTAATTTGTACTAAAATTCAACTTAACTTTAAGCTGCTTATGCAAGGCTTCCCAAAAACTGACTGTGAACATAGAATCTCTCTCTCAGACACTATATCCTCTAGGACTTCATGCATCCAGACTATTTTCTTCAAAAGTAGCTAAACTACCTTTTTTAGAAAATGGCTAACTTTGCTTGGCAAAAGGTAGGTAGATTACTTACCCTTTCCACCCTTACTTGTAGCTTAACATATTCTGCCATGTTCTTTAACATACTAGGCTACCAAAACATCTTCCTTAACTCTTGAAGAACCTTAGTAGCCTCTAGATAGATGGTATTCTTTCTCTTATGAGCCTTCTCTGGGATCCCTTTCTTGGTTTCTGATCCCTTAGGAATGCAAAGTCTGTCTCTAAACTTTACCATTTCCTCATTGGTCATAACCAAGATCTTCTATGGTTCCTTAGAAGTCTTGCTCACCCTTGTCCCTTAGAGCTTCATTCTTCTTCTGAGCTTTAAAGAAATTTGAGTTCTTGGGCCTATTACTATGTCCACCTTGCTCACTGTGAGACTATCTAGAATCATATTCACTACTAGACTCAAATTCTCAAAACTCTTTAAGAATGTCACTCTCTCTTGGACTATCATCTGGGACACTTGTAGGACTCTCCTACCTAGTGCATCGACCACTACTCTGGCCTTACCCAAATGTTATCATAACTCAAGGTTATATGCCTTGAAAAACTTTATCAATCTATGATGCCTCAGGTTCAGCTTCCTCTAATCAATAAGCATCCTTAGGCTATTATGATCGTTAAACATCTCAAGCTAGACTCTTTATGAGTATCGTCTCCAAAATTGTAAGGTAATCACTACTGTGGCTAATTCCAAATCACAGCTAGGGTAGTCATTCTCTTGCAGATTTAACTTCCCCGATGCGTAGGTATCTATTTACCTCTTTTGCATATAAATAAACCCTGGCACTATTTTCGAAGTATAACTGATTACTTCGAAGTTCTCATGGGAATCTAGAATTATCAATACTAACGTAGTGTTCAACCTTTTCTTTAACTATTGAAAACCATACTCATACTCTAGAGTCCACTACTAAGCACTACCTTTCTTAACTTATCTAATCAGGATAATACTAACTGAGAAAGTCCACTGTTGAACTCTCTGCTCTAGGTTACAATGGTTATTCTTCCCATTATACTTCTACTTAAACTTTGCTAGGGTTCTCTACAATTTCCACCTTTTGAGAAATTACAGCCCTTAAACTTGTACCACTTGTAGTCCAAAACTGACTTTTGGCTAACTTGGTACGCCGCTACTACTCTCTAAGAGTTTTCAAATTTATCATTGACATACTTTTTATGTCTTTTCATAATCTTGGAAAACTCTTAAAGATATTATCTTTTCATTCTTAGTTCTAAAACAACTAACTCTTAAATTAACTATACTTGGTGAAATGCCTTTTCTCGTTCCTTTGCAAAGTCAAAGGGCTTATCTCGTTCTATTACTCTTGGGTGAGCTTAACTCACTACTTTGTCTTTGGTAGAGTGCTAGCCTCACTCTTCTACCAAGCTTGGCAAGATTTACTTGCTTTCACTTACTTGTCTTAGGTAAAGTATTTTACTCACATTTTTACCATAATAATATACTTTTCTCACTTCCTTAGATAGGAATTGTATTCTAATCTTACTATGGTTCAACTTTAACTATTAAAGGAACCATCTTTTGAGAAAATCCAAGGCTTCTCTTAACTGATCTTCTCGATCATCTTTTCTAGACAAAGACATTTAGTCTTGATAGTTCTTTCGTTTGACTCCCTAACATGAGCATAGTCTCACCCTTAAACTAAACAAGAACTTAACATCACTTGTCCTTCTTAGCAACTAAACCATTCTAACTAGGTAAGCAAACTACATTCACAAAATAAACTAACATGACTTATAAAGTAAATCCATACTCTCTTTATACACACCTTAAAAGATTTTTCTTTACATGTACTCTTACCTTATACCAAGTTGGAAGATTTCATCGCCTCTGCTGTGCACTCTGATCTATATTTTGCTTGCGCATCTTGGTACCTTGGAGTCTAATTTACCTCATTCTTTAAGGTTACTCATCTCAAAAGCATCTTACTCATACTTATCATTCCCTAAGCTACCACTTGAACCAGTGTTCTTTTTTCATGGTAACTATTGAGACCAAGAAGCACCCTCCCTAATCTTAATATCTAATCTCTTCCCACTTTAGGAAACTTTCTAACTATTATTCTGTTGTGGCTCTGAGATTCTTTGCTTCTCCAACTCTATACTCACTGACTAGAACGAAGAAGTCCTTAACCTACTTTTTAGCTTGCATACTAATCTTCAATAATATCCCCTTGCTCCAACTTTAGGAATTCCAATTCCTCTGCTTTCTATAATTCAAGGGAATAGTACTTATCTAGGAAAGTAACTCTACACATCTCTCAGCTAGTTCGAGTACCAACCATCTCTAGTAACCTCTCCGCTTCAACTTATCAACTTTCGACTTTTCCTACTAACTCTTATGAAGCAAGGTCACCTTCTGTTCATCAGCGCACGCTATGACCTCAAGGATCTCTTCAATCACATGAAGCCATCTTTTGGTTCTGACTGAACTAAACTCTCCCTTGAAAACAAAAGAGTAATTTTTTTGAACTTTGAGGAATACTTATCTCTCATAATTTCCTCATCGTCTCTCATAACTTACTAAGCGAGGTTTTCTTCTAGTTGTTTTATTTCTCTTCTACTAATGGCAGTCTACTTTCTCAAACAGTAGTCATTTCTCTAAGAGTTCTAGTTAACTCCTCATTTATTAGACTCCTAATCTCATAGGTTCACTTGGTAGTTATCACAAGCTCATGTACATTCAGTACAATACATATTGAATTAGCTAACCTCAATAGCATGTAACTGAAAGACAGTCACGATTAGCATACATACCTAAGGTTAGTCATGCAATCCCATATATATATCTCAAAATGAGATAAAAGAATGCATAACACTTAGCGGAAAACTCCAATCTTGACTATGCTTAGTCAGACCATACTCCGGCTCACAGGATGAACTGTTATGATACCATAATATAATAGCCTAATATCTATACCCTAGTATATCTAGTATATACCTGGATAAACAGTATCAATTCTGTTACTTCTAACTTAATCATCAACTAATCCATAACATTTAAATAAATCATTATGGAGAGCCATATCTAAAGTTATACATATAAACTTTTATACATACAACTTTTACACTTTCAAAGCAAATATAAATTAATACATAAGCTTTAAATAAAAAACATAAAACTAAACTCTTCTAATTCTTCTGTTTCCTTCATCTTCTTACCCTATTATAGGGTCTTGACCCAGACCTATTGACCATGAAACATAAAGGGGTGAGAATATAAAAATTCTCAGTAAAACATATATCTCATGGTATTAAAACTAAATACATACAAAGATATATTTCTAAATTAAAACTCGTATATGTAACTTAATTTTTACTTAGGAATTGTATTTCGTTCTTTGGCATTAAGCTTACTTATCCTTTGTCTGAATATACTGATCCTTAGCTTAACCTTGGACCTGACATCCTAGGCCTAGCTTTAGATAACTAATCCTTAGCTTAGTCTTGGACCTGATATCCTTGACTTAACTTTGGATAACTAATCCTTAGCTTAGTCTTGGACCTGACATCCTTGACTTAGCTTTGGATAACTAATCTTTTTATGAGACACTCCAGTGTCACCACTTTACTAGGCTTGCCCGGCAATGTTCACTACTTAGATAACTAATCCTTTCATGAGATACTCCGATGTCACCACTTTACTAGGCTTACCCGACAATGTTCACTACTTAGATAACTAATTCTTTCATAAGACACACTGGTGTCACCACTTTACTAGGCTTACCCGCCAGTATTCATTACTTGGGATAACTAATCCTTTTTAAATAAAGGAACCAACTCTTGCTAACTAGGTCCTATGACACTCAACCATTGCTAATAAGACCCTATGACACTTAAATCTTTCCAACTAGGCCCTATAGCACTTAACTCTTACCAACTAAGCCCTATGGCGCTCAACTCTTACCAATTAAGTCATATAGTGCACAACTTTTGCCAACTAGGTCCTATGACACTCAACTCTTGCCAACTAGGCTCTATGGCGCTCAACTCTTGCCAACTAGGCTCTATGGCACTCATTAGGCTCTATGGCGCTCAAATCTTTCCAATTAGGCTATATGGCACTCAACTCTTACCATTAAAAGAGTTACTAGTGTTTATAGGGCTCAAACTATACCCAAAACACCTCAAATCTTGCTTAAAAAGGCTGATTTTCAAGATTACACCAAATGTGCATCATAACTTCAGAAATTCTGAAATTTTATGAGGATATAAATTTCTCTCACATCTTTCTAATGTCATAAACCTTGCTTCATTTGGCTAAATGTAACCAAAGTTATGCGACATTTTGTAGAGGCCAAAACAGGGCATTCTTTGATTTACCTGATTTTGACTTGACTTTAAATTGAAACTGGGAACAAACTACAACTGGGAAAAATTTTGAAATTTTACAGGCAAGAAGCCTTACATCTTAGCTTCAAAATGCCACTAGTCCTATGTCGATATGACATCGGAGTAAGAAATTATGTAATCTGGCTTACTGGCTGCCAGAATGCCTTTTTCTGTAGAATCTGTCTTGGATTCAAATAGAAACTGGTATTGATTGCCTTATTCAAAAATTCTAAAATTTTTACCACATGAAGCCTTATGTCTTAGCTTTCAAATGGCATCAGAATCAAATTATTCTGATATCTACAACTTAAGTTATGCAACAAACAGTACATGTTGTTTGGATGTTGCCTTACTTCTACAAAATCACCCGCCGTAATCGATTACAAGGGCGTTGTAATCGATTACAAGGGCGTTGTAATCGATTACAACATATCTAGAGGCCTTGTAATCAATTACAAAAGTTATGTAATCGATTACAAGCTGCCCAGAAACACATTTCATGGCCCCAGAAACTTAGTAATCGATTACAAAGGCTATGTAATTGATTACACCTTGTAGAAAACCAGAAAAACAACTTTCCTTATGCATCAAACTCATTTCTAATCATACAAACTTGAATTCTAAGTGATTTCTAACACCATTCTAGGCCCCTAAACTTGTTGTAACTCTTTTACAACTTATAATTCTCTTTGGGCATAGATCTAGGTCTAAAATCACCTAACCCCAACCATTCTCCAAATTCATTTCCTATGGATTCTAATGGTTGTTCTTGAGCCATAAATAGCTATCTAACATTCTCTAAGGTTAAACTATTCTAACTTAGTTCTTGGAATCAAGAACTAAGTTAAGAACTTGGATTTGGCTCTCCAAACCCCTATTTCTACTCCAAATCCCAAACTTTATTCAAAAGAATCAAAGAGAGAGATGAATAGAAAATCTCCTTACCTCTTGATGGAGATGAAGATCATGAAGCTTCATCTTCTTACTCTTGCTCTTCCTTTCCTCCTTCCCCTCTTCCTCTTCCTCTTCTCCCCTTTCTCCCTTTCTCTCTTTCTTCTTTCTATGTTTCCTTCAATATGTCGAGAGAGAAGAGAGAAATAGGGGTGGGACGTGAAGGAAATTAAGAAAAATGTTTAACTTAAGTTACTATGTTAAAACTTATATCTGCTAGGGACACTTGAATTATGTTAATTCATGTTTTTCAACTTTCAATAACTTTAAAATAAATAATAGGATTCATCTAAATTGTTGTTTTACTTTTATTCTATTTTTTTCCATATCTGCTAGGGTCAATCCGGCATTAAAAGCACAACCAGTATGCTTAAAAATATCAAACTGACTCCGATTATTCTCAAATTTTAACTGCACCTTACTTAACTCATTTGTGACCTAGAAACAAGTTATTCATACCTGTTTCCCTCAACTTAGCAATTTATGCTATTATTTGAGTCATTTTATGTTACTTTTCAACTTCTGGATTACAACTAAGTGCCTAAACGAACTCAGTTTGTCACAAAACTTAATTGACATTTTATACAAGTATAATAGTACCTCTGAGACCATATACAAGCCTAACATGTTTTCTTGAGATGTTATATTCATGTGACACTCAGGGCCGACGAGGGCGGGGAGTGGTCGCCGGTTCAAAAAAGATAAAGCACAGACAAAGAGTGGCTCCTGGCAGGCTTCTAAGCAGAGGAACACATGAATGAACTGAATACACACCAAAATGAGAAGGATTCATAGACTATGCAAGTATGTGACTGCACAGTTGAGGATGACTTAAAGGAATTTATTAACACCACTCATATCAACAAGATGCATTTTCTTTTTGGGAGCCAAGAACATAAGTACTCTATAGTTAAGCGTGCTTGACTTGGAGCACTTGTGGGATGGGTAACCTCCTGGGAAGATTCCTAGGATGCGTGTGAGTGAGGACAAAGCACGCTGAAAAGACCCGTGTTGATTTGTGGGGACACTCATCAATCCTGCAAACAGTTCCTAGGCATTACAAATGGTATCAAAGCGGGACCTCTCCCAGTACGGTGTAGTTCGGGGATGAACCATGCGGAAGCTGGTGGCTATGTGACACTCGGGGCCAACGAGAGTGGGGAATGGTTGCCGGTGCAAAAAGATGAAGCACAGACAAGGAGCTTCTCCTGGCAGACTTCTAGGCGAAGGGACACATGAATGAACTGAATACACACTGGAATGAGAGGAATTCAGAGACTATGCAAGTATGGGACTGCATAGTTGAGGATGAATTAAAGGAATTGATTAGCACCACTCATATCAACAAGATGCACCTTCTTTTCATGAGCCAAGAACATAATTACTCTATAGTTAAGTGTGCTTGACTTGGAGCACTTGTGGGATGGGTAACCTCTTGGGAAGTTTCCTAGAAAACGTGTGAGTGAGAACAAAGCACGCTGAAAAGACCCGTGTTGATTTGTGGGAACACTCATCAATTTTGCAGGCAGTTCTGGGACGTTACATGTTTCACAAGTTATGTTAGGAGTAGCGACAACATTGACAGTCAATTTCTCAAATGACTTATTCAAGGCATCAAATTTGACATCAAACTTGGAATTCAACATAGTAATAACATTAAGCTCTATCATTTTGGCTTACTTCTTTGAAGAGGATCTCTCACTTGGCCAAAAATAAATGTTCGAAGCGACCTCCTGAATCAAGGTCCTTGCTTTTGTTGGAGTCTTTGTCATCAAAGCACCGTAAGCTACGACATCAAGAGTTGCCTTTGTAGAAAAAGTTAACCCAATATAGAATGTTTGCATAACAACAAAATCTTGTAAGCCATAATGTGGATACTGACGAATGAGATCATTGTACCTCTCTCATGTTTCATAAAGTGATTCATCTTCCTTTTGGGAGAAAGTAGTAATGTCTTGACGAAACTTGATTGTTTTTCCAACCGGATAGTACTTGTCCAAAAAGGCTTGCTCCATCAAGTCCCATGTGGTAAGTGAATTTTGGGCTTCCAACTGAATCCACTTCTTTGCCTTCCCCCTAAGTGTCTGTTTGACTCTTGGAATTGAATATAGAATTAAAGCGTGAAATTGGAATATGACCTCTTAATTTTAATTTTTATGCTTGGAATGCCATTTAGAATTGGAATTGTAATTTCATAAACTAATTTTGAAAAATAACTAAGTTAAGTCTTTCTTAATTCTTAGCATATACCTTAAGAATTATCAATTCCATAACTTAAAAATTAAACAATCTCTCTCTCTCTCTCTCCACATTTATTTATAAACAATTATATTTATTGAGATTCTATATTTATATAGAAAATTATTTTTATATTTATATAAAAATATTATAATAACTATTTATTTTTTTTAAAAAAATCATGGAAAATTTCTTTATGAAAAATAATATGACAATTATATTATAAAAATATTATAGTATGAATATTTTTATTAATTTTAATTTTGTAAATAATTTTTTAATGTTTTAGATCATACCTTTAAACAATAAAATTATAATTAAAATTAAAATTAAAATTTCTTATCTTAATTCTTTGACAATCCTAAATATAAAATTTAAGATTATACACTAATTCTAATTCTGAAAGAATTAAAATTGAAATTAAAATTCTATGTTTTAATTCTAATTCCGTTATCCAAACGGACCATAAGACAAAAAGGGAAAAGTCTGACGTGTATAATATTAGTTGAAACTCCATTTATTTTATCATGTCACATAGCTCAAAGAATTCATCCAAATATTGATTTGGGTCCTCAGTTGTTGACCCACTAAATTACAATTGTTGGACAATTTGGATTAAAGAAGTCTTGATCTCAAAATTGTTAGCCTCTACTCGTGACCTTACAATGCAAAACTGACGAGCGTTAGCATTAGGGGTTCCATAATCCCTTAGCCTTTGCTCTTGATTAACGACTTAGTTATTGTTGTTCGCCATATGATCTTCCTCAACTCTCAATGTTCTTCTTTTTCTTCTAATATTACGAAGTGTCCTCTGAATTTCAAGATCAACGGAAATAATAAGATCTTCTTGACTTCTCGTTCTACGCATAAGAAAGAAATAACACCTAAAAATTCAAAGAATAAGTTATATAAAATAAGATGAAAATAAAATAAAATAAAATAAAGTTTGCTTAAATCAACCAAATTGCTGATTGTGTTAATATCAACACGATTCTCGGCAACGGCGCCAAAAACTTATTGTGAATTTTCTGCAAGTGCACAGATCGTACAATTAGTAAAATAAAGATCGTTTCCACGAGGATCGATTGATTACCAACTCTTATGGTGACTTTGATTATTTAAGTGGTTAAAAACAATAGCGCAAGCTCAATTAAAATAAGACAAAAATCAAAGCAATAAAGTAAGTAAATAAATCTAGAAAAGTTAAGATTCAATCAAGATTTAAAGGCCTAGGACTAGGAATTTACTACACTAACACCTATGATAAATTGTAATCTTATCTTTGTTAATGTTCAATTATGTTCTTGAAGGTGATTTGTCATAAATTATTTAAAGCTCAATTTCTTGGCACTAAAAACGTGCTAAAACTCCATCAATCTCATTCATATGGCAATTAATCCAAGTTTCAACTCATTAAGTTTTATGACAATCGTTTGTTCCTTAAAAGATTTAAGCCTATGTCTAGATCTTAATTCCTAAGTTTAATTCTTAGATTATCTAGTAATTAGACTTCATCTTTCAATCATTCATCTAAAGTCTAAGATCATATAAATATGGCTGACAGTATACCATAAGCATTAAGTATACTAAGAATGAATCAAAAACAATAATTTTCCATTAACAAAGAATCAAGTTAACAATTCAACATAGAAAAGTAGAGAGTTTCATCCCAATCCTAGAAAAAGGAATTTAGCCACTCATGGCTAATGTAGCATAAATAAGAACAAAGTTAAAGAAACAACCATGATTCTATCTCAAGAAAATAGGAAAGAATAAAATTAAAAAGAGAAGATGGAGAAGATGAAGAAGAAGATAGAAAAGATGTCTTTAATGGTTGAACTTCAATTATTCTTGCCCTTATCTTCCAAGTCCTAGCCTCCAATCTTTGCTATCACAAAAGTCTCTGCCAAAAGTTGTGTCTCAAGTTTAGGGATTTGTTTTATTTATAATAGTTTGGGGGGCAAAACTGCCTATTTTTCGCTCCAAAAGACCTCACGCGGCCATGTGAGTACACGACATGGCCGTGTGACTTGAAAAATCATATAACTTACATCGTAAGGGGACACACGACCGTGTGTCCTTGGCAGAAGCGTTTTCCAATTTAGACAGGGTCGTGTCTAACTCTTCAATTACTTCTGAGTTGACATAGGGCCCTATCTAACTTCAGACGTTAAAAACCCTATTAAAACGTCACTGTTTGGATAAGTGATCTCATGAAAGGTGAAGGTTTTTGTCTCATCTTTCCAATGTCACTAGTTTCAGCCTATTATGACTCCTATAGCCCAAGATATAACCAAATATTTGCAAACTACTCAGGTTTCAACGACAACACCTCTATTCTGACTTCCAGGCTTAATATGACCCACTAGACATCCGATTCAACTCTGGAGCTCTTCATCAAAGTTGTAGAGATTCCTCTCAAATTTCCTACAAGGTAAATTTTATAATTGCTAGATGTTTATAACTCAAGTTATACTTGAAATACAGAAACAATGTAAAATTGTCACAATGCTGAAAAATACAACTAAGTCCAATTTGAACCCAAACTTATAAATGGCGGCCAAAATCAATCGATTAAGCACAAGAGAGGTCTAAAATGCTGAATATGAGGATAAATAATATATAAAAAATAGTGTTTATCTATCGTGTAAATGATCCTCTTTTACTCTGAAAACGCAATGTCTTCGCCTGCATTCACTCCAAATGTGATAAATCTCTTTAATCTGCGAAAATGAAGACAATGATAAGGATCCATCTAAAATTCACTAATAAACATAAGCAAATCATCATAATTTATCTAGTTTAAGACTATAAAATATAGGCTTATCAGGCATAACAGCAAAATGGTGCAGAGGTCAAGGAGTCCCTAAACCAAAAAGGTAGAAGAAAGGAAATACATCCGGGTCTGGTCCAAGTACTAAGGCTGGGGCTGGGGCAAGTACTAAGCATAGGGCTTTGGCAACTACTGAGGCTGGGGATGGACCAAGTAATGAGCCTATGGCAGCCACTAAGTATAGGCCAGCCACTGAGCCTATGGCAACCTTTGAGACTAAGGAGATAGATCTAACACAGTCCCATCCCCAGCATTGTTCTTAACCACAGTACTCTCAAGATGCAACTAATGTGGATGTCCAAAAATTGTCATACAATTATGTAATGCTTTTAGATATTTTGGTGTAATTAATACCCCTAATTTCTCTAGTTTTGTGAATGCAAGTATTAACATCTGCAGCTCCAAGTATGACTCCAACAAATCAAGCTCCAATTTGTCAAAGTCCTTCTCAACCTCTCTATCCTTTGTGTTGCTTTTTGATTCATTTGCTTGTACTATTGATTCACTTGTACTTTGTTTGACTTATGTACTTGTATTTTCATGCAGGGAATCAACAGACACGTTGCTACACCAAAAATCTTACCAAGATGCCTAGTCCTTCCATGTGTCTTGAGTCTCATCCCTAGAATAAGGTATAAACTCCTTATCAGATCATTTGGTTTAAGGCCACTGCATCCACCTACCATTGCATTAGTAACAACTATTCCACCACTTGTTCCAACACACTTTGACATTGCAAGTGCTGCAGCAAAGACCTGGTCCACCGCCTAGTAGTGTAGAAACACTGGCAGTTATAAGTAAATGTACAATAACAAGGTTCATACTAACCCCTTGTTTAAGAGGTTCTCAACCAAAGAAGATGAATTGGAGATTTGTCCATTTTGGATGATGTATAGGGCTTATAATGTAAATGGTGATAGGATTTTGTCTTTCTTTTTGAAACATGCTTATAAAGTATTGATCTTGAAAATATTGATGGTTATTTTAGATGTGTTTATGGTATATTTGTAAATGTCTATGGTCCTTTGTAAAGGTTGATGATCCTTTTGGGAATTACCTTGGATGGAGAAATGGTCATTTTTTTTTGTAAATGGTCAATATAGAAGTTTTACACACTTGTGAAAAAAGTTTGTATTGGTTTATGCCAAAAGTTGTAAGACCTACCAAATTATTAACGCAATATGTTATGTTTTGCAATTCTAAGTGTGTTCCTCTTATATTGAGTATCAGTTTGCAATCCCAATTCAGATTCAATATTTTTTATTTATGCATTTGGTTACAATTGAATTACATTAAATATAAAAAGACCAATGCACATCCACAATAAGGTTTAACAACTCAATTTTTATTCATTTCATTATATCACAAAGGTCACATCATCACAATTACCTAATTCCACAAATTAATAACACAACATTATCATTACACATTCCAAATCCAATCACCTACTTTTCTAAACAAACTAAGCCCCATATTATGATAAAAACCAGCTTCATAATACAATGACCAATTACACAACATCTTAAGGCCCTAACTTCTGCTTCTAAGCTTCCAATCTTGTAAGCAGCATTCAATCTCCATTCTTGATTATCACTTGGCAGCCCTACTAGCATATTCACTACAAAAAACGCATTAAATTGGGGCGATTTTTTTGCGGGGATTATCAAACTCCACAAATTAACACAAATTGCGGGAGTTTTTTTTAGGGGTGATCACGGGTCAGGTTGGGTCGGGTTTGAGGGGAAAAATGTCCGAACTAATTAATTAAGGTCGGGTCGGGTCGGGTAATCGGGTCAGAGATTTTGCGAATGAGCGTGAATTTGGGAATGAAATAAGTGTGTAAAGCCAAGTGGGTCGGGTCGGGTCGGGTTCACGGGTTGAATCGGACCCGTGAACACCCTACTTAAGAAATATTCAAAAACGACATCGTTTTACTCGGGTAGTCGGGTTATCGGGTCGAGTCATCGGGTTGGATTTCTCAACCCGTCACCCGAACCAAATAGAAATCGGGTTAATTGGGTTGGACCCGAACGAACCCGATGACCCGACCCAACCCGGATATTTTATCATCAGGTCGGGTCAGGTCGTCGGGTTCGCGGGTCGTCGGTTCGGGTTGTGCAGCCCTAATTTTTTTTATCTTTCAGTGGAGGTTATTAACCCTCGTAAATTAAAAAAATGCTAATTTTATATATTCCCTCTATTTTTTTTTGCCTCCCTCTCACTCTCGCGCTCTCCCTCTCACTGTTGCCGTGAAACCGCACCACCATTTGAGATGTTGGAGCAAAATGTGATGCAAGATCTAGTGCGAAGGCCCTCAATTCTTGATCAACCCAGCTCCACTCCGTCGTCTCTCACTAGCCGAAAACCACACGCCACCGTCATTGGTCTGAACATTCTTGTGGCTGGCAACTATGCAAACACGCCACTAGAACTCCCAACGTCACCATCCACCACCCAACTTTAACCCACAAACCCAAATCCGCACGCGCACCACCACGAACCCAGATTCGCCTTGCACAGTCATGCCACGCACGATTTCTGCCTAGATCCGTGATTGTTCTTGTTCCTCTCACTCTCACTGATTCCCTCTCCATGATCAAAGCTCCATCTAGTTCCCGGCCTCCATTGTCAGGTATGGTTCTCCATTCTAAGTATTTGTAATTTTCTTCAAAGTTTGTACCTTTAGCTTCATCTGTGCATTTTCCTCTGTATAAATAGATCCTTAGGAGTTTATTTTAATCTTTGACGCTCGTGACTCAATTATTACAGTCTCTGTAAGTATTCTGTATTCATATATTTTTTATGCACGGCGTGTGAGCCCAACTGTGATGATGCTGAAATAAAAGTTTTTTGAACTAGAGCTTTTGTTTAATGCCTTTGGCTTTTTTAATTGAAAATTATGCATTTTGGAAGGAAAGTGAAGTCCTTTCAGTACATGGCAATGCCCCTATGCAGTGTGAAAGTACATTGTAGTGTCTATTGGATCTGTCTGATACTCTGATGACTTGTATTGATGATTTAAAAGTGAATGATTTGTCCAGTTTAGCTCTGAATTTCGTGGGTTTAAAGCTTAAACCGGAAATTATTAAAGTTTCAAAAGATAATCATTAGAAGGTCTTAATAGGTGTGAATAGGTCATAGAGCTAATTCCAATGTTTTATGGACCTTCTTAATGTGAGAGTTTAAGGTAGGCTTGGTTTATTTAAGATAGGTGGGCCAAATGGTCTAAATCTGTTATGTGTAGTGGTATCAATGAATTTTATGTAGGATTTGTTGCAAAACTGATTCACAGTTAGAGCCGATTATTTTTACAGTTATGTTTAAGTCTTTTCTTAACGAACACTCTGCATGGCAAGCTCTAGTAGCTAACTTAAAAGTGTTGGAATCGGCTCTCAAGACCTGTTTGGAAAAGTGCTAGGGCATTAGGTGAACGGTGGAAGCTCAAGGTTTTGGCAATGAAGGGATCTGAGAGCCCTGAGCGTGCTTAACAAGTGAGATTTATACTATTTTGAGAGTCTTGTGAGAGTTTGGGTTTTTCTCTTACCCATTGGATACAATATTAGTGTCATTTAATTGATTGAAGTCCTGAATCATAAAGCGTTGTTGAAGGGTGTGGGTTATGTTTAATTGGGAGAATCTTGCCATTCATATGTTCAAATGATAAAATATGTGTGGCTTGGCTTATTTGAAATAGTTCCTGATTTATAAATATTTTAGTAAATGATGACCAATTTGTAGATAAGTTAGTAACACATAATTTGTGGCTTTT
The DNA here is from genome assembly GCA_029884605.1 of Ormosia emarginata. NCBI lineage: Eukaryota > Viridiplantae > Streptophyta > Magnoliopsida > Fabales > Fabaceae > Ormosia > Ormosia emarginata. Next base: position 30,544,637 of record JAQQTP010000072.1, read on the forward strand.
GATTTAGAAGGCTGTGTTAAATTTGTGTTTCGTAAATAGATTTATTCACCTTGAAGGAGGGAGATTAATTCTTGGTTACGGTGCTAAGTTTTGAATGTTAGGGTGGAGATTATGTGCTTAATGGTTTCATTATATTTCACAAACATGCAGTAGTTAACAATTTCAGAGTATATGGAGTTTATTTGTTGCACATTGAAAAAGCCAGGATAGCAATTTCAAATATATAATAAACTAATTCACAAAAATTAAAGGTGAACAGGAGAAAAGAAAGCTGAAATTAGCAATGTCTTCTAGAAGAAGACATAAAGATTCCAGCATGGTTTTCTTTTAACTCTAAGGATGGAATTAACGTCGTTAGCGGTGATTCTTTTGTGGAATGTGGCACGATTGTTGAATCATGCAACAAAGTTGTTGCTGTTGGAATCAATTGTACCCCACCTAGATATATATTAGATGTTAATAAAAATAGAAATAGAATCAGTTAATTCTGTTATTCTGATAGGACTATTATTTCGATTATAGGATTCCATGTATCCTATTGTTATATAAGCTTTTGTAATTTTTCTAATTAATAATATGAATTCATTCACTCAATCTCTTCTCTTCTAAATCACAATATGGTATCAGTTTTATCTCTGCATATCTAGCTTCCGTCTTCTTCTTTCTTCTTGGCCATGGCTGACAATTCTTCAACCTCTAGCCCTCATAATGATAGCAGCAATGGAAACGGCTCAACACAAACTGCCGATCCATCTCAAAACCCAAGCAGTCCCTATTACCTTCATCCTGGAGAAAACCCAGGATCGGTTTTTGTCTCACCTCCTCTTACTGGCGACAACTATTGCAACTGGAGCAGGGCCATGAAACATGCTCTATCCTCCAAGAACAAACTCAAGTTCATCAATGGAAGCCTTCCTCAACCTGCTGAATCAGACCCATCATATGATTCTTGGGAACGCTGCAATAACATGGTGGTTTCTTGGATCACCCGAACCCTTTCTCCTCATATTTCTCAAAGCACAATTTGTATTGACAATGCTCGAGACCTTTGGTTGGATCTTCAAGATCGATTCACCAAAGGAAATCACTTTCGAATGTCAGATATTCTGCAAGAAATTCACTTTATGCAGCAAGGTGACTGGTCTCTTTCTACATTCTTTACTGATATGAAAATTCTTTAGGATGAATTAGAGTACCTTCGACCCACACCCACATGTACTTGTGTTGTTTCTTGCACCTGCAATCTCAGCAAATCGGTTAAGTCCTATAAAGACAAGGAATATGTCCTTTGTTTCCTTAAAAGACTCAATGATTCTTACCACACTGTACGCACTCAGATCCTATTAATGGACCCCTTGCCTTCAATCAGTAAAGTTTTTCCTTTGGCTCTTCAGCAAGAAAGACAGCCATCACATACTGCCTCAGTTGATTCCATTGCCTTTACAGTCAGTTCATCCCACAATATTTCTCAAGGTAGAGGTTATTCTTCTCAAGGAAGGGGTCGAGGTCGATCCAATACAAGGCAACAGATGTTATGCACTCATTGCAACCGCACCAATCAACCTATTGACACATGTTACTTCAAACATGGTTTTCCACCTAGATATAGATCCAAGAATCAAAGTACCACCCTACAGGTTGTTTCTGCTCCTACTGCAACTAATGCCAAACATGATCATCCTCCCAACAGTGCTCAACAGACTACAACTGATCAATCTTTACCATTATCCCGTGAAGATTATCAGTACCTTATTTCTCTTCTCCATGCTTCCAAGACTGACAGTGGTTCCTCTGTGAATTTAATCAATAAACCATCCATTTCTGAATCCAATGCTCATGTGGTTTCCAGTGTCACTAAATCAGGTAATTCTTCAGGTAATTCCTGTCAACCTCATTCTGTTTAGATCTTGGACTTGGGTGCCAGTGATCATGTATGCCCTTTCATTCAATCTTTCTCCTTTTATCAAAAAATTTCCCCTATTTCAGATACATTACCAAATGGCTCTATCCCTTATGCTCATTATTCTGGAATTATACATTTCACACTTAACTTTTATCTGCATGATGTTTTACATATACCAAATTTTCATTTCAACCTTATTTCTATTCACAAACTAACCACTTCTCTTAATTGTAGATTGATTTTCTCATTAACTTCTTGTGACATACAAGATCTATTTACCCTGAGGATGATTGGGCATGTTGAGATTCATAACAGCCCATACATTCTTCAAGATTCACCTAAAACTTTCCTTTGTAATAACCATTTTAATCACACCCCTTCCCCTTCATTTGTAAGCACTGCCAGTAGCAATACCTTATCAAAAGATTCCTTTGATTTGTGGCACTATAGATTAGGACACCCCTCTTATGCTGTTTTACAACAATTATGTACCAATTTTCCTTACATTGTTTCCAATAAAAAATTGGTTTGTGATTGTTGTCATTTAGCAAAACAATGCAAACTTCCTTTTCCCAACAGCATGACCAAATCCCTCCACCCCTTTGATCTTTTACACATGGACATATGGGATCCTATTAGCATTCCTTCCTTTCAAGGGCATCATTATTTCTTAACTATTATAGATGATTACAGTAGACATACGCAGGTCTTTCTCATGAAATCTAAATCTGCAACCAGAATTTGCATCACTAATTTTATCACTATGATTTCCACCAAATTTTCAGCCAAAGTAAAAATGCTTAGGACTGATAATGGCACTGAATTTCATATGCCTTCTTACTACTCTTCCCTTGGCATTATACATCAAACATCCTGTGTTGAAACACCTCAACAGAATTCCACTGTTGAAAGAAAACATAGGCATCTCTTGAATGTTACTCGAGCCTTATTATTTCAGTCCAAATTGCCTAAGTCTTTCTGGTCTTATGCCCTGTGTCATTCTGTCCATCTCATTAACAGACTGCCTACCCCTATCCTTCAAAACAAATCTCCATATGAATTGCTATATGATTCACCTCCTACCTTTCTTGACCTTAAGGTCTTTGGTTGCTTATCCTATGCAACTACCTTAAAACAACATAAGCACAAACTTGACCCTAGAGCTAGAAAATGTTTATTTCTTGGCTTTAAACCTGGAACAAAGGGCTACCTCCTATATGACTTACAAACCCGAGCCACTTTTGTTTCCAGACATGCCATCTTTTATGAATCCATTTTCCCTTATATTTCACTCTCATCTACTGACACTGATCACCCTGCCCCTATGTCCAACCACTTTGATCCCATCTTTCTTTTTGATCCACCTACTGTCATGCCCACCATCACTCACCCTACCCCTGCTGAACAATCATCCACCTCCAATGAACTAATCCCAAATTCCCAACTCTGAACCACTACCTATCAGAAAATCTGACAGACTTAAGAAAACACCCTCATACCTTAAAGACTTTCACTGTAATGCAATCTCAGCATCTCCCTATCACAACATAAGTATTTTATATCCTTTATCCTCTGTTTTATCCTATGCTAACCTCTCCCCATCCCATTTACATTTTATTTTGTCCATTTCTGCACATGATGAACCAAGTACTTATAAGCAAGCTATCAAACATGATCATTGGATCAAGGCCATGAATTCAGAACTTGAAGCACTAAATCAAAATGATACCTGGACTCTTATTGATCTACCTAAAGGTAAAACACCCATTGGATGCAAATGGGTGTATAAAATCAAATATAAGGTTGATGGGAGCATCGAAAAACATAAGGCACGCCTTGTTGCCAAGGGTTTTAATCAAGTTGAAGGCATTGACTTCTTTGATCCTTATTCTTCTGTTGCCAAGCTCACCATTATAAGGCTTCTTCTTGCCATTGCTTCTACACAGAATTGGCATCTTCACCAACTAGATGTTCACAATGCCTTCCTCCATGGCAATTTAGAGGAAGAGGTCTATATGCACTTACCTCCTGGACTTGCTCCTTCCAAGCCAAATCAAGTTTGTAGGCTGCTCAAATTAATTTACGGGCTCAAGCAATCTAGCAGGCAATGGATTGCAAGGCTCTCTAATTCTCTCATATCTAGAGGCTACTCTCAATTTTCATCAGATCATTCTTTGTTTATCAAACATGATACACACTTAATTACTGTCCTTTTAGTCTATGTGGATGACCTCATCCTTGCAGGAAATGATTTGACTGAGATCACTGCCATCAAATCCTATCTGGACAGCAACTTCAAAATAAAGGATTTAGGCCACTTAAAATTCTTTCTTGGCCTCGAAATTGCTAGATCAAAGGCAGGAATTCACATATGCCAAAGAAAATATGCATTAGACATCCTCTCTGAATGTGGCTTACTTGCTTCTAAACCTGTCATAACTCCTATGACCAAGGGAACCAGATTGACACATCAAGGTGGCACACCTCTTGATGATCCAGCTGCATATAGAAGGTTGATTGGCAAACTTTTATACCTAACGACTACTAGACCTGACATTAGCTTTGCTGTACAACAGCTAAGTCAGTTTATGTGCAATCCAACTTCTCTTCATCATGAGGTAGCCATTCGTGTTCTCAGATACATCAAGCATTCTCCTGCACAAGGCTTATTTTTCTCTGCCACTTCTCCTCTTCAACTGAAAGCCTTCAGTGACAGTGATTGGGCAAGTTGTCCGGACTCCCGAAAATCTGTTACCAGTTACTGCATCTTCATTGGAAACTTTCTTATATCATGGAAATCAAAGAAACAGCCCACTGTCTCTCGGTCATCATCAGAAGCCGAGTATAGAACCTTGGCCTCCACAGTTTGTGAAATCCAATGGCTCACTTATTTGTTGACAGATTTGCAGATTACATTCATCTCTCCTGCTCTATTGTATTGTGACAGCCAGTCTGCGCGTCATATTGCTGCGAATTCCTCATTTCATGAGCGTACTAAACATATAGAATTGGATTGCCACGTTGTTCGCAAGAAGCTTCAAGAGAAACTCTTCCACTTATTACCTATTACTAGCTCTAATCAATTGGATGACATTTTAACCAAGCCCTTGGATCCTTCTCCTTTTACAGACTTTATATCCAAGCTGGGTGTAATGAGCATACACCCACCAGCTTGTGGGGGGGTATTAGATGTTAATAAAAATAGAAACAGAATCAGTTAATTCTGTTATTCTGTTAGGACTATTATTTCAGTTATAGGATTCCATGTATCTTATTGCTATATAAGCTTTTGTAATTTCTCCAATTAATAATATGAATTCATTCACTCAATCTCTTCTCTTCTAAATCACAATAATATATACATGGACTGATATTATCACTTAAGAAGGTAGACCCTCTGGTTTTCTCTTTTCCATTTGAATCCTTTACTTAGAGGTTTTCGTATATGTTTTGTGCAGGTGACAGTTAATTGGACTTCATTTTTCTTCATTTATCATTATACTTTGTTTCAATCAACGCCTCCTATTCTCTTGGGTCTTTATTAATTAATGCAATTTCAGTTCTAAAAGTGTCTGTATTTACCTTGCCAAGCCATTTTCCTTTTGATAAATCATATACTATTTGGGTGGATAATAAATAGAAATGAATGTTACTTTATATAGGTTTAAGAGTTGCAAATTATGGTAATAGTAGTAGCATTTAACTATTTTTGTAAAGATGGCTTATATGAATGGAGACTTCTTTGGCTATATAGCACTTAACCCTATACCCTGATATAGTTTTCCTATTCTTACGCAACTGTTTGTTGCCTTTTAAAATACATAAAACTACAACCAGTGACGGATCCAGAAATTTTAAGTAATGGGAGCAAAAACAATACTATTAATACAAAAGTATAAACAAAAAGTTTCAATAATTATATTTATATATCAAAAAATATATTAATACAAAATTATGAAAGATCAATTTATAATTGTTCCCTTCGCGTTTTCATATTTTGAAAACGCTGAATGATCTTTTCATTATCAATACTATCAAACATTTCTCTCTCTATGTATGTAACCAAGCAATCATTCAGCCATTCATCTCCCATACGATTGCGTAGCTGATTCTTTATAATATTCATAGCAGAGAAAGTTCTTTCAACTGATGCAGTTGCTACTGGCAAGATCAAAGCTAACTTCAAAAGAAGAAATACCAATGGATAAACAATATGCTTTCTTGTCTCAACCAACTTCTGAGAGAGACCACTAATCTCATTCACATTTGAGAATTGATCATCAAAACGCACATCCAATATAAAATTCTCAAGTTAACTATCAAGTCTCAAAAAATCAGCAGAAGAAAATTCAGATGGATAAAATTGAGCTAAACGAATTAGCTTCTCCTTGTCAAAAGCAGAAAATGAATCTCTTGGGTTTAAGCAAGCTACACAAAGAAGTAACTCGGTATTTACCTCTGTAAAACAATTGTTAAGTTCTTGAAGTTGTCTATCAATCACTTGATAGAATAGTTCAACTTGAAAATGGTGTTGATTTGAGATCTTTTCAACTTTACGCCTTGATCTTCCTTGTGTCACAAATGTATCATTCATATTTGGAATGATAATATTGTGCTTGTTACAAAACAAGGAAACTTCATTAAGCAAATGATACCAACCATTATCTCTCATACTCTGCAATCGTTGCTTGCACACTTTAACCAATGTCATGGCATTTACAATCTCTTTGTAGTGCTTGGGATAATTCAGCAGTGACTCCCAATATATTTTTCATCAAGTGTAAGTTGAAAATAAACTCAAAAAATTGAATAACATTCAACAAATGACATGCTTCAACTCTTTGTTCTAAATTTATTCCATCTTCCTCAACAATTTCAAGAACATCAATCACTGAAGAAAACATAGAAACCAAGCTAAGTATTATACCATAATGTGAGCCCCATCTTGTATCTCTTACCCTTTTAATGTTGTTTCTTGATTCAAGCCACGTCCACTAGAAATTTCTTCGCTTTGTAATGCTTTAATTGTCTTAAGCATTTGACTTTCATGAAGCATGTCTCTACGCTTACAAGAAGCTCCAACAACATTGCACAAATTAGTAACTAAATTAAAAAGTAAAGCAATTTCACATTGTTTCTTTGCAACTGTCACAAGTGCTAACTGAAGTTGGTGAGAAAAGTAATGAACATAGAATGCACAAGAATTTTCTTTCAAGATCAAACTTTTTAAGCCATTGAATTCTCCTTACATGTTACTAGCTCCATCATATCCTTGTCCACGTATTCTTGTCAAGCTTAAATTATATGTTTCCAATAATGACTCTAAAGCTGATTTTAGTGATAAAGCACTTGTATTAAAAACATGAACAAGGCCAAGAAAACGCTCCACAACATGTCCTTTTCTATTCACATAACGTAAACAAACAGTCATTTGTTCCTTAATAGAAATATCTCTAGCTTCATCAATCAAAACAGCAAACATATCTTCTCCAAGATCTTCAATAACAACTTTAGTAGTTTCACTAGCAGCTGCTCTTACAATATCTTTTTGAATCGTAGGTGCTACTAACTTTAGATTTCCATGAACATTTTTTAAAACATGATCAATCTCTTCATTATGTTGGGCAAGAAACTTTAGAAGTTCTAAGAAATTACCTTGATTACTTGAATGCTTTGATTCATCATTACCACGGAAAGCCAGTCCTTGTCGTAATAGAAATCTAATGCAATCAATTGTAGTCGTCAAGTGAATTTGATAATCCTTTTTAAGTTGCTTAGATTGCTTACAAATAGCAACTTCAATATGTAGCATTTAGTTCATGAGTGTATCACATTTTCTCCAAGCTTGATTATGAGCATTATCATGATTTCCAACATGAATTTGTAGTCTCTCCTTTTTTCTCCAATTTCAAAAGCCCTCTATTACAAATGCATCATTACCTCCAACCTCAAGTTTCATGAGATAGCAACAAAGACAAAAGATAACATCTTTTGATATACTATACTCTAACCAATTGCCAAAGTCATCAAACCACTTAGGATTAAATCTACGAAAAGAAGACCCACAATTGGTTTTTGGGAAATCATAGTCTCTTGGTTGACAAGGACCTTTTTGCAAATAGGCCCTTCGAGCTTCATCTCTGTCATTTGGATGATAATCTGAAATTTTATGTCGCTGTCCAGGATCTGCAGGAAGACTTTCCACATTGAATTCAATAAACCTCTTCTTACTAGATGAGGCCAATAGGGTACTTTGAGCAAGTGTTTGAGATTCCAATGGTGATTTTCTTTTAAGAAATTTGTCCATTACTAATAAAACACAAAATTTATGAGCCTAAGTAGTAATTGATTAACAACAATACTAATATTACATTACTAAATTCATAATTTTTCATAAAACTCAACAAAACATACACTTCATAAAAAATACCAAATTTTACAATGTATATAATAGTAATAACAGTATCATACTATCAGTAACAATAGTAGGCATAAAGGTAAGTTTCTCATAAAAATTAATGAATGAAATGAAACTCTAAACTTACTTCATTGATATTTGATAGAACAACATTCAACACCCTTCCACTGAAAATAGAAAGAGAACCTACATAGTTGAGCTCAACTAGCAACTGCAATAAAATATTTTGCAAAGCTTATTAGGCAAAGTTAGAAACAAAAAATTAGAAAATTTAGGGAAAATAAAGAATTTATCAATACACACAGTTAACAAAATTTTTAAAAGTACACAAAAAAAAAGAAAATACTTACAAATTACAAACAATGAGTTTAATCACACGTTGTGATATTTGAACCGCAACAGATAAAAATTACTCTCACCTTACTAAATATTATTGACATAAGAATTACAACAAATTTTCACTCAAAATCTATACACAAATAATTAACTCAATAACAAAAGTTAAAAAAAATTAAAAAAGACAAAAGCTTGCCTTTCGTTAATCTTGCTCCTTTTACGCTGTTCTGTCTCTGAATGCTTTGAACGATGAGGGTTCACCAGGTTCCCCTTGTTGAGTTCATCCACCTTCACCGCCAAGTCACAACATAGTAATAATTATAAGTTGTTGAATTTGAATTGTAGCATGCAATTAAAGTAAAAAAAAGATAAGACCCATCAATCATTGATGAAACCCTGTTGGCCGTTGCAGAAGCACAACCACTGAGGCAGCCAGAAAGAGAGAGAGAACCTTACCTTTGTGTGAGGAAGAGTTGTTTCCAGTCAAGTGCTCTTCGTTGTGTCTTCCAATTCTTCTTGTTGCCCTTTCGCAGACTTAGCCATGGAAAAAGGGGGAGAAAGGGGGATAAAGGTGGAGTCTGATAGTTGAGAAAAAAATAATACTTTAGTTAAAAAAAGTCAAAAAGAAACAATGAAAGTAAGAGTGAAGTATGTAATACTTCAGGTTCAAAAATCAAATCATACGGGGAATAATTGGGAAAATATGATGTGATTTGAGAAATAATTAAAAAATAAAATTTATTTTTTATGTTAATAAATATATTAACATATTTATATTTATATAAGAATAAAAGTTATATATAAAAAAATTAATTTATTTATATGAGGACAAAAAATATATATATAAAAAATTAAAGGAATAAAAATAATAAATATTTATATAAAACCAAAAAAAAAAAATTAAGTTGAGTGGAGACATGTCTCCTTATAAATGCATCCGTCCCTGACTACAACGTTTCTTTTTCCTCGTTCATTTGTGTTACTTTCATATAAGAAAATATGAAAGTGTTAGACTGCTAGTTAACTAGTTATTTATCCAACTTAACTTTGTGGAACAGTTATTTTTGATTTGCGTGTAATTTTTTCATAATTTTAATATTTTTATCATAAATAATATATATATATATATATATTTTATTTAATATTATTTATTATATTCATATTTTTTATTATTTTTTTCTTTTAATTATATACTATTAAAAAGAATATATACAACATTTATATTTCTAAAAAAATATAAAATCATCTTTTTTTATTTCTTCAGGTAAATACAAAACCAATTGTTGTATATCCAAACAGTGGGGAAAGTTACGATGCTGAACAAATGGTGTGAGTGGTAAGTTCCTTTTATCTGGTTTTACAGTTACATCATATATATATTTTTCAAGAATAGACAGGTCAAATCAAACTTTCTTAAAAGTTGAATCAATATTGATTATAGAAGACAAAGCTGTGGCATCTAGATTATCATATAGAAAATGGACAAAGATAACAAATAAGAAATTAATGGAGCCTTGACGGACAAGATGTTGCAGATTATTCAAAAGAAGCATAATAGGGGAGGTCTAGTTTATTCAAAAGAAAGTTGAAAAGAAGCATATTCTAAAACAGATTATTCTATCTTAGTATTTTAAAATTTAACAAAGTAGCCTAAAAAGCACGCAAGACAGTTTATTATAAGTCATAATAGTGTTATAATAGCACGTAAGCACGTAAGATAACTTATTATTTAATAAAGTTGATATCTTGAAAATCTTAATAATGCTATCATAAGTCAGCTTGTATTAATGTTATCTATATGAAAATATTTTAGTTTGTATTTTGTTTAAGTAATTCTATCTTCTTTTTTTTTGGTTGGTTGTTTCAGATTTATAAATGGAGGTGCAATATCAATAAATTAATTTATCTTTCTTTACTTACTTTAAAGTGAGTTATCTTTCATCACTCATTTACTTTAATTTTTTTTTTCAAGTTAGTTACAATTTTTACTTTTAAGTTCTTTCTATACTTATTTATTTTGTGAATGTAATTTTAGATAAAATTAGAAATATACTTTATAAATATAATATTATGATATTGGAATGATTACTTCTTGAGTTTATTTTGTCTATAATTTTTTTTTTAAGTTTCCCTATAATTATTACTTGTCCTTAATAGTGATACAACATCAATTAGGTCCTTATGATGAATTTACTTTCTGATTTGTGATTGGTTCAAAGTCTCGGACTTGTTACTATTAATTTGTAGGGAATGATATAATTTTATTGCATCAACATATGAGAAATAATCTGAAACTGATATAAGGAAATGATATAATTTTCTGCATGGTAATTTGTTTCAAAGGTTAGGTTGCATTGGCACCATAGTGTAGACTTGTGAAGTTTATATTTTCTATTAATGTGCCTATGTTGTAGTGTTAGTTTATTTTTTTTCTCTGGTCTGTTGAGATACCTTGTTCTTGGTTTTGATTGTTTATGATTGAGTATAGACTTGTTATTTCTGGGTACTGTTGGCTATTAGGTATTTAGGATTTAAATCTTGTTATTACAGAGATCTTAGAATTAAGCAGACTGTGGGGTCCATTACTTTTCATTACTCTTGTGCGCATTGATTCATTACTTTATTATTCTATTTATCTCTTTATAGTTTCTTATCAAATGTCTTTTACTATTTTAGCCAAGTGATGCTTCAAGTGAACCTACTACGCCATTAGATGCAAGAAGATCATCTGGTGGTAGCAACACAAACCACCATCAGTATATTTAGTGTTGATTTTTTATGTTCATTTATTGTGACACTATTTTAGGTTATTAAGAATTTTAAGTTGTAAGTTTAGGTTACAAGGGATGAATTTATTTTGCTTATTATGAATTTGAACTTGTGTGGTTTATATTACTTTGAATATTTTAAATGTAATTTGATTCACATTTATATAAACAGTTTTATACAATTAATTGTTTTAATTGTGCATCCTAAGCGTTATTAGAATTAAAAATTAGATATGCAGTAAATATTTTTTTAAAAAAATTCATTAGATGAACAAGAAAGTCAAAAACGTTGTTTATAACAATGAAATAGCAGCGGTTTTCAACCGTTGCAATTTTTTAGTAAACAAAATCAGGTAAATAGATAGTAGAGGTTAAAAATTACCGCAAATTAAAAAAAAATGTCACAAATTTATTTGGGGGTTTTAAACTGCCATAAATTAATTACTGTTGCAGGGGTCGCTGAAAAACTGCCGCAATATATTGCGGCCAACGTAAATGCGACATTTTTTAAAATCGTCGCAATTTAATTTATCGGGGTTAAAAACTGCTGCAAATTGTTAAAAAAATCGCTGCAATTTAGCACGTTTTTTGTAGTGATTCAATTGCGGCTTCAGTGACAGCTTCAATAGCAGGTTCAATGGTAGTCTCAATCCACTATCTTATGTCCTATTATCAACCCAACAAAAATAGTCACAATAGTTACCATTCTGCAAACCATCACATATACAACATAGTTCATATTACAAATTAAAAACAAAAACAACAGTGCTCATCCCAACAACTTTAGTTTATTCAAACTACCCTTGCCTTGTACTTAGGGAAGCCATAGAATGGTCTACCATGATTGGCCGTGGTTTTAGATTTTTTTACCACCATTCTCATACCACAAAGGCAAACCTTGTTACTACCACTTCCTCTCCTGTAGCGAGACGAATTGGGTATGGGACCTGCACTCCCACTCCAGCTTCCTTTAGTGTGTGATGAGGCGAATTAAGGTGGGTTTTCACCACTCATCATCTCTCAGTCTTGTTGTCAATTACGAATTTGGAGTTGTGCTTTCTAAGGTTTTGTAGAGGAGAATTGAGGTTTGGGTAACGGTAATTGAATTCAAATAAGGGAGAAGATGGTTTTGATAAAAAACGATGTTGTTTTGTCAGTTAGGATTTTGTTTCTTTGGATAATAATCAAAATTATGTCATTTTATGAGTAAGAAAAAATAATATAAACGTCTAAGTTAACACTTAACGTACTACATATTTGTATCTATCAAATTTAATTAAAAGTAAAAAATAAAGAGGCTAATGTGATAAACGTTTTAAGATTTTAAAAAATAAATTGTTAATTTTTAAAAATTAATTAATATATACAATTTCAAAGATTCAAATAGAATTTATTTAAAAAAATAGTTTACATGAAACTTGGAAGTCTGAGAAAATCCTGTATGAAAAAGATATGTGTAAATATCAAAACTATCTTTTCATATATGGCCGTCCAAGTACAAGTCTTGACATGTGCGTTGCATTAAACGCTGACACGAAGCCAAGCAACGACAGCCAAGTTAGGTCAGCCTGCGTACGCCATTGTCCTAAGTGCGACTTTTCCAAGTTCGGAATTTCTTCACAAATGTGTTTTTTTTTTTTGACTCGATGGACAAATGTTTGTAGACTATATGTGCAGCTTTATAAATTTAAATTTCAACCAATCCTTAATTTTATAAACATGATTTTTTTATTAATTTTTTTACATCACTTTTTATATTATTTTTATATTATAAATTATATTCTTTTTTTATCATTTTTTATTTAATTATAATTATTAAAAAATATGAAAAAATAATATAAAATAAAAAATAATATAAAAACATCATTTTTCTTTTATAAATTACAATATTACAATGAAAACTTCTAAACTTAATTACTTGAAAAATACGTAAAATAAAATAATATGATGTTTTAAACTTAAGCTACGATTGTTTGATTAGATAAAAATGAGAAGACAAAATCTTTGAAAAAAGGTTGAGCGAAAATAGAGAGATAAGACATAGTTTTTTCAGTATTACCTTTGTGTGGTATAGGAATTAATTTGCCAGACACCTCAATTAATTTATGGTCTGATTATTTAAGGTATATTCACATCAAGAATAAGAGATTCAAGAATTTCTTTTGGAACTTAGCATTGAACTTAAGCTAAAAGAATTAGTAACATGGTTACTCCCCAAATAGAAACTCTATTTTATTTTGAAGCTTTAAAACTTGTTAACAATTGAATTACATTCTTAATGCCAGAAGATCACAAGATGTCTGTAAGTTATAATTGTTTTGGTAAGAATAATTGTAGCAATAAAGATATTTATACATTATTTTCATTACATCATTTTATAACACTTTTTTTAATAATAAAATGAGAAAAATACACATTTTAACATATACACTCTCTTTATATATTTTTTTCCCAAAACAAGAAAAGTGTAAAAATAATGTAACAATTTGATGTCCAAATATCATAACCCTAATTGTAGTATGACATATAATCATATATGGAATGCTTGAGATCTTTAGAGGTAAATGAATCTCTCTGGCAAAGATGACCAGCAAACAAGATTAGTGACCAAAAAGGAATTTTAAACCGTATAATAAAAGTGTAGAGTTTTATCTTAAATATTTGAACTAATTGAGCTATCTCGCATTTGTATTTTTTAAGTGTTAAAGATATAATAAAATTACTCATATTTTTTTAATTAATAGTCTAATTTTTTTGAAAGAATTGTCTTATGACATAGTATCAAAACCTCTATAACTAAATAATTCAGAATTCAATCCTTAGTGCTTCATTTTTTTCTAAATAACAATTGAACACATGTAATTTTAATCTCACATTCTTTAATGCACTTATACTCTTTCAATGCACCTTTTTTAGCTCAAGAATCCCCTTACAATTTATTGTGCTTATTCTAATATTGATAGACATCAATTTAGATCCATTAAAGTCAATTTAACTTTCTTAAACAAATGAATGAATATATAGTTATTTTTAACTCAAAAAATACTCATACATGAGCAGAAAGTAGGGGTGCATACGGGTCAGGTTGGATTGGGTTTAGGAAAAATCAAAGTCTAAATCAATTAATTGAGGTCGAGTTGAGTTGAATTAATTTTAGAAAAAAATTTCAAGTAGTCTCGAACCGAACCAACCTAATATGTAAATGAGTTGGTTCGGATTAGGTAGTTGGATTATGTCTTCTTCTTTTTTAATCAACTCACACAACATACCTAAAAAAAATAAAAAAATTAAAAATAAGAAAATAGTAAGAACAAGAATGCATTAGATAGAATAAAAAAAAATTGTCAATGAACCCATGAAACCATCGTTCACCACTGCCTAGCCACTCCTGCCACCACCTAGCCAAACACACCTTGAAATCGCCATTCACCATTGTTCACCACACACTTTAGAATCGCTGCTCACCACACACACCCTGAAATCGTTGTTCAACACAAAAGCAGAGCTATCAACCAGATTCAGAAGCATCTACGACAAATCTGGGCTCTCATAAGCACCCATCGACTAGATCTGTGCCTCACTGTCTCATCGTCAGAGTGTCGCACGCGTTGCAGTGATTGAGTAAT
Organism: Ormosia emarginata; assembly: GCA_029884605.1. Classification (NCBI taxonomy): domain Eukaryota; kingdom Viridiplantae; phylum Streptophyta; class Magnoliopsida; order Fabales; family Fabaceae; genus Ormosia; species Ormosia emarginata. The sequence goes on from JAQQTP010000072.1 coordinate 30,559,688, forward strand.
GATGCACCTCGCAGAAGAAACCATCTACCAGATCTGCGCCTTGACGCTGAGCAACAATGCACCTCGCTGACTCTCATGATGACTGGTTGGATGTCAGCCATCGACGTCGTGGTGGGGGGACGAACGAAGGTGGCGACAACGATGGGAAGGAGGCTAGGGTTCGGAATTGAGAATGGAAATGGGGAAGATAGGAAGAGGAATTGGGAAATGAAAGAAAACCTCTGAAGTTTCTATGTAAATGGGAAATGACACAAAACAACAGTGTTTTACTCGAGTCATCGAGTAGTCGGATCGGGTTCACGGGTTGCATTTCTGAACCTGTCATTTGAACCAACCTTTGAACAGGTTAATCGAATTTTACCCGAACTGACCCAATGACCCGAATCAACCCGGAAATATAAAATTGAGTTGGGTCGGGTTGGCCGGGTAGTCAGGTCTATCCGGACTCGTGTGCAGCCCTAACAGAAAAAGTGTTCTTGCACTCAATAGTAGTTAGTTATAGTGGAAGGGGAAGTGTATTGTAATCTTATACAAACTTTACATGTAATGTCAAAAATTCGAATCATCGAGTCCTCACTTTAGGAAATATTTTACCAAACTAATTTTTGAATAACAATTGAGCACATGGTAATTTTAATCTCATATGCTTTAATGCACTTATGCTCTTTCCATGCACCTTTTTGAGCTCAAGAATCCCCTTACAATTTACTGTGCTTATTTTGACATTGATAGACCATCAATTTTAGAGGTGTCAAGCGAGTCAGGTCAACTAACAACTCCAATGATTTTGACTCAATCCAACCCATAAAATGTAAGGTAGGTTGGGTTTGCGGGTTAGGTCGGATTGGAAAATATTATAACCCGTAGTCTATGGGTCGAGTAGTGTATTTGGAAACGTTTAGCCCATGAGTACTTAACCCACCCACCTCTTTTATAAAATTAAAAAAAAATGTTTAGTCACAGTTAAAAAGTCGTTTAGCCGTAGTTTTTAATCGCAGTTAAACGACCATTGAAAAAAACAAGACACATTTAGTGAAATGATGTCGTTTCACTTTGAAACCTAACAAAAGGTAAAAGCGTTCGCACACAGACAGTACACTCGTTCTCACCAATCATCATTTTGGACACTTACTCCTAAATTCCCGATCTCTTAAATAAAAAATCTAAATCCCTAACTTCTTATTTCAAGAATTGCAACATCTTGAAAAAAAGTGAATGAAGTCAATGATTATGTCAATCTACATGATATGTGTGATGACATTGACTTCAATTGGTTAGAGTAATTTGTTATTTATGACTATTAAGACCTATTAGCATAATTTAGTTTATTCCAGACTTAAATTAGTAAGATTTATTAATTTGTTATACACTTAGGTGCTTTTAGTTTATTTGAAACATATTATATTTGTATATAATTAGTTATGTGAATTAATATGTAACTTGTTATGTTTATACAATACATGTTATGTGTAATAAATTTTTAATTTTGTATTTTAATTTTTTTTATGATTTTTTTTTAAACTTATGTTGAACTCACAAGTTTGACACAATCAAACCTACTCTTAAATGAGTCAGATTAGATCAAAAAATAAATTATTCATCTCAGGTTAACTCACTATTTTAATGAGTAATTCAAGTTAAAAAATGATGCTGAACCCAACCGACCCATTTGTACCAACACCCCTAATCAATTTAGTTCCATTGAGGTCATCTTGCATGCGCGTGCGATTGAGAACCAAAACAAAACACGGACTCCTCGACGTTCTGTTCCTTCAATCAGCCATCGACTGCGAACCGTTAATAAGACCATGTGATGTGAGTGTGACCATATTTCGTTGAATTCCACTTTTGTCCCCAACTACCATTTCAAAGCTTCCCCTGCTTTTTGCTTCTTCTGCTTATTCCTCCCTCCCCTGCAACCTCTCTCTCGCGTTTTTTTTGTCTTCTGGTATGTCAAATTCTCATGCACGTCTTTTTGTGCACTCTGCTACACACTAATTACCTTCGAATTCCAACAGTGTTTGATTTTGATCGATTCGCTTGCGTATTAGCAACTCTGTTTTGGATTGGATTTCTGATTATTTCGTTTTACGATGATTCCGCGATCGATCTAACAGTGTTACTAGCACGAGAATTAGTTTGGATTGATTATGTTATGTTGATGATTATTTGAGGAAATGTTCGTTCTTTTTTATTTTATGTATATCAAATCAATGCGCTGTTTAAGCTGCTGTTGATCTGTTTCATTTGGAATCATTTTATAACCATCCGTTTTCTTCAGATTAAATATCATATTCCAGAATTTTACAATTCCTTCATATGTTGAGAATTCATGGCGTTCGTTCACAACTTTTTAGCATTTTGCGCTTTCCGTCCTTCTTTTTTCGGCGTCATTACAAGTAGAATCGCCGTTTCAATTTCTACATTTATTTTGTTATGATTGTTAAACCTAGAGATTTTCTTCAATATCCACCTCCAGTTTTAGCTTGTTCTTTATTTCATCGACGTATAATATGTTTTTTGAGCGTGATTATGGTCAGCAATGATCCTTGTTGTGTAACATTCCTCATTGCTGCTGTTCCCTGTGTTGTGTGGGTAGCACATGCCAGCATATGCTGAGATAGATTCTTGCTTTTCCGCATCTATTCTTGCTTTTGTTGGGTGGTTAGGTGGAGCCAGAAAGGCGGAGAGATTTCTATCAATGAGTTACGCGAGAAACCACGATAATAAACTTGACGTCATACTTTCACTTAAAACCTTAACGCAATGAATTTTTAAGTCTTCCCATTTTTATAATCTTCACTTAAACCATACCAATGTGAGACTTAAAACGCCCACACTTTAATTTCCGACAGCTTTAGCTTTGCAACTGTTTGCTTCTGTTCATCTTTGCTTTCGGTACAAACAATGATTGATCAACATTTTTTGTGCTTGATTTGTGACATTGGTGTTGTGCTCAAGGATTAAAGATCTGGGAGTACAGATTTGCTTTTTCATAACACTGGTTTAGTGATACCTTCATCAATTACGCTTTCTTGTTGGCTTTTTCTTTTTGTGTCAGTGCAGGTATGAATAACGCTGTAGGTCAAAGTCTCTATCCATTGCACCGTTGCAAAACTATTCACCTGGTTTGTGCCAATTTGATCCTTGAAGCAGATTTTTGTTTTCCTTGTGATACAAATGATGGGGCTTAAAATTTTATTTTCTTAACTTGCCTTTGATTTTCTATATTGACTGGTTTTACCTATTTATTTCATTCTGACTGAAATTATAAGATGAACTTTTCAAACTATATGATCTTCAGAAAGATTAGGAAGTGCATGTAATTTAGTTGATACGGACTAAATTCCACGAACTTTGTACTTTTAAGGATGAAATGTGTCATTACATAAGTACAGAAGTTCATAGCTAGTGCATCAGAGTATGTTGTATTCCAGTTCTTGAGATCATCATTTGCTTTACTTTCTACAGCATTAATGTCTTATGATCCAAGCTTGTATACAGGTTAGGCATGCCCAAGGGGTTCATAATGTAGAAGGAGAGAAGAACCATGATGCATACTTGTCTTATGATTTTTTTGATGCACACCTAACCCCTCTCGGCTGGAAGCAGGTAATTCACAGTCAAAATTATTTGAATGTCATGTTTTCAAGTAATTCTGGATGGTTTTTGTGTTATGTGGAATTCCTCCTTGAAGTGATTACAATTATTAAGATGATAAATGTTTCAAACTTTCTGTACAGATTGGTATCAGTATTCTGCCCTGGTATCTCCATAATTTGGTTTCTCATCAAACAAAATGTGTGTCAATGACAATCATGTCCTAGCGTAGATCTATCTCTAGCTAGTTCTTTCCTCAGTTTTTTTTGGTTAATTTTTTGTTCTTTAAATGTCATGGTGGAATTTTTTGTGGCTCGATGACAGGTTGATAATCTGCGAAAGCATGTTAAGGCATGTGGACTTTCCAGAAGAATTGAACTAGTTATTGTTTCCCCCTTGTTAAGGTATAACTTCATTGTAATTTAGAATTCTGCTAAGATTTGTATTTGTCACTCTTTGTTGAGTCTGTTACTTCTTTTACTGTTTCTTATTAAAATTGTATATTTATTTAACCATTCCTGATCACGATACTTATTGGTGATGTGAGTCGAAAGAATATGTGTTATGTATTATTCACACAAACAAATACAAATAAGAATATTTATGAGATGTTCGAAAAGTTCTTTACAAACCAGGGACATCGCCTGCATCCAACAACTGTAAGATAAAACACCAGAAATTGGGCTAGAATTACTATGGATAATAGGATCATTAGGATGTCTTTTTTGAAAACTGAAATGTCTTACTGACTATCCATGGATGAACTCACTCTAATGTTTTCTCCTGCAACATCTTTTATGACTCTTGACTTGAAACCTATATAACATAAATATTGACCAAATTAGTGAAATATTTGACATTACTTTCTGAACAACATTTTGTGTCTGCTGATCTATTATGTAGATGAATATATTTCTTATTTGTCTACACCTGGTATTGTAATATCTTTCAAACGCTAATTTAGTTTCAGTCATGAGTGCACTACGGCTTTTAAGTGGTTTCTAATTTCTTTTTAAATTCTGAAAAAGGAAGATAGACCAGAAATGATATCTACCATATATTTTTATGTCTAATGTGTAGGTTATTTAGTATAAGCATTGATCTTGAGATGGAGTTTGACCTTTTAGGTGGTGATAGAAATTATTTGCACTCGATCTTGTGGTGTATGATGGTATGTGTGCAGAAATCTGTTTAAAATTTTTTAGTGAGCAAACAAGAGTCCTTTTAGAAAGACCAATAGAAACCCCAATTAAAAGAGTTAATCAGATGGAGGATAACTCAATAATTAGAGATTGAGGAAGACTAAGAAAAACTCTAAGTGAAACTATTAGAAAATTAAATGGCCTCGCTGAAGATTTGGTTTTTGACAGGACATAATAGCATCGTTTGATCTATGTAACCAACCTCACCTTGTGTGAAAAGGCTTTGTTGTTGTTGTTAAACAAGAGTCCTTTTGTGTTTGGGGGTATCATAAGTTGAAATTGCTAATTATTGCATTGCAGGACCATGCAAACAGCAGTTGGAGTCTTTGGTGGTGAAGAATACATCAATGGAATTAATGAACGTCCTTTGATGTTGGGAAATGTGGGGCATAGTGATCATCCTGCAGTTTCTACTCTGAACTGCCCACCATTTATAGCAGTAGAGCTTTGCCGAGAGCAGACGGTATGTAATGATGATAAAATAAATGCCACTTGATGAATATTGTGTAGCTTTGGAGTTTGGATGAATGAATCAACTAATTACATCAATCATTTCCTTGGTTTCTTAAATTCTCCTAGTTCTAAAATCTTCAAGATTGCACAGCATCAGTAATTAGGAAATACCAGATAAACTACCTAAACTTACAACATGGCTAGTAGTCCATCTACCTAGTTATCTTGAGCTTTCCAGATTCTAGAGGAAACTGATAAAAGGTCATGTTCGCTAGTCACGACGTTCGCTAATTTACCGCCTGTTCCTTAATTGAATTCACTTCAAATCATTATATCAGCTTCTTGAGGGTTGAGACTGCTATAAGGTCATATTTGCCAGTCCCAAGTTAGCCTATTTATTGTTTGTTCCTTTGTTAATTCTCATTATTTCGTCTTTAACTGGGTTTCCTGAGTCTTTTTAGACAGTCCAACGTTGGTTGGTTCATTATGAGGTGGGTTTGGCTCCTTTGAATTACTTTATAATCTGCACTGAATAATCTTTTTCAAGTAGCCCTTTCTCTTCATTAAACAATTGGTGGAAGTTACTTGTTTTTGCATTTATGTCTGTTGCCTATGGACTTGTAGCTAGTGACTAGATTAGGTTATGATGAGGAGGAAAAAGAACTAAAGAAGTTTGAAAATTTTAATAGAATTCTTTACCTCCCCTCCTATTGTTTTAGATGTCATTTGCTATATAAAATTATAAATCAATATGCTTTTGTATAATGCTTTATTTTTGTAATCCAGGGACTTCATCCTTGTGATAAGAGAAGAACCATCAGTGAGTACCGGAATATGTTTCCAGCAATTGGTTTTCAACTGGTAATTAATTTACTACAATTAAGTTTATTCTGACGCACTGGTTGCTATTAGATAATTAAAATTTGGTTGAATGGTATTCATGCTTGGTATAAATTGTGTTAGATTGAAAGTGACGAGGACATGTTGTGGACACCTGATATTAGAGAGAAGAAAGAAGAAGTTGCTGCTAGGGGACTGAAGTTTTTGGAATGGTGAGTGTGATTTAAATAATTTTATCTATGTTTTTTGCCAATGACTAAGCATATATTTACCAAGAAGTATAATCTTATTGAAAGAGGACCGAGCACACTGAAATAAAGGTTCATATTGCCATAATTAATTGAAGTTCAAGAAAAAAAAATTTAATGGATCGGATCACCTTAAGCTTTACTCATAAACCATTTTTTATTTTTCACTTACTATGATAATGTCAAGACATCGGGTTGACATTGGGTTTCCTGAGGCCTTACCATGGCATCATGAAGACCATTTGATCTTCTTATTAAAGCATCATTGCTATTCTCTGAAGTTAGGATGCATGTTGTTGGTCGATGTGAGTTGCATTTTTCTACTGTGTTTTTGCATTGCATGATCTGAAGCGCTTGTTTCCAGTATTTGTGGCTTCAGATTTTAAGGTAAGAAGGTACCATTTTGGCAGTTTGGATGGTTCTCACATTACTTCTTTTTCTCTCCAGCTTGAATATGTTCTAGAATATTAGTTGCAAGTGTCATCTAGTGGCAGAATGGCTATAACCAAAGATCTGACATCTTTTCCTCAAATTTTCTTATTTGTTCAGGTTGTGGACACGTAAAGAGAAGGAGATAGCAGTTGTTACCCACAGCAGTTTTCTGTTTAATACACTAAGTGCTTTTGGAAATGATTGTCACCCAAATGTGAAGACTGAAGTATGCACACAGTAAGCATTTCTCCGGAAAGATTGCCTAATCTTATTGATGAACAGCATATTCAGGTTTGATATATACTGGAAATAATAAATAATAAGGTGCTAATTTTGAAAGTGTCTAATGAGCACTGAAAGAACAATTCCAATCCTTTAAGAAAAGGTAGGAAATATAGAAGTAAAAACAAAAATAAAAGAACCTCATGACTTCATCTTATGTTGTTTTACAACAATTCAGGTCAAGTATACTCATATCTGGTAACTTTTGATATCTTGTCAGATCTCCACATAAGTATCTTTTTCTTCTGCATTTCTTATTTAATTTGAATTTTCTGAATTTATCATGGAGTTAGTTTGGTAATTTTCTTCACCCTTTTAGAATATTATTCTTTTACATTGAAAAAAAATATGGAAAAAGGTGAAAGAAAAGGGAAGTTCATTTGAGGAAAATTCTTACTCAACAGATAAGATAATGGAAATGTTTTAACCTTTAAGCTAACAACCTCATTATTTGTACACTTACTTTTGACACTTATAAAATGTGGTGGTTAATGAGGTAATAAGTAGTTATTTGAATTGCTTATGTGGTGACGTTCTTCTATTACACATAGTGTATTAAAATTAGAATTTATCAGATTTTACACATAGATCACCATTTATCTTAGAAGTGTTCATCACTTACTGAGACACATTTTTCAACACAAAATCAAGGATGTGATGATCAATGAGACCATAAACGGTGATCTTTATTATTTATGTGGTAACTTTCTTCTATTTTTCCTAAATTGGTTTAATTCGAATTCATCATATCTAATATAAGAATCATCACTTATCTTAGAAGTGTTGAACACATCTTATAAGTGTAAAAGTGGGTGTACAAAAAATATTTGACTTAAATAGTTGTTTGCCAGGCCCACATTTATTAGACTTTTATAATAAGACTAATAGACAAAATTTTGGATTTCTTGTTTTTCAGCTTTGCTAATTGTGAGCTACGTTCAGTGGTTATCGTTGATAGAGGGTGAGCATTTTACTTGCAGAACACAGAACTTAACACTTAACGTTCAAGCTTATGCAGAAAATTCATTTTTTTTATATCTGCAGTATGATTGGATCAAATGAGTCAACTACCAACTATCCTGGCAAGATTCCTCGTGGCCCTGATCTTCCCAGTGATGCTGCTGACGAGAAACATTCAGGGAATGGGCTGACCAAGTAATAGTTCCCTCAGTGATAACTGGCAGTCTGGTATAGTGATGGAATTATCTTCAGTAATAATATAATGATTTCTTAATTGCATTTACAGGCAAAGGTTTATGAATTCTTTTTTATTTCCGAACAAACTATATCCATAAGCAGTTTTAAAATTCCCTTTTCGTGGGATCAATTAAATTGGCAACAGATGTAGGTGACTATTTTTTATCATGAAAGATGGATCCGACAGTGATTACTCCAAGTTTAATGACTAGTTGACTACCAAATTCATGTATGAACAATAGACATTTTTATTCCAGTTTATCCTCTAATAAATTGTAAACCTTTGTACTTCCTATACTTACCATAGTAGAGTAACATGTAAATCCTAACGAACCAAGAAAGAAAAAGTGATGGTGGCCGCACTCTAGGTGCCACCCATTTCATTTTCTCTCTTCACATTCTCCTTCCAGGATACATAGCATTGTCATACAACTTTATCCTGCCTAAGAGATATGATGAGATCATGGATTTAATTTATGTGTACTATTATAAAAAAAACTTATATCATCAACTAACCATGTATTACCATGTCAATACAAATATTTAATTCTTATAATAACTATCTCAAAAGTCACACATGTGACAATATATAATTGATTAATAAAAAAAAATTTATACTGACAGTAGATTAAAATTAAACTCTAATAACAACTAAGATAAGAAGCTAAATATCATTCTCATTTTCTCCCTTTCATCTTTGTTACATACCATCACCAGTTCACCACCTGTACCTCTTGCATCACAACTCTGCAAACCATATCACTTACAAGTGAAGATAAATATTTTTACCAGTGAATATATATATATGTGTATCAAGTAAGATATAGTATAAGAATTTATCAAACTTCTTATCCTATTTGGCCCTATCAAATCCTTATCCTGTCTAGTGCAGCATTTTTTATTTTTTCGAAACTGTTTAGTCCACCAATTGAGACTTCATCAATGGTAAAATTAGTGTTTTTGTCACGAGTAAAATTAGATTTGATATTGTTGTACCCAAAAAAAAAGTTGGATTTGATATTGTTGATTAAGAAATAAATTGTAGTTGATTTGGGCTTTCAACGAGGGAAAATACAAAGTTATGTGGTCCAGCAAAGTGGCATGTGTTGCTCTGCATGAACTAATTAGAAACAGTAATTTTAAATCTTTTTTCTTTGGCCCATCATAATATACTTGAAGCTTGATACTATGAATGCATAACAGCATAAGTACTAAGATCTAAATAGTTAACGTAATAAAAGCTTGTTTTTGGTACAAATATAATAATAATTTTTATTCTACAAATTACGATCAATACACTCTTCACCTGAGCATTCTGCAGGCATAATGAATGACAACTATCATATTAATTCACTGAGGTTTAACGTGTCAACGACACTTGATGAGTACATAAAAATGAATATATACGTATAATGTTTTCCTGGGAATTACCAAGAAAATTTTCACATTAATTCACTGATTATAATTTCAAATTAGGGATTAAAATCACGTTGACACTATTAAATAGTATAGTGTAAAATACATAAATAAATTGAAAGAACAATTCCTAAATCTGCAAATACACCGATTTTATATTTTTATGTATTTCTTTTCCTAGAAGATTTTAATGGTTTGACTCTACGCAAAGAGCATTGAAAAGCTAATGGATCAAAAGGGCACTGCTTCATCCCAGAAAGATTTAGTTTCAGCGGATAGGACTTCTTTTTCTGGCTCCAAAATTGTTGAGACATCAGTTGGAACTTTCACGGATAATAACTCCGTATAATAGTCTTGTAAGTTTTTGCACCTAAGGAGATAATGAAAATCAAATCAGAGGGATTAATTATAAGTTTTTTTTTCCCTCAAAAGATGCTAAGAAAAATAAATCAGAATAAAACTTCATGACAAGCACATACAGAATGCAGCATGATAGCAATTTAAACTGGTTAATGTTAGATGGAGTCTTAAAATCGATGACCATATGCAAGGACAATCACTAAGTGAGTTGTTATTCCTCTGTTCTTTTCCTTTTGGTTTTGAAAATAATGTCTGCCAAATGCAGCATTGATTCATCAACCTAAATTGACTTTTAAGTGCAAAGAAACCAGAGCAAAGGCAGGCTAGTCCCTCCCTATGTCATTAAGAGCATGATAGGTTGAGATTATTTTTCAATGAAAACAATTTTTTTTTGAAAAAAAAATTATTGTAACAATATTCTCATGTTTGACAAAATTAACTTCAAATTAATGTATATAAAAATAAATTGTGTTTATTTGAATAATTATTGTTTTAGCATTTATTGAAAAATATTTTTTGAAGCATATTGTCTTACACATGAGGAGGGTTTATTAAAATGGTTCTCTAGGATTTGATTAAGGTTTCTAAGGTGATCATTAATTTTTGTTTCAACTCTAATATTCTTAATGCAAACAATATATACACTTCTTTTTCACATTCAATCTAATATCATTTATCATACTTATTATTTTTTATCACTTTTTCTCTCTTAATTACACATCTTTAAAAAGAATGTGTATAGTGCCTATACTAGAACCATCATTATTCTTTTTGTTTTGATTCTTTTTTATTTTATCTATTGTTGTATATTCATTGTACTTATAATTATTTATATTTATATTTATATTTTTTATTTAATTCATTATTTATCCCGTATATCATACGGATACAAAATCTCTCAAAGAAGAATAAGCACAACCTGAGACACATTGTACACAAATCCAAACTAATCGACAAAGATTTTTCATTATTTCAATGATAATGATAACTCATTTTTAGTTTTTACCAACCAAGTTGACGTTCATATTTGACCCTGCCTAATAAGGGTGCGTAAAAACTTAGACGAATCAAATTGAACCGCCAAATTGAACCCAATTGCACCATTAGAAATCGAGCTGTTCTAATCAATTTCTATATTGAACCAGTTTTTTTCTTTTCAAAATGGATTGGTTAATTTAGCAATCCAATCCTGTTAACCGAAGTTCATCGAATCGCATTTGATTCAATAACAGATAAAGCGGCTAATCTGCGATGTGCATCTCGAACCCTTTATTTTTGCAGGCGATTGTTCCCATTCCTCGTCTAATCAATTCGATGGCCTCCCAAACTGAGCAGCATCGCCGCATGGATCTGATTTAACCACATTCAGGCTCAAAAAATTTAGGTAGTTAAGACAGTTGATTCTATCTCAACTGATTAACCCACGTAAGTTAGCTCAATTGGTATTTGAGATCCCTATTTATTAGGTCTGGACGGGCTCAGGTGGTTCAATTATTTTCAAGTAAAATAAAAATAGTTCTGTTCCAAAAACCAAACCACGTTTCCAGTTGTATTCGGTTCATTTTGACGTTTCCAGTTCTATTCGGTTCACTTTGGTTTTTCAAAATGAACCAAACCATGCACAGTCCTACTGCCTGATGGGTGCCATGTCCTTTGCAATCTCTCTCAGCACAAACTTCTGAATCTTCCTTGTAGATGTCTTAGGAAGCTCATCCTTAAAAACCACCGTTTTCGGAACCATGAAACGCGGCATGTTTTCCCTGCAATACTCAATTATCTCCTCCTTCGTAGGTTCCTTCTTCAACCCCACCATCAAGCTCACAAATGCACACGGCGTCTCCCCCCAAAACTCATCAGGCCTTGCCACCACCGCCACATCTTTCACTGCTGCTGGGTGCCTGTACAGCTACGACTCCACCTCCACGCTGCTAATGTTTTCGCCGCCACTAATTATCACATCCTTTGACCTGTCCTTAATCTCCAAGTACCCATCTTCATGCATCACCCCTATATCCCCAGTATAGAACCACCCATTCTTGAAGCAATTGGCGGTTCCATCTGGGTCCTTCTGGTACCCCAACATAAGGCACCCCACCCCTCAAAACCACCTCCCCTAACATCGTGCCATCGCGCTTCACGCTCTCCCCTAACATTGTACACGATTCCCGCGTCGAACTTGCGGAGGCAAATGTTGGTCCCACCTAAGGCCGCGATCCCCCATGGGAAGCTCCACCCATTAACGTGGAACATCGGGAGGGTCCATAGGTAAATTGGTTGCTTTGGTACTGCCCAATCAATCAGCATCTCAACCGTGATTATGAAGGTTCCTCGTTGGCAATGAACCACCCCCTTTGGAGACGACGTCGTCCCTGAGGTATAGTTCAGTATCATTGGGTCCCACTCACTGTTAGGGTGGACCCACCTGAACCCGAGATCACCCTTGCTCACCAACCCCTCGTACGTGTCGAGGAATTCAACGGTGGGTGATGGGGTAGTGGGCTCGACCGTATCGTCGGCAATGAGGATGAGGAGCGGGCGTTGATTGTGTTGCTGTTGTGATGGGAATAGGGATAAGGCTTCGAAGACGAGATGCGCAGTCCACGAAGACGAGTTTGGACTCGGCGTGGCGGAGGATGACAGAGACGGTGTGGGCGTCGAGGCGGGTGTTGATGTTGTTGAGGATGGCGCCGGCGAAGGGGACGGCGAAGTGGAGCTCGTACATGGCAGTGATGTTAGGGGCGACGACGGAGATGACGTGGCCGTGGCGGATGCCTAGGGAGGAGAGGGCGGAGGCCAGCTGGAGGCATCGACGGTGGGTTCCTTGTAGATGATGGAAAGGTTGTCGCGGTAGACGGTGGCTGCTCTATTCAAGAAGCCAAGTACGGTGAGAGGGGGAGAGTTTGCGGGACTTGGCTTCCAGTGTTCCATTGAGGTACGTGATCTTGAATAGATTTATTGCTCTTAACTAAGGTCCTAGAACGAAGACACAGTGGTGAATGAAATGATGAGTTCGTTGAATAAATCAAGTAGATTATGTACGATAAGAAAGGGGAGCTGGTAGTAAGAAGTAGCAAAATTGTTTGGTAGGCACAAGGCAACGTAGAATTGTAGATGATAGCATAATTGTTGAGTAAAATTTTATGCACCAATCATTTTAGTTTATTATTTTAAAAAATTAAAAACTTAATCCCAAAAATTTCAAAACGTCTATCACGTTAATTTGTGTCTTTTGTCATCAATTAAATTTGATAAAAACACACATGTGACACATTAAGTGTTAATTTAAATGTTGATTTGACTTCTTACCTAATCTAAAATGACATAATTTCAATAATGCGTGAAGAAATAAAATTTCTAACCCTAAAACAACATTGTTTTGGACCAAAATTACTGAAAACCAACTTTCTCCTAACCCTGTGACGGTGTCATATTAGAGGTGGGGGTAAAATTTTCATTTCCCCCAACGTAAGATTCTCAAACCCTAAATTTTCAATTCATTTTCTAATTCCAAATTCCACTTGCTTTCTCTATACAATTAACCTCGTTTTGCTTTCAAGGCTCCCTGATAACGTTGAATTCGTCGTCTTCATCGTGGGATTCGAGCTTTACAAATGTATGTTTCCTAAACTCCAAACATTCGAGCTTCACAAACATGTGTTGAGTAATCATTGTGGTCCCTGTCTTCCCTTTTTGGTGTTATGGTCCTACTTGTCTTTCATTTTTTGTGTTGTGATCCTGCTTGTCTTTCCTTTTTGGTATGTGTGGTCCCCTTGTTGTTCCCTTTACTCATGTGATGTATGTTAAGTTGGTTCTCATTGCTTTGCATCTTTGCATTGTCACAACACAGGACACGTGCACTCGATTTTGTGTGTGTTTTTTTTTTCTAGTTTTTTATATCTATAAGTATTTTTTGATAAGGTTGTATGGTGTGTAACAATGGTAGGAGCCTTGTGCGCATGACCACCTTTTCAACAGTATATTATCTCCGGTGTATGTGGTCCATTTGTCTTATTGTTTAGGCACATTAAAGCTAAGTAAAAGAGAATCAACTATCTGTTTATTTTTTGAGGTAAATAGCAAAATAATCCTAATATTGGAGATGAATATATGAACCATAGTGTTCTCCAAATGAACTGTTAATGCATTGTATCAGATGCATTGTTTGTTTTTTATATGTATAAATGTTTAATAAGTTGTGTTATGTGTATCTGTGTAGATGGTTAGACATGTGTTCCATCATGGTAGTAATTTTGTTCAAGAAATTGGGTGCAAAGTTTCTTATCGAAGAAGTGGAGAAGTGTATTGAGAAGTAGATAAGGATATGCTGGATGTGTTTAGCTTAATCAATTTTGCTAAATAGATTGGCTATCATAAGGTGGACAACTGCTATTGGTTGATGCCTAATAAACAACTAGAAAATGGTTAATGGCAATGAAGACAAATACCTATCTTCTAGAGATGGTTAAGGCTTCAAGGTTGAACAATGGGGTGGTTCACTTGTACTATGAACATCGCAAAATTGATGACCCTGAAATTGTGTCACACCCTAATGAGAAGACACCAAATGATGGCAAAAAGAGCTAACATGAGACACCTATTCCAAAGGAAGTCAAACCCCAACCAGTAAATGACCCTCAACAAGACCAACATGCAACTGAACCTATAGTTGTTGACACTCCTAGTTCGAGTTCCTCAAGTGATGACTATGATAGTGTAGAGGACAATCCCTATATGCCTCCTTTTGTTACTACTGATGAGGATGAGGAAGAGACTCTTGCTACTATTTTGAAGAAGAATAATAAAATGGTTTAAAGTCCTACTGTGAAGAAGGGGAAGAGGGTTGTACAAAAGAAGAACAAGAAAACCAATGTTATTGATACAAGCAATGTACAGAAGAAGAAGAACAATGTCGGTACAAGCAATGTATAGAAGAAGAAGAAGAAGAAGAAGAAGAAGAAGAAGAAGAAAAAGAAGAAGACTGTCAGTGGTAAAAGTACTGCACCAAAGACATTGAAGAAGAAAATTGCACTTGTCCCTGATGATGAAGAAAACTTTGATAGTAAGGCAACAAACTTCGGGTATGATGCATTTGCATAAGATAATGAAGCGACTGACTCTGATGCACCTGTGGGGAGGGGTTTTGGACACAAGCAATGTTACGGACTTAACATTGGGATGACTGAGAATATAAGGAGTGTTCACAATGTCACTAAAGAAGCTAGTGAAGAGAGAGATTACAATTGGAAGTCTGAAGACATGAAAACTCCAGTTACTTCTAAAGATGAGGGAACTACCAAAGAAGTGTACCCTCAGTTCAATGAAGCTAATGGTTTTGGATATGTCAAGTTGGAGCTTGGAATGAAGTTTGTGACTTTATAGGCATTTAAGCAAGGGGTTAAGGACTACACAATTAAGCTGGGTTGAGAGATCAAATAGGTGAAGAATGATAAGTTGAGGGTTAGAGCCAAGTGTAAAAATAAGAACTGCGCATGGGTTATCTATTGTGCATGGAGTAATGTCACCAATGGGTTCCAGATCAAGAATTTCAAGGATAAGCACAACTGCAACAGGGGGTTCAAGAATCACTACAAGAAAAAACGAGATTTGCGAAGGATAAATCTGCCGCAAATCACTTAAAATCCGCCACAAATTAACAATTTGCGGCGGATTCGTGACCGCCGCAAATATGGTTGACGTAATATAGCTTGCGACAGATTTTAATTTCCACTGCAAATTTGCAGTAGATTTTTCCACTGCAAATCCACTGCAAAACTCTCCGAGAACATGTCAAAATCGTTGCCAGAAATGGGCTAATTTGCAATAGATTTTTCTGCCGCAAATTTACGGCAGATTTTTCTGCCCCAACTTTGTGGCTGATTTTTTTGCCGCAAATTTGCAGTGAATTTTTTCGCAGCAAATTCGCAGCTGATTTTGCAGAGGATTTTTCCTCTCCTGATTTGCGACAAATGAATTTGTGGGTGATTTTTTCGCTACTAATTTGCGGTGAATTTTGCGGTGGTTAATTGCGGTGAATTTTTCAATTTGCAGTAGATTTTTTGCCGCAAAAATCTACGCAAATTTGCAGGTGATATTTCCGTCTCAAAATTCGTCGCAAATTTTTTTGAATATAAAAATAATTTAAATTAAATATTCAAAATCCACGATATAACAAAATTCACTCAAACATCAATTTCAACCTGTCAATGCATTTAACCAATCTATAAAACAAACATAACAAATTGCATACAACATAACTCATTGTTCAAATACAACATAACAAAGTTTGTTCAAATACAAAGTTTAATAATAATCCTCATTATCATTGTCATCTTCATCATGATCATCTTCACTATTCTGATTATCTTCTTCTGTTAGTTGTAGTTGTTGGCTTGGTGAGTGCCGGTGCTTGTACATATGATTTATTTCATTAATCATTTGATTAATTGATTTGGTATTGTTCAAATCGCATTTTTCACTCTGCCTCACGTTGTTGTTCATGTTGTTGGCTTTGCTGCTCCATTTGCTGTTGAATCTCTTGAACCCGATCCAACATCTCCTGTTGTAACTGCTCATTAACCTGATTAATATATGTAAACATAAATTCATCAATTCATTCCACGAATAATGAATTAACCAACTTATCATGTACTATTTCAAGTCATTATTATACATATTTAAAGTAATTGGCAAGACCTAGCTATTTAAGCATGAATTACAACCTTCATCAAATAAACTTATACAAAACTCATTTCAAGCTTGAACTAATATCATCATCTAAAATTAAAAGTAAAGTATAAGTCAATCCGAAAATCCTCTTTGCACATGAACTAGCCGTAGCCTTCTTTAAAATGGCACAAGGTCTATAAAATTATCAAGATATCATCTCTCATCCTTCTTTTCTATCTTCCATAGAATTGACCATAACCACAATTGTCAAACACAAAATATCATAATTTCAAAATTACTAAAAATGGTAAATTGATGCAGCCATGACATACTCCGCATCATCCAAAGAGAAATCAACAACCAAGCAATTTAATAATCAAATGTTTTACTTGAGAAGTACATACAGTTTTCATCAACAATCGACAACATTTATCATCATTCAAGCTGTGTGTTCACATATTAAAATTTTCCATTTACAACTTAAAAATAGGGCAGCATTCTACCCTTCTCATAAATCAACAGTTCAAGCTCCATTTCAAGTATCACAGTCATTATTATGCAACCACAAATGGAGCAGCACCTTACCTTGACTTTCTAATACAATTCAAGTCACCAAATTTATGACATAAAACATCACAAATCTGTTCATATACAAAGTACATTCAACCATAACATCCAATCTCAAAATGCATTTAAAACTCAAATATAAACAGAACAATAATTTACCTATACTCTTACCACCATTAAATCTCCATTGCAATTAATAAAATAACACAACTTATCAAACCAATATCACAGTCATTCTAAGAATCAATGGAAGAAAAGAACAAATGGTAGCAAAGAACCTCCATCAAAATTCTGTTTTGGCCGTGGATATTTAGCCCAAGAACACAACAAATTTCTCATTTCCTCTTCATAATTATTATCACAATTCCAACCCAAGAATCAATATAAGAGAAGGAACAAATTAAAGCAAAGCAATCTCCACTAGATTTATGGTTTGGCCGTGAATCATGCCACCAAAATCACAACCAGAAAAATCATACAAAATCCATAAAAGAGATAAACCAAGATGAGGCAAGCATCCCCTACCTAATTTCCATTGCTCCAAGACTTTGTTCCTTCCTTCCACGTCCTCTCTATTCTCCCCATTTTCTTTGTTTTTCCAACCCACACAAAAACAAGGTGAGGTGAGTAAAAATTAAAAAAACAAAAGGGAGAGAACACGATGGTCAGAACAGACTAGATTGAGCGACGGCGAGAGTTCAGAGAGGAAACCGTGAGGACAAACGGCTGAGCTACTTCAACGTGAATGGAGCAGCTCTGTGAACGGACCAGTCTGACAACGGACAAACCGAATCTATCGAGCGTGAACGGAGCGGCACCGTTGAGGCAAGCTGACGAACGGAAAGAGAGAGAGTAACGAGAGGGATGAGCAGGTGAGAGAGAACGAAAGTGATTGAGAAAGAAGAAAGAACGGACAAGAGAGATACCGAGAAATGAAAAAAAAGAATGGAAGGTAAAAAAATGAGTGGATGAGGAGTGGATAACCATGAGAGAGAAATGGGAAAGGATAAGATAAAATTTGGTAAAGGTAAAAATTAATAGGGTAAAAATAAAAGAGTTGATGATAAAAGAATATAGGAGAAAACCATGAAATCTTTATATCTATAAAGATATCTCTATATTCCTTTAATAAATTTTTTCAACCCTCTTTGATGATATGAAAAACTCAAGAATTTCATTTACACCTTTACTAATCACTAACTTCACTATTCATCTTTGGGTTAAGTTAACCCTTATAGAATTTAATTTAGAAGCTTTCAGGTACTATTTTAACTTGTTCTCGTTTTTCAATCAAATCCTCATCATCTATTTGGCCATTACTCATAATCTAATAATTTTCTACATTATTTTGAATGATTTCTCACGTTCAGTATTATAAATTTATGCTCAAATCAACTCGCAACTTCCACCAACTTTTCTGAGCTATTAAAACACTAATAAGGACTAGATTAAGATTATTAGGTATAGCAGAATGTTACAGTCGGGGTGCAGTCAGAGTCACGGATGGCGTCGGGCTCGGTTTCGTGGTGAGGTCGCAATCTGGTGGCGATGCGCCGGAATTAGTTTTTGGTGTGGGGTCGCGGTCAAGTCGCGCTTTGCCGAAGACGAATTCATTGCTGGCGTCGGGGTCCGTGACGAGTGGCGGCGCAGGTGTCGCAACACATGGGCTCGCGGTACGCGGTGGTGGCGCCAAGGTGACGGTGCCAGAGTGGGGTGGGGGTCAGTGGAAGGGAGAAAGGGGAAAGGAGAGAGGGCAGAGAATTAAAGAAAGAATGTCATCTGAAAAATGAAAATGGCAGAAGGAAGAAGATGAAGTAGATATAATTTTGCAACGAATTTTTTGCGGCAAAAAAATCTGCCGCAAATGTATTTTTTGAATTGCGGTAAAATTTGTTGCAAATTTTTCCGCCACAAATTATTTTAAATCTTTTTTAGAATTTTTTATTATACTTATCAAATTTTACGGCGGATTTTTCAACCGTAAATTTAAATTTAGATTTGCGGTGGATTGTTTTAATATTTTTTTGAATTTTTATTTTACTGATTTATTTTACGGTAGAATTTTCAGCCGCAAATTTATTTTTTGAATTGTTGCAGAATTTGCGGTGAATTTATTCACTACAAATTTAAATTTAAATTTGCGACGGAATTTGCGGCAGAATTTTTAACATTTTTTATGAATTTTTAATTCTAGTGTATCCGCCGCAATTTTTTTTTTTTGGAATTGTGGCTGAATTTGGGGCAGATTTTTCCACCTAAAAAATTCACCGCAATTTTATCGCCGCAATTGCAGCAGATTCGAATCTGCCGCAAATTTGATGTTTTCTTGTAGTGAATTCTCAGGTCAATAGGGAGTAGGTTGTTGGGAAGCTTGTTAGAAAATTTAGAAAGCAGTCAACTTTGACCTATAAGGAAGCTTATGATTACATGAAAGTTAAGCGTGAGGTATATTCGAAAGACACCAAGATATACAAAGCTTTGAATGAGGCAAAGGAAGTTGTGGAAGGGAATGAGATATAGCAATATGGAAGGTTAAGAAATTATTCTGCAGAGCTATTAAGCAGTGAACCTAGTTCTATTGTGAAGCTGAATGTGATCCAAATTTCCAATTTCCCACCATAATTTGAAAAGTTCTGTCTGCTTGGAAGCTTGCAAATGAGGTTTTAAGGTTGGTTGTAGACTCTTTATTGACTTGGATGAAGCTTTCCTAAAGGGCTATTTTGGTGACCAAATTTTGTCAGCAGTTTGACAAGATGCCAACAATGACATTTTGTTATTGCTTATGCTATCGTGGATGTGGAGAACAAAGTTAATTGGAAGTGGTTCCTGATACTGTTACATGATGATTTAGGAGACTACAAAGAATATGACTGAAACTTCATTTCAGATATGCAGAAGGTAACCTACTTCCCAAGGATTATTATTTATAAGTCAATGATAAATATGAATTAATTGTCTATGTGTTAGGGGCTAATATGAATTAGTTATCTATGTGTTAGGGACTAATATGAAATACTTTGTTTTCAGGGCATGATACCAACTGTACAAGAGGTGATGCCTGGAGTACCTCACAGGTTCTAAGTTTCGAATTTGTGGAGAAATTTCACAAATATATGAAAAGACAAGGAGTTAAGGGGCATGATATGAGAGTGTGCATGATCAACCTATGTAACGCACCTAGATCTAGCCACCGCAGCACAATCGTCATTATACCACAGTCACTAGGTCCAGGTGTGTCACAGTGTCAAATATCCAGTATTTTCAATTTTAGATTTATAAGATAATTAGAGATATTTCTATTATGCATAAATAGAAAATACGAGCCACGATATGAAATATAATTATATTGTCTCGCAACACAAAATACAACATTAGCTTAATATATAGTACACATCCATCATCCTTACATAAACTGACGTACAACAATATAAAATATAGGTTTTACATAGATAACATAACTACCATATGAAAGTTTGACCTTTCCTGAGGTCTAACACATGTAAGGAATGGTCTTGCACCTGATCTTCTTCAGTGTTTCCGATAGGGAATACTCGCCCTTGCAACACTTCCAGATGAATGGAAGCACGAACATGCGTTATAACCGAAACCTCTCTAGGGAAGAGGTGGCGGTTATCCCACATCTCCCTAATGGGTATAGGGAACTCCACACGTATAGGAACATAAGATATGTTCGTACCAGCTCCAGGTTCATTACCGCATGGAACTAGGGTCACATCCCCAATGTAAGTAGCACGTTCCGCTTCACGGTCGAAGTGCTAGGCTTCCAAGCCACTATGAAACTGTATCCATGTGCGTAACAAAGGAGGTTGTGCAGATGCCATTACAAGGAAACAGAAGTCGATCCTTAAAACCTAACTAATCGGACTCAATTCTCTTCACTGTCTTTATTCAATACAACATGAAATAAGGTAATACAGTAAAGAGGTAAGACACCCAACTTTCATTACCATTATAGCAGCAAGAAGACATCACGACGCATAGTGCCCACATAGCAATACAGTCCACATATTCATTAACAATAATAGCAGAATTGATAGCAAAGTAGTACAATTATAAGTAATGATATCTCAAGCAATCAGCACAATATCCAAATAATTATTACAGAAATAAAACAGATATTTTTATAGTCAAAAGTGTTCATGCTCAACAATTTATGAGACTGATAATAAACAGTGCACAATACATCATGGTACCAAAACCCTACTCCATGGAGCTAGACATCAATATTTTCGGAGTGAATGATCAAAGAGTAATGTCAGCATATCGTTAGCTTTAAAAATAGTATGTTTCATCTCATAAAAATATTTGAGCAACGATGGCTTATACATAGCACCTCAACAGTTGATTGCGATATAGGACAACGTCTCAGTCCCGATCGTCGGTGTGTTTGCATCGATCTACCCCACGGCACAGAGGAGCTCATAACTGTCCATGTGAGGCACCCGCACCCCGACACCCACAAGGCTAACCACTATGACCCTATGCTTAGTCTATTCGTATCCGCACATAGGTGTTATTCAAACTCCTAGGCATACACTGCCTTTTTAACAATGTCCAACGGACAACACATATGCATGACGACACAATGTCCAATCATATATGTTTATCAATGATGCATTCATCATAAGCATACCATAATGGTATATATATTCATTCTCAATGTCAATAAATCATATCAATGATACATTTATCATATGCAATACCACAATGGTACATTTATCATATGCAATACCACAATGGTATATAATCATTCTCAATGTCAATATGTCATAATCTCTTCAAGAAATTCATCAACAATTACTTAGCCCCACATAGGGTCTTACAACAATATAGAACCACTTCTCAACATCAATGTATATTTACGGTCCATCCTTTGTCACCATTCCCCATTAAGGGTCCAACGTTTCCAATAACTTAAGTCTTGATCAATTATGAAATTCCCTATGTTAAATAACCCTTAAAACCGTGGCCTTACAAGCCTTCAAGGTTCTAAATTTCCTTCCATTTTATGCACTAGTCTCTTGATACCTAATTACTTAGCTTTTATTTCACATGGAATTAATTCATTTTCTCAAGGTTCAAGCCAAACCGTGGCCTCACATTGGGGTGGGAAACCCTCAAAATTTCTATTTCATGTCTTACTCATTTCATAACTAATCACATAGATTTCGTCTTACACAATTCAATTCCAACCTTAGAGATTTCAAGCCAAGACCGAGGCCTCATAAGTGTTATCATCCAATTCAATTCTCCCATCTCATTATAGATTATGTTTGTCTCTAAATTCTTAAATTCCAAGGATACACTAAAGCATCATTTGAACTTCATTTTTTCTCACAAAAATCGTGACCTCTCAAGTCTTCAAAGTTTCAATTTATTTCTTTTTTATGCGCTAATTTCTTGATATATAATCACTCAAATTTTAGTTCATACAAAATCATTCTTATTTCCCTAAATTCCAAGCCAAAACTGTAGCCTCACATTAGGTTAGGAAACCCTCAAAATCTCTATCCATTAATTTCTAACATTATCATTTAACCTTTAATTACATAAGCTTTATTTTATTTGTGTACAAAAACCAATTCATACCACAAAATCCTAGTCAAAACCGTAGCCTCATATTAGGGTAGGAAACTCCAAATTTTCCATTTAACAACCCTAACATGATCAAGCATTTTCAATATATCCAATACATTCAAGATCATTATACAAGTATCAATCTCAATGAAGAATACCTAAACATGAAAAATCACCCAACAAAGTAAACATACAAAGACGGATTTCTCCATCAACAACCACACAAAAGTCTCCTCACCACCAATAATAGTTGAAGTGAGTAAATCTCTATCTTACCTAAAGGAAGAACATGAAAATGGGCTCCTACTTCCTCCTTAGAGATTCAATTTTGAGCTTCCCAAAACCCTAGAATTTCATTCATCGAGAACCAACATTAAACATGGTAAAGAATGGATCTTTGGTCTCCAATGAGACCCTAGAGCACGAAAACGAAGAGAAAGAAGAAGAAAAATAGAAGTTTTACCTCAAAGTTGGAAGCTTTGTCTTGGATGACAATGGAGGAAAAGTTGGGTTTTGAAGAAAACCCTTCAAATAGGAAGTGTAAAAGAGGTTGAGGGAAGTATAGAAATGGTGTTTATGAAGAGAAGTGGTCTCTACTGGTGGCTGGATTTTCATAGAGAAGAAGGAGAAGAAGAGAGAAGGAGGAGAAAAAGTTTGAAGGTGAAACTAGAAAGAGAAAGTGTTAGGTTGAAATGAGATATTTTGGGTGATGATGCATTAAGTGTATAGGCAAATTTTGCCTCCCTTGGGCTAGCTTAGTCGTGGCATTGAGAGGGTAAAAGGGGGAGCAATTAGCTTCCCCAACAAGCCAAGGGTAGCTTGGTCATTTGGTAGTCAAAGCTTCTCAAAGAAGCTTTGATGAAAGTACACTTTATTTGAATTAAAATGGATTTGATTTGATATAAAGTGGATTGTATTAGGATAAGGTGATAGAGTTTCTAATACATGCTATTATCCAATAGATAATTGTTACAGTTGACAGAAGTCAGTATTAATTGTCTAGCAGATAAAATTTTACACAACGATTTTTCATCCTATCAGATGAAATTTCTCGAAAAACATAAAATTTCGTAAACCGTGTCTGGTTTCGGGTTTAGTAAAATGCCCCGTCGACGTTTTCACAGTTCAAGGTTCTCGAGAAAAAATATCTCATTTTCCCAGCTCCGCTCAGCGTGCAACAAAACGAGGAATGATATTAAAATATTCTGCATTCTCAGAAAAATCCAAAAAAATTTCATAATTTACAAATATTATAAAATAATTATTTGTCATGAAATTATTAATTTTCGGGATGTTACAACCTATGCCAATGAGTTTAATGCAAACATGGAGAGTGTGAAGAGGGTAAATGAGAAAGCATAGGAGTATTTGGCCAAGTGGCGTAAGGAAGCATGAACAAAGGCATACTTCTCTGAGTTTCCTAAATTTGACAAGATCTGCAGCAATACATGTGAAGTTTTCAATGCAAAGATTGTGAAGATGAGGGGAAAGCCAATCTTATCTATGATAGAGAAGATAAGGTACTACATAATGAAGACCATGTCTACAAATAAGTTGAAGTTGGCAAGGTATAAAGGGACCTTAGCTCCTCTGCAACAAAGTAGACTGGACAAAGAGAAAAGGGAGAGTAACAGATGGATTCTTGTTTGGATTGGTGACCAAGATCACTATAGATTTGAGATACCAGGCTACCTAAGAAATGTGGATGTGGATTTAAACAAACACACATGTAGCTGCAGGTTCTAGTAACTCATAGGTATTAATCACACTTATTTAGTTCAGTTTACTTTGTTAATTTTAGTTCATATTTGTTTATTTATTTACTGCAACTGGTTGAATATGTTGTGGTAAGTCTACTATGCATGCATGTTATTGCTGCAATAGCATATGTCAATCACAAACTTAAGGACTATTGTCATGCTTAGCTAATAATGGGTGCTTATCATGCAACATATGAATATTTTGTCAGACTATTGCGAGGCCAAAGGTATTGGGAGCACACACCACACCCTAAGCCTATTCCACCACCAATAAAGAGCCTTTTTAGAAGGCCAAAAAATTAGAGAACAAAAGATGGAAAAGAGGAAGTTGTGAACCATAACCCACACAAATTGAAGTGAGTGTACCCTGATTTCACTTGCTATGGGTGTGGTGGTTCAAGGCATCACAGTAAATGGTGCAGAGGCTAAAGAGTCCTGATGCGTGCGGATGTAGTGATTAAAATTAAGATAAAAATCAGTTGTCAGGCCCACCAGAAAATAAAAACCTTACAACTAGTTGTAGTTAGTAAGGGTCGATCCACAGAGAACCAATTCAATTAACACTATTAAACAATTCTCAATTTAGACTCGATTAACAATAAACAAGAAAAGGGGGTTTTGGAGTTTTGATGAACAATGAACGACTTCAAAGATAACAATAAACAAACTGAAATCAACAATATAAGAAAATTGGTTAAGAGATTGAATCCACCACTAGATTTATATGATAATGTAAATCCACATATCCTTTTATTCCAACATGCTCAATTATGTTTTTATGCAATTGTGAGATTAAATCTCTGTTTTCCTTACGTGTTGGCCAATTTAGCAACTTTCAAATCAACTCCTAATCACCGATTAGTCATAAAGCAACCGCTCTTACAACTATCCAACAATTGCATTAAGATTTAGAAAACCAATTACACTAAGGTCTAATCACACATAGGGATTAAATTACTTAGAACATATATTTCTCTAGATCTAATACCGCAATCCAAGCATAATAAACCCGGATCTACCACTTTTATAACCGACAAATAGCACAAAGATAATTATACCCACATGAACATCATACATCCCACTAGATCTACTACCGCAACCGCGCATAATAAACCTAGATCTACTACTTTGAAAGTAGGAACAAGTACAAAAACCTTCATACCAACAATAGATTCAGAAATATATGAATAAAAACATAATTGTGTTGAAATAATCAAATATGCAAAGTTTACAACATTAATACTAGCGGTTTCATCACCCCCTTAACCAAGGGAGGTTTAGTTACACATAGTTAGAAAGAAATCACAAGAAAAATACAAAACTATGAGAAACTATGAAGAAGCAAGAAGAAACTTAGAGAGAAAATGAAGGAGAGTTACATGTTGTTCATGATAAATGGTGCCTTTTATAGAAGTCTAAGGTAACAAAATGACAAAGGGAAGTGGGTGGATGAGTTGATGAGTGAGTGGAGTGTTTTAGTGGATGGATTAGTGGGTTGGTTTAGTGGATTGGTTTAGTGGATGAGTGAGTGGAATGGTTGAGTGGTTGAATTAGTAAAAATGCCAAAGGACTTTTGGTGAGTGGGAAATTATGGACATGAATGGGTGAGTAGATGGATTAGTGGATGGATTAGTGGATGAGTGGGTGGAGTGGTTAAGTGGTTGGATTAGTGTATGAGTGGATGAGTGGGTGAGTTAGTAGATGAGTGGGTGAGTGGATGAGTGGATTAGTGGATGGATGAGTGGATTAGTGGATGGATAAGTGGATGGTTGAGGACGAAAATTTCGTGTCTGACTTGGAAGCCAAAAACGACCCACTATACTTCAGAACCACGAAAAGTGTTCTTCATGAAAGTTGTAGATCCTTGTCTTGGCTATAAAATGGATAGCTGGTTCGTCCAATTTGGCTTCCTTAAGCCTAAGATATGTCCCAAATACCGTAGGTTGCTCAAACCCAACTTCAGCACCTCTGTTCCGACTTGCAAGCTCAAAATGACCAACTAGACTTCTTTTTCTCAAAATGTGTTCTTCATGAAAGTTGTTTATTTGGATCTTGACTATCTACTGTCCAAATTTCAGCCCATATCCATTATTACATCTTGAGATATGATTTTTTGAGTGCACACTGTTCGGATTCTACTGACAGAACTCGTATTCTAACTTCCATGTAAACTTAGGTCCCTTAGACATCTGAATCAGACTTCGAGCTCTTCATCAAAGTTGTAGAGCTTCCTCTTAGATTTCTTACAAGATAAAATTCATGATTGTCAGATATCAGGAACTCAAGTTATGACCAAAATACAGAAACAGTGTAAAATCTCAATAATGCTGAAAATATTCAAGGACCAATTTGAGCTCAAACTCACAAAATCATACCAAACTCAATCAATTAAGAATATGGAGAGTGTAAATGACTAAACATAAGGGTTTCTTAATGAATAAAATATGTGATTATCAAGTCCCTAAACCCAAAAAGTGAAAGAAAAGAAATATATCTGGGGCTGGTCCAAGTATTGAGGCTGGGGCTGGGGCAAGTAATGAGCATGGGGCTTCGGTAACAACTGAGGCTGGGGTTGGGCCAACTAATGAGCATGGTCTAGCCACTGAGCCTGAGGAGATAGATCTAATATAGTCTTATCCCAAGAATATTTTTGGACACAGTACTCTCAAGATACAACTAATGTGGAGTCCAACAATTGTCATAGATTTATGTCATGCTTTTGGTTATTATGGTGTAATTAATACCCTTAATTTCTTAGGTTTTGTGAATGCAGGTATCAGCATTTGCAACTCCACGTGTGACTCCAACAAATCAAGCTCCAAAAGTGACTCTAACTCCAGTGACTCAAGCTCCATTTTGTTAAAGTCCTTCTCAACCTCCCCAACCTATATGTTTCTCTTCCTTTGATTCATTTGGTTATACTGTTGATTTACTTGTACTTTGTTTGACTTGTGTACTAGTATTTTCCTACAGGAAATCAACAGACGTATTGCTACACCAAAAATCTTACCAAGATGCCTAGACCTTTAATATGCTCTTAGTCCCAGAATAAAGTATAAACTCCCTATTAGACCATCTGATTTAAGGCCATTGCATCCACCTACCACTACATCACCAGCAGCTATTCCACCATATGTTCCATCACACTCTGTCACTGCAAGTGCTGCAGCAAGTAATGTTCCACCACCTGTTCCAACACACTCTACGACTGCATGTGCTGTAACAAGACCTAGTTCACCACCTGTTAATGCAGAAACACTGGCAGCAGTAAATAAGGGTACAATAACAAGGTTCATGAAGTTCATTCCAATCCCTGGTTTCAGAGGTACTCCACCAAAGAAGATGAACGAAAGATTTGTCCCTCTTGGATGATGTATAGGGCTTATAATGTAAATGATGATAGAATTTGGTCCTTCTTTTTGAAACATGCTTATAAAGTATTGTTCTTAGAAATGTTGATGGTCATTTTGGATGTGTTTATGGTACATTTGTAAATATTTATGATCCTTTGTAAAGGCCAATGATCCTTTTGGAAATTCCCTTGGACAAGGAAATGGTCATTTTTTTTAAATGGTCAATATAGAAGTTTTACACACTTGTTAAAGAAGTTTGTATTGGTTTATGCCAAAAGTTGTAAGACCTACTAAAATATTAATGTAATATATTATGTTTTGCAATTCCAAGCATGTTCCTCTTATATTAATTATCAGTTTGCAATCCCAATTCAATTTTAATATTTGTTATTTATGCATTTGCTTACAATAGAATTACAATAAATATCAGAAGACTAATGCACATCCACAATAAGCTTTAATAACTTAATTTTCATTTATTTCATTAGATCACAAAGGTCAAATGTCCAATTACACAACATCACAATTACCTAATTTCTCAAACTAATAACACAACATCACCATTACACATTCCAAATCCAATTACCTACTTCCCTAAACAAACTAAGCCCAACATTATAATAAAAACCATTATCATAATACACTGACCAATTACACAATATCTTATGACCTTAACTTTAGCTTCTAAGCTTCCAATCTTCCAAGCAACATTCAATCTTCATTCTTGACTCTCACTTGTAGCAGCCTTACTAGCAAGTTCAGTTGTAGCTTCAGTGACAGCCCCAATTCCAATATCTTTTGCCCCATTATCAACCCAGCAAAAATAGTAATAATGGTCATCATTCTACAAATTGTCATATACACAATATAGCTCACATTGCAAATTTAAAACAAAAATAACAGTGCTCATCCTAACAGCTTTAGTTCACTCAAACTTTCACCTTTACCCTATACTTAGGACAACCATAGAATGGTCTACCAGGATTGGTCGTGGTTTTAGATTTTCTTACCATTATTCTCAAACCACAAAGGCAAACCATGCCACTATCACTTCCTCCCTTGTAACGAGACGAATTGAGTATGGAACCTGCACTCCCACTCCAGCTTCCTTCAGTATGTGATGAGGCAAATTGGGATGGGTTTCCACCACCCACCATCTCTCAGTCTTGTTGCCAATTACGAATTTGGGGTTATGCTTTCTAGGGTTTTACAGATGGGAATTAGGACTTGGGTAACGGTAATGGAATTCAAATAAGGGAGAAGATGGTTTTGGTAAAAAACAGCATCGTTTTGTGGGTTGGAGTTTTGTTTCTTTGGGTAATAACCAAAGCTATGTCGTTTTATGGGTGAGGAGAGGTCATGTAAGTGTTCAAGTTAGCTCTTAACGTGTCACGTGTGCGTGTTCATCAAGTTTAATTGACTGCAAAAGAGGCAGGGACTAACGTGACAGATGTTTTGAGGTTTCAGGAATTAAGTTGTTAATTTTTTAAATTCAAGGACTAAAGTGACCAATGTGTGAAATATCAAAGACTAAAGTGAATGTTTACTCCCTAATTGTTAGGTAAGCACAAAATAATAATGATGATATTTTCACGGTTGATATTTCCATGCAAAGTCTAAGTCAATGAAAGTATGAAATGTGAATCACATATCAATTATGTTGGATGCTTTTTCTGCTATTGAGTTAATGCCTTAATGGGGTTACGAATCTAAGACGTTTTATTTTAGCTTTTCCACCCTCACTATATGGAGAAATTATTGTATAGTATGAGAGTAAGAGTATAAATGACCCGAGTTAAGCTGAGTACTTGGAACTCAAGTTTGACTTGTGAAAACAATAGGCTGCTCAAGCTTATTCATTTATTTAAACGAGTCAAATTTAAATCTTGAACTTGACTTGTTTAAAAGTATGAAAGCTTAAGCTTAGTTCGTTTATGACTTAATTATTTTATTTTCTTTTATCAAATTTCTCCTTAAAGATTTTTTTAAATTTATTAAGTTAATAATTAGTAAACATCTTTATAGTAGAAGATGAATTCAAAATAGAAATAATGAATTTTTTTCATAATTCCTTACGTAAAATAATAAAAAAAATTATAGCCTTCCACCATTACAAAAAAGAATTTCAAAATAAGTTTTAACACTTAAAAATGTTTAACATATTTTCATAATGAAATAGTTTTCTTCTTTTGTGCACGGAGATAGAACCCGTTAACAATTGTATATACTTATTCTTAACCTTTTATAAATACTTATTAAGACAAATAACTTTAGCAATCTTATAATTTTTATTTTCTTATTAACTATGATAATTTCTACATACAATATATATATATATATATATATATATATATATATATATAAAGTTATTCTCGGACTTTTAATGTCGGGCCCATAAAATGTAGTCTTGGCTCATTTATATAATTGAGCCTAAATTAAAAGTTAGACTTGTTTACTTGTTTGTTTAGTTAAACAAATAAACTTAATCAAATATTTAATGAGTCAAACTCAAATAATTAACAAATAACTCAATTCATTTATACCTTATATGAAAGTAATACTCTTGTCTAATAAAAAAGTGATAAGTGAGGATTAAATAACCATACAACAGTTAATTGAAAAATAAAATATTATTAAAATAAATTTAAATGGTTACAAAATTATTGAAAATAATACTCTTAGAATGTATAAAAATTTTCTCACTATATGACAATTTGGTTTTAAAAGGAATAATATTTATTAGGTTTTTTAGTTTGATGCCATGGCCCATATATACTTTTGGAGCATATAACTTGCTATTATATAATTAAAATTGAAATACACAATAGTAGTTGCAATGAAAAAGGCAGTAATTTCAAGTAAATTTTATCTGTAATATTAGATATTTAAATCTTAAAATCTCTACTAAGAAGGAATTTGCCTAACAATTGCTCCAATTCAAAATTACAAAAACAATTTATTACACTAAAAAAATATAATTGAAATCAAATAGAAAGAAGCATAAATAGAAATGTTTTTAATCTTTTTTTTTTGTACGGTAAGTTTTTTTTTTGATGTGGAAAGTTTATAAGTTTATCATTTTTTTTATGTAAGAGGTTTAAGATTTGTCATTTTTTTAGAAGTATATTTTAGGATTTAGTAAGGTTTACAATTTGCTACTTCTTTTAGATTTTTTTTTTCTGATGAGTAGAATTTTATTATTATATAACCATTCAACTATTAAATTAATGTTTTTGGTTAGCCAAATAATTGTGAAATTACAATTTTATCCTAACAAATTTAATGCTAATAATTTTTTTTTAATCTTTTAATGCTAATAATTTCAAGTTATCTTTCACTGTCTAACGGATCTTCTCTTTGTGATCCCTTTGCACCCCACATGATGTTGACTCACTGTGCTGGCGACTACCATTCCTCCAACGAATACTCTTGCCTAGTTCACCTAACATCAGAGGAAGAAGATATACCAACGCTCAAAGAAGGTGGGGGTGGCCTGGAAGGTGCAAAACAGGGATAAGCCAGGGGCAACGTTTAATGTGCACCCCTAAGAATGGGGTGCTTCATTAAATTTAGACCAATGGATGCAAGGTTTAACGCATTAACGACTGAGATTTACCATGGGTTACCTCCTCAGTAGGTAAGATTTTTAGCATGTTGAAGTTGCAAGATAGCACCAAACAATATAACGATATTTTTATCTCATTTCATTCTATTTGTTCTCATTTCATTCTATTAATTATTAAATATCTAAAAATAACCTAATAAATCAGGAGGTTGATGAATGCACCCAAAAGCTGCCACCAAAACCACTTATCATGCAGAGAATGATTAGTCGTGGTTACGGTTGTTAACCCTATGTGGTGGCGATACCAGACCCAGGTTCAGAAACATGAGGAGGTGCAATCTCGGTCAAAGTAAGTTGCTATAGTGATTGATGGTAATTATAGGGTCCAAGAACTGTGATGATCATACTTAAAATTTTTAATAATTTGATTGAATTGTGTGGCAGGTGAATGAACTGTGAAAAATTAGGAAAAGTGTAACAAATGATGTTTAAATATCGAGCATGGCAGGTGTTCACCATTGGTTTTTAATAATATGGTAAGTATTGAATGTTTAGAATTATTGTTCCTCACTATAGTTAGAGATGGTACTCAAAGAGCTAGAATCGGAGCTAATATTTGCATGCAAAACTGCTTCATTTTTTTTAATGTGATTTGTGATCTGTTCAAGAATTTAAAATACTTGTGGCATAAGTATTATCACAAAAGTGTTCAAGAAACTGAGGAATCAATGTTTGATCCTGATGAAAGGCACAAACAAGCAAATGCGACAATTAAGGAAAAGTAATTTGTGATATCAAATCTCATGAAATCTGGTAAGTGAATTGTAATGGTTGTCGTTGGTGCATTCCCTTTAAAACAATATTTTTTGGGTAGGTTGAACATTGTTTTTCAGCATAGGTAATGCATGAAGAACAACAAGTGAAGGACATGGAGGAACATATGCAGTATTTTTTATGAACAAAGGCAGAGCTAGTTGTCCAAGGAGGGAATAATTGTTGTTAGTTTAAATTATTTTTTCATGTATAATAAATTCGTTTTGGTATGTTTGTGAAGGGTAATGAAGATGTTAGAGTAAGCCTGGTAAAGTTGAAAAACATGTATGGTCGTGGCGTTTTAACTTTGTGAAGTATCCAAGCATTCATCTTGCTTTGGTGGATGTAAGTGCTGTATTAACCTGTAAAGTTGTTTCTACTTAAGCCTTATTAGGGTGTTTAACTTAGTATATGTGCTTCAGCTTTTTAAAGGAATTACCTTGGAATATGATTTGTTAATAAAGGATGCTCTAAGTAGTTGTTGATAAGTGATGCCTATTTAACTTGCTTAAGGTAATCAACAACGAGATGGTGAAATTTTTGCTATTGCACGCAGGGACATGACAGAGCAGTTGAGTCTATTAGCGTCACTTGGTATGTGATGACTGTCTTCAAAGTGGACTGAAATTGAGAATGGGCATGATATTACAATGCTGAGGAGTTCTAAGCCAATTTATAAGGAAAATGTAATCCATTACAAAAGTAATATTTCCTTATAAGAAATTATTGAACTCTGTATCATGATATGGACATGGTCTGCTGTGATATAAGGTTGCATGCTCCTTTTGTGGGCATTGTGCTTGTTGAATTAGGTGGGTTGGTAGTTGCCACAGAGCATGAGTAATCCTATAGAAGCGTAGTGCTATCATAATATCCCAAAAAATATTAGATTGTCAAAGTTTATAGACAATACTTACTCGTACATAGGTTTTAATTGTACGCTTGACACTTGTTAGTGTTGATCAATTATAATAATATAAGGTTAACTTTTATTCCCTTCATTTTACATTTTATCTATCATGCTCATTAAGGTCCTGTTATTATTTATTCTACTTCTTTTTTAGCATTTCTAAAGCAATTTCATCAGCAATCTCTTCACAATGGGAAACAGATCTCTCCTTTCAATTTTTCCCCCTTATACAAGACGTGAATAACTTGGAACTTGCATTTTTCCACGGCTTAGGTGCCAACACCGTCCATTTTGTTAGCTTGTCAGCTCGAATTACATATTTACTAAGGCTCATTTGGTATGAATGATAGAATAATATTTGATAGTATTAAACTTGATAGTAGAAGACTTAATAGTATGATACTTAATAGTATAAGGTCTAATACGTAATAATTAGAGTTATCAGAGTGTTTAAAATTGTAATAAAAAAATCTTTATAGTAGTTTATACATTAAAATTCAATCAAGCATAATCTCACCCCCTAAGGTTTGATTAAGTTATACAACATTTTAATGTATAAGAGAAATTTGATGGATAAACTTATACAATACAATATTTGTACCAAACATCTGATAAGGTCATAATGTATTGTATTAGTTTATCCTATCAGGTTTAATACAGTATGTCAAACAAGTCATAAGTGCCTGTTTAGGATAGCTGTGAAAACTAAATTATTTTAATAATCAATTATTGTATAAAAACTTTTTGATATAATCGATTATTTCAATAAAGTTTTATGTTTGTATATGTTAACTAAAAAACGATTTTAAACTAATCTATTTCATTTGGATGGTATAAAAAAGAATCACCTTTATGCATTAAATTACCAAAATAAATATAAAATGATTAAAAACTTTATTTGATTGATTAAAAAATTTATTTGATTGAGGACAAAATAGTATTTACATCTTAAAGTGAGAAATAATCCCAACAGTTTTTTATAAAAATGGTCAACCATAAGCTTTTACTCAACAGACTTTTTTCAACATAAAAATTTGTTGATTTTTAAATTTGTCGCGTCACTACGAACACGCCAGCATCAACGCGTGCAACAATTTTTCTCCAAAAATAAACTGTTGGTTCAGCTAAAAAAGCTGGACCAAACATGCTCTAAATCAGTGATGCCTAACTCACTGATTTAGAGCATGTTTGGTCCAACTTTTTTAGTTGAACCAACAGCTTATTTTTGAAAAAAAGTTGTTGCACGTTGCAACGTATTTGGATGAGAGCCAACTAAAAAATCAACAGCTTTTATCTTGAGAAAAAAACTGTTAGAGCAAAAGCTTATGATTGAATATTTTTATAAAAAGCTGTTGGGATTATTTTTCACTTTAAGATGTAAATATTATTTTGTCCTCAATCAAATAACTTTTTTAATCAATCAAATAACTTTTTTAATCATTCTATACATATTTTAATAATTTAATACATAAAAACGATTCTTTTTTATACTATCCAAATAAAACAGATTAGCTTAAAATCGCTTTTCAGCTAACATATCAAAACACACAACTTTTTTCTTATAATCAATTATAACAAAAAGCTTTTATGCAATATCGATTATTGAAATAATCTAATTTTCACAATTATCCCAAACATACACTTAATCAACAATCTACTATAGAATTCTCTTGAATTGCCCCAATGTTCGATTTTTCTACCCCACTTGGCACTGTCTTGGTTCTCAACATATGATAGCTACTCCTTCCTGTAATACCAACACAATTCCAATATAAGAAACCGCATCACAATTCCAATAAGCACATTTGCAAAACACAAGGGAATTCAATAGCTTCCCTTCATTTGCAAAATTACCTGTTTGGATCAATCAATTTGATGAAAGTATTTGTATTTCCTTCATTTACAAATTCGTTGTTTGAATAATTAATTTTGATACAAGTATTTTTATTGCAAACTAAGTTAATCCAAGTACAAAATCTTGTAAACTAAGTTCATCTGAGTGCAACCAAGTTAATCTTGTAAGCTATGATCAAGCATATTTGAGCATTCAAGGCAAATCTAAGAAAATCCTAGCTTCTACCATCATCACCTTACCAAAGAATAACCACCTTTGTTTAATGCTAATTTGAACCTAAAACCAAGATATATAACACCTATTATAAAATTTTCTTCTATAAATTGCAACTTGCATAATAAAACCCAATTACTAAAATGAAAACACGTTCGACTCAAGGGAGTGCTAAAGAAGCAACTGACATTTATTTTGCACTTGTAAGTGTACCTACTTTAACAATCCTCAACCAAGAATTTTAATAGAACCCGAAAACTCGATCACCAGGTCGTCTTGTTCTATTTTAATTAATTACATTTTGTAAGATCTTATATAATGAATTTTTAGCATTTGCTTTCACAAATTATAATTTTTTGGCTATGCCAAACATTTGGATTGACTTCCATTCTTTTTTGCTACACACATTCAAAACTAAAATGCCATCATAGTTCAACACTAAGCAGGAAAAAACAATTATGCTTTCTTACTTTTTCCTCACTCAGACATTTTATCATACAGATCATGTGCACTCATCCAAGACAGAGAATCAAAATCACAAATTATAATGAAGCAAGACAAGAACATATCCATGAAGCATATCCCAAATGAAGAGCACGACAAGTTATACGAAATACAAATAGAGCAAACAAACATAGAGAAGGAGTTTGCAATGGATCTGACCCAACCAAACTAAATAAGCACTAACCTTCAAACCAAACCTCAAATGATAACACAAACACTCACCATTAAGTGAAGATCCGTGGTCAAGAATGCAGATCTCTAAGCTGACGGCACGACAAATTCACAGAGAGATAGTTTGCGAGTTGAGCCTTGTCGATTTGCCAATCTACCACCACCCCAAGTGTCTCAGCTCCACACACACCTTCACTCTAAGCCACACCTCAACTGCATTTTACACTGGAGCTTACAGCCTTCAACGCACTCCAACGATGGATGAACGAGTGAACTGGGTTTTAGTCAATATTGCATCTAATGGTTAAAATGTAAGGAGTTACAAAAACATAGTGTTTACTGTTTAACTCAAGACTAAAATGTAAACAGAGTAAATAAACTAGTGGTTTAATTTGCAGTTACTTCTGTAACCGGTTGGGTCAACGCCACCGGTTTGCACCGCTTACCAAACGGGTGCACAGTAAAAGTGTCCTAAGCCAGGATTATAATGGATGGATACTTTTGAATAGATGACTTACTTGTATCAGTTACGTATCTGATATTGATATTTATTAAGTATACATGAGTATGCATTTAATATTTTTTTATTAAATTTTGCTATCAAATATTTTTGGTACATCTTGGTCAAATATTGCAATGAGCTAATATCACTTAAATACAATCAAATCCTTGTAAAACACTAATTTTTTCATCCCTTCAAATCTTGTGTTCTCTTTAGATATTTTTTCTTGATATATTTGATAGCGTTTTGTTGAAAACATGGATTTAGAATATTATAAAAATTATATTTATCTTATAATTTAATTACTATTTTATTTATATTTTTATACTTGTATATAATATATTCTCTCGTACCTTATTTTAATTCTTAAAAATCTTATTGTATTGTATATCAGTACCTATACCGGTATAATTGCACCCATTTCCATACCACATAAGTCAAGATTAATTTGTGCGTGGTAGTCATGCGAGGTAGTGGGCGCGTCGATAGCCCAAGCAGGTGGAGGCACAGGAGAACAAGAGCGCACAAGGGTTCCTGCTGCACTGAAACACATCAAAACTGAAACAACAATGATATTCCTATCGCGTACAGTACTCACACTAATTTTTACATCTGATATTATTCATAGAACTCATCTATAAATAGTATTAAATTATATTTTTATTTTATTTTTTAAGATATGCCTATTAACTAATTTTACGCCATTAATCACTTTTTTATTCTTCGTTAACTAATTTTTTTCACGAATATAAAAATTATGTGATAAAATTTTTGTGTATTAATCAACTTCTATATATAATTAACCACTTTTTTATTCTTTATTAATTAACTTTTTCATGAGCATAGAAAAAAAGTTAGTTAATAAAAAATAAAAAAGTAATTAATTACATACGTAAATTAGTTAATGACACAAAATTTTACCAAATAGCTTTTATATTCGTGAAAAAATTAGTTAACAAAAAACAAAAAAAAATGATTAACAACGTAGTAGAAGTTAATTAATTGGATATATACTAAAAAAACTAATTTAATACTGTTTATAAATGGATCTTATAAATAATATCAGATGTTAAAAATAATGTGTTACTATAGCAGTAGGATGAATATTTTCCAAACTGAAAACCAATAGAGTGACATAGAGCTGGTTCAAAGTGTTTGTTAAGTATTATATAGAAAGTTCATGACATTTACTCATATGTAGGTTGCTGGCAGGTACTAAAAGACAAAAGGTGGTCTACAATTAGGATGGTAAAAGTAGTCGTGTCCGTAAGATTGCTTGTGACGGGTGAAAGATGAGTCTCCGATTATGGGAAATTTTTAAGTTCGTACGATTTATTACATTATTATTTAAGTATTTAAATTATTATTTAATATATATAAAAATATTATTAATAATTAATATAATTTTATAATAATTTTTATTATTTTATATATATTAAATAATAATTTAAATTTATATAATAAATCTTATTTATTTAAAAATTATTCTTAAAAAATAAGTAAGCATGGAAACAGTGTCACGATCGAGGAAAGGTAAAAACCTTCAGAGATTCCTTCCCTTTTCGAATGCACATTTGCCCTTTTATTTGAGAACAATGCTAAGAGCTCATGAGTATTATCCCTTCGTTTGAGAACCATTGCAACCTCTTTTCACCAACGATACAGCTTGAAGGATTTTGAATGTTCAAAACTGCGTGTTTGGTTGAGTAGGTAAAAACTGGAAGGAAAATAATGCTCTTACATTTTTTTAGGAGTGTATTATTATTCACATTTTTTTTAAGGAATGTAATTGAGTGAAAGAAAATGATAAGAAAAAATATGTATAATAAATAATATTAAATAAAATATAAAAAATAAATATATATACTATTTGATGTAAGAATATAAAAATTAAAATTAAAAAAATATAAAACTTTAAGTCCTATTTGTTGGAACTAATAAGATAAGACTTAATAATACCATGAGATAGGATAAATATGTTGAAAAGTTCTTATCAAGTATTTGGTAATTTATGTATTGTATAGATAATTATTTATATATATTTTTATTAACAAATGTACTAATCTAATAATAAAAATGTGTAAATTTAATAATATAATTTATAATTTTAATATTTTTATCGTAAATAGTATATATATCTCTTTTTATATTTTATTTAATATTATTTACCATACATATTTTTTTTGTTTTTTTACTTAATTATATACTCTTAAAAAAATGTGTATAATATTTACACTTTTAAAAAAGTATAAGGCTATTATTTTTTATTATTTATTTAATATATTTAAAAAATATTGTTATGTATCATCAATATTGGTCGACCAAACTTCACCTAAAATACTAATCTACATTCTACACCTCTTATTGTATCCAAAAACAAAAAAAAAATTATACTCTCTTACCCGCCTGATATGAGAATATGTAATTTTTTTTAGGGGAGACAAGAAATCGGATCCCCTGTACTCTAAAAAAAAGGCTGCAGGTGGTGCTGTTCTTAATTTAATGGATAAAATTTATTAAACAAAACTTGTCTTCATATTTTATGATAAAAAAATTAAATTTTAATGACTAGGATTTCCTACAGTTTAATCTTGATTAAGGAAGAGAATGAGAACTCGTAATTTTATACTCTGTGTTTTGAATCTTTGAATCGGATTTTGAGTTATCCGTTTAGAAATAATCTAATTTATTATAATTAAATTTTAAATATTTATAAATATTATTAAATAAATAAATATGTCATGATAAATAAATTTTTTTATAAATAAAAGAATTAATTATATTCATCAATCTCGTTACTGACCCTCATTTAGAATGCTTTGGATTTGTTCAACCACGTAATTTTGTAAAAATAATCATTTTGCATTTTTTTAGTAGTGTAAATATTATTTACATTATTTTTAATAAATATAATTGAATAAAAATAATAATAAAAATATATATATAATAAATAATATTAAATAAAATGTAAAAAATATATATATGTATTATTTAATATAAAAATATAAGAGTTGTAATTTTTTTCTTGAACTAGAATAATTGTTTCAATTTTTAAACCTCAATATTCTAAAGTAAGGTATCCCTTTCAACGTATTCATAAAGTTGTAACTTGTAAGAGAGAAACTCCCGCTCCTTCTATCCTGAATTCCTGATTGAATCCCAAACAACGAACGGTTCCATTTTGAACTTTGTGACTTTATAAATTTGTTAAGAAAAATGATCATCTTATATTTTTTTAAGAGTGTAGAAATTATTAATATTTTTTTAAAGGTGTTAATTAAATGAAAAAAAATAAATAAAAAATATGTATAATAAATAATATTTAAAAATATAAAAAATAATATATATATTATTTATAATAAGAATATAAAAATTAATTTAATGGTGTGTTACATGCACGGAGGCTTTAAAAGTGGGCGAGAGTTGTTTAATTTTAGTTCTCTAAAGAGAATCTCCTTCCTCACCTCTAAAGAGAATATCCATTGAACACTTTTGGGAAACTCTGTTAATTGTTTTTCTTTTTGTTGTGGGGAGCCTCTGGTAGAAAACAATTATATATTTATATTGTGTGTGGAAAATGTACTACCCAAAGGCCCACGCGCTAAGCATAAAGTTTTATTTCATGTGGAAGGCATCAATATCAATCCCAAGGAAAAAGGAACCAAAACTCAATAACTTAATATACTCGCTAATAGAAGTGAAAATCTGTCTCCATAGCTGGACCGTATTGGGTCCATTGGGCTAGAATTAGAGATGACGAGGGGGAGATGGGTAGCAGCTTTCTGCCTTTTGTGGATAATATTTATTCTTATTTTTATTTTTATATTTATATATGTATTTATTTATTATTTTCTTACGAGTAAATGAATATTTGCGAATATTTATAGAATATTCAATAAATTTGAAAAAATATAATAAAATTTAAAAAAAAAAATTTAAAAAAATATTTTGTTAATATTTGAATAATAATAAGATTTTTTAGTAATTTTATATAAGAATATTTTGATAATTTTATTTATTAAAGACTACAGATCTGGAGGGAACCACCCTCGTCTCCGTCCCATTTATTAAACGGGAGATAACATAAACGAAAGTATTTATATTTGTGGGAGAAATTAGATGAGTATTATTCATCCCCGTCACGGTATTATACTCGCAGATCCACTCATGGGTAAAATTGTCATCCCTAGTTAGAATTGGATCTTTTATCTCCCAAGTCGACTTAACCCGTTTCTTTAAACCCTTTTAGGGGTTTTATCTCTATTTTAACACACACCTAAAGTATTAAAGTTGGTATTTTTTTTTACCTTTACACTTTTTTTTTTCTTTTGATTCTAAGACTAATTTGAATGTCAAAATTTTTGTAGATACTTCACCTTGCCTCCGATCGGAACACCACCATTGTCGACTATCGTGAAGCTCTCTAACGATCTCAAGTTGTCACATGACTACTCGCTCATGTCATTTATATCTCAACATGCATTTAAGTTTTAAGTCTTATTAATTTGCGATAACCAACATCAATTTTCTTTCATTTACACATCATTTAGCAGCGGTTATGAATGTAAGATCCAAATCATACAATAATTGTTAGTAAAGATCAAACAGTTATTGGAGCACAAGGATTATTGACAAAGATTGAATAATTACTTTACAAGGATTGCTAATAATGATTAGATAATTACCTTTGTTTTAGACATTTATCAGAATCTTGTATATGATGGTAGTTACATAAGATTTCTATAAATACCGAAAGGATGAAAACATTTAGGGATTAAAAATTTTATACTAAAAAATACTTGTAAAACGCTCTCACGTTACCCTGACAATCACAAGCAAATACACAAGTTTAGTCAAGGATGTTTCCATCCAATTCCTTTTTTGTACAATTTACAAATTCAATGCAAAGTTAATTCAATTCCATTTACGTTTTCAGACTTTTATTTTCTTCAAAATTCTCTTCTACTCCAGATCAAGTAATTTTTTTGAGATCATTTGAATTCTCTTACTTGCTTTCATTTACTTGTTTTCATTACTTTTCTGCAAGTTTACATTTTGGTCACTTTACTTATTTGCACATTTACTTTTCTTGTTTTATATTGTTTTCTTTAAATTGTCATCATTTATCATTCTGCATTTTTCATTGCTTGTCAGGTTTATTTTGCTGCACTTTATTGCTTTTGTTCTTTACATTTGATGCTATTTACTTTGTTGCATTTGAGTTCTTTAAACTATTTTCTTTACTTTATTGCAATTCTTAAATTTCAAGTAAGTTGTTTCTATTTTCATCTTTAAAATGTTTTCTTTAACTAAGTTTACTATTTACTATTACAATATTATTATACTTCAATATTGATCCATACATTTTTTATGTTTCATTTGAAATCATTCTTAACATTCTAAATTAAAAAAATAGTCTAAGTAATAGAGAATCTTTTGAGGAAATGATTTTCTTCCTCAAATCAAGATCTGAAATCAAATTTATCATTTAACAAAAGTTTACCATAAACACTTTCTAATAAAAAATCATAATGTTTAAGAAATAATACATTGATAATAAAAAATGAAGGTCGTTATTTTAAAATAGTATTTGCTTAACCCTGTACCATACATGGCTTTGCATTGAAATCATGTGTTAATTGTATACAATTAGAATAGTGGTATTTAAATTTGGGTGAGTATATGAAACGATCAAGCAGACGTGCGCTCGAGCTCTCTATCTTACAACAAATTAAAAAAATAAAGAAAACAACTAAAAACCACACAGATGTCAACAAAAATAAATGAAATGAAAGGCTGAAAACCTCAAGCTTTTGTACGCTCGAGTGTTTAACAGCAACACCCTTCAAATTCAAGAAAAAAAAATAATTTTGTGGTATGAAATTGTCATTGCTCGTCAATTTAGCAAAAAATTCGATTCTGAACTTTTTGGCGTTTATTATTTTTTTTACTGGAATTTTTTTGGCGTTTTAGTTGGTTGGTGTCCACTTACACATAAAAACATAAATGTAAATTCAGATTTGTTTAATTAATGTGAAGAAAATTAGGCAAGTTACAAATGAATTAAGAAAAGGATTCAAATGTTGTAAATGGAATAGAAGATAAGACAAAGATAACTCAAGATAAAAAAAAGCCTAGTTTTTCATGAAAGCTATGCTACTAAGTCTTCTTCTTTTTATTTCTTTATGGAAAAGTATATCCTTATATAGGACTTCAAATATAAATAAGGAGATGAGGTCACATTTTTTTATAATATATAGGGTTTATTACACTATTATTAAAAATAATAAATATTATAACTATAAATTATACTAATGACTATTTATCACCTTTAACACCTAATGAATATAATCATCTATCACATGCAAAAAATGCATATTTTACAATACTTTCTCTTAAATGACTATACCTCTATGAATATATCTCGTTAAAATCTTACCAAGAAAAATTCAGTGAGATAAAAACTTAACGAAGAACAAAGAGTACAGTATTTATATGTAACTTACTTTCCATAAAAAATACTACTAATCATAAAATCTATTTAAGTCGGTGCATTGTAACTCTTGTGACTCTTGGACATCCATCTTTAATATTATTCATAACACTCCCCCTTAGA
This sequence comes from Ormosia emarginata, assembly GCA_029884605.1. Classification (NCBI taxonomy): domain Eukaryota; kingdom Viridiplantae; phylum Streptophyta; class Magnoliopsida; order Fabales; family Fabaceae; genus Ormosia; species Ormosia emarginata. The sequence goes on from JAQQTP010000072.1 coordinate 30,602,811, forward strand.
TACCTATAAGGGATATGCCTCATTAAAACCTTATTAGGAAAAAATCCAGTGAAAAAAAAACTTAGTGAAGGGAAAAGAATACAATATCCTTTACATGTGAAATGTCACATTAAAAACCTTATCAAGAAAAATCATGTAGGATAAAACCTTGATTAAGGAAAAAGAGTATAGTTTTTCTCTCTCTATTAGAAGTATCACTTAAGATATATAGATTGCAGCATTCCAATTTTCTCCTCGCTTAAGAATTTTAGATAAACATATTTTGTTCTGTCACCTTTGATATATGTTTCTTTCAGTTGAGTTTTCCAAGCAATATTATATTCAGTTGGAATTTCTTTTTCATGTGATGATTCACAAGATTTTTTAATATGATGAATTACAGCTCTTAACTAGAAAAAGTTCATGACTTCTTTCATGAATTACTATAATTTCTGCATGATATAAAGAAGTGACAACTATAGATTGCTTTGTAGATTGTCATAATATAGCAATACCACCACATGTAAATAATAGTTTGTTTGGGATTTGACTTTATTTGGATTAGATAAATATTTTACATTTACATAATAATTAGCTAGATATAGATTCATATGAATAAAATAATCTCGTCAGTTGTGCCTCGAAAATATAAAAATATATATACTTAATTCCTCTCCAATGTCTTCTGGTTGGTGATAAACTATATGTTGCAAATAAATTCATGAAAAAAAGTATTATATCAGGTCATGTAGTATTTAGCAATATACATGTGTGCTTCTTTAGCACTAAGGTATAGTACTTCAAGACTAAGATCTTCGTTATCTTCTTTAAATACAACGATCTAACAATCATTAGTGTACTTAATATATATAATTTATATGTATAAATCACTTAAGAACCTATTCTCTATAACTTGATAAACAAAATTTAATTTGTTAAAAGCTCAATCTGCAGATCAAGACAAAGTTTTATCATTCAAAGATCTTTTACTTCAAATTCTTTAAATAGACTCATAAGCAAATAAAGTATTTTAAGAAAATTTGAAATAAATATATAATGCATATCAACAAACATTAATGCTCAATAAGAAAGTCTCAATATAATGAACAAAAGAACATAAATTGTTAACATATGTAAATTAAGTTCATTAGATGTTGTTGAAATTTTAAATCCTTCATGGATTTTCATGTAGATGACATGTACAAAGTCATAAGATGTAATAACATCCATTAGAAGTACTTGACTTCTTGTGTACAAATAACCTTATCAGATATCAAAACGTAATTACATCTATTTGTATCAACAGATTTTGCACCATTTAAGGTTTAGACCTCAGGTCCATTAAAAAATTTTCTGGAGTTTGAACTACAAATTCAATAACCTCACATTTTACAAGTGAGTTCAATTATGCCTGCAAGACATTCTTCTATTTTTTGTTAATCATTTCATCATCGATGTTCTTTAATTATTCTAATATCAAGATCCTCATTATTATTCTTAATATTTCACGCTATGTGTCGCGACCGTAATCGCGGTAGGAGCGGCGAGAAATAATATTATTTAAGAAAAAGAAATAGAGTCGCTACCAATTTTATTTTTATTAGGAAAAATGGAAAACCAAAAAAGATGGTCTATGTTCAAAAACCCAGGTTCAGGAGCCTAATTATGCACAGAGAAGGGTGGAGACTTAACCCCACAGTGCCCTTGATGTATCCGTTCTAAAATGGTTACCTAAGTCAATTGTGCAAAATTTTTATAACTCTTTAAAAAAATTTGTTTTACCCCTTTATATAAAAAGAAAAAAAAATTACACAAACAAATAAATTATGAAAATTTAATTTTGGCTTGACAGAATTGAGATTCTGCTCCTATGTATTTTCGGATGCAATGAGAAATTCAAAGTCACGTCGTTCTTTAGAAAACGATTATGGGTTGGTTGTTTTTAAATTTTTTAAAAAACAAATTTTTGTTTTTGTTTTAAATTCATTAGAATTTTTTTAAAAGAAAGAGAAGAATCATCAAGTTGTCACAACTTAGATAATTTTAAAAGTTGTAAGATTAACAAGGTGTCATATCTCAGCTAATCTCCTTTTATTTTTCCTCAACAAGACTCAATTATTTTATTTTATATTTAAAAAACAACGAATCATCAAGCTGTCACAACTTAGATGATTTTTAAAATTGCAAGATTAACAAGCTGTTACAGCTCAGCTAATCTCATTTTATTCTTTCTCAACAAAACTCAGTTATTTTATTTTCTCTCTAAAAAAAAGATTGTAAAATCGATACCTAAAAAAAGGACAATATTAACGTGATTAAAAAACATACTAACAAAAAAAGATAAACATAAGCATTCAATAGGGTAAACAAAACCTCAATAAACCCTAAGATGATTTTTTGTTGTTGCTATTTGTTAGACCATTTGTGTATCGCAAGTGCACGGGTCATTCAAGTAATATAGATACAAAGTAAAAGTTCGTTCCCACGAAGATATATGACTTCCATTACTAAGTAACAACCAATAGCTTAGTTAAATTCTATTCAAGAACATATAAAATAGAGAAAGCACAAATAAAGTAAATCTAAACCACAAAAGTAATAAAGATAATGATTTAAAGATCTAGAAAATCATTCTTCACCTTCTACTTCATATTAATGATATGCAATCGTTCCAAGTAACATCAATGAATTGTTAAGTTAGCTTGAGAATCTGATTTAGTCAAAAGCCTATGTCTAGGTCAATTAACCCTGGTGTCATTTACCTAATCCACTATGTTTCCATGAGACCTAGTGTAAACTCCACTAATGAACAATCTATTTTCAAACACCTGCTAATACATGGCTAAAAGGTATATTTCTATCCAGTTAATGAATCAACTCATCCAAGCCAATTGAACTCGTCGAACATGCATCAACCATACCATATCCATATCCATAAATCCCTATGTCTACTTTATTTGCATCAACTAAGATCATGCAATTGATGACCAATCAGAAGCAAGCTTTAAGCATAGGAATGGTAAAACAAAACCAAACATCAATATAAACTCAAAAGATAACATAAACATCAATATTCATATAAAGATTCAAAATATTTCCTAAATATAGCTTGGCTAATCCATGAACACGAAATTACAGTACAAAAAACATGCTCAAGAGATAGGGAAGAGAAGAAAACTAAGGGAGAAGGAAGTAGATATCATCTTTGAAGCTCAAATCCTCTTTCCTAAGGAAGATGACCTCCAGCCTTGACTCCTCCAGCCTCCAATCAGCCCAGAAATGAAGAACAGGCCGCAGCCTCTCTAAAACCTAAAAACTAAAACGGAGCTCTAAAAAACTCTCTCATAAAATCTGTTAAAAATGTATTTATAGACTCAGAAAAATAGAGGCACGCCGCAACATTAACATGCCTACGCCGAGGCACGTGTCAAATTAGGTCAGGGACCCCGCAATGTTAACATGCCTGCACCGTGACATTCAATTTGCGTAGCTCTCTGACTTTGATGCAGGGGAAGCACCACCACGCCGCGGCGTACGCTCCTCAGTGTAGCGACGTGACCAGTTTGTCTGTAGAATTCTGCAGCAAACACAGTTTTGCTGCTGTTTTTGCTCCTTTAGGTTCCTCTTGGGGTTTCTCATTAGCGTTGATCCAAATCTTTCACCAATCTGTTTGTTTGCAGTTCTTTCTGCAATAGAGAAATCACTAAATCAGTGACAAATGCAAAATTCACTTAATCAATAATATAATACGCACAGTTTGCTCAATATCATATAGGAAAGGTATCAGAATTAGATATAACAAATAGAAGTACAAAACCTTCCAAATATGTATAAATACAAGGACTTTAACAATCAAAGAAATACATATATGGGGCACAAATAACTACACAACGTGGAGTTATTACACCCTCAAACTTAACCTTTTGCTTGTCCTCGAGCAAAACAAAGTATGACTAAGTAAACTTTCTTGAACAATTTATACTCAACATGTATTCAGCAGCCTTCAATTTTAATTTTCTCTTTAAACATAATCAATGTAGAATGATTGCATCGGTCCTCAATGAATACAAAAATATCACAATCAACTCCACACATGCACAATCCTAAACATGCTAACAATCTAGCATCCTTTCATACAAATCACAATTTTCACAAACATGCAAGATAAACTTCTCCTATTCAAGTCATACACATCCGGATAAATTTATAAGCATACATGTATATGAATCATAAAATATGCAAAATTGAATCCTAAACTCTCTCTCCACTAATGTAAATCACACACAACTGAGGATCAAGAGGATCTTTACAGCTTATAATGTCAGGCCATGATAATGGGGTATGAAAAGAAGGGGAAAGATACATAATAAACATTGAGAAACATAAACATCTTATTTCTAGACTTGAGACCATTCAAGTGATACTATCAGGGTATTCAAGAGTAAAGGATCACAACTCGCCAGAACCATACAATGCTTCTCATTTTTTAACTTTTTCTTTTTTCATTGTTTGCTTTGCTTTTCTCTCTTCTCATTTTCTTTTGACTTTTACAAAACAATTTCTTTTTTACTTTTGATTGCATTTGGTACCTTTAGGATCATTTTTCTTAAACATACATACCCCTACTCACTAGACTCACTTCAAGAAATAACACATCATGTACTCAACATACATTGAAGGTAGGAAGAAAATGCAATGCTTTCACATGCATTAGAATGGTTAACAGGGTAAGGAATACATGGGTGAATGAAAAACATATAAGGTCAAACACTTATCAGGCTTCAAAATGGGACCTAGAGATATCATCATATCAAGGTAGGCTTAAAAAGCTCAATCGGTCCAAAAAATGCCCTAATCATTTCCTCAGTCATGCACAATCTAGGATTTCACCTCAAGAGAGATTAAAAACAACTTCTAGGATAATCGAAACTCTACATGCACATCCATAAACTTTCTTTAAACATGCACTCTTATCATTTTCAAAGTTATATTTGCATCTAAGTGGAATGTAAATCATACATAAAAAGTAACTAAACTGTTTCACATGCTTCTGATCACCTATGGTTTCACTGAAAGTAGTCAAATTGCAAACATTTATGTCATTAGACAACCAATTCCACACTAGCATCTATTCAATCATTCAATCAAAATTGAAAATTTTTGCCTCAAAATTCCATCAATAATAGTCAAACTCAGCATATGATCATGATAACATACTGACTATCATTACTGCATACTCAAAATATCAAAACATGTTATACAAATTCAACATTAGAATAACCAAAGCATGTAATGATACTCCCCCAAACTTAAATGAAACAGTGCCTTCATTTTCCATAGCAGGGGACCTGAGCCTATCAACATCTAAAATGTGAGAGCTGAGTATACTACAACTATTTAAAAACACTTAAACTAAACTAACAATGTACAATATATACACTACAACATAACATACCACAGCACACAGCATCCATGACAAGGCATTTGATCATAATAAGTGCCTTCAGTAGCACCTAAAACAAGTATCTCTCCTTTTTTTTCTTTTTTTTAACAAGTTTTGCAGGTGAGCGCCGCGATGTTAACATTACCACGTCGTAGCACTGAGCTCTCTGGAATTTGTCTCAAATGCGCATAAATAACTGTCATGCCGCAGTGTGCAACAAACTCACGCGCGCGACGTGATACATCAGCCTGTACAATTCTACAGCAAATTTAGTTTTTCTGCAGAATTTTGCCCAAAAAGATCCTCAACATCTCTCAAACTTGTCCAAAATGCTAAAACATGAAATTGACAACTAAAATACATTAAAACAACAAAATCACACATACTACCCTATATATAACTTAAAACTAAACAAACACCTACAAACTAACTAAACTTACAACAATCAAATATACTAACATATAGAAGACTTAAAACTAACTAAATCTACTAAAATCAAACATACTAACTATAAAACTACAGAAATTAAATATTCTAACATATTTAAGACTTAAAATACAAGAAAAACCTAAAAACTAACTAAAGCTACAAAAACTGACATACTAATATATTTATGACTTAAAACTTACTAAAAACATAAAAACTAACATGAACATAAAAACTTGGGTTCCCTCCCAAGAAAGGCCTGAGTTATAGTCCCGACAAGACTTTGTCAAGGCAAACTGCCACACTAATTGCCGGTTTGATCACAAAAGTGATGGATTAGATAATAGACCTTCTTTTGCCTGAATGAAGGTCTCAATTGCGATGTCTCGAGCTCCCACAAAGGTCTCGAATGATGAAGCTCATCCTCCATTTATTGTACCTAAACTACAAAGAATATAAACATTAAATGAAAAAAAGAACTATACAGCTCGAATTAGAACTAGCTAAACTCATTGTTGATATTAGCAAAATAGAATTAAATTGTTATCCCCGGCAACGGCGCTAAAAACTTGTTAGACCATTTGTATACCGCAAGTGCACGAGTCATTTAAGTAATATAGATACAGAGTAAAAGTTCGTTCTCATGAGGATATATAGCTTTCATTACTAAGTAACAACCAATAGCTTAGCTAAATTCTATTCAAGAACATATAAAATAGAGAAAGCACAAATAAAGTAAATCTAAACCACAAAAGCAATAAAGATAATGGTTTAGAGATCTAGGAAATCCTTCTTCACCTTCTACTTCATACTAATGATATGCAATCATTCCAAGCAACATCAATGAATTGTTAAGTTAGCTTGAGAATCTGATTTAGTCAAAAGCCTATGTCTAGGTCAATTAACCCTGGTGTCATTTACCTAATCCACTATGTTTCCATGAGAACTAGTGCAAACTCTACTAATAAATGATCTATTCTCAAACACCCGCTAATACATGGCTAAAAGGTATATTTCTATCCAGTTAACGAATCAACTCATCCAGCCAATTGAACTCGTCGAACATGCATCAACCATATCATATCCATATCCACAAATCCCTATGTCTAGTTCATTTGCATAAACTAAGATCATGCAATTGATGGTCAATCAGAAGCAAGCTTTAAGCATAGGCATGCTAGAACAAAATTAAACATCAATATAAACTCAAAAGATAACATAAACATCAATATTCATATAAAGATCTAAAGTATTTTCTTAATACAGCTTGGCTAATCCATGAACACGAAATTATAGTACAAAAAACAGTGCTCAAAAGATAAGGGAGAGAAGAAAACTAAGGGAGAAGAAAATAGATATCATCTTTGAAGCTCAAATCATCATCTTCCCTAAGGAAGATGACCTTCATCCTTGACTCCTTCAGCCTCCAATCAGCCCAGAAATGAAGAATAGGCTGCAGTCTCTCTAAAACCTAAAAACTAAAATGGAGCTCTAAAAAACTCTCTCATAAAATCTATTAAAAATGTATTTATAGACTTAGAAAAATAGAAGCATGTCGCGGCATTAACATGCCTACGCCGCGGCGGGTGTCAAATTAGGTCAGGGACGTCGCAGCGTTGACATGCCTGCGTCGCGGCGTTCAATTTGCGTAGCTCTCTGACTTTGATGCAAGGGAAGCACCACCACCTCGTGGCTTATGCTTCTCAGTGCCGCGGTGTGACCAGTTTGTCTGTAGAATTCTACAGCAAATACAATTTTGCTATTGTTTTTGCTCCTTTGGGTTCCTCTTGGGCTTTCTCATTAGCGTTGGTCCAAATTTTTCACCAATTTGCTTGTTTGCAGCTCTTCCTGCAATAGAGAAATCACCAAATCAATGACAAATGCAAAATCCACTTAATCAATAATATAATACGCACAGTTTGCTCAATATCATATATGAAAGGTATCAGAATTGGATATAACAAATAGAAGTACAAAACCTTCTAAATATGCATAAATACAAGGACTTTAGCAATCAGAGAAATATAGATATGGGGCACAAATAACTACACAATGTGGAGTTATCACTATTTATATTTTTTATTTTTTATAGATATGTTAGATTCAAAAATAAACTCACAAAATCAAAACTATTGTTATTTATCCTATTCTACCCAAACCCAAAAGAAATCTATGAATCACTAAAAAAAACTTAAAAGCCCAAGTAAAACAAAACAAAGCCCAATCTTATCAAACCCCACTTAATTCAAATAGGACCCAATGAATAAAAGTTTAAAAAAACTAAAAGAAAGGACTTGCTGAGATTAGAACAAGAAAGACCAAAAAGAGAAGGCACCCAAGGTCCAAAACATTGGAACCGAAAACCCAAAAATAAGAAGGTTGAGGCTTGGTGGCTCAAGGCTTCGCAGCTCAGGCCGTGGACGGCAATGGGGTGGTCAGATGGTGGTGGTGTGGTGACGTCACGAGTGAGCCGCAATGGTGATTTGGTGGGGCAAGGAAGAGATGCTCCGTGTGGCTAGGGCTACAATGGTGGATAGATTTGGCTGGAATTCATAGCATATGGGTGGCTTGCAACAAAAAGGGCAGTGGCTATTGGTTTTTGGTGCGTGGCAGTGTGCGGACAAAGGGGGCAATTGACAGGTGGGTTGCTTGGACAAATGGTGGTGGCGCAACTCAGGTTCCAAGTGAGGATCGTGGTTCACGATTAGCTTTGGTGGGTCGTTTGGGTGGTTCACGGCTGGCTCTGGTGAGTTATTTGGACGTGGTGGATGTGCCCTATGGTGGCCCTAGGTGGAGAAATGAGTGGTGATAACAATGTATTTTATTCATTTTTTAATCTTCTCACAAGGCTTTTTAAGATTCAATTTGGCTTAATTAAGTTGATTTTGTCACATTTTATGAAATTAAGCTCAATTGAATCATTGAAGAAATTATTACTTAAATTATCATTAACTTGGGTGATTGCATTCTTAAGTAAAGTGGTCACAATTTGAGTTATAATTATCTGATTAATGTGATTCTGGTCTTGTTGAAAAGTTAAGATAATTCTCTAATAACTATTCATTTGATAACAAGAGTCACATTGATAGCAATATATTTCATTCATTGTATAATCTTCTCACTTGACTTTTTCAATAAACTGGCTATAATTTGAGTTACAAATATCTAATGGATGTGATTTTGGTCTTGTTTTAAAGTTAAGACAAATTTCTACAACTTTCATGAAGGCCTCAAGACTGGAAAACATGTTTGGATAACTCAAATTGGACTTGAAACAAAATCTAGAGTTTTGAACCTGACAACTTGACCTATATGCACTCATTAGGCTATATCTCGGGTTATAAAAGCTCAACAATTCTGAAATTTTGACAGTAGAAGGTTACGACCCATATCTACAACTTTCATAAAGAACACAAAATTCAATTCGGATTCCTTGAAGGTGATATTAGGCTTAGTAGTCAGAACAGATGAGCTGAAGTTGGGCCTGACTCATGAGTAGTAATTGGGTCATATCTCGAGCTGTAGGTGGTGGATTTGGCTAAACTCGGTGTCTATAGAAAGCTAAGACAATTTCCTAGAACTTTCATGAAGACCACCTGGCCAGCAAATGACACATGTCATAAATTTAGAAGTGAAACATTTCAGAGACAAGAATCCACCCATTCAACATCATCAAACAACTATTTTGGCATTTTGTTCTCATCATCCATCATCTCCTTTGGCATTTTGTACTCTTCTAACTCTATAAAAGGAGGCAAGGGCTGATCATTTGAGGGTGTTAGCTTAGAGTTTACTTTCATATTTGTATTTTAATTGTTTTCTTTGTGTAGTTTTCTATTGTTCTTAATTGAAGTTATGTTCATCATCTTCTTATTCTCTCTTTCTTTCTTCTTAATTCATGAGTAACTAATTTTCATTTTGCTTGGATGAAAGGGTGAAACTCTTGGTAATATGTTGATGTTAAATTAATTTTCTTCTTGTGCTTGAATGATATATTTTTATGTGATCTTTATATGTGTTATATATTATTTTCGATCAATTTAGAAACTCTTATTGTATAATGAATATCTTGATTCATTGTAGACAAGACGTTGGCACAGTAGATGCTTGAGATCATTTACAAGTATTGGTAGATAATTAAAGGAATCATAATATGATTACATGTATAATTTTAATTGAACTTTAAATGCTAAATCTTTCGATTAGAACCTTCATTATGTATTATTTCAATTGAGTTATTAAAAGAAATAATCTTGTTTTTAATTTATTACTAAGAGTGGATCTCTTAACCCAAGCAAATCATTTTCATCTGTGAACAACTTTTATTACCTTTAGTACTGTGACAAATCTTCTCTTTATCTCAAAGAATTTTTCTTCATCAATTCCCTGTGGATCGACCTCGGACTTCCGAGAATTTACTACTTGAAATAACCTGCACTTGGGTTTGAAACTTTTAAATATCCCATTAGGTGGCCTGGAGTGTTTCATGGGTTTGGAGAGAAACTTGAGGGGCTGGTTTGCAGAAAGCTTGGTTATTATGTAGTTTTCATGGTAACTTGGGGTTTATATACAATAGTTAGATGAGACTGAGAGTTGCTCTGCTTTAGTGAAAGAAACAGAGCTTGATGATCTAAGGACAATGGTTGTGCAGGTTTTTGGTTGCTAGTGTTGTGATAACATGAACTGAGCATAGGGCGTGGGTGGTTTCTTAATAAGGAGCCATGGCTTATGGCTGGTGTGGTTTTTGGTTTCACATTTGCAGGACTTCACAATTAAAGACTTAGGCATGAGATAGAAGGTGGTCTATGGGTAAACTTGGCTAGGTTTGTAAAGGGTGGTTAGTCGGCATGATGTTACTCTAATGTTCATCAAACATAGGGTTGTTCTACAAGAGATGGTGGAGGAAACATTCAAGGGATGAAAAGGATTTTTACCTTCAAGAACCAGAGATTAGAAGATGATTGATGAGAAGCAATAAATTCTTTTTAAGAAAGGTTTAGTTTCCAGAAAAAAAAGAGTCTTCTCTTTGCTTCACTCTCAAATCCTCACAATCTTCATTTCTTTGCTAAAGAAACTCTCCTTCTTTTTCTTACCCTCTCTGTGTTCTATGTTTCTTATTTTTTCAGAAAATTTTCAAAACTTCCTCAAATTCTAATCCTTTTCTCCTATATAATCAAGCTATGAGGATCCAAACAAAACCAACATGGAAAACAAAGCTGTGTGAAAGGTGTAATGGAGCTGCAGCTGTAGTGATGAAAGTGGGGAGCACATAGCATTGTCTCTACTGTGGCATTGTGTATGTAACACCCTAAATTTTCTAACTATTTGACAGTAATATTGACAGTAATAACAGAATTCTACTATTTAGTGATTTATGTGTACTGTAAAATTATTTTGAGTATTCTATGAATACATTTGATCGTTTTGTGTGATATACTCCCTGTCAGGAAAATAATAATTTTGGGGCGAAAAAAATCTTACATAATTTAATTATTACTGTTAAGTTTTAATTATTTTACGTAAATTAATTTGATTTTCGTGAGTTTTATAATTTTTATGATTTTTTGGATGATTATGAAATTTTTATATTTTTTTATTATTTTAATATTATTCTTGGGTTGTTTGTGGGCCCAGGGGGTGTACATGGGCCCAAGTGGGTCCGAAAAATTGAAAAATTTTCTACAGCCAGAAAATTTTGTACTGTTGAGACGGAGACGGGGACGGGGGATCTTACTAAACCTGAATCCGGAAACAGTTTTTAAAATTTTCTTTCACTGTGTTTTGTACTGTATTTAATTATCGAGTAATAAAAATACAGTAAAAATATTATTCATAGGGTAATAACAGATAAAAATAAATAATATACTGCTTAGTCAACATTAGTGGTTATGACAGCTTTATGACGGACCAATAGGAAGCAAACTTAAAGTTAAAGGCTTTGGATATCCACCAATGATTTAATCAACGGTAGAGATTTAGTCTTATAAAATGGCTAGGACCATTTATGACCATTGGATGGAAAGTATGAAGAGGTGATCTTCAGCCTTCATTTTGGAGATACATCTAATGGCTAGGATTTCAAGGAGGAAAGATCTAATGGCCTAGAGTTAGTCTTATAATCTAGAGGTTATAATTAGAATCTACATTAATACTAACCATTGATCTAATCAATGGCTAACAATGCTCAAAATGATGGCTAGCGAAATTGATCACTCAATTGAGTGTACAAGGAGGGGGGACGATTTTGTGATGGCTTAAGGCCATAGCCAAGTTTGAAGACACCATTATTACCCTTCTTGATCATTCTTGATCATTCCAAAAAGCTAAACTCTTCAAACTTTACTCTCCATTTCTCTTCAAGTCAAGCTCATGGCCATGACCCCAAGAATCCACCATCACTCTTCAAAAATTTTAAACAACCTTACTTCTTGAATCTATACCTCAATCTAAGACACTTTGTAGTTTAGGCCAAGTTCTAAATCCATCATCTTCAAGGACTTTTTTCAAGAGCAAAAGTTCTAGGGTTTTTAAGGTGAAGTGTAAAGAAACTCCACTTCTTATCTATTTTTCATGTTCTAAGCCATGTTTGATCCATGGTTTACCTTGTTCAAGCTTAATATGTTAATAAATATATGTTTTGTTTTGTGTTTAAGAAACCTTTGGTGGTGAATCACTTGTTCAAGAAGTAAAGCAAGGAGCTTTTGAGGTTCTTCAAGAGGTAAGAGGGAGATTCATCTCACCAGCCAAGTATGGTGGTGAGAGATGAATTTGTATTTGATGGATGGTGAAATCATGTGAGGATTCATATCCATAGTTGTGTAATAATTTGTGAGTGTTTATGTGTTTTGCAGGATTTATTTGTGCTTGCATATTTAGTATGATTTTTATGGCTTTTATGGTATGCTTGAAATATAATATGTTGATTATATGTTATGTATGCATAATAATTGATGGAAAGAAAAATAATTTTTAGTTTCAAGGACCAAGAGGATTTCGGCCAAGACACCTCAAAATAGGTATTTACAAATTAATATTTTCATGAATGATAAAATTAGATGTTTAGAAGAGTAAGGAAAATGAATAAATGTTTTGATTTCAAAGAACAAGAGTCTCACGGTTTTTGAAGGAATTTTAATGGTTTTGTTTGTGTAAAAACATGAATAGAACTTAGTTGATTTAGAAGGAAAAACATATGATGGTTTCAATGGTCATGTATCACGGTTTGGAAGGCTTGTAATGCCTTGGTTTTATGAGACAAAGTAATTTCAAAGTGGAAATAAAATTTATTAAGTACAAGGATTAAAGAAATGGAAACAAGGTGTTTTGTCACTTTAAAAAAATGAAATTTTCGTATATGAATAGAAAAGAGAGGTTGAAAGTGTTTGAACCTCAATTTGTTTTAAGGATGATTGATTTTTAGAATTAATTTAGAATTATAAAGAATACATTGATGACTTAAAATTTACTCACATATAACTCATCCTTTGGGTTTTGGAGTTCGTTAGGAAATTTTAAGTTAGAAACATTGATTTAATTCAATAAAATGGTGAATTTGTGGAATCTATTGAAAGGATTTCTTAAAGGAGAAAATGTGGAAAATGATGTTGGAAATGACTATGATTTTTGGAAAGTCCAAAATGATGTTTGGAATATTGATGAATATTTTACGTAATTGTGAAATGGTGAAAAATGTTTTATGTAACTTAAAAATGTGATTTTTAAGCTACGCGATTGCAAAAACGATGAAAAATCGCTATGCGATTTGAAAAATGTTTAAATATTTCTACGTGATTTGGAAAGCATTTAAATATTTTTATGCGATTGAAATATTGTTGGAAAATTGCTACGCGATTTGGAAAACGTGTAAATATTTTTACGCGATTGAGAAAACGTCAAAAAAATGATTATGAGATTTGAAAACGTAACAAAAGTGTTACGCAATTATGAAAACGCGTTAAAAATGATACGCGATTGAAAATACAATAAAGATATCAGTAAAAGAATGTATTGAAAAGGAACCTTTTTAATGATGAAATTGAAAGATATACATTGAGGCATATGATGAAATTGAACAGAACTTGCATTGAGATATTCGTGCATTGAACGGAATATAGCTGATAGCTATTATGGCCCTTGTGGTCGAAGAAAGAATGAGAATTGAAAAGTGAGATCTATGATGGATTTTGGGAGCATCAAGGCGCGGCGGTCGACCAGTGGACAGTTGGCAAAGTACCATGTGCCACTTAGCGACGCAGTCCGTTGCAATGCATTGACGATACCCAACAAGAACACAATTCCTTTCGAAGACTGGAGATTGTCTTTGGGCTAAGGCTGACAATTAACCAGAACATTCATCTCGAAATTATGAAAACCTCCATGGAGTAGGAAAGTGAGTCTTTGTGCACATGCATAATCTGAATATCTATATCTGTGTGATATATTAATTGAGGAATATTGGATGATGTTGATGGCATTATTGTAATTATCGTGTGATTATACTATGAATTGTGGAATATTGAATAATTGGGAAATACTGAGGGTATAATCGTAATTATTGTTTATTATATTTGTTATGATAAATAATGACTGAAGGCATAATTATAATTATTGTATCTGTTATGATAAATAATGTTGAGGGCATTATTGTAATTATGGTATGATATATCTGTATAGTGTACTGTTTGTGTTATCTCCATGCTACCATGTTGGTATTGGCGTAGATAATCTCACATCTTTGTATGCATATTTTGTACTGTAATTATGTTTGTAAAGATGTTGAGTAAGGGATTGAACAAGAAGGTGAAGAAAAGCAGATTCCTGTGAAAGAAGCTGAATTCTGAGAAGATGGTGATGCCCAGTTTCCTAGGATATATGAGATTGCAATTTCGTGGAAGACCGGAAGCTTGGCATGTTGACCTAGATAAAGAGTGTATTTTCTATATAGGAGACTTGAATGTTACCCTGAGTAGGTTTTATCAAGGGAACCCTTATTTCAGTATAAATATTTATGTACACTTAGAGTTTTCGTTGTCCATTAGGCAGTATTGGAGAGCTTACTATCGTACTTCTAGTGAGATTAACATTGTGTCGTCTGCTCGGACACCTGTCCGTAGGACGTCGCATCAAGCTGGATTCCTACCTGCTAAGGAATCTGAAGAGGACCCGTTTGAGGGTTCTGCTGTTTAGTAATACTTGGGCAGTATGTTAATTTTTAAATAATGTTCAAATACTTTGAGGACTATGTCTGTATATAAATAATTTTAACAGTACTTTTGTAATGAATATATGATGTAAATTATTTGTGATGATGTTAGAATATTTTTATTTTCCACTAAGATTATCTTATTGATATCAAGAAAATTTTATAACTCATATTTATATTACAAATCATATTTTATAATGGAAGGGGGAATTTGGTAATCAAGTAACATAAATGTGATACCCTACAGTGGGTGTTACAATACTCCCTGTTGTAATATGGAGCATTGGTGTCCCTTGCCTTTTACTTACTATTAGGGGTTGCTACTGACAGGCTAAGTGAATAAAATATTATCTATTTTAAAAGGGGTTAAAGGTGGTAAAGGGGGATTTTTTTGTGTTTGTGACCATTTATGCCATTTTTAATGAGGATAAAAGTTGTTTCTACCTTATTCATCACTTCCTTTAATGTTCTCCTTTACTTTGTCTGAACATTCTCCCTCCTATCAACCTCCATTTTCTTGCTTCTTGGCAAGCCCAACAACGCAGGATGCTCTGTCATCGAGACCACATCACCACCAAGCCTTCACTTCCTTTAGCGCCTAACGTCACGTACTAGCCATCACCGGAACCACCATTGCGTCCCAAATCGACCTCGCACCCTCAGCCTATCTAGCCGGCGATAGACCTCGCCAACAATCACCCTCTGCCCAACAAGCATGGCATTGCACACCTGATGCAAAATGCCCATTTTATAATTCTAACCAGATACTATAAGTAAAAGTCATAATCAAAACCATTATGAAACTTCCACATTGAGTTTGCTAGATTACGAAACTCTTATAGGTATTATTAAGTACTTGTTTCTTAAAATGGGACAAAATTTAATCCAAACACACCATTACCCAGGCAATCTTCAATTGATGCCAAAACAAGATTACCTCAATTTGAAACCTCTTTGTTCTATAGGCACGTGCAGGTTCAATGTTGTCTGATCTCGCAAGAAGGCAATGCTGCTTCGGTCGATCGATTGGCTTCCCTGCGGCTACACACAGTGGTGACGCAGGTCCTCTGAGTCTCAGACGGTGACCCTGCAATTAAGTGAAGGCCAAGTTATTAAGGTTCATTTCTCCTAATCTGATAAATCTTAGACTTAATATATTGATAACATGGAATGTTTTATTCATAAATGTTAGATCTTATATTCAATCTAATGTACACAGTAAATTCTTATGTTGCAAATCATTTTTTTAACTCTTTTAACACGGAGTAAGTAGTTTACACCAGCCTTTGATCAATTTTTTATCCCATCCAACAGGTCATTGTTCAAGTAACATTTATATTTCTGATGACCAGGGAGCATGATAGACAAAACCTTATTCTTAACATCAAATCTATTCTTTAATTTTTTTAAATTAACAATTATTAGTTCTATTTTATTCTCTAAAATGAAAGATTAAAAGGATTTATTTATGTGAAATAAAATGCTATATATTATTAACCATGGTTCATTTAGTTAACATTTCACCCATGATAAGTACATAATTTGGGTTATTCAGGTTTTCTTATTTGTAAGTGATATGTTAGTTCACTGTAAATATATGTTAAGGTTAGTAGTTTTGTCTTGACATTGAAATAAGGAAAATCTTCCTTCACCTCAAACTATTTTTCAAAAGAAAAACAATTATATTATAGGTTTTGCTAACAAGTATCCTAAGGGGGTATTTGGTTCAGAAGTTATTTTTACATTCTTGTGAATATTAAGGTGAGAATGTTTTGTTTCCATGTTTGGTAAGAGATATAAAAAAATATTTCCATCTATGCCTTATTCCCAGGAATATTTATTAATCATTACTCCCGTAAAATCATTCCCAAGGTAAGAGGTGGATTGAGATGATTCTCATGTAGTGAGAATAATTATAGAGTTATAAATTAACACTCTTGCCCACCTTTATCCTCAAATTCTCATGAATGATCAAAGTTAACCAAACATAGTCATATAAATGTGATAGATTCTTAGGTTACGTTTGATGAGAAAGAATGGAATGACATTCCATATTTAATCATGGAATCACAACATTCATATGTTTGTTGATGAAAAAAATATGAAATAACATTCTTATTTCAAATCTTATTCCACAAATTCATGGATTCCTATTCACCCAAAAAAATGTGGGATTGTGATTCCACATTTTTATGTGTCGCAACTGTCTTGAATGGATGCCACGAAATTAAAAAGAAGAGGAGGAGGAAAGGACCTCAGCGTGTTGGGAGTTATCACTAATCACTTTATACATTAAATGAAATGATACAATTGAACACATAAAAGATGGTCTACGTTTCAGAGTTTGAGGTTCGGGAATTGATTACGGATAGAGAATGTATTAGCACCCTACGTCATCCGTTCTAAGAACTGTTATTTATTTAATCTAGTGTTGTTCGCAAAATTAATTAAATTGGCCCTTAATTATTAAAAAGAGAAGAATTTTTTTTAATTTTATTTTGACATGTCCCATTTTGCCAAGCATAATATCAAAAATGATAAATGACTAAGACAAGAAATGGGTTACTAAATAGCCATTATTTTGGAACAAATTTTAAGCTTACAACATGTTATATAAAAATGATAAATTGAAATTGCGTTGATTTTTGCAAGGAAAAGAATTTTCAAAATATTTATTTTTTATAAGATATTTTGAATGAAATGATTTAAAAGGAACTTTGCAAAGAAAATTTTATTTTTGAAAGTGATAAAAAAAAATTTTGAATTCACCACAATCATAATGTTGAAAATATATGAAATTATTCATTTTTGGTTGAGGATTTTATTTTACAAAAAGAATTTTATCTTGGTTTATAAAAATGTCATATTTTAATTTGTGAAAATATTTTAATTTTAATATGAGGATTAGACCTCACAAGCACTCCGAGTAAAATTCAATATAAAACCTCAAGAGTATTGGGAAAAGTGTATTTGATCGGTACTTCAATCATTTCTCAATTTTTTTGTCGTTGACATCTTATCTCATATTTAGAATTTATTTTATACAAACATAGATGAAAACAAAGAGAATATAATAAACATATCAAATTTAAATCATCAATGAAAAATAAACTAAATCTAAAGAAAAAGAAAAACATAAAAAATAAAAAGAATACCTAATGACTCAAGCCCAAATAAGTAAAAATATAGTGTAAAAAAGGAAATGAGCCCAAACTATCTCACTCAAGCCCAATATGCCAACCTTTTTCCAAAATTCACAACTCCACTCCTGACCCCAAACAAAACTTTGACTCATCAACCTAATAATAAAATAAAAAATAAAAAAAGGCAACAAAAAAAATAAAACAAGTTTCTAGTGTTGACATAACGCTCACAGGGGAGAGAGAGGCTCTGATATGAAAGGCAAAGGCTGACTAGTGGTGGTGGCGGCGCAGAGGGTTACCCACGGTGGTGGAGCGGTGGTGGCGAATCGCCCCCAACAGGCACGGTGAGAGGCGCTGGCTCGTGTATAGGGGAGCTTCAACGGCGGTGGGTCGTGGAAGGCGATGATGGCTCAGACGGCTATGGTTCACGGGGTTGGGTGACAGTGGTACGGTGGCTCAGGTGCGAGGTGGTTCAGGGACCGGTTCTTGCGGTGTGGCACGACGTGGCCCGATGGCTCGCGAATGAGTTACCAGTTCTGGTTCCGACACAGAGGTGCGCGGTTGCAGAGGACGAATCTGCAGCGACGGGACGCGTGCGGCTTGAGGACGGCGGGGCAGCGTGGTGGAGCTCCAGCGAGGCGCGACGGTTTGCGCATGTAGATCTGATTCTGGTCTGTTCTCGAGTGGACGATGCGGCGTTTGTGTGGATTGAGGGGCCGAGTCTGGTGACGTGTCGCGGTGCGGTTCTCGGCACGGCGTGGAGCGTGGTGGCGCACAGTGGTCGCGGGTTTGGTGGTTCTGTTTTGGGATGGGATGTGGGTTTGCTGTGATGTTGGGTTGTTTTTTGGCTTGATGATGGGTTGCATGTGAGGTAAGGATGGGGTTCTGGTTCTCTGTTTTGGGTGAGATTTGTATGGTTTGGTGGCTTAGATGGTGGTGGCTGGGATGGGGTCAATGGTGGTATTGGGTTGATGATGAAAGTTAATGGTGGGTGAAGGCTGGGAAGATGATGATGGATGATAGTAAAAGTTAATGGTGGGTGAAGGCAAGGAAGATGATGATGGTTTTGTGAGGTGTTCTGTGTTTTTGTGTCAATATGTATACGTTTCCCCCTCCCCCCTTGGTGCCACAACGTCAGTGTTTAAAGAGAAAATTGAGGTTGAAGAGCCTTTCCCATGTTGACCATGTTGCAGGAGTTGATTATGTTGGGTCCATTCTTGGCTTGCTTTTCCGTGCTTCATTCCCCTGCTCCATTTCTTCTCTTCTTCCCAATACCTGCTCCATTCTTTTTTCTCTTTCTGCCGCTAACCAATGACACTGTAACAATGGCGTGGAGCGGGATTGTATAGAATTGCTTGGTAGCAAATCTATCATATTTTGGTGTTTTATTTTGAAAAACTTCTTCATGACCCTTTTTCTCTTCTTCTACGATGACCAAAAGAAACATGTGTTTTGTCTTTTTATTTTTGGCCTATTGTTTTTGGCTTGTAACGTTGCCTCTTTTTTTTTTTTTTTTTTTTCTTGAAATCAATTTTTTATTTTTTTTTTTTTTTTTTTTACTTTTTAAGTTATTTTTTGAATGAATTGGTTTCCCATTGGGCCGAAGAGCCCAACAACCTTTAAATGAAATGGGCCAAGATGAATGGATAAGATAAAAATAAAATTGAGCCTAAAGTCATCACAAGCATTAAAAAAAGTTAAGGACAAATTTGGGTATCAACATTATATAATATGATTTTATATATTTTTTTTAATATACTCTTAACTAATTTATAAAATGCATAACTTAATCCTTTTATAATTTATAAAGTACTCATGTGTTGTAAATTTTTAGTGTTTTGAATGTTTGACCTTGGTGTTTTGTTTGCAGTATAATTTTCATTTAAGATTATCATAAACTATTGGTTATTTTTATAATAAATTTAATAATTTTTTAATCGTAATTTTTATTGAATTTTTATCTTAAAATTAATATTTATACCAATATGACAAAACTTATGCCTATGACTATAACATATTAATTATAAGAAAAAATCATTAGAAAGAAAAAAAAACATACTATCGATATATATTTTATTAAAGTTGTTTAAAATTAATCTTAAATATTACTTTAAAAATAGATATTTGTATTATATATATAATATGAAAAAAATGTTAAATTTTCATATCTTTTATTTGGGGTATTTATATCATTTAAATCAATTTAGTTTCTATTATGTATTGTATCTCACACACCAAACTACATAATCACTTTCTATGACATTTTATTTCTAATTGTATCAAACTATAAAATTAGAGTAGGATTCCTATTCCAATTCACTGATTCCTATTCTTATTCCATAGAACTACATTCTTTGCACCAAACATAACCATAGAAATACCATTCTTTGGAATATCATACTCAAGAGTCTTATTCCTGATAATGAAAATTCAACTCTTGAGCCAAATGCCCTCTAAAAGAAATGTTAAGAAATAAAAAAAATAGTTTAATTTTGATGCACTTTCAATCAGTGGCGGAGCCACATCGTGGTGAGGGGGGAATACATGTTCCTCTTATTTTTTTTAAAAAAGTAACTAGTATAGTTAAAAAAATCTTAAAGACTCTATAGTGTTCTTATAAAGATAATATTATCCCTTCATTGCAAACCTAATAAATTAGCATGATTTTCTTATTCTTCTACTAACGCAAATTGGCAAGACCGTAAGAGTGAAGATCCTCATTTCCATCTCCCTCCTCTTAGACAATAATTCAACTTTCTTTTTCCTTAACCATGGTATTTCGGGTACTGACCGGAACTTAGGTCGGTAGGAAAAATTGACTACTGAAGGCCTACAATCAAGCCAATAGTGAGGTCAGAGATATCTAGGCAGGTTAGAAGAATGGTCGAATAGTACGTAAAGTTAGTTGATCATAGTGTTTGGGTAAAAATGGAACATGTCTGGTCAAAACTACCAGACCGGTTTATATAGATCATCCTAGGACTGACTCCTCAAATTCCCACTATTCATGTCATTTAGAGCTCTGAGCGTTAAGATTCGTCATGTCCGATAATTATGGCGCGATACTGTTCACGCTAATTGGTCGTGATGATGTCGAATGGCTAATGATCGTTAGTGGATCATACTAAGCACATGTTTTCTGTTACCTACCTTGATGCGAGTGGTCAAACCTTGTAGGCTAAACCTAGGTCGGGTAATTCAAAACGGTTGTTCTGAGATGAGCCTACCACATGTTAGACTTACAAGATCGATCTATCAGAGTCGTGGTAGGCCAACCACGTCCTGACCCAAGACAGTCCACAACCCCCATCTTGGTCATCTGTAAAGATAGGCCAAACTCTATGAAGGGTCAGATGACGATTGGGTCAAGACGGTTCACAGCCCCCCAGCTCGGTCATCAGCAAGGATAGGTCGAGCTTGTGAATGACTGGATGACAATTGGGTCAGGACGGTTCATAGCCCCCTAACTCGGTCATCGGCACAGATGGGTTGAGCTTGTGAATGACTGGATGATAATTGGGTCATGACGGTTCATAGCCCCCCAGCTCGGTCATCGGCAAGGATGAGTCGAGCTTGTGAATGACTAGATGACAACTGGGCCAAGACAATTTACATAAGTATTCAGTATTTTTTCAACTATCACTCTTAAGATTTTTTAGGCATAAACTTTCTATTTTTACTTTAAGACGGTGATGGTGCTTTTAATTTATTGTGTAATTAATGTTCATTTTATTTGTCTATATTGTTTTTCTCCATTTTAGGTAATATATTTATTATTTTTTATTTTAATTATTTGGTTTTCCCATGTGATTTCTTTCATGGGATTGATATTTAGAAACTCAACTTCTATAATGTAGTTTTGTTGAAAATTTTAAGTACTGTAATTATAATTATTTAAATATATTTATGGAGCAATATGGTGCTAATTTTTTAATAGAATATGTCAGAATGGATATATTTCTTAAAACAAAAATAATTTTTTAGCATGATGTTGTTAATAGATTTATATTATATTTTTTTTTTTGTATTTACTAGTGCTCTCCCTAACCTCCAGAGCCTGGCTTCACTACTGCTATTAATGTAAAAATTTTTACACTATCAATCATTCATACATTACCATATATGTAATTTTTGACATAATTATTATAAGAGTCAAATATTTTTTATGATGCGATAATGTATAATTGAATGATAGTATACAAAAATTTTACAGTGATAATATATTTAAATTAAATTGTTAAATAAAAGGTAAAACATTTAATGAATTATAAAAATTAAAAAAAATTACTTGTTAAGGACACTTGTGTAAATAGAAATATATTGCAATTAAAGTTTGATTTGCTGTTCTACTTTGACTGTGGTCATAAACTAAAAAATGCTAGAGACAAAAGTATTCTAAAAAATGATATTTTTACATCATTTGTTATAAAATATCACTTTCTATATTATTTTTAAATAATTGTGATTAAGTTAAAAAGGTAATAATAAAAATAATATAATTAATGATATAAAAAATAATTAAAAAATAATATAAGAAAAAATTACGATAAAAAAATCACACTTTAAGTATTCTGCATCTTACTCACAGCATGTGTTGAAAGCGTATTTTGACCTTGTATCCATACAATGGGTTTTTAGTGACCCAATGTCTGATGTTCTTAACTAGTGGTGGTTGTGGCGCTCTCAGCCCTTTTATTAAAGATATAAATCAGAAGAATGCTGACTAATTTAAATGTTCAGTGCATGTTTATTTTATGGGTTTGTCTAAGTATACATCTTAGAGTACTTGATAAAAAATCAAATTAAGATGGTAAGTATTAAATAAAAATTAAAATATTTAATATATTAAAAATTTAAAAATTTAATTTTTATTTAAAATTTATCATTTTTTATTCCTTAAACATTTGTTAAAACCCTTATTTTATATAATCATATTCTTAATTCTTTTGAGTCTCAGAATCGATTCCATACATCGTAAACGTGCCTTGGAAACTGTTCTTTTTCTGTTTGGCTGTTTTTATTACGAATAAATTTCTACAGACACCAATGAGAGGCGCTGGGAATCACACTCATATATAGCTCAAGTCCAAAGGAGCGTCCAAATCCAATTTTATAATTTCTATTTCAAAAATAATGTTTAAATTAATTGAAATGTTTGAATATTTTTTTTCAGTATTCTGACTTCAAATATTTTATGATAGACGACTTGTCTTACCTTTGAACTTAGCATCGTGGTTAGGATGATGAAATTATTTGTACTTGTAGAGATTAGTAAGGATTATTTGTAATAAGACGAGAGATGAATACTCATTTAATAATTGAAGATGAAAGTATGAATTATAATATTCGTCTTGTAAGTATTTATAAATTTGTTAATTATATTTTTTTATTTAATATATAATATATATTATAATTTTTTTAATTTTGAGATGAGATAAAAATATATATATTTTTATTATTTTAAAATAATTTTTTTTAAATAAGTCTATAATAATAAAATTTGTTAAAAAATATATATTATTTATATAATAATTATTTATATAAATTAATTATTATAAAATATAATTAAATTAAATTTATTATTTATAATATTTTTTAATTTTATAAAAATCTTAAATTATTAAATAAAATTGTAATATATTATATTAAAATTTATTTTATTTATACTTTTTTTATAATTTTTAAAATTTTATTTTAAATTATTAATTATTCATATATATTTACAAATATCTAATTTATTTATAAAAATTATAAATAAATACCAATAATAAAGATTAAAATAAAAAAAACACTACCCACTTCCGCCCCGTCCGTTCCATTCCGTTGTCATCTCTAATCATGGCGTGTGATCGACCTTCGCCCCCATGACATGCTCATAAATTAATCATATATTCATATTAGTTTTTTTTTCATAAAAAATATTCATGTTAGTATTAGTATCTCTCTTTTGTTACTTCTTTTTGGGATAAACGCATTACATTTTTCAATGTTGTTATTCGAGTTGGACCACTACAATATCATACATTAATATGTGCTGTTAATTTGATTACTAGAAGCAGGGAAGCGACAAAACAACATATCCGTGGTTTCAGTAAAATCAGCGGCGGGAACACTGCTGTGGTTTGTTTAATGTTTAATTTTCTTTTAACTTTTTAAAAACTCTTTATAGTTTCTCAATTTGCTTACCTCGTCAATATCACCCTCGTACTTAAGTAAGAAAAAAATGATTTTATATTATTTTTTATTTCACATTTTAGTAATTATGATTAAATAATAATAATAATAAAATAATATAAAAAATATATAAAATAAAAATATACTAAAAAATCATAGTTATTTAGGTAATGACACAGCATCAAGATACCAGCAATTTGTGATATAAGTAAATTCATTTCGTGATATATAAATTGATTATATAATCTATCTTAATCTATCTATACTATTATAAAGGATTGTAAATGAGATTTCCTTGCTTTGATCACAATTAGGTTATTTCCAAAATGTTAATATAATTTATTAAAAAACAAATAAAAAGTAATGACAAAATAATAAAATAGTCATATTCTTACTTGTGGTTACAATTGTTTATATTTTCTTCTTTAAGGAGATAATTATCTTCTCCTTTTAAAGTTGTGTTAAAATTTATCAATATCTATCTTCAAACTATTTTTAAATTATTAACTCTTTAAATAATTAAATATAACTTTTTAGATAATTGAATAAAATAATTCAAGAAAAGTTAAACACTAACATATGTGTTTTCTTTC
This sequence comes from Ormosia emarginata, assembly GCA_029884605.1. Taxonomy (NCBI): domain Eukaryota; kingdom Viridiplantae; phylum Streptophyta; class Magnoliopsida; order Fabales; family Fabaceae; genus Ormosia; species Ormosia emarginata. Next base: position 30,627,771 of record JAQQTP010000072.1, read on the forward strand.
GAATACACTAAATAGAAAGATGTAAACACGTCAGTACTCTCAATATGCTAGTAATTATTTTAATGTTTTTTTCATTTATTTTGTAATGATATTCATTTCTTCGATTGATAAATTTGAAAGGCATGTGATCAAAGTGAAATCGAGTATTATAAATAATGGGGATGATCCAAGCCATTTAAATTATACCTTTTTCCTTCAATCCAAAAATTAAAAAGTCGAAGCACATGTTCAAGTAAATTCGGAAAGACTGCGAGATAAACACGTTACATTTAGATTCCTCCAGAAGACACAAGAATGCAACGGTGGTGTGAGGGATGGGATGCACGCAAGTGCGACTCGACGCTCAAGTTAGATCGTCTTCAAGAGAGGCAGTCTGTATATCAGAGGAGATGCATACAATTAACACTTGGCATGGTATTTATAGGAACGTACGTAGAATCCTAAGGGGATTCCTCTTAGATGCAGGTAATTTAGGATTGATATCTTGATGATAATCTCATTTCCATTATTGTAGGATATATCCCTATAAATCCGGGATTAATATGAGGAAAGTATCTAGCCATCAAAGATATCTATAAATCCTATAATATCGTAAAGTCGACGATTGACATGATTGCGCGTATATTTAGGGTTTTATCCTCTGTGTGGATCAATCAGCCACGATGTCATATAGTAACACCGTTTAGGTGTCTTGATCCGTGGTCTGAAGCACGTCGTGAGTCTTCCTCCACGACGGCTAGGAGGAGTCCGGTAGTGCGCACACCGGGTTGATCCTATGGGTCGGGATCCCGAATCTCGGTCCAGAACAGTTGCCCCCAGCTTGGCTCTTGGATGAGACAGACCAGAGCCAAGTTTAGAATGGATCAACCACCACATGGCTGACGTAGCAATTTATCAGATAGGTGTTAGACCCCAAGTTATTACCGACGTCCTTGTTTTACTTAATCATGAGCAAAAACTATTGCTCTCCAGTACGAGTGCTGGAGACATATTCAACGTGAATCCCGAATGTGATCTTTGGTGACTTCAGCTTGCGATTCTCTGGGAAACTGATACTTAGACTTTATTGGGAAATAACGATTCTTGGGAAATAACGATTCTTTTAAAGAAAACGTTAGTTTTATAAGGATTTTCTTAACTGCTCCCTATCTTTGTGACCAGCCAGAGATCTGAACATTTATTTTGGCTGACTTCATGGGATCAGGTCACCTTTTACGCGACCAATCAGAATCCTTTATGCACGCTATAAGTACAGAACACTTCTTCATGAGCTTGCATTCTCTTCTTCTTCACTATCGCGTAGAGATGATTTTTCCTAAGGGGATGAGTGTAGTTCTTTCTTCTTTCTCCTTCTTTGTGAAGAGAGCTTCATCTTCTACAAAAATCATATTTTTATTTTTCCCAAAGTCCTTGAAGAGATTTGATCTTCTCCGTGCGTTTTTTCTTTCCGACAGAGGCCTTTCTATCTTGGCGTAAAACTGGGTTGCTATGCATTTAGGGAGGCGGAAGCCTTTCTATCCCGGCGTACACGGGGGTGTCTGATCCTACGTGTTGTTAGGATGGAATCATGCTTCCGTCCTCCGTTGCATGGGGACCCGATGGAGCACACTATTCCTCTCTCCATCTTCTCGGCGGGTTACTTGAAAGCATCTGGCCGGTCTTTCTCGTAGTAACGACTGGAAATGCAAGGATGCCTAATCAAAGGAGTGAGAACCCCCTTGGAGCAACTTGGGGTGGTCTGCTTTCTTTGACTTGCTTTCAAGGAAGTAGCAGGTATCCGCTTCTGCCGCTATCCGTTGAGAAGGTGGGAGAAGGACGAGTGAGCGGAGGATTTCTACTCCGGAGTGGCTTCAGTCTGTTCCGGGGTGGAAAACCCATTGTAGCTGCTCCATGACTTGAGGCAACCTGGAATGGATGACACCGACGGAGGATTCTTCAGCTAGAGAGGTCGTATTCTTTCCATCGAGTGAAAGAAGATCTTGACCTTTAATTGCATCGCGGAGTGGTTGTGCAAAGAACATTGACATTCTCTCCGGGGTCATGATCCCGGTTTGCCAATGTTCTGCAAAGCCAATCTACTTTTTTAGGAGACCGAGGTTTGGAGATGTGGACGGGGTACGAGCCAGGTGGCTGGAGATATTTGTCCCCTTTTCCTGGATTTCCTTATTCCATGTCTCAATATCTTCTTTTTCCTCTTATTCAATTGTATGACGATGTATAGAATGAAAATGATTCAATAGACCTTTTCCTTTTCTGAGTTTGTTCTGTATTTCCATTTCATTTTTTCACCGAAGTAATTCTGCCGGGATGAGTCCGACGCTTATCCCGGTAAAAACCAAGTAAAGGCATTGCCGACGTTGGTCCAATGCCAACCCGGAGTAAGGGCCAAAAACACACCTCGGAATTAGCATGTCGTGTGTAACGTCAATAGTTAATTGGGCCTGGAATCCGTGGTACCAACCCGGGTTCTCATCCCACATTCGTACGACGCTTTAGATTACTGCGTAACCGTCTTTTCAACTATTATTACAGCTGTGTGGGCCACGTGTTGCGATTTCATTGTAGGGATGTGCCTAGAGCTCCGCGAGCCATGATGAGCACCTTTTGAACTTGCATTGGAGGGGACAGGAATGCCCCCTAACCGTTCAACCCTTGATAGACCCTTTATAAATAAGGGTCAGAGGTTTGTTTTCCTTACCCTATCGTTTTTAGCCTCTTTCACCGTATGTTGAAAGCTTTGGCTTCCTGCAGCTTCTCCATTGTTCTAGCGCAGCTTCTCTGCTTTCTGCTTTTACACAGTAAGTTGCTTTCTTTCAGTCTTTTCGTCATTTGCACTTTTCAAAAAGTAGAGTAGCTACGCGTTTCTGGTTTTGCTTGTCTTCAAATAGGGCTTAGTAATTTAGGTAGATACAGTCGTCTCCCTGAAACACCAACTTCGCCGTGCCACGCGCGGTGGAGGAGTTCCCCTGAATGCTTTATTTCCGATGGGACAGGAGGTCGGTAGGGGAGGTTAGGATTACCTCGCTCTTCCTGTGTCTGAATCTATGAAACTATTGATTCTGACAGTTTTTTACCGACTTCTTTAGATGTTTTCAGGGTTTCCATGGCCAAAGGGAAAAAAACTAGGGTTCAGCCCCCATCTCACGACGTCCGTGATCCGGCGGAAGACGAGCTGGTTCGAGTGCGACGGGGCCTCGGATTGGTATGTACGTGGGTAGTGGACGACGTGTGGGATCGTCAATCCAGGTTTTCAAGGGAAGCCGTACTCCGAGAGTCCCTCTTCACCTTGGAGTTAACCGTGAACAAGGCTCGAGATGACGAGTTTGAAGTTGTCTGTCCGAACTGGAACGAGAGGGTATGTTCCTGCCGAGAAGAGGGTTCGCATTTCATGTTCCTGTACGAGCCGCTTTTCCTTAAGCTAGGGCTGAGGATGCCGTTCTCTGACTTTCAAATGGATATACTCCGCACTCTCCAAGTGGCCCCTTCCCTGATCCATCCTAACGGTTGGGGCTACATCATATCATTTGAGAGGTTTTGTCGGTTGATGGGCCTCAAGTGCTCGGCGAATACCTTTTTCTATTTTTATACAAGAATAAACACCCAGAGGACGGTAAGGCAGACAAGCTGGCTTGTCATCCGATCCCGGCTCGGTCGTAAGTCATTTGATGTTTTCGAAGAAAGCTTCAAAGGGTTTAAGACTGCGTTTTTCAAGATAAAAGCTAAGGAGGGATGCCATCCCTTTTTCCTCAAGCCGGACGGGGAGCCAGAATTTTCTCTTTATTGGACGCAGAGGTGTTGAGACGTGCCTCTCGACATGATTGAGAAAGAAGAGGGAGATCTCGACCCTGAAGAATCTAGGACCGCGAAATTCATAACCCGATACGCTGAGAAGCATGGGAACATCAACATTAGAGATGTCCTTTGTGTCCCTAGTGATGATATTCTTTACACTTTGTTAGGTAGGAGTTAGGGCGTTTGTGCCTCTAGTGTGTCCTTAGGAGTTTGCTTTATCTTTATATATCAATGTTCCGAGATGTATTGACTGTATTTGTTTCTGCTTCTTTTCAGTTAGCAACATGACATCTGGATCTTCCATGGTTGCACTGCGGTCTTCAAGAAACTTAGGAGGAAAGGAAGAAAACCGCGGCTTCTTCCTCCACACCATTTCGGACTCATCCGACCGGGCGTTGCCATTGAAGAGCAAGATGAGCCGGATCCCCTACCCCCTTCTCAGAGGGAGAAAAAGGCAAGCTGTGGAAGAGCCTTCTGAGTGTGATGGACGGTCGTCAGAGGGCGGCGAGAAGGAAATGACGGACTTCTTGCCCATCATCACGGGGAACTCTGAGCCCGGGCCCTTCATAGATGGACAACTTTTGAGTGGCGAGGTGAGGCAACATATTGCCGAACAGGGTCTGAGCCAAACCTTAGCCGCGCTTCAGAGGCAAGCTCTTCGGGCGGCAGCCGAGATCCGTGTCATCGAGGTCACTATCGAGAACGCTGATCGCCGGGCGTCGGAAGAGCCGAGGGCCTTGAAGAAAGAAAAGGAGGAGACCGACCAGAAGTTGGCCGCGTCCCTAAAAGCCAGTGAGGATAATAGGATGAGAGCCTTCGAACTGGAAAAGAAAGTCACTGAGCTGGAAAAGGTATTGGCGGACTCTGAGGCTGTCAGGAAGGTCGAGAAGCTTGAAGCCGACAGAAGCATTGGCGCTCTGAGGGCCGAGGTGGCGGAGCTTGAGAAGGAGGTAGAGGAGTTGGACAGAGTGGCTGGAAACGTTGGGGAGGAGCAGTTCCAAAATGCTGTGAAGCAAATCCAACACTTCAATCCCGGGGTCGACCTTATCTTGGAGGGTGTGACCTCAGAGAAAATGTTTCATAACAGCCAGCTTGTAGCTGTCAAGGAATTAGCCGCGAAAGCTCCTGGTAGCAACCTGAAGGTTATTCAGATCCCGGAGGAGGAAGAGGCCGACATTTGAGCTATTTTTTTTGCCCCCTGCGTGGGGTTTTACTGTTTGTATGGACAATTGCCCCGTGTTTGGGGTTTTATAACTAATTACTTTGTTTAGTCGTTTGTTTTCATTTTTTATGGTCCGACCTGGGTCCAACGCCCATTGTCGTAGTTGTTATGCCGGACTTAGAAAACTGTGTTGTGAAAACCATGGTCCAGGATCTTTCACTCACGTCATTAATTGAGTGGCATTCCCTTGGACTTAGGCATGAAAAGGCCTTGGTCTTTATTCTAACGCTTATAATAATGAAACGTCAAGAAATTTTAGACTTAGGCGAAGTAAGACCTCAATCCGTATTCCAGTGCTTGCTGCGGGAAACGTTTGGAATTGCAGACATAGGTAAGAGTAGCGCCTGGTTAGGGAATTTTACGCGAAGACCCTTTTGCCCAAGGTGCCAGCATTGCTTTCAACCTCGCCCGGGATAAGTGTCCTAATAATCGTACAGATTTTAGGATCCCTTCTTGGCTTAGGTGTAAGGAGGGAGTGTGTACATATGATCCGTACTGTCTCCTATCGACTTTTTAGAGCAACGCGTTGGATCAAACCTGATTTCTTGAATAATAACTTTATTACTGAACCTGGGAGAACAAGAGTCCGTACATAGCGTACTTATTTAAAACAAGAACGGATCAAAGATAATTCTACTGAAAGGCTAAGCCGTTATGGACATTTAGCTATAGTATTTCCTGAGTTTGTCTGTATTCCAGTAATTCTTGACCGGGGTCCCGGATAACGTTTCCAATGTGTGGGCTCCCTTACCCGTACTGGTGATGACACGATAGGGGTCTTCCCAGTTAGGGGCCAGTTTTCCTTGGTAGGCATTTTTCCCTCCTATGTCGGCTCTTCTGAGGACTAGATCGTCTGGCTGGAATTTTCTCGGGACTACCTTCTTGTTGTACCTGACCGCTGTCTTCTGCTTGAGGGCGGCATCCCGTATGTGGGCTACGTTTCTTCTTTCTTCGAGCAAGTCTAGGTCCTCTCTGATTAGGCCGGGGTTCTTTGTCGGATGAGAACTGGTGGTAGCGCCAGCTAGGCTCCCCTATCTCCACCGGGATCATGGCTTCGCAGCCATAAGTCAGCTTGAAAGGGGTTTCTCCCGTCGTGGAATGGGGGGTGGTCCGGTATACCTAGAGAACATGGTCAAGTTGCTCGACCCAATTCCCTTTGGCTTCGTCTAACCTCTTTTTCAAGCCTCGCATGATGATTCTATTGGTGGCCTCGGCTTGTCCGTTCGTTCTGGGGTTCTCGACGGAGCTGCAGTGGTACTTTATTTTCAGTCCGGCTAGTAGCTCCTCAAAAGCTTTGTCTTTGAACTGGGTTCCATTGTCTGTGACTACAGATTCCGGTATGCCGAACCTGGTGATGATATGGCGCCAAGTAAACTTCTGAATTTGAGCCGAGGTGATGGTGATCAGGGGTTCGGCCTCGATCCATTTAGTAAAATAGTCTACTGCTACCACCAAGTATTTAAACTGCCCTGGGGCCTGGGAGAACGGACCTAAGATGTCCATACCCCACCGGTAGAAGGGCCAAGGAACCGACGTCGTGGACAGCTCTTCAGAAGGGGCTTGAAAATGATCTACACGACGCTGACACTTGTCGCAAGTTTGAACATGTGCATGAGAGTCAGCTTCCATTGTCGGCCAATAGAATCTTGCCCTTAATACTTTTTGGGCTAGGGCTTTGGCTCCTAAGTGGTGGCCGCAGCTCCCTTCATGAACTTCAGCTAGGGCGTATTCTGCTTCTTTGGGGGTTAAGCACTTTAGGAGAGGGGAAGAGAAACTACGCTGGTATAGTCGACCGTTGTAAATGGTGTATCTGACCGACGTCTTTACTACTCTGGAAGCCTCCTTCGGGTCCGTTGGGAGTTTTCCATGCTGCAGATAGCCCAGTATAGGAGTGATCCACGATGGCTGATGATCCTCCACTTGGGATATGCTATGATCCGTGATGGAGGGTTGGGAAAGAGTTTCTTGGATTACAGACCGGTTGTTGCCGAGGGGCTTTTTGGCCGGCGTTTAGATAAGAGGTCGGCTCGGAGTTCGTTCCTGGGATGTGCTCTATCCCGACTTCTTCAAAATCTTTTAAAAGTTCTTGGACCTTGTTCAAGTATTTCTGTAGGAGGGGCTCTTTAGCTTGATAGTCACCTCGGATTTGAGAGGTTACTAGCTGGGAGTCACTGTAGAGTGTGATCCACGTTGCCTCTAAATCCTTTGCCATTAGCAACCCGGTAATGTAGGCCTCGTACTCGGCCTAATTGTTTGAAGTTGGGAATTCAAACTTCAGGGAGTGCTCCAAAGTCAAGCCCTCTGAATTTTCGACTATCACCCCAGCCCCACTTCCTTTGGGGTTCGACGATCCGTCGACAAAAATGGTCCAGAAAGCTTTCTTTAGGTCGCCGTTGTCTATTGTGAGTTCTGCCAGAAAGTCGGACAACGCCTGAGCTTTTATTGCAAGTCGTGGTTCGTATGTAATCCCAAATTCTGAGAGTTCAATCGACCACGCAATCATTCGCCCAGCCAGATCTGGTTTGTGTAGTACCTGTCGAATAGGTTGGTCGGTTCTTAAGACCACAGGGTGGCATTGGAAGTATTGCCGAAGTCTTCTTGCGGTGATGATGAGCGCAAAGGCGACTTTCTCAACCTTTTGGTATCGGAGCTCAGGTCCCTGGAGGACCTTACTCACGAAGTAGACAGGCTTCTGTCCCTCGTCGATTTCTCTGATCAAAACTGAGCTTACTGCTTCGTCGTGGACGGATAAGTACAAGTAAAGTGTTTCCCCGATGTCCGGCCTTGTCAAGATAGGGGGGAGGACAAAAGGTTTTTCAACGATGTGAAGGCGTCCTCGCACTCTTGAGTCTATTCAAAACTTCTTCCCTTCTTGAGCAATTTGAAGAGGGGGAGAGACTTGTGAGCGGCTTTGGCTAAGAACCTTGTGAGGGCCGCTATGCGCCCCGTGAGCTGTTGTACTTCTTTGACATTCCGGGGACTCCTCATGTTGAGGATGGCCTGACATTTATCAGGATTAGCTTCAATTCCTCTATGCATTAGCATGAACCCTAAAAATTTACCGGCCTGGACCCCGAAAGCGTATTTCTCCGGGTTTAACCTCATATTGTATTTCCGGATTTGTGCAAATACTTCTTCAAGATCCGTCGTGTGAGATCCGGTGTGTGGGGTCTTGACTATCATGTCGTCTATATAGACTTCTAGCATCTTTCCCACTTTGTTTTCAAAAACCTTGTTCATCATCCTCTGGTAGGTGGCTCCTGTATTCTTTAGGCCGAAAGGCATGACCTTGTAGCAAGATGGCTCGCCCATCGCAATGAAGGCGTTTTATCTTCATCCCCAGCCGTACATGGGAATCGGTTGTATCCGGAATACGCATCCATGAATGAGAGCCACCTGAACCCGGAGGATCCGTCCACTAATTTATCCACATTGGGGAATGGATATGGGTCCTTGGGACAAGCTTTATTCAGGTCGGTATAGTCTACGCACATCCTCCATTTTTCGTTGGACTTTTTTACCAGGACTACGTTGGAAAGCCATGTGGTATAGGAAATTTCTCTGATGAAGTTGCCATTTAGCAGTTCTTTAACTTGGTCTTCGACGACTTGCTGCCTCTCGGGTCCGACCTTCCTCTTTTTTTGCGCAACCGGTTTGGCGCCTTCTTTAATTGACAGTCGGTGGCAAATAAAGCTGGGATCGAGTCCGGGCATGTCGGAGGAAGTCCAAGCGAAAAGGTCTTTATTTTTCAACAGGAGTTCTGAGAGCTGTTGTTTTTCTGCTTCACCCAGACGAGCTCCGATTTTAGTTACTTGTCCAGGATTATTCCCGAGTTGAAGGGACTCCAGTTCGCCTTCGGGTTGTGGTCGGGTATCCCGGATTTCTTCTCTGACGTCCAGCTCGGTCATCAGAATGTTAACCTGGTCGATAGCCGGGGTAGAGACAGAGCGGCTTGACGTCCGGGGTATTTTACAAATCTTCAAGCTCTCGTTATAGTATTTTCTGGTTGCAACCTGATCGCCTTTAATAGTGACGACGTCATTGTTCTTATTGAGGAACTTCATCACGAGGTGAGTGGTGGATATTACTGCCCCGAGAGTGTTCAGAGACGGACGACCCAGGATAATGTTATAGGCCGAGGGGCAGTCCACGACCAGGAATTTTACCTTCACGGTCCTGAAGAGTGTAGATGATCCAAGAGTTAGGTGGGTTTCGTAATATCCTACCGGAGTGATCTTCTCACCAGTGAAACCCGTTAATTCGCCAACATGGGGAGTCAAGTCGGATTGCAGAAGTTCCAATTTTTGGTAAAGGTCTAGGAACATAATGCCGGCTGAACTCTCTTGATCAACGAAAATTCGGTGGACTTCGGCATTGGAAATAACTCCGAAGATGACGAGTGGGTCGTCGTGATCCGGGATTATTCCGCCGTAGTCTTCGTCTGAAAAGGTGATGAGAGGCGCTTTCCTCTTTTCCACTTGTGTTTTTAATCCTGAGTAGGCCACGCTAAAAACTGCCATTCTGAGGGCCTTCTTTCGAGCTCCATTGGAGGATCCTCCTCCGGCAAAACCACCGGCAATGGTATGGATCGTCCTGTTGGGCTTGGCGCGGTGATCATCGTTACCGGCGGGGGGAGTATTTCTATCCCGGCCCTGTCTGTCACTGTTATTACGTTGAGGCGGAGTCCGGGATCTTCTCCTTGGGCTCCTTGTCCTTCTTCTGCGCAGAGGGAATGGACTCCGACGTTTGCTGTCTGTGCGTCTGTTATCCCCTTCGTTGTTTTGCGCACGGAGGATATACTGCTGCAGGCGCCCGTCCTTGATTAGAAATTCAATGGCATCGCGCAACTGGTAGCAATCCTCTGTATCGTGGCCGTAGGCTTTGTGCCATGTGCAATGTTTGGAGTGATCCTTCTGCCTCTGCCTCTTGATAGGAGGTGGTCTCAGGATGTTCTGAAACTCCGTGTTCATCACTTCCCTCAAGATCGTTTCTCGGGGTGTGTTCAAAGGAGTATAGTCTGCATAGTTTCTCCGGGGTGGGCTACCCTTTGGGGGTCGTGACCTTGACAAATTTTGGCTGGGCTTTTGGCGAGAAGGTTCACTTTTGTCTCACCTCCTGTGGTCTTCTGTTGCCTCTTCCAGGTAGACGTACTTCTCGGAACGTTTTTGGAAGTCGGTCAGATTGTCTGGCTTCTTTTTCGCCAGGGACTTGAAGAAGTCGGAGCCTATCCGGAAGCCGCTTCTGGCGTAATGCAAGGCTATTCTGTCTTCAAAGTTTTCTACGTTGGTGCAGGCAGCCATGAAACGTCTGACATAGTCTTGGAGGCTTTCATCCTTTCCCTAACGGATCTTGGCCAAGGATTCGATGGATTTAGGTTGTTCCTTGCTCGTGGTATACTGTAGCAGGAAACGCTGCTTGAGGTCGGACCAATCCACTATGGTTCCCTGTGGTTGGCTGGTGAACCATTTGAGGGGCCCCTTTTTGAGGGAGAGAGGAAATGCTCGGCACAACAGTTCCATGGATCCGCCATAGAAGCATAGGGACTGCTCGTAGGCATTGATGTGTTCCTGGGGGTCCGTGGTCCCATCGTAAACTTCAAGGTTTGGAGGAAACTTGAAATTTCTTGGAACCCGGAATTCCATGAGCTGGTCGGAAAAAGGTTATTCCACGGTTCCTTGGTTCCGATTGTTGTCCCCAGTATGAGGAATTCCTTCATCATCATGGGCCCTTGACCTATTATTTTCCATGTCGGTCCGTTTGTCAGGTCGGCGTGGCTCTGGTTGACCTTCATGCATGGCGCGCTGCATGTCTTCCAGTCTTCTAAACTGGTCATTGAGTAGATCCATATGTTGTTGTAACATATCCTGGAATTGGCGTTGAGAAGCTCGAGATTGATGTGTGTGTTCAGAACGTGATGCACGATCGTCGAACTCGTTGCTCGGGTTTCCCAAGCGATGATGTATAGGAATTCTACGTTCTTGAAGGTTCTGTCCGCCCTTTTGGGTTAGGAATTCAAGTCTATCCCTGATAGAAATCCTGCGTGATGGGTTAGGAGACTCCTCAGAAAAGGAGGTAGAGTGCCCATCACATCGGCTTCCTGGTCGGGGCGCCTGATTTCTCACAGCAGAGGTTTGAGCCACAAGTGGAGGCAATGGTGGTGGTGGACGTTGCACGTCAAGATCTTGTCTCTGGTTGACAGAGGCTTGAGTAGCGTCTCTTTTGGAGTTTTGCCTCGTATTCACCATGATTGGGTGGGATTAGAATTTTACGGTTCCCCACAGTCGGCGCCAATGTTCTGAAGTAAATTCAGAGGGGTACCTGAGATAGGCACGTTACGGTGGATTCCTCCGTAGCACAGCAGCGGCAACGGTGGTGCGAGGGGGTGGGTACCTGCAAAAGGCACTCCGACGCTCAAGTTAGATCGTGCTCAAGAGAGGCAGTCTGTATATCAGAGGAGATGCATACCTTTAACACTTGGCATGGTATTTATAGGAGCGTACGCAGAATCCTAAGGGGATTCCTCTTAGATGCAGGTAATTTAGGATTGATATCTTGATGATAATCACCTTTCTATTATTGTAGGATATATTCCTATAAATCCGGGATTAATATGAGGAAAGTATCTAGCCATCAAAGATATCTATAAATCCTATAATATCGTAAGCTGACGATTGACAGTTGCGCATATTTAGGGTTTTATCCTCTGTGTGGATCAATCAGCCACGATGTCATATAGTAACACCGTTCAGGTGTCTTGATCCGTGGTCTGAAGCACGTCGTGAGTCTTCCTCCACGATGGCTAGGAGGAGTCCGGTAGTGCGCACGTCGGGTTAAACACTAACATATGTGTTTTCTTTCGAATACACTAAATAGAAAGATGTAAACACGTCAGTACTCTCAATATGCTAGTAATTATTTTAATGTTTTTTTCATTTATTTTGTAATGATATTCATTTCTTCGATTATCATATCTTCTATTGATAAATTTGAAAGGCATGTGATTAAAGTGAAATCGAGTATTATAAATAATGGGGATGATCCAAGCCATTTAAATTATACCTTTTTCCTTCAATCCAAAAATTTAAAAGCCGAAGCACATATAATATTTTAGACCAATTTTACTACGCAATGTTATTTTTAAGCTTATTACCAAATCCATGGCAAACCGGTTTAAAATAACTTAACCTAACTTAATTGGCGAGTTCGAAAGTGCCTTTCTTCCTGGTAGCCTAATAATTGATAATGCTATCATTGCATTCGAATCCTTCCATTACATGAGGGAAAAAACTTCTAGAAAACATGGTTTTGTGGCAATTAAATTAGACATGGCTAAAACTTATGATAAAGTTGAATGAAATTTTCTAAAAGTTGTTTTGATTAGTATGGGCTTTCCGAGAAAGTGGATGAACCTTATTATTAGATGTTTTCCATTGTATTCTTCTCTATTTTGCTGAATGGTGTGCCTAGAAATATATTTTCTACCACAACGCGGCCTTGGACAGGGCGACCCAATATCCCTATATCGGTTTATTCTCTGTGTTGAAGTTCTTTCAAGTCTTATCCTTAAGGCACAAGAGAATAAAGCTCTGCATAGCATTAGAGTTGCGAGGGTTCCCCTGAGATTTCTTATATTTTCTTCGCTAACGATAGTCTTATATTCACAAGAGCAAATGATGAAGAAGTCCAACGAATAAACTCAATCCTCCATGCCTATCAGCAGGGGCTTCCAAGCAACTTGTGAACTTGGACAAATCAGAGATCTCTTTTAGCCTAAATATTCCCACATACAGACAATTTGACATCCAAGGTTGGTTAAATATAAAGGCTATTGAGAACCATTCCAAATATTTGGGTATTCTTACTTTTGTTTGAAGATAAAAGTAGGTATTTGAATTTGTTCAAGAGCTAGTGTGAAAGAAGTTGAAGGGTTGGGAGGAAAGGTACTTGTCCAAGGCGGGGAAAGAGGTTCCAATAAAGGTGGTGACCCAACCAATCCCAAATTACATTATGGAGTGATTCTTACTCCCTTAAGGTCATTACGATCACATTGAGTTTATCATCGGTCGTTTTTGGTGGGACGGTGAAGAAGGTAACCGAAGGATCTATTGGGTGAAGTGGTCGAGTATGCGCAACCATAAATCTGAAGGCAATATGGGATTCTAAAACTTCAAGGCCTTTAACCTTGCCCTCCTAACTAAGCAAGGATGACATTTAATCAAGAATCTAAAATCACTCATGGATCGAGTCTTTAAAGTGAAGTATTTCCCAAGGAAACATTTTCTAGAGTCTAGTGTTGGGCACACACCTAGTTACACTTGTAGGAGTATCCAATAATCATCATGGGTGCTTCAAAAGAGAGGGTACTGGAGAGTAGGGTCAGGTGAAAATATAAAAATTTGGCAAGATAGGTGGCTTCCCTCTCAAAATGTACACCAGATTTGGAGCCCTTGTAGTATTATCCCAGAAGAATTAGTGGCGGCGAACCTTATTGATACCAACCTTCATAGGTGGAACCAAAATCTCATTAACTCTATCTTCCACTCTTTCAAAGTTGATCAAATTTTGGAGATTCCTATATTGGCCTTGAGGATAAATGACCAGTTCGTATAGTGTGAAACCCATGATGGCCAGTATCGAGTTAACTCAACCTACTGGTTTGCTAAGAAGTGGGATGTTGAACCTATAGGTTCGAGCATTTTCTGGGGAAGATTTGACGATGTATGTTGGAAGAAGCTTTGGAAAGTAAAGGTATCTACAAGAACCCTGAACTTTCTGTGGCGTGCTTTGCATAATGCTCTCCCAGTGAGACTAAACCTCAATCGCGGGAGGGTTAGTTGTTAATAATTTCTACATAACAAGGATCTTTGTGAATACTCAATTTTGTCCGGCACATTTTGTAAATAAAAAAAATATATATAAAAAAAAAAAGCTCAACTCATTGGTCCATTAGCCCATGAGCCCATAATCCATTATCCTACCCATAACCCATTATCCAATCCAATTGGTCCATCAACCCATAACCTGACCCATTAACCCATAACTCATCCTATAACAATTTCAAAGACTCATCCAAAACAAACTCCATCACTCCTCCTAAACAAACTATAACTCAAACTTATCCTAAACCAACTCAAACACTCATCTTAAACAAACCCTATCAGCCTAGCCTAAACAAACCCATCCTAACTAAACCCCATCACCAACCCAACACTCATCATAAACAAATCTCAACACTTATCCTAAACTAATCCTAATCACACTTTAACTCAAATACTTTAACCTAATCCTATCCTATAAAAACCCATAACCCACACCTTACTTGGGATTTTCACTTTGACCTTCAGCACACACTTTTAACCTTGACCTACAGATTTCAGCCTCCACCAAAATAGCTCTTAATCACCTCTCCTATACGAAACTGACACCCACAAACTGCTCCTCATTGTGTCGCAAGCCATCCGTCACACCGCGCTACCCACTGCGTAGAAGTCGCCGTAGAAACAACGTCACATCGCCGCACCACATAATCTGTTACCAGACCCGATTGCCGGTGCTTTACCAACCCGAACCAGCCTAGCCACCGTTGCCGCTGGCCTTCATCTTCCTTGCTCCTCTGTTTTTTTTCCTGCAAATATCCAAAAAGAAAGAAACAAAACTCATTTGTCTTGTTTTTCATAAATTTGTTCTTTTGATTTCTGATAGTTTTTTTTTTGTTTTAAGTGAAATAGACTTGTAATTAAATGGGTATATATATATATAAACAATGGTAAGACTACAAAGTAAAACTATAAAAATAATTAATTTTTTTTTAAAAAAAGAGCGAAATACGATTAACCGAGTTATGACAACTTGTTAATCTTGTAACTATTTTTGAATCATTTGCGTTGTGACAACCTAATGATTCGAATTATTTTTTTAAAAAAATTACTATTTAATAAAGATTCAAAATTCATTTATTATTATTATTATTTTCTTCTTTTTTTTCTAGGTAATTTTAGATTAAAAAAAATCTCATTTAATAGTAATAAATTCAATAATCGGTGGGTGACGTTTCTAGCGTGACGCGAGCTTCACCTATTCAAATCTTAATTTGATTAACAGAGTCGCGACGACCTGTTAATTCAAATTTTTATAAAATAAAAAAATTAAATCTTTTCTTTAAATAAAATCAACTAACCCACACTTATTTTCTATAGAACTACGTGACTTTGAGTTTCTCATTGCACCTGAGGGTACGTATGAGCAGAATTTTTATTTCGTCAAGCCAAAGTTTAATTTTTCACAAATTATTTATTTTTTAGTTTTTTTTATATAAGGGGTAAAACAAATATATTATGAGATTATTAAGTTTTGCATAACTAATTTAGGATAACTGTTTTAAGACGGATGTATTAGGGGTGTTGTGGGGTTAAGTCTCCACCCTTCCTATGCATAACCAACTCCCGAATCCAATTTGGTTCCAAAAACCATTTTTTAAAAGGATTTTTTAATTTTTTCTAATTTAAATAAAATTGATGGCGACTCCTAACAATTTATTTTGTTCGCTACATCCGCCGCGATCACGGTCGCGACAATCTGGAGAATCCATAATTTTCACATATTCATATCATTAAATAAGATGTACTAATCTTTATCCATGATGAGAATTAGTGCTTCAATATACAGATTTGATGAAGGTAGAAACTCATTTCTTTCTCTTCTCCTTCTCTTCTCTGCGTTCTTTCTTTTTTGATGGTAAACATAAAATATAAACTATACAGGAGGGAGAGATGACATGTTTCTATTATTTTTTTTTTCATTCTTTTAACAAATGCTCCCATCAAGCATTTATAGAGGTTAAGAAACCTCTTCCCAACTATCATTAACTAATTACCATTTAGTCCTTACTTATTGATAATCACATATTTTATTCATTAAGAAACCCTTATGTTTAGTTATTTACACTCTTCATGTATTTAATTGACTGAATTTGATTATGTTTTGTAAGTTTGAACTCGAATCGGACTTAATTAATTTTTTCAGCATTATTCGGGTCTTACACTGCTTCTGTATTTTAGCCATATCTTGAGTTCTAAATGTCTGATAATTATGAATTTTACCTTGTAGGAAAGATAGGAGAGAGCTCTACAACTTTGATGAAGAGCTCAAAGTCAATTTCAGACATCTAGTGGAGCTAATTGGGCATGGAAATCAGAATACGGGATTTGTGACTGGAACCCGAACAGTGTGTAGTAACCAGAACATAATTCGAGTTTGGGCATATAAAATGGGCTGAAAATTTGTAATATGAAAGTTAAGACCCATATGTACAACTTTCATGTCAAGCACAAAACTTGATTCGGGCTCCTTGATGGAGATATTGGGTCTGAAAGTCAAAACAGAGGTGCTGAAACTGGTCCTGAACAGTCTGTAGTAATTGAGTCATATCTTGGGCTGTAGGACGAATTTTTGGGTGTTTCTAAAGCCATTGGAAAGCTTAGACAATTTCCTAGAACTTTCATGAAGACCACTTGACTCAGAAATGATGAAATCAATGAGTTCAACAATAAAGAATTTCGGAGACAAGGTAGCTCACTTACTCACCCACCTACTCACCCACCTACTCATCCACCTACTCATCCACCTACTAATCCCATCTACCCATCTACTACTACTCTGAATCCTTTATAAAAGGAAGCATGTAGAGAGCTCTAAACAACACACACTTGGTGTTAGAGATAGCTTTTCATAGTTCTTATATATTTTTCCTTCATTGTAATGGAGAGCTAAGTCACTTCTAGTCAATTCGGGACTCTTGAAGAGATTGTGACTTGGATTCTTGAGACCTTGGTTATGTAATGTATTTGATTTATATTTGAATTCCTCTTCTCTTCTTCTTCTGTTCTCTTGATCTTGAATGCATGAATGGTGATTCTGTTTATGTTTGATCTGATTTGATCTTGGTTTAAGATTAAGTATTGTGATGAAATTTAGAATTGATTGATCTGAATTAATCACATAACTGAAGATTGAGATTTGTGATGAAACTTAGAACTGATTGATCTAAACTAATCACGTAATTGAAGAGGTTAGGTTACTGATTGGTGCCTAGGTTAATTGAATTCGGTGTTTAAATTAACATATATCTACATGAATGGTGCGATTGCAGATTTGTGTTTATCACTTGCCAATTGAATTCTGGACGATTGTCTAGTATGAATTCGGATCGATGCAGAGATCTCGGTTAGATCCAAGTTAACCATTCAAATGTATTTCAGGTGTTTGTTGAAAGGTCTATGATTGAATCCACCCAATCTCGGATAGATTTCTGAATTGACTGTTCTTTTAATTGTTATTTTTCTTTAGATCTTGTCATTGTAATCCTTGAACAATCAAAACCCCTCTTTCTAACTTAACTTAATTTGATAAAATTGCATTTACGATCCTTGAGGAGACGATCCGGTGTTGTTCACTATACTGCAAGTTTAGGTAATAACTTCGATTATAATTTTGACTGAGTTCGGCGCTCGTCACTTATTTATTAAATCACATAATTTGCCAAAGAAGCTTTTCTTTAGCTTCTTCAAGAAGCCTTCCATTAGCTTCATCAAGAAGCCTTTCATTAGCTTCTTCAAGAAGCCTTACATTAGCTTCTTTAAGAAGCCTTATACACATATGAGACATTTCTTACATTTCTCCCACTGGGCTTATATGACAAAGTATCATTTCATGATTTAATAAAATATCAATCATAATGCGCATAAACAAGGCTAAAAGTTTCATACATTGGTTGCATTATAAGTCATAATTAAGAATAAGAACTAATTAGAGTCATGACAGTTGTATATCATTAAATCGACATAGTTCCTTCCATGTACTACTCTATTAGCCTTCTTCCTAACATGACACTTTAATGGGAAGTACATAATATGTCCAACAATAATATCTTTATCAAAGACATATCCTATTTTCAATATTATCATTCATACATGTACACATAAGTTTGAAAACAGGAAAATTCAGAAACTTATACATTAATGAGCTCAGAGTGTCAAATATAAAATGATAATGTTCATCTTTCACTAGTAAACATAATGCTCATACTTTTAACATAACCAGTAAATGTTTTGGGCAGTAATCTTTTTGTTAAAGGATCAGCAATCATAAAATCAATGCTAATATGCTCTATTGACACTCTATGTTTCTGAACTTTTTCTTTAACGGCAAAGTATTTCAATTCCATATATTTAGCACCTTTGGAATACTTGTCGTTTTTAGAAAAGAAGACAGTTGCAGAATTATCACACTAAATTTTCAACGGCCTGGCAATACTGTCGACTACTCCAAGCCCTGAAATAAAATTTCATAACCATTTAGCCCGAACCATGGCCTCAAACCATGCCACAAATTCAACTTCCATAGTGGATGCAGCAATGACAGACTATTTCGCACTTTTCCATGAGATAACTCCTCCAGCTAAAAGATACAGATAATCAAAAGTAGATCTTCTAGTGTTTACACAACCAGCAAAATCTGAATCTGAATATCTGATCACTTCAAGATGATCAGACCTCCTATAAGTAAGCATGTGATCTTTCGTTCCTTGCAAATATCTCAAAACTTTCTTTGTAGCTTTCCAATGATCTAAACCAAGATTACTCTGGTATCTTCCCAACATTCCAACTGCAAAGTTAATATCTAGTTAGGTACAAGTCTGGGCATACATTAAACTCCCAACAATAGATGCATACGGAATTGTTTCCATTTGTTTCCATTCCATATCATTCTTTGGACATTGCATGAGACTAAATTTGTCTAATTTCTGAATTGGAACCAGAGATGTTGAGCACTTTTTCATTCTGAATTTCTCTGACACTTTATTTATATATGTTTTCTGAGACAAACTCAACAATCCTTGTGATCTATCACGGAATATCTCTATCTCAATCACATAGGTTGCCTCACCCATATCTTTCATTTCAAAGTTATTAGAGAGAAAATTCTTCGTCTCACTTAATAGACCAAGATCATTAGTTGTAAGTCAGATGTCATTTGTAACACCCTAATACAGATATCCAGATATATCCTAGGTAGACAGAGATATATAAAGATAATCAGTACTAGAGATGTCACTTCTATACTACATACTACAAATATATCTATAATCACAAGTGAGTAATTATAGAAAGCCTTGAGAGATTGCGGAAAAGCTTAAACCCATACATATATATATACACCTTAGCCACATAAGGGCTTTTGTAATACATATAACATAAAACTTACAGAACAAACATAAACTTATTACATGAGTTCTGCCTACTTAAAGCAATAAAAACTATTCTAGTCTTCATGCTTTATCTTCTCATCCTTAGTGTGTTTTGCATCTCTCTCGTAGGAGCCTTTGCTCACGACCGCATCGGTACTCGTGCATCCGAACTCGCATCCGAACACCGCATCGAACTCGCATACGGATTTACATGGAATAAGAATGGGGTGAGAATTAACATTCTCGTAAAAGCAATTCCAATACTGAGTTCTCTATAACATTGTATATAACAAAATATATAACAAATGCTATAATTCTAACTTAGGAGTTTCCCCCTCTATTCTCATAACTTAGGAGTTTCCTCCTCTATTCTCATAACTTAGGAGTTTCCTCCTCTATTCTCATAACTTAAACACTTTCCAATAGTGTGATAACAATCAAGAGTGAACACACTGCTAATATATACAGCGCCCATACATACGTACATACCAACAAATGACGGACAATGCCCATACAACCGTCCAAGTAAATGCAATGCTAATGATATGTAATGAATATGCCTAAGGAATCCTAAGTGCATGTGAATGAAATGCAAATGCAGAGTTTTGATTTGGAGCGAAGGAATTTGCTAGGAACTAGTCAAGATATATCATCTAGTGGTAAATAGAGGAAACCTCATCCTCACCTTACACGTATCTGGCTCATTGAGAAATTCGGGCTTCATCCTTGCTCAAAGAGCGTCTCCGGATTTCCCACTTATCTCCTTAGGCCTTGGCACATCGAGACATCGGGGTTATGTCCTTCTCAAAGTCCTTCGGACACCCATCTATCTCCTTTTTGCCTTCATGATTAACATCAAAGGATACTCACTAGATCGATCCTACTTGACTAATTCATAGACTTTCGTACATACTTATATACTTAGTTCCTCTAAGAGCTAAGCATATTCTAGTCTTCTTATGTTTACCCCTTGTGATGAGGAGAATCTGTAACCTCATACTATATGTAACCTTAGCACTTGGTTAGGAATACTTGTTCCCTTAGGAACTTCTCTGATTCCTTACCTCCTGGCTGAATGACCTCACGTCATATAACGTTACATTCTCAGGTAAACATTACTAAACTATGTCTCTTACTTGTACCTAAACTTCACCTCATCACTCCTTTCTCTTAAGTGATCTCTAATGCAACCTTACGTTCTTTGAGGTGTTAGGTACTTACCTTTGGCGAACCACTAATCTTGGTTGCCCTAAGGTCCTTTCTCTTCATCTTCACACTAGCTTAACTCTCTAGTGTGTGAAGAGCTTAGTGTTATGTTTATCTCTTACATAAACACCATCTTACTCTTTTCTATAGACTCAACTCATCCTAGTGAAAGAGTCTATCTTAACTAATGCCTCATCTAACCTTGCTTAAGGAACTAAGAGCATTCCTCTAAAACTTTGCATAATTAACTCAACTTTGTCTAAAGAGAGTAGTTCATGCATCTAACTTTCCTTTTCTATCACACTTCTGGTAGTAGCGTATACTACACTTGTGTGCTAACATACTTATTCTAAACTCAACTTCCATGCTTTACTTGCATCTAAGGAAGTATCTTCTCTTTATCTTGTACTTCTAACTCATCTTAACTTATACTTGAGTTGTTGTACATTTCTGTTCTACTTTCTGCTATCTTTATCTTGTACTTCTAACTCATCTTAGCTTATACTTGAGTTGTTGTACATTTCTGTTCTACTTTCGCTTATGACATCTTCTTAGTCATAATTCCTCTTCTTGTGTATTTAACAATGTACTAAGTCTCACTTAACTTGAGACTAAGTACCTAAACGTTCCCTCTGTGGAACTAATACACAATCTTGTCTCCACTCATGTAATCTAACTCAAGAGTGGTTCTTACTTGCAACTCTTTGTTGCCTAAGCTTTTAGGTACCTTCCTAAGGTAATCCACTATTCTTGGATTTCCTAAGGTTCATACCTTTCTCATTATTCTCTACTAGAGTGAATACTATTATTCATCTCTATTGCACTATCTATTCATCTCTATTGCACTATCTCATCACATCTTAAGTGATATCAATTGCAACATTAAGTTGCCTAAAGTGCAATGTCATTACTTAAAGCAAACCTTTCCTTTAGGATGCTTAAAAGCCTATGCTTTCTCATACTTGATGGATAGATATTTTCCACTTGAAAATATCCCATCTTGTGCCTTAACACACTTAGGAAACATGTCTTAATGATTCCCTTAACTATGGCACCTCAAAGCATCCAAAAACATCATTTTGGAGCTTCGGGATCTCATGCCGCTGCACGGCCTTCTCTCACGCCGCGCGCCCTTCTCTCGAGGGCTACCGCTGGGCTAATTTTTAACCTCACGCCGCGGCATGCATCCTCCACGCCGCGGCATTCCCGGCGAAAACTCTCGCTGCTGCGGCGTGACTATCTCCACGCCGCGGCGCCATCGCCAGTGAACCACGGTTACGCGAGTCTGCACTCTGCTACTACGGGTTTACTGTTCTATTGGTCATTTCTGCTGATTCCAAGCCATTTCAATCCAAATTCTAAGTAATTCTAAGTCCCTAATCAGTTCTTTAACATTTAGGAACATCAATTACTCTCTTAAATCTCTTAATTTGGATTATGGCTAAAATTCTTCATTCTTTAACTTAAGGCTCACTTTGCGATTCCAGGGTCTTCTTTCTTAAGTTGATGTTATAGACAAGTCATAAATGACCCAAGGAACACTTCTATGCAAGCCAAACTCTTCTAACATCTCTAAAACTCAAATTAGCATATTATGTATCTATATGCATACATAGAGAATAGAGATGAATAAAAGCTCTAAACCCCTACCTCTTGAAGATTAAAGCCTTGAATCTTGAAGCTTGATCTTCCTCTTCCCTTCTTCTTCCCTTCTCTCCTCTCCCCTTTCTCTCTTTTCTTCTCTGGTTTTCGGTTTCTCTTCTTCTCTGCCGAGGAGAACCAAATATAAAGGGGGAAGGGACATGCAGGGAATTACGGGAAAAGATTAATACTGAAACTTCTATCTGCTATGGATACCCGAATCATGCTAATTCGAGTTTCCCTGCTTCCAACAACCTTAGAATAAATCATAAGATTCATCTAAGTTGTTGTTTCTCTTTTCTCATTATTTTCTATATCTGCTGCTAGTCATTTGGTATTAAAATGCACAACCAGTATGCCTCAAAATACCAAACTGACTCTGATTCTCTTGAAACTTTTGCCACATCTTACTTGGCTCATTTGTGACCTAGAAATAAACTCTCTATGTTTATTTCCTTCAACTTAGCAACTTATGCTATTATCTGAGTCATTTTAAGCCACTTTACAACTTCTGTGTTGCAACTAAGTGCCTAAATGAACTCAGTTTGTCACAAAACTTGACTGACATGCTAAACAAGTTAAATGCTACCTTTCGTAACCATTTACCAGTCTAACATGTACTTAAGGGTATTACATCATTAACATACAGAATCAAAAAGATAAATTTACTCTCATTGACCTTCAAATATATACACCGATCAACAGTGTTTTCCTTAAATCCAAAGGATACAATAGTATCATTGAACTTGAGATATCATTGTCGGGAAGCTTGTTTAAGTCCGTATATTGACTTCTTAAGTTTACACACTGTGTGTTCTTTTCCTTCTTCTATGAACCTCATTGGTTGGTCCATATAAACCTCTTCATTCAAATTCTCATTTAGAAAGGCAATTTTCACATCCATTTGGTGTAATTCTAGATCATAATGAGTCACCAATGCCATGATAATTTTGAGAGAATCTTTCTTAGAAACTGGTGAAAAAGTCTCCTTATAGTCAATGCCATCTTTCTGAGTAAACCCTTTTACAACTAGTCTGGCCTTGTAACGTTCTAAGTTACCATTAGAGTCATGTTTGGTCTTAAAGACCCACTTGCAACTAACTCGTTTACAAGTCTTCTGGTAACTCAATAAGGTCCTAAACCTCATTCTGTTCCATAGATTTCAACTCATCTTTCATGACATCTAATCATTTATCAGCATTATTATTATTTATGGCTTGTGAAAACGTAACTGGGTCATTCTCCATTCCTAAGTCAACTTCAGGCTCACATAATCATCAGAAATAGTTGATCTCATTTCTCTTTGAAATCTTCTTAATGCTATTTGTTGTGGTTCTTTTACTATAGGCTCATTTACTACAACTTCATTAAGAGTAATAGGATCATTGATTTGTTGTTCTTTATTATTATTAATCGGTTCAACAACTTAAGGAACAACAACTTTATTAGAGATACAAGTCAAAGGAACTTGCACTCTCAATTCTTGAATCTCTACCTTACGTGGTGTTTCACTCCCACTAACTTCACCATTCTCAATGAACTTAGCATTCCTAATTTTAATAATCTTTATAGTATGGTTATGACAATAAAATCTATACCCTTTTGAATTTTCTGGATAACTAATAAATTAACCATTGATTGTTCTTGCATCCAGTTTCTTTTCTTGTAGAATGTAATATCTAATTTCTGCCTGGCAACCCCAAACACGCAGGTGCCTTAGACTAGGTTTCCTTCCAGTCCACAACTCAAAAGGAGTCTTTAGAACTGCTTTACTAGGAAGCCTATTCAATAAATACATGGTAGTCTTTAGAGCATAAGTCCACAATAAAATAGGTAAAAATGAATTACTTAACATACTTCTAACTATATCTAGTAAGGTTCTATTTCGCCTTTCTGACACACCATTTTACTGTGGTGTACCTGGCATTGTGTATTGAGCACACATGTCACGTTTTTCAAAGAATTTAGCGAATGGACTTGGACGTTGTCCGCTTTCATCATATCTTCCATAATACTTACCACCTCTATCAGACCTGACAATTTTCACTTTTCTGTCTAATTACCTTTCTACCTCATCAATATAAATCTCTAAGGCATTTACAACTTGAGATTTCTCATGCAGCAAATAGACATAACCATAATGTGAATAATCATCAATAAAGGTGATAAAATATCTTACTTTATTGAAAGAATTAACATCAAAAGGTCCACAAATATCGGTGTATATAATTTCAAGAAGCTGAGTACTTCTTATGGTTCTTTTCTTTGTGTGTTTTGTTTGTTTACCTTTAATACAATCCACACATTCAGATCAGTAAAATCTAAATCCGGAAAGATTTCATTCTTTACTAATATTTTCATTCTTTCCTTGGAAACATGTCTCAAGCGTTTATACCACAAGTAAGCAGAGCATTCATTAACTAAACCACATTTAGTACCAACATTATGATGCAAGGTTAAGAGCGTTTCAGCATAAAGATTATCAAGATTTAACTTATATGATCCATCATATAACATATCATTACCAATCATGTAGTTATGTTTATATAAACTGAAACTACCACTACCAATTTAAAAGAGTATCCAGCTTTATCAAGTTTGGATAATGAAACTAAATTCCTAGATATACTAGGTACATAAAGAGTTTTATATAAATCTAAATGATGTTCAGTGTCGAGGATTAAATGATACGTCTCGACAGCTTCCACTAGAGCTCTCATTCTATTGCCATAAAGACAAACTTTTCATTGGTCCTGTGGTTTGGGTTGTAAGGAATCCCTTTCTTTTCGAAACAAGCTTTACGTCTTGGACAATCCTTTTGGAAATGCCCAGTCCTTTTACAGAAATAACATTTGTTTTCATTCAATTCCTTTTTGTGGATTTGAGAGGAAGAGACCTCATTGATCTTTAGGAGTCCTTTTCCTTTCTTGTCATGTTTCATACTAGCTTTCTTTTCAGCTCCTTGATGGTTAACATAATTGATGGAATGACTTCCTTGATTCCTAAGTTTGGTTTCCTCCTGAACTAGCATACTATGCAATTCATGCATATTCCATTTGTCTTTCATGATGTTATAGTTCATTTGGAAAGAGCCATACTCAGACAGTAATGAGTTTAAGATGAACTGCACAAGAAAATTTTCATCCACATTCATTCCCAATGACTTAAGTCTTGCTGCAATATTTGTCATCTCAATGACATGCTCATGCATAGTATGAGAACCATTAAATTTCATGATGGTCAATGTACTTATCAGTTTCCTAGCAAGAGACTTATCAGCAGTTTGAGAGTGCTCTTCCACAAACTTCATCATTTCTTAAGCGTTTTCAGTTATAGGAAGAACTGACTTAATGTTGCTAGCTATACTCATCCGCATATACATCAGACTCAATCTATTTGACCTTTCCCAGTTTTTATAATGGACATTCTCCTCATTAGTACTTAAAACAGTAATAGCATTTGGTTTCTCTACTCGAAGAGTTAAATCCAAATTCATTACCCCAAGGTAAAATTGGATTTGCTCATTCCATTTAGATAAGTTCAGTCCATTAAAAACTGGTATAGATGAGAGATACGAATGTAAAGCAACAGGTACTGCAAGCAATAGAGATTTAAAACATTAATGTTTTGAGTTACATACTAACATGCTACACAGATTTAGAAAAATACTTCATACAATGTATGTTGATGTTCACCTTTGGGCAATCTATCAATATACAAATTCAACATAATGATGCTAATAAAAATAACATAATTTGGCAATGATATGTATACTAATTAGAAATATTTATTATCTTTGGATATATAAATAAAACTAATAGTACATTTACATTACCAACATTCATGCTCATTAATTATGAGAACAAACAATCAATCATTTAGTTAATCCTTAATTGTCTTATAATAATTAACCTCAATTTACTCATACATTAATAAATATCATGTAATTCACAACATCCATTTTATATGAGTAATTGAGATAAAACTATCATAAAATTTAGAATTAAATTAACTTAAATATTTGATCACTTTAGTGATTAACAAATATATCATACATTTAATTCTAAAATATAGATACTTCATAAATATTAGAGGAAATAAAATTCCATATTATCTTTATTGAACACAATAATGCATTCTTCCTTCGTACGTTTTGGTAAAAGTCATAAAAATCACAAACTTGGCATATAAGACAAAAGTACCAAAACCCTTAAAAACATTAAAGTCAAAACTTCCTGACAATAAAAACATTAAAGCAGTGCTACGTTGGTTTGTAAAACTTTAAAACCAATAAAGCTATTTAAGGCTTTATAGCCTTTTGACTTAAACACACACTTTATTAGTTTTATATATACAATAAAGGCATAGCTATAATCAAATTATACGTGAAGCACTCATTAATTTTTTTTTTTTATTCTTTCCATCAGTTTGTCGAATCATTTAGCAAATACTAAACGTGCAAGCAACCATCAAAAGAAATTTGAAGCTTTCAGATTCATCAGTTATACTTACGAAACAGAAAACATGAGAATTTCATAAGCAATATTCATGGATCAAAAACCAAACATCATTAATGGAAAATTATGAGTTCCTAAAAACATCATCATCAATGAAAAATTATGAATTCTTAAACACATGCTCTGATACCACATGTTAATAATTTCTACATAACAAGGATCTTGCGAATTCATAACTTTCACATATTCATATCATTAAATAAGATATACTAATATTTATCCATGATGAGAATTATTGCTTTAATATGCAGATTTGATGAAGGTAAAAACTCTTTTCTCTCTCTTCTCCTTCTCTTCTCTACGTTCTTTCTTTCTTGATGGTAAACATAAAACGTAAACTATACGGGAGGGAGAGAGGACAGGTTTCTATTATTATTTTTCATTCTTTTAACAAATGCTCCCATCAAGCATTTATAGAGGTTAAAAAACCTCTTCCCAACCATCATCAACCAATTACCATTTAATCCTTACTTATTTATTAAATCACATAATTTGCCAAAGAAGCTTTTCTTTAGCTTCTTCAGGAAGCATTTCATTAGCTTCTTCAAGAAGCATTCTATTAGCTTCTTCAAGAAGCCTTTCATTAGCTTCTTTAAGAAGCCTTCCATTAGCTTCTTTAAGAAACCTTATACACATATAAGACATTTCTTACATTAGTTTCCCTGTTGTGTGCCTCCCGTTATTCTTGCCATGAAAAATCAATAGCACACTTCCTCAAAGATTGTGAATGGGTGTGTAACCTATGGTTTAAATCCCCTATAGGTCTACATTTTCTAGCAATTGAGGTTTCGCATGGCTCGTATTGGATGGCCGAGTTCATTATCTAGAACCCACCCGAAGCTACATAAATTATGGCGATCTCAGCTCATGGTATTTGGCTAGTTTGAAACTTGCTTTGCTTCCAAGCGAAAATCATCAACTCGTAGCTAGTGATAGCCAAGGCTATGACCCTTCTTAACAGCTTTAAAGAAGTCAATGGTATCCTTAAGAGGTTTGTGAATATTATCCATGCAACTTCGTCGTGGGTTGTTCCCTAGTAGAACCGCCCATCCCTTGGGGTAATAAGGATTAATTAGATGCAACATAGGCATTGGATAATGGTTAAGGCATTGGAGCAGTTTACAGAGACTCATATGGAAATATCTTGGCAACTACAACATGGAAAACCCTAGCTAGGCCAAATGCTTCGCTTGTTGAAGCACTTGGTCTGGGTTTGGGTTTATCTCTGGAAAAATACTTGTATTTCTTTGAACTGGTTGTTGAATCTAACTGTTTGGAAGTCATCGGTTTGGCTAGTAAAGCATCAAAGTCGTTCTCCTACCTGGGAAGTATTTTGGAAGATTGCACTTACGTGGCCTTGGATTTCAAAAGCTGCACGTTCTGTCATACTAGAAGGGATGGCAACATACCTAACAAGCACTCGCTAAACTTGTATGTAATATGAAAGATTGTGTTTGGCTCGAAGATGTCCCATTCACAATTTGTTGTCATCGTGCTCTAGTTGCGATTCATCACGTTCTGTTGGTTTTAGTCTCGAGTCGTCTCGTTTTGGAGGCTACGACTGGACCATTGGTGGGTGGTGGGTTGGCCTCTTGTGGTGGGTTGTGGGTGTAAGCATTTCTTTTTTAGAGAATTTTGAGTTTTGAACATAAGGCTTGAGACCCACCACCAGAAAGAATCGACGTTGTTTTACCTTTGCTTTTTTTTTTTCAAAAAAACTTCTAACCCATAAGTCAACCCAACTCAATTAGGCTCGAATTTGTTTAACTCAAGAGTTAAGTGAGCCAGGTCAGATTAGCCCGAAGTCCTTGTGAGTTAGTTTTTTAACAACCCAACCTAACATTTTGCACAAGTTAGAACCCATGTTCACAACTCTACTTATGAGTTAGAAGTATGGGTATTAAAATGAGAATAACTTAATAAAATAGATGAGTTAGAAAAAAAAATTTGATGCAAAAATAAATTGACCCGACTAGGTCAGCTCGATTTTGGCCTAGCTCTAGCTCGACCAACCCGTAAACCTTATGCTTAGTTTTTAATTAGAGTATTATTATGTAATTTATATAATATATAAATATTTTGTTCTTATTTTTTAATATAAATTAATATTTGTATAATAAATTTTTTAATATTTGATGTGATTTAAGTTATGAAAAAAATATATTAAAATATAAAAATAATTTTTTTTAAAATGTTAATAACTAAAAAAAATTATGATAAGAATTGATGGGTTAATCCAACCTAATTCACAACCCGCAAAAAAGTCGAGCTCGACAAATAATTTACAATCTCAAGACATTTTTTACTCCGGCCAGCCCCAAAATGTAATTGGCCACCGTTTTAACACCCGTAATTAGGAGTTAAGACGTTGAGGTCTTACTCTTGACAGCAAGTTCCGTTTGGATGAGTTATTTCTTTTGTTTTTTCATATGTCAATTTGGATGTACATATTTTAGTAATTTATTCACTTTACATTAGTGGTTTTCGAAAGATTACTTGTAAATGATTTTTTTTTTCGACTGGCATTACTTGTAAATTAATTTGGTGCAACTAAAGTAATATATATATTTTAAGGTGCCAGTTTTTTTTTTTTACAGGGAAAGTGCTAATTAATTAACTATTAAAGTTTTTTGTAGTTAAAGTCTTTTATAGGTAAATGTAAAGATTTAGAATCAAATTCTGTTTTCAATTTTTCTCCTACTTAGTCCTTCTCTCTCTTTAGCTTATGTGAGTCACTTATTAATTAAAATATTTAAAAAAAATTAAATTAATTATCTATGACAAATATATTTAGGGTGATGATTTTGTCATCCACTTAATAATAAGTGCGGTATTTTCTTCTCTTAATTCAAATTCAAATTTTTTTTTTGTAAAATTTCAAATTCTAATTCTAATCATAAAAATATGTGTTAAAAATTTGTAAACATATCATCATAAAATAAATTTATTTTTATATTAATATTAATAAACTATTTTTTATCTGTAAAGTTATTAAATTATTTTTTATTTCTTTAATTTATATCTTAATGAACATATAGCATAATTTTCAACTTTTACTGGTAAAATATCACGTGCTTGTAGTTGCTTAAATGTTACTATTGTGCAAATATATATTTTTTTACTGGTTACTATTGTGCAATTTAAAGCTGAATCTAACTATGATCTTATAACTGTGCTCCTAATATTTTATTATGGTTCCGTGCTTCATGTTTGGTCAAGATAAAGACTTATTTATATTAGTAAGGAATTTAATTTTCTCGTCAAATAATGGATTTAACTTTTTATATAATTAAAAAAAATTAATTTTGACTTATTATGAATATAAATGTTACTTATTATTATTTAATTGTATTTATTCATATTATAAAAAACACATTAATACATCATTAAAAATATTTAATTTTTAAAATAACTATTATCTCTTACTTTTTTATACAGCTAGAGATAACATCTATTATCTTTATTTTATAGCATATCATAATTTAAAAAATAAAATTTATTCATTCAATATAAGACACTTGAATGGAGACCATATTCTAATATAAACGTGATTAAATATTATCTACATTATATATAAAATTAAAATAAATAATAATTAATATACAGATGTATTGCTTGAGTGTCGAATTGTTAAGTATTTAAATTTAAATAAGATAACTATATGAATTTATATTAAGATGATAATTCAAAGTCAAGTGACCATTAAAATAAGCAAACGGGGTCTTCCTGGCGCTATTGAAATTCTTCGATTCGAAGGAACTAACACTTTTCCCAAGCTCCCCTACCCCACCACCAACCAGCACCATCTCCCATAAAACCATATCTTCTCGTCTCTTCTCTGCCGTCACGCCGTTTTCCTCTCACAACACACAATTCACACCCTCTTCAACTTCTCCACTCCAATTTCTAATCCCGATTCCCAATTTCCATTGTCTCCACCAAACCCTAATCTCCAAAAACCCTTCTCCACTACCAAAAATCCCCATCCATGGAGAAAAACTACTCCTTCTCTTCCCACCCCAATTCCCGCGATTCCTCGCCCACCTCACGCGAGGTCGACAATGACAACCCCTCCTTCGACGAACCCCCTCCCACCACCACCACCAATAGCTACAAGGTCAAGTTCATGTGCAGCTACGGCGGAAAAATCCAACCCAGGCCGCACGACAACCAGCTTTCATACGTCGGCGGCGAAACCAAGATCCTCGCCGTCGATCGCAACATCAAGTTCTCCGCCGTCATGGCCAAACTCTCTTCGCTCAGCAACAATGCTGACGTCTGTTTCAAGTACCAACTCCCCGGTGAAGACCTCGACGCCTTGATCTCCGTCACCAACGACGAGGATCTCGAACACTTGATGGTCGAGTACGATCGCCTGTGCCGCGCCTCACCTAGACCCGCAAGGATGAGGCTGGTCCTCTTCCCCCTCAACACTTCTTCTGCCACCAAATTCGAATCGAAACCGGAGCGGCAGTGGTTCGTGGATGCTCTCAATTCCGTGCAGATTCCGCTTCGAGAAGCTTCTTCTCCGCAGCCGCCACCTGTGAATCCGGATTTTCCGGCGAATCCGGATTTTCTGTTTGGATTGGATAACGCCTATCCCGCGGTTCCTGTGGCGAAACCGCCGGATCCCGCGCCTGTTCCGGAGGTTCCGGATTTTGCGGCGAGGGGATCGGAGTGTGGATCCGAGGAACGGCAAGCGGTTGGAGAAACCGATGTACAGAGGCAGATCCAGGAGCTACAGAGATTGCAGCTCGGAAACAATGAGCAACGGAAAATCGATGAAGAGAATGGAAGAGTTTACGGCGTGGACTATTACCCTCAGAAAAATCCAGAGAAAGTGACGCCGTTAACGGCACAAGCTCATATGCAAGTCCATTCCGGTCCGGTTCATGTTCCTGGACCAGTACCGGTTCAGGCGTCGTTTTTGCCTGATAGGCATAACCATAACCCGAGTGGTGGTGGCGGTTATTCGTTGGCGGTTTCTTCAACCGGAACTGAGCCGCATCCGGTTTATCTCATTCAAACACCATCTGGAATCTACCAAGCTATGCGACCCGTGACTGTGACTGGACCGGTGGGTCCTACTTACTATGCAGTGCCGAGGATGGTTCCTGCTGCGGCTGAAGTGTACAATGCGGCGCCACCGGCATCGCTTTCGCATTCACATTCGGCGTCCAAGATTGCTTACAATGGTTCACAGGTTGGGGTAGTGTCCGAGCATGGCTATTCACAGGTTGCGTACTTGCCTGAGAGGTCTGCCGTACCGCGGCCCGCGGCGGCGGGGGCGCCCGGTGGTGACGGCTGGAATTGAGTGCTTAGGTTTCTTCTGCTGCTGTGTGATATAATTGCATATAAGTCATTTGATTTCATTTTGTAGAACAATGCTGGTCTTTTTTTGTTAGTTTGCATTTTTCTTTTTATTTTGGCATATTGGTATGAACATTGATTGTTTCTTGTGCATAGGTGCATATTTGAAGGGATTCTAGTTTCTGATTAGTATATTGCTTTTCATCAGCGATTGTCTCCCTTGTTCTTGCAGTAATCGTTGTGTGGTTCCAAAAAGATGCTAATATGCTCTTCTCATCTTTGAGTATATGATACATTTAAAGATACACTTTGCAAGCTGACTTTCAATAATCAATTTTTAGTTATTTAATTTGATATCTTCAACTAAAGTTATTTACAATTTAGTCTTTAGACAAATTAAGTGACCCATATTCTCGTCTTCTTTGTTTTTTCGGTCATCGACAAAAAGGATCGGCGGGCTACTGTCATTTTACCCAGCCGTCCAACCATCAACCATCGACCCCTGGTGGCTTGCGAACCTATGCAACCATGGACAAATCTTTGCAACCATCAACCATCGCAGTTGATTTCTTCGATTTGCGAATAGTGACGAGATGCTGGTTTGTTGCCTTGAGACAGAGGGAGAGAAAAGGGTGGCTCGTGGTTGAACACCACCATAAATGGTTGAAGACTGTGGTTGTCTGGTGGTGCGTGGGGCTCCGAGGACGACGCCGGCCCAAACCCTAAACTCGTGGTGGTGGGTGGCTGCCCATCGTCGCGCATGTCGCCTTCCCAACAAACCACAGCCACACCACGGTGGACGGATCTGACTCGTGGTGGCCAGATCCGTGGAGCTTAGCCCTACATCTCCTTCAACGATGACCACGACGACCTAGATCTGGAACCTTCCTCTCAAATTTCGAGTTCCGCCTCGAAGATTTTGTCTCCATGGAGCTCAAGGTTGAAGAAAAAAGGCAGCTGAGTTCGTCGTTATTGCCTCCAAGTTGCCGCTTTCTCCACAGCCGTCGCTGCTGGGTAAAGATCCTCTCCTTCCTCGACGGTGGCAACGGCGAAGATCCTTTCCTTCCTCGCTGTCAAACAGTCCTGATCGCCAATCACGATGGAAGGGTTCCATTTTGAGTGGGTTGGTAACTGGGTGGAGGTGTTCTGTTTGCAAGTGGTGGTGGGGGTGGGGGTGGTGGTGGTGGTGGCGGTGGCGGTGGCGGTGGTGGTGGCGGTGGCGGTGGCGGTGGTAGTAGAGTGGGAAAGGTGAAAGAACCTTATTGTAATTTTTAAAAACCTGCTTATCAAGTTCTCAATGATAAATATCAACCATTGATATTATTTAAGTATAAATGAAAGGCTAGGATCTTGAGGTGCATTATACACCCTCTTTTGAAGGGTGTATATTAGACACCACCCCATTTTTGTTATATAACCAAGAAAAACTCTCACTGAAATTTTCTCAGTGTTATTGACTTATGCAATTTTTTGGGGAACCCATCAATAATGCCTAATGCGAGTTTGGCTGATAAAACATTGGTTTGTAATGCCTATGTGCTCGTGGAATTAACAAATGTAATTTAAAGATTGTTAAACTACCAACTACCAAGAAATAAAGAAGCGCCCAACCAAAAGGTGGGATCCAAATAACCCTTTTGTATGTACTTTTTAAGCAAAGGGTATAGCTGCTGCCGTCTTAAGCAATGAGATTAGGAGAGATTAGGGTACCTAATTAGGAGATTAAGCTAGGTGGCTTATAAGCTAGAACAATTGTTCTCTAAGCTAAGTATAAAGACTGACATAGTACGATATAATTGTTAGGGCTACTAAGACCCAACTCGACCAGACAACTTGGCACGACCTAAAGTAAATTGGGCTAAGTTTAAGTTTTAAAATTTTGGCTCGATATATTTTTGAATTTGATTTAGGTAACATTTTAAGTTGTTTGGTCGGATTCCATGTTATATAATATTCTTAAACTTATAATTTTTTAAAGATTAAGGAAAAATTACGAATTTTTTTGACTTAAATTAATATATTATATATAACATAATAACATTTTTTATATTGATAAAATTTGTTTAGAATATATATTGTAAAATATATTTTATTTTTAATTTTTTACTTGTAAAATTTTCTAACTTATGTATACTATCCAAATTTATACATTTTTTTTTAAGTTTTTCAAATTGATCATTAATCGAATTATCACGGGGCTAGAATCGGGTCCAAAAATTGTCATAGTCAAAATATTGCACTGAGATTGTGTCAAATTAAACCTAGCATAACCCGTACATGAGCACCCCAAATAATTGTGTAAAGCTAATACGGAAACCACCAAGGTGGCAGCCTTTTGTTAAGTTATCCTACCGAATATAGTTCTAAACATCAAAGAACTTTTTGTTGGATTAAGTGTATAGTTTCGCCTGGGAGACCAGCGAGCTATATTATTAACCCATTGTTAAATTAAATTAACCACTTATTTATAGTGTTAATTATAAATTTATTAACTATTTATACAACTAATGTAACCACTTATAAGAAATTATGTAATTAATCATTTATTTAACTAAATTAATCATACACTATGCAATATCACTTGGGAGTACTAAAACCCAGTAGAGGTTGCATAAAATCCCAGCGCCTTTTATGGACCAGTGGGCTCTCCTGGGAATTTTTCTAGAGGAAAGGGACATAACATTTGCCAAGATTCCATATCTGTTATTTTTCCGCAGCTTTTCTGATTTTGTTTTTATGCATTAGTCACATTCCTCATTTGCTGCCTCACTTGTGATTACTGAAATCAGGAAAATTTGAGAGAACAAATGCAGATAATATCCCAGGCAATACTAGCCACTCTTCCTTGATCTGTTCATCAAATTTTAAAACAGTCACAAATGAGTGATGTTAGATGAAGAAGAAAAAGAACAAGACGATGCAGCGGTTTTTTGTTTAACAAATAAAATACCTCTAGATATCCAAATGTCAAATCCATCAAAGCCACTGCTTTTCCATAAGGATCTTTTGGAGAGAATTCGACTGCTGTCATGAAGCAATTTCCTTCTTCATTTCCGTAGTATCTTGTTTCAAACTCCAATTTTCTACCTGGAAAAATAATCACCTGGGAAGGAGCATGAATCATAAGTGTTAGAATGAACATAATATTGAACCTTAGATGAATGCATCTCTTGCACAAGTCCTATATGAACTGTGAGTGAGATAAACTCTGCCCTTGGCATTGGATTTAAGAATCTAAACCAAGACAATACTAAGAAGATGACCTTCCGGGTGCCTGTGAGCTCAAATACATGTTTATCTTCATCACTGGTCTTCTTACTCTGTAACATCCAGTCAGAATTCATCATAGACCACATTGTTCCCTTTAACTCTGCAAGAAGATGAGTTTCACCGGATGCAGTTCTGCCAGTCACTTCTTTCTTGATATTAATCTTTGTATTCTCAGTTGTCAAGTTCCTATTATGCCAAAACAAAAATGAAAAAAGGGCAAGGGAGCATCAAATTTACTGCCCAAGCAGGTGATGGAAAAATTAAGCAAGAGCAGGCAAATGTTAAACCATTCACAGTATCTTCCATGAAAACTATAAAAATCTAACATATGGCAATTAGAATATCAATACTGTCTCCTTCCTAAGCTAATGGTCGTATCTAAATATGAACATGTTAGTAGGATACTAGGATGTCAGAAAAAGCTCATTCTCACAAGTCACAAAGAAATGCTGACAGAACCACCTGTTTACTCTATAACTGTCATGTGGTAAAACATGAACTCCTGGTTCAACATTCTTAACTGCTAAACAACTCAGCTAATGACATTCTAAATTCCGCATGTCAGTTCGGCTTACCCTGTCTGGATGCTGATGATCTCATTGCCAGCCTCATCCACAACATTTGTCCAATTTTTCATTTGCTGGAACTTTTGAGGAAGTAGGAAGGAAAAATAACTTTTCATGAATGGACGGGTGGAAACCATGTGCAACTCATATGGTGCTGGAACTGGAGGAGTTAAAGAGAAGCCAATGCGAATACTAATAGGCTTGGGCCAGTTGACTGCAGATGTCAAATCTAACCACTTCTCTACTGGCAGTTTAGACGCTACAATCTGCAAATCCTCCAGATTGATTGAAGTTTTTCCCAATACTTTGGCCGGCCTTACTATTTGAAAGTTGAAACTTGGGCGGGAAATGAGTTCAAGGACTAACTCTCCACTACTTTCACATTGAAAAACAGCAACTTGTTTCCCTTCTGACTCTGAGGAAATGCTTAAATGTTTCTTGGTATTGAAAAGTATATCTTCCTGTTTCTTGTTGAAGGATACAACTAGCTTGCCCTTATGCCCGGATGGTAAGTCTCTCACATCAACAATCTCAAACATCACCTGAATAAGAATCATGAACACAAAATTATAGCTTTTACAACAACAATCAAAGTCTTTTCCTACTAGGTGGGGTTTGCTACATGGATCAAACGACACTGTGTTCTATCAAAAGTATATCTTCCTATTTCTTGTTGAAGGATACAACTAGCTTGCCCTTATGCCCAGATGGTAAGTCTCTGTCATCAACAATCTCAAGCATCACCTGAATAAGAATCATGAACACAAAAGGTTATAACTTCTACAACAACAATGAAAGTCTTTTCCCACTAGGTAGGGTTTGCTACATGGATCAAACGACACTTTGTTCTATCAAAAACCAAATCTATTGATAGGCCATTTAGGTCTAAATCCTTTCTAATGGTTTTACCTAAAGTTTTCATTGGTCATTCTCTCCCTCTAATTATGAGGTTATCCTTCATTTGATCAACTCTTCTAACTGGGACCTATAGGACTTCTTCTCACATGTCAAAACCATCTTAGGCACGATTCTAGCATCTTTTCCTCAAAAAATGCCACTCCTACTTTTCCTCTAACACAAAAAGTTACAACTTTTGATGCCCAAAAAACATTGACAAGTAACAGTTGCTAGTGTCTTCTCATGTAACAAAAATAAAAATAAAAACTGCAGAAGACATTTTGGAGGCTACCTCCACAAGCATTTTCCTTGGAAGCTGAATCAGACTCTGGTTTTTATTGGATGGAGCTGAACTGTTGTGCATAGCATCTATTTTGTACTTATCAACAGTAAGAGGAGATGGGGGACGACCCCTGTGCATTGTTCCTGCTTTCCAGTATCTTGAACCAAATGTCTCTTCCCATTGTTTGGTGGTTTCAGAAAACCCAACATCCAGCTTTTGACCCTTGCTTCGATCAGAATCTGTGTCATCATGTTCTAATACTTTGCCCATAATTGCCACTAGATCTTTGCAGTAAGACGCAGGATGCAACTGGTGAGAGTGCCACACGAGGTCAATGTCATAAGTTGGGACACAGAAGCTGCTTATAGACCTCTCATTGTTCCTCTTGATCAAATGCAGAAACCCCTTATATCGGGCCACAGCTCCTTCAAGAAAGGTATCATCATTCCAGTAAGGCCTGGAAACCTGTCATAGTAACAGCTTCTATCATTACCACATGATGCCATTCTACATAGGTCAAGATGAACTCATCAAAATTGGAGACTAATAGTTAAGCTAGTGAGGTTTTTGAGTCATTTTATTAATAGAGTAGACATGAATGCAAATTACCCTTATTTTGATTGAAGTGTTACTCCAAAAACAAAATTACTCTACTACGGATATTCAGTAATTTTGTTACCAATAAAA
Source organism: Ormosia emarginata (assembly GCA_029884605.1). Classification (NCBI taxonomy): domain Eukaryota; kingdom Viridiplantae; phylum Streptophyta; class Magnoliopsida; order Fabales; family Fabaceae; genus Ormosia; species Ormosia emarginata. The sequence goes on from JAQQTP010000072.1 coordinate 30,665,407, forward strand.
TGTATGATCAATTTGTTGAAATTATTGTAGATAGGTCTTGGAAAATATGGCATTCTAAATTTCTTAATTACCTGATAGAAGAAAGTAGTTTGTCTTTTAACAGCTGAAATTAAATCATACGTGGTTGTACTTTTTGGGGCTCCCAATAAATCTTCAGCAAAATCTTGCAATGTCTCATTGTTCAGATCAAGTTCATATGGCTCACTTGGATATATTGTCTTCCAGAGTTTTTCAGTTTCCTCTTTGCTGGTTCCCTGAATTGAAGATACCACTTTCCAATCGTTAAGTATTCTCCCATATAGTTCCATGCAGTCATTCTTGTAGCGCACCTGACAAATAAGTACACACACAGATTGAAGGATAATTGCAACAAAATTCATAGAAAAGAAGTTCAAAGATAAAAAGTATGTGATTTTGGTCCTAATGCCCAAGCATACCGGATTAAGTCTATGACAGTGCCAAATCCATTCACAATCAAGAGGCACAACCAAAGGGTCTCTTGTCACCGGTGACTCGGCATGTTTGACTAGTAAAGGAAGCCAACAGTATTTATACCTGCATTGATCAACAAAGATATGCACAAACAACTTAAAAATACATAAAAAAGAAAGAAAAATTACACTGACTTTCCCTTAGAGACACTCTTCTTGTTTCAGAAATTACAGTGACGTCTCTTAAAATTTATATTTTCATTACACTATTTAATCATTACACTTACTTCTCCTGCAGGATAGGTTAGTATAAAGGTACAAACAAAAGAAATATCAGGTATAATTAAACTTCAGGAAAAGTCAATGTAATTTTTTAAAATAAAAATAAAAATAAAAAAAGTTTTGTAGTAAAGGTGAACTTACAAGTTACAAAAGAGGAAATATGCAGAGACAGATATCCTAGGATTTCAATTACATGGCTATTGAAAACTTGGTAAGAGTATGTACCTGTAATTAGCTCTGTGCAAAACTGGGCCATCATAGAGGCAGCGATTCCTATCAACCTCTGCCAGAAACAGAAGGTGTTGCTTTGCCGTGGCCACGAGGTCTTGGCTTATGACCATTTTCTGGGCTTCAGCCCATTCTAACTCTTGTCCTGTCTCCATTATTGCTGCCTCAAGATAACCTCCACAACTCTGCAGGACATAGAGATCAGTGATATTTGTTTAAAACTTTGATCAACTTATCAACGCAGGTTCTTTTTTTTTACTTTTAAAGCTAAGTTTAATGAATTTCCCTTGTTATTTCTTTGACATTCCGCACCAGCCACCACGTTAGAACAAACAAAAGTCTGAGTTGAAACTTGAAACATGAAACTTCATACGCTACGCGCATACCCTTCCATATTGGATTGGATATTTAGATGTAATCGCCTATCGAAACTTCCTGTATTCTGGCCCAGAAATTTTTCGGGTTGATGGCTGAGTTATTTGCCTTGCCCATAAATTGATGGATTTTTATGTACCAAATATAAAATTGAATTTATTTATACGTTGTTTCTAGGGCTGACAAAAAAATCCATTAATTTTTAATCCATCCAATCCATTCATATTAAAACTAATCCAGTCCATCCAATTAGAATAATGTATTTTATTGGATTGGATCTAATGGATTAAATTTAGTTATGGATAGTTAGTAATCCAACCAAAATATCTATTGGATCCATTGGATATCCGTTGGATATTCAATTAAAAACCAATCCAATGGATATCTAATGTATTTTATCTTTTTAATTATTTCAACACTTTCACTTTCACTAAAGTATTTTTTCAAAGATAAATTTTAGAAATAAATTTTTTTTTAAATGAGTGGATTGGATATCCATCCATCCAATCCATTAAAATTGATTAATGGATGAATTGAATATCCATCCATTAAATTAGGTCATGGATGAATTGGATAATATTAAATATTTTGTAATGGATCTTAAATGGATTAGTGGTTTATTTTGGATCCATCTATTATGATCCAATTCAAAATCAAACCAATCCATTTGTTTCCATGGACTCACTTAGACTCCTTGTTGGTTGTTTTGGGCTGTTCCAACATCACGCACTCATCATTTCCTTGGGCTTCATATCATTGAAGTGGTCAAGATCATAAGTTGGAATTTTGAAACTTTGTTGGGCTTCATTCCCTTGGAATACGAAGATAAAAACAAACCTTGAAAGTCATACCAAAAAAAAAACCTTGAAACTTCACATTAGATTATTATTCAGACCTTTTTTTATATATTTTTTATCTGTAGTATTCACACCCTTTATTATTCATTATTAGTTATAATTTCACATATTACATTCAATTAAAAATGAATAGACAAAAAAATGTAATTAATTAAGATTTGATTTCACTAAAAATTATTTAATTGAGAATAAGTTAAGAAATTAAAGTTACATTACAAACAATGTTAATACACAATTGAGAATATTAATAGAAATAATTTTATTTACTATTATAAATAAATATTTTTTAATTGATTTTTATCACTTTTTATTTGAGTTAATTATAAAATGTTATCAATAAGGATTGACTCAACTAATAAGATTGAACAACTTTGACGAAAAAGTCTTAGATTTGATTATTGTGGATAGTCTTTCATTGATAAGTCATCTATAATATCACTGTAAGTTATCGTTAAGATTTGTAACATACTTTAACCTTGAGACTTTACATTATATTGAGAAGTTCTTTTTAGAAGTATTCAGACCTTTTTTCAATTTTTTTTTATTTGGAGTATTCAGACTTTTTATTATTCATTCTTAGTTATAATTTCACACATTACATTCAATTAAATATGAATAGATTAAAAAAAGTGATTAATTAAGATTTTATTTCAATAGAAATTATTTAATTGAGAATAAGTTAAGAAATTACAGTTAAATTATGAACAATGTTAATACACAATTGATAGTATTAATAGGCATACTTTTATTTATTGTTATAAAAAAATATTTTGTTTAATTGATTTTTATCACATTTTCTTTTAGTCAATTATAGAATTTTGTCAATAAAGGTTGACTCAATTAGTAGGATCGAATAACTTTGAAGAAAAGGTCTTAGGTTCAATTCTTGTTAGTAGTCTTCAATTGATAGGTCATATATAATACCATTGTAAATTATCGTTAAGGTTTGTGCCATGTTTTAATATTGAAACTTCACATTAAATTGAGATATTCTTTTATGGAGTACTCAGACCTTTTTATTTTTATTTTTTGTATTTGAAGTATTCACACCCTTTATTATTCATTCTTAGTTATAATTTCACATATTACATTCAATTAAATATGAATAGACAAAAAAAATCATTTAATCTAATCTGCATGATGGTTTTTTTAATTGCTATCCTAATTATACTATGTCTCTCTGGATAATTATTTGACTAAGCAAGCTTTAGAATTAAATGTTAGAATTTGGATGATGTATTTGTTAATGATACTGAACATATGTCTATAGTATATAGAGTTCATTATAAAGTTTCATATGAAGATCAAAACTTTAAAGCTTTAAGGCAATCACCTAAAAATGAAACGGTAATTATGGAAGCTAATCTTCAAAGATCATCAATTGACTCCTAAAAGACTTTCCCAGAAATCATGGCACAAAAACTGATGATTGGGTATTTCTGACGTCATACCTCAAATTTAGGTAAGAAGTACCAATATTAGATCAATATTACAAGATGAAGAAAATATAAGAATAGGAATGTTAAGATCTAACTCTTCTAGGGTTAGCACCCCGATAATCACTAGACCCTCATCGGTCGCCTCCTCAAGACATTCTTAGATGGATCTACTGTTAATGTGGATTTAACAGGTGTTAACTTTGAACCTAATGTTCCTCAACCCTTGTATCAAGAAGTTTCTCATAATGCATCTCCTAATTATTCACCTACTAGATCTCAGGTAATTAATACTCTTACATTAGAAGAACCATTTAAAATTGATAAACCTTGGATAAGAAAAGACTTTGAAGCTCCTTATAACAAAAATAAAAGAACTTGGTATTTTAATACTTTTAGTCGAACACAAACTGCTCAATACTTAAAAGATTTTTATGAATTCCTCATAGAAAAAGAAATTAATATGTATTTCTTTGATTGGTTTGAAAGATTTTGTAAAGAACAAAATATAGAGAATCCCTTTTTAAGAACCGCAGAAGTCTTAGTAAACACTAAGGTAACTACTGCTTGGAAGAAAGAAGGAGACAAGATTATTATTTCGGAATATCCACCTTTAGAGTCTGTTAAGGTACAAACTAAAGAAGGAATTGAAGTAGAAGCATCACCTTTTAAGATAATTAATAAATCATTAAATCAAGTTGTAGAAAAAACTGATGTTAATAAAGTTCATCAACAACTTAATTATTCTAATCAAATGCTTCATACTATGTCTAAGAATTTAGAAAGAATAGAAAACCAGTTAATGAGATAAGTCCTCCTCTAATTCTAGTAAACCCTTAGATAAGAAGTTAGATCCAACCAGACCCATATATAAGATAATTAATGTTCCTCAATCAGAGTTAAAAGATATTCATCTTGGTTCAAAATATGATAATTCTATTGAGAAATTAAAAGACAATTAGAACAAATGACTTTAGGATCAACATCAAAATCTATTCCTAAGATACAAACCTTAGATAAAATTGAAGAATTAGAAAATGAATTTTTAAGTCTTCAAGTTAATAAACTAAAAACTAATAATCCTACTCTGTTACTAGAAATTATTACCCTAGGCCTACTTATCCTGATGTTCAATACGAAGAAAGACAGTTTCTTATAGAAAACTCATATTCTGGTAATGATATAGTTGAATGGAATTTAGACGGTGCCAGTGAACAAAACATTCTTGACATTATTCAACAAATAATTATGGCTGCAACTGCCTTCAAAGGAAAAGGAAACACAGATAAGATAGCTGCCTTTTTGTTAATCATGGGCTTCACAGGCCAACTGAAAGGTTGGTGGGATAACGTAATGTCTCCCCAAGAACAATCTTATATAATGAATTCTGTTAAGATAGAAAGTAATGGATCGACAGTAGAAGACGCCGTAACAACTCTTCTACTGTCGATCCATTACTTTCTATCTTAACAGAATTCATTATATAAGATTGTTCTTGGGGGGACATTACGTTATCCTTTGTGATACATAGCACTATACTCAAAACTTCTTATATTTGACACCGAGAATGATATCTTACCACAAACTCTCGTGATGACTCAGTTTGGACTGCTTTAACACTCCCCCATAGCCCAAATCAGAGGCATCTGTTTCAACGATTAACAAGGCTTGAGGATCTGGAAGGCCTAGACAAGGAATAGACTTAACTAAATTCTTAACTTGTCGGACAAAGACTAGTCATAGAACTATCCCAAGATGGAGGATCCTTTCGCAACCTTCTAAACAGAGGAGCACAAACAAGTCTAATGTTTGGAATAAAATCGGCGACATAATTAACACATCCTAAAAATCTTTGGAGCTGATTTTTGTCTTTGATTTCATCGGGAATTTCTTAGCAAATTCAATTGTTTTCAATAGGAACAATAGTGTTGATGAATTTCAAATCCTAAAAACCTTGTTTTAGTTTGAAACATTTTCATTTTCTTAGCAGAAATTACTAAACCATTTTCTTTAATGAGATTAAAGAATATTTTTAGATGAGTAAAATGTTGATCAATTGAATTACTGAAGACTAATACATCGTCAAGATATACTATTGTAAATTTTGAATAAGGATTCAAAATATCGTTCATTATCTTTTGAAATCTGAAGGAGCATTTTTTAAACCTTGTGGCATAACATTCCATTCATAATGACCAAAAGGAACTACAAATGCAGTTTTATCTATCTATCTTTTATATATATATATATATATATATATATATATATATATATATATATATATATATATATCATTTCGATATAAAATTAGTTTAAAAAATCATGTGACAAATACATTAAGATAATATATGTGACCTATATTACAATTTAAAAGGTGTTACATGTGTCGTTAAATCTAAATTAAGTTAATTACCCACACATATAAATATAAAAATTTATATTTACATATTAATTATCTTGACATATATATTTTTGCATATTAATTCATATTAAAAAATAAAAAAATTCTCACATATCTTTAGTTGACCACGTTGTTAATTGTTTTCATTAGTGATTGATCTTAAAGTTCCAAAATTTTTGCAAGTATTTGATACTATATTTGTTATATATGTACTGTCACCCTAAACTTAAGACCTAATATGTTCATAGACTACACGAAGGTTAATTCAATTTTCTTCCTTTATGCTCATAGATCTTATATAATTAAATATTTTTATTAGTTGTTTAATTTATTAAATCATATTCTATGTTATCTCGTGTATCGTATAGTTACAAATAAAATTATTGCAAGTTATTATCTAGATGTACTTTTTTTAGTTTTTTAAATTTTAAATTAATATAAAAAATATAGATAGAAATTAGTAAAATGAACAAAGAATTAGTATATATATAATATAATCAATATAAATAATTTACTAATTCCCCATGAACATGGACCTTGCACGGTTGGGGATTCGTTCCCCGTCCTCGTCCTTATCCTCGCATCTGTCTCAAAGTAATTTTTATTCATATTCCCATCATCGTAGGAAAAAATTATCTGAATTCAAATCCTAATGAGGGTCTCTAAATGCAGAGAGATTTTGTCATCCTTATACTGCTTATCACTTGACTTACTTCTTTTGAATTATATGAACATAAATTGAAATAATTTATATGTAATTTTTAGTAAAATTAATTTATTAAAATATTTTTAAAAAATTATTAGATTAAATTGTACATTTAAAAGACAAAAATTTTGTTTATATTATAAATATTTTTTTTGGCATATAGGTTGTTATATAACATTTTATACTTAAATTCTTTATTATTTATATTAGAATGAATTCATTTCATGAAAATATAATAAAAAAAAACATAATTTATGTATTTTTAAACTAAACTTATAAATATTATTTTTTCTGATTATTAAATATATTTTATTTAATAAATTAACTTTTTATAATTATATTTATTTTTATTATTTAATTCTTAATTTATCTCGTGTATTGTATATATACAAAATTTAGTTGAAAGAAACCTTATGAGAGTGTTTGGAATGAAAAAATAAAAAATAATTTGATGTATAAAATTAAATTTTTGTTTTGAATGTTAAAAAATATAAAATAATTTAATTTTTAAACTTTTATAAATCTCATTTTTTTTAATTTAAAAATTCTATCGGATTTGGTAGAATTTATTGGGTGAACGCAGTGGCGTGGCAAATCAGTAGATGTGCATAGGTAGCCAAAGAAGGGCTTGTTGGCTGTTTGGAGAGAAATGGAAGATGAAAGATGTGGTTTAGCAACAACAAAAAAAAAAGCGTATGCGGCTATAATTTTATTGGCCCATTTATAATGCAGGCTAACCTGGTCCGGCTCGTTTATCATTAGCCCGTCGTGTACTGAATAGTTATCTACCTCTACTCAAAACCTTACTTTTAAGAAGTATGGAAAATTATAAACTTAAATATTTTATATGTGGCATCGAGATTTTATAGAAATATGAGTTTAGGATTACCCAATATTTTTTTAAAAAAAATGAGTTTAGTTGTACTATATAAGATTTATATGGTACTTTTATAATTTTATCATAGGACAATTAAAGAAATTTACGAAATACATCCAATCAAAAAGATAAAAGATTTACGAAATACATATGGTGATTGACTTTTTTTGTATTTTTTATGAAAGTATTTTTTTTTAATAAGTGAGAGATTAATTTTTATAAATATGATCAAGCGTTTAAATAAAAATTCTCTCAATTATATTTTTTAAATACATAAATTTTAAAATTAAATTCAGAATTATATGTGTAAGAGATCTAAATAATTTCTATTTAAATTAACTCACATTAATTCATATGGTGATTGTTTGAAATTAAAATGATTACTATATAACTTTTTTATAATAAAAAATGCTTTTCAATTTTTTTTTCTTTTCGTAATAAATTGCTCAAAGAAAAATGATACTTTTATATTTTTTTAGAGATGTATTATTATTTACATTATTTTTGAGAGATGTGATTAAGTGAGAAAAATAATAATAAAAAATATATATAATAAATAATGTTAAATAAAATATAAATAAAATATATATATATATATATATATATTATTTAATATAAAAATATAAAAATTATTACTTAAAACTAAAAGTGATATATATACAACATTAGGTTTCACTATAAGTATGCTGTAAATCTGTAACACAAAGCGAATCTTACGTATAATATCAAAAATTCAAATTATAAAATTGTCATTTTAATTTTTTTTTATTTAATCATCACTTTCATCAAGAAATTTAAAAATAATTGCTTTGTTAAAAAAAAAAAAAAAAGAAATAAGGTAAAATGACTTATTCTCTCTGTTTCAAAATATATATCGTACAGATAAAAAATAAACTAATTTTTTTCTTTAAAATGATAAATATTTTAAAACTAATCAATTGCAATAAAACTATTCACCGTAGATTGCTAATTATTACCCCTACTTCTTGATGTGAAAGATGAGAGACTAAAAAGAATTTAATTTTAATATATATTAATATAAAAATCTTTCTACCGTAATTGAATTATATATATTATCACATTAAAATTTAACTATTAGGTTTTAATTTAGTATTTTATTAATAAGTACCATAATAAATAAAAAACTAAAAATAAAAACAAGACATTTAATATATTCAAAATTAAAAAACTTCACTTTTACATATAAAACTTTCAATTAAATCCTTAAAAGTACTATGCTTTATTTTAACGTCTGTATATATACTGTGACATTTACCCGTGCATCAAATAGCTAAAATATGTCATTGTCATTTCCGGATAAAATTCAATTATTAAGATTATGTTTTAAATTTGAATAATTTTTTTCTTGAGCAGTGTTATTTGTTCACGAAATGGTTTACGAAGGGATAATACAATTGTGTAATTAAAATTTAATTTTTTTTTAAAAAAAGAAAACAGACTTCTTTACAAAATGTAGTATATATATTTTATTTTTTGTTGTTTCGTGTATCGTTTTACAAAAAATAGTTCATGACATCAAGTATTACTTTTTTTCTTTAATTTTTATATTAATTTATCAATTGAAATAAACAATGTATATTTTTTTTTTTGTTAATTCATATGAAAAACAAATTAAATTTACAAATTATGTCTACAATAGATATTTAAAATATAGTAAGAAACAAAAAAAAGGATAATGTTATCCAAGAATCATCTAGCATAATAAATAATCATTTTAACAGAAAATAAATCTACTAACTAATTTATGTACCAAATTACGTATTGTACAATAATCGATCAAATAATATATGTACCAGAGATTAGTAGAAAATATTATAAACACAAATTTTAATCTTATGAAAAACTTTCTTAAATACTACATTCTTGGTTTTTGAACAAAGATCTCTATCATCATTGCAAATCAATATTTTCAATCTATTTCTACATTTAACCGGAGATATAGCAACATATAATTGTTCATGTGAAAATATTGGTCGAGGTAAATACAAACCAACATGAGATAATGTTTATCTTTGACTTTAGTTAATTGTCATCGCAAAGTAAAGAGATAAAGGAAATTGTTTTCTTTGAAATTTCAAGAGTAATCCAGGATCAGAGGGTATTAAATTCATCCGCAGAATGCAATTTTTTTCTCCAACATTATTACCTGTCACAACCCTTGCACCAATAACATTTGAATCTAACTCATCCACAATAAGGTTCCTTCTTTTGTGTCCTATGGTTTGAAATTAAATGGATAATATGAATGATAAAAGTGATAGTTTATTTTTCTTGAGTTATTGATACTTTAATTTTTTGTCTGATATGTGTTTTTGTTTAATTTATACATTCAACTTTTTATAGTCTCTGCTGAATGAGTTTAATGAGCCTGAGTTGTGTTTTGACCAATCAGTTGGTAAATGCTTTGGTGCAAAGTTGACTCCTGCAAAGAGGAGTTTCGATAGAGGTCATGACATGCAAGTGGTGATGCTTTTTCGATTGTCCTCAAGGAAATGAAAATTGAGAAAGACTAATATGTGTGGGATGAATTTTTTTTTATTGTGTTTATCGTTGGACTGCACTTAATGCATAGGAGGTTTTGTTCTGGTCAAGTTTGGTAGTTTAGGATTTGAGTAACTTGATTTTTGTCAATTACCTTTGAGTAACCTATTCAAGGTTTTAGTTTTCCCTAATGATGGCCAATGAGAGTTTTAAAATAAGAATTATGCTTGAACAAATGTGTCTGTGATGCATCTTTTGGATTTTTGTTATTTATAATGTGTGATAAGTACTGATTTAAAGGGTTAGTATAAGAAGTTAGTATAAGACCCAACTTTTGGATTTTTCTTCGATTTCTTGCTATCTTCGATTTTGATTTTTCGATTCTTCTGCTTCTGTTATGGTATCAAAGCGTAGCAGAAATAGAAATAATGAAAAGACTTAATGAAGAATCAAAAGATCGAAATTGAGGATAACAAGAATTAGAAGAAAAACTTGATGAAAACACAACCAAAGCTTGATGAAAGCTGAAACAAAAACTTGATAAAAGAAGCAGAAGCTTGATACGAAAAAGAAAAGAAAGAAATATCATTAGAATATTATGTGTAAAAGTCATATCAACAACTCAAACATTTAGAAGATTTATGAAACAATGGAATCATAATTAAAAAAAAATTAAAAAACAAACTCATCAATGGTTGCTTGAATAGTCCATTTATGTTGCACCAATTACATTACCCCTCCACTTCCTTTTCTAACCACTTCAATTGGTATGGTATCAACGATTTTGATTCTTTGCTATCTTCAATTTCGATTTTTCAATTTTTCTGCTTCTGTTATGGTATCAGAGTGTAGCAGAAATAGAAGTAATGATAAAACTTGTTGAAGAATCGAAAGATTGAACTCAAAGATAGCAAAGAATCGAAATTGAATATAGCAAGAAATCAAAGAAAAGCTTGATGAAAACACAAGTAAAGCTTGATGAAAGTTGAAGTAGTAAGCTGAAGCAAAAACATGATGGAAGGTGCAGAAGCTTTTTACGAAAAAGAAGAGAAAGAAATGTCATTAGAAAATTTCGTGTAAAAGTCATATCAACAACTCAAACATTTAGAAAATTTATGAAACAATAAAATCATAATTTAAAAAATAAATAAATAAACTCATCAATGACTGTCTGAGTAGTCCATTTGTGTTACACCAATTACACTACCCCTCCATTTCTCTTTCTAACCACTTCGATTGTCATGATATCAGCGATTTCGATTCTTTGCTATCTTCGATTTCGATTCTTCTGCTTCTACTATGGTATCATAGCGTAGCATAAATAGAAGCAATGGTAAAACTTGATGAAGAATCAAAAGATAGAAATCGAAGATAGCAAAAAATCAACATCAAAGATAGCAAGAAATCAAAGAAAAACATGATGAAAACACAACCAAAGCTTGATGAAAGCTAAAGCAACAAGCTGAAACATAAACTTAACGGAAGAATAAAAAGTTTTTTACGAAAAAGAAGAGAAAGAAATGTCATTGAAAAGTTACATGTAAAAGTCATATCAACAATTCAAACATTTAGAAGATTTATGAAACAATAGAATCCTAATTTAAAAAATAAATAAATAAACTCATCAATGACTGTCTGAGTAGTCCATTTGTGTTGTACAAATTGTACTATCCCTTCATTTTCCTTTCTAACCACTTCGATTGTCATTGTATCAGTGATTTTGATTCTTTGCTATCTTCGATTTTGATTTTTGGATTCTTCGGCTTTTGTTATGGTATCAGAGCATAGCAGAAATAAAAGCAATGATAAAACTTGATGAAGAATTGAAACATCGAAATCGAAGATAGCAAAGAATCGAAATCGAAGATAGCAAAGAATCGAAATTGAATATAACAAGAAATTGAAGAAAAACTTGAAGAAAACACAACCAAAGCTTGATGAAAGCTGAAACAACACGCTGAAGCAGAAACTTAATGGAAGATGTTGAAGCTTTTTATGAAAAAGAAGAGAAAGAAATGTCATTGGAAAATTATGTATAAAAGTCATATCAACAACTCAAACATTTAGAAGATTTATGAAACAATAGAATCATAATTTAAAAAAAAAAACTAATCAATGACTATATGAGTAGTCCATTTGTGTTGCACCAATTGCACTACCCCTTCATTTCCCTTTCTAACCACTTCGATTGTCATGATATTAATGATTTTGATTCTTTGTTATCTTCGATTTCTATCTTTCAATTCTTTTGCTTCTGTTATGGTATCCTAGCATAGCAAAAATAGAAGCAATGATAAAACTTGATGAAGAATCGAAAGATTGAAATAGAAGATAGCAAAAAATAGAAATCGGAGATAGCAAGAAATCGAAGAAAAGCTTGATGAAAACACAACCAAAGCTTGATGAAAGTTAAAGTAGAAACTTGATGGATGAAGCAGAAGCTTGATTAGAAAAAGAAGAGAAAGAAATGTCATTGGAAAATTTCGTGTAAAAGTCATATCAACAATTCAAACATTTAGAAGATTTATGAAACAATGAAATCATATATTTTTTTAAATAAACTTATCAATGGTTGTCTGAGTAGTCCATTTATGTTGCACCAATTGCATACTACCCCTCAATTTCCCTTTCTAACCACTTCGATTGTTATGGTATTAGTGATTTCTATTATTTGCTCTCTTTATTTGCTATATTCGATTTCAATTATTTGTTATCTTCGATTTTGGTGTTTTGATTCTTCTGCTTCTGTTATGGTATCAGAGCGTAGCAGAAATAGAAGAAATGATAAAACTTGATGAAGAATAGAAAGATCAAAATCAAATATAGCAAAGAATCGAAATTGAAAGAGAGTAACTTAATACCTACTGCATTTGATCAATCCTACACCTAAATAAATAATAACATGAAATCAAAATTGCCCTACACAAATAAATAGTAGCACATGAACATATTCAGATTATATATAAAAAATTAAATAATGCAAGACTGTTTTAAAATAAAAAAACTCAAAAAGTGGTCAAAAGAATATTATTCATTAAGTCTTCTAATTCTTTACAATACATCATATCAGTTGATAACTGATTAGCAATTGATATATACAAAGCTGCCTGAACCAAACAAACTTAATTACATCATAATCTCCATTACAACAAAATATACTTCCCCAAAAGAGCGTCTAAATCACAAACTATGAATCACACCCTACACCTAAAACTTGGACAGAATTGACTCAAAAAAAAAACACTTAAAGCACTGGGCTAATTATATACAAAGACTCAAAATGTCAACCACCAAATGCTTCATTCAGACTCCTTTTTAATCACCTTCACAACACCATCAATCACAACAATTACATCACTCATTGCTTCTTCAAGGTTTCTCTTGGCAGGGGTTAACTTTGCATTGGAATAACAGTCATCAAATCCCAACGAAATAGGACTAACAATCACTTGAGAGACAAACTCCTACAACAATGAATAAGATATAATTAATGATAACATATATCTAATGTAATTATAAAGTACAAAATCTAAAAAGAGGGAAAAATTTAAATGGAAGCCTGTAAAATTATAATTAAGAGGGAGATATATGTCATTTCACAACTGATGTTAAAAAAATGCCACAAAAAACATTACTTACAAAATAACTTAACCAAATGAAGTTATGATCAGTAAGTACAACTCCAAAAATGGATACAACAAAAACCATGTGAAACACCAAAAACATTACTACCCACAAATTTATACCCTTCTATCTATGGATAGCTAGAACTCAAATATATGAAAAGCATCTTATCTGCATTACCAAAACTTACAATCAAAACAAAGAGAAACATATGATACCTTTTAAAACCAATAAAAACTCATATCATGTTTTGTTAGTAAATGAGAACAAAATATTCTACATTTATATGTTTGTATTGTAGTCAAAGCACATAAACAATTTAAAATTAGAAGACAAGCACCTTGTCCAACTCAACTTTTGCATAGTAAATTGCCCTTTTTGTCAAAAGGAAAATTAGAAAACATGCACCCATAGGCATCACTATTAACCTGTAAAAAAAATGGAAAATGGAAAACGAAAATATATAAAGACTGAAATTCAAATGAGAAAAAAAAGAGAAGAATATTGACAAAAAAAAAACAAAAATATGACATGCAAACCTTTCTACCGCAAACAAATAAAGTAGCCCATACAATTCAGTGAGATGCACTTGACAGACAACCTAAGCCAAACTTTAATGATTTATCATTCATTCATAAGATGCATATCTTCCATTTGTCTCTTGATCATGAAACACAAAAGATTTAGAAGATGTAGTAGCATATGGATGACAAATGTAGAAAGGTTTAATTAAGTTGGACACTCACCTTATCCTTGGGCTCATTTTCTTTAGTTTCATTAGCAAGACTCGTTACTTTCTACTCAAACCCTCAACAACCCACCATTGCAACCATAGGGAGAGAACCTTTTGTTGTCACTTTCTTGAAAAACAAATAACAAAGAAGCCACGCGTCTCGTTAGAGCCAAGAAATAAACTTTTTGAGCAAAAAAGAAGACCCACTCTATCTTTTCCTTATGAGTGTGTTAAAAATTTTGTTGAGAGAAATTTTCAAGTGCAGAGATTTAAGCTTTGGGCACAAAAATATAAAAGAGGAGGATAAGGTAATATGAAATAGTTACATTAAGTTAGTGAGGAGAGAGAGAGAGAAGAAAATACATTTTAGAATAAGGAAATAGAGAAAAATTTTACAAATTCAGTTCATTCTCAACAAATCAACTAATATATTAAAAAAAAACAAATGAAATCAAAATCTATTACATAAAAAAGGACATAGTTCACAAAAAAGAATATGAACATTAACTTAGATTATGTGAAATTCAACGGATTTTCATCACATTATTGAAGTAACATTTTTACGCTCTTCTCTTAAATCACATACATTTCAAATATCAATTTTACATGATAAAAATGACAAAATACATAAAAATTATACTTCCGATTGAAAAGTTCACATTGATTTTGTGGTTGAAGAATAAGCACACATGTCTATCGACTCAATATTGTCAAAGTAGAGTTGACATGAGTAAAAAAATTGAATAGCAGAAACAAACAGCACAGAAATAAAAAAGTAAAAGAATAAAAGAAAAAAAAAAACACAAAGAATAACAACGTAAAAATATATTAGGAAATGGAAGCAACTACAATCAATATGGGAATGACACGTGCAAATGAAAGGAAAAGGAAGTAGAAAAAAAAACTTCCGTAATTGTATCGGTTATAAATAGATAGATAGATTCTTGTCTAACTATGTCAAGGATTTCTAAAAGCCCAGAAAATATGAGGGACTGACTGACAATTTGAGAAGGCGGTAGTGGCGTGTGTGGCCAATCAAACTGCATCCGTCTCAGCTCAAACCACTTCATTAATAATTTTTATTTGTAAAATCCACCCAACCCAATCCCTACCTCCCAATTTCAAATTAAGATAGAACATGTGTAAAGTTGCGCGTATTATGTCTACGCCGAATTTCTCCTCACCACAACTAGAGTTGCCTTTTGTCCGCTTCTATCCAAAAGGTCCAAACAAAATATAAACACCACCTACGAAATATTTGAAATTGCAAGTTTTTGTAGTTTCAATTTTCAAACAATGTCCCCTCCCATGCGTTTCAAATTTCATATATTGATATTTTCTATGAAAAATAAATTATTTATTTTCCAAGATTTGTCTTTTTTTTAAAAAAACGCTAATAACATAATTTTTTAAGAATACAATTTGATTCTAACATTTTTTAAATTATTTTTTAACTCTTTTAATCATGTTTCATTTATTATTTTTAACTCTTTTTAATTAAATTAATAAACACATAAAAAATAATTAAAAGAATTAAAGAAAAAATTAAAAAAAATTAAAACTAAATTTTATTTTTTAAATATTTATTTTAGCACTTATTTTATGAATGAAGATTCTCTCTCCAAAACAAGATCTAAACATCATTTTTTTCTCTTTTCTTCTTTTCCACTTTCACCTTTCAATCGTCATTTTTTTCCTTTTAAAAAACATAAGAGTCTCTCGTATTTTGACCAACAAAAGAAGATTATCATTTTTATTTTATTATTAATTTTTTTCTATTAATAATTCTGTAAAGTATATGAAATAAATTAATAATAAAATAAATATTAAAAAATTTTAAGAAAGTGTATTACTAACCACTCCCCTTTTTTAGTCTTTATTTTCTGACTTGCCAAATCAACTTACCTTCGCAGCCGTCACACGCCGGCCCACCATTCATTCCATACCGACAACAACAACGAAGATTATCTAATTAATTAATTAATCAAATGCTGGAAAAAGTGAGAAGCTTGTTGGCAAAGTTTGATTAGTGACATGCTTTTGTGGTGGGATTTCTTGGTTGGGACTGGGAGAGTGTGCAATGCAGTTTGCTAGAGAGTGAGAAAGAGAGAGAGAGAAAAAGAGCAAAAGAAAAAGAGAAGAAGGCATGGTGTTGAGGAAAGTGGGAAAGTATGAGATTGGGAGGACCATTGGGGAGGGAACCTTTGCCAAGGTCAAGTTCGCTCAGAACACAGAGACTGGCGAGAGTGTCGCCATGAAGGTCCTCGACCGTAGCACCATCATCAAGCACAAAATGGTCGACCAGGTACTCTCTCTTTTTCCAACCCAATTTTCTCATACTCGTCATCATCCATTTCATTCAATTGCACCTTTATTTTATTTTCATGTGTTGTTGCCATAACGTTGATGATGTATAGACATGGTAACCTTAGCAAAGCACAAATCTTAAGGGTGATTTTGGATGGAGGCCTTTGGAAAGAAATGAAAGGAAGGGTTATTTATTTATTTATTTATTTTTTAATTTCTAAATTAAGAGAGAATTATAAAATGTTTATATAAATAATAATGTTACATTTGCATATTTATGTATACATAATTTTATCTTACATTTATATAATTTTTATTATCTTATTACAATTGGGGTTCATTTCGTTTTCTACATATATTCTGATTCTATTACATACCCTTAATGTGAGAACATGTGCTCCCAAGTGATTAGGAAGCATGATTCTTATAAAAATAAATAAATTATGATTGGAAGGTTATATGAGAATCTTACATTTTATTCCTCTCATTTAAAAAAAAACTCTCAAATAAGGGGAATATGTTTACTTAAAAGGAAAAAATTGCCTTCTTCACCCCTTCCCTCTAAACTCCTTTGTCCAAAGAAACCCTCAAGTGTCTTCAGCGCTTCACTTACTACATAAATCACTGTGACTGCTTCACTTGCTACATAAATCACTGACTGGTGCATATGGCAGTGATCCGTTATGTGTGGGAGTTTTGGTGTGGTTGTAACTAAGATGAATTAAGAATATTATTCTCTTTAATGCTGACTATGATTGGATTGGCATCCCAACGAGTGACTTTAAGATGCTTAGGCTTGGATTTCTTCCATTTTAAAATATAAGTGGATTGATGATTGTAGATTTGATTGTTATGGTTTCTATTTTCAAGTTGTATTTGATTTTCTTTTTTCTATAATGCAGATCAAGAAGGAGATTTCTATTATGAAGCTAGTCAGACATCCATATGTTGTTCGTCTGTATGAGGCATGTGATATTTTCTGGACTGTAGGCCCTGTTTCTTTCTCTGTTCTTAAAGGTCATTAAGGGCCCGATTGGCTTCTGTTCCGAAATAAATTACTCGTTCTCCAAGTCATGATTATGAATGAAGTATGAAATATGGTACCAAGTAAGTTTTAGAAGTCTTTTCAGGCTGGTACAAGTAAAACCAAAATTATAGAATTTTCCGTTCTTTGATTGCTTGGAGAGAGGAACAATATTGGAAAAATCTTTAGAATTTGTCTTGGTTAACTTAAAATTTCCTTTTCTCTTATACATTTTCTATTTCCTTGAAAAAGCTTAAAAAGAAGAGCCACGCTGACTTAATATTTGCTCTGATAAACCATATAATGCTTCTCTCTTGTTGGCTGTCACCCTTCACTAGTTCTTCATTCTGTTTTGAAATATGATTTCTTCAGGTCCTAGCAAGCCGTACTAAGATTTATATCATATTGGAGTTCATTACAGGTGGTGAATTGTTTGATAAAATTGTGAGTATCTCAAGAGGAATCTATGCTTTTTTGTAGCTTTTATCGTGATTTTTATCAATACCGTTCATGGTATTGAAGGTGTTGATAATGAAGATAAAAATAATGGTGCAGGTACACCACAGGCGTCTTAGTGAAGCTGAATCTAGAAGATACTTCCAACAGCTTATTGATGGTGTAGATTATTGCCACAGTAAAGGAGTTTATCATAGAGATTTGAAGGTTTGCATTGACTGGGATCTGGAATGCTGTCATTCATCCTTAGCATTATTTCTTCTAATTGTTTTCTTTTTCTTTCTGCAGCCTGAAAATCTTTTACTTGATTCACAAGGAAATATAAAGATTTCAGATTTTGGTTTGAGTGCATTGCCAGAACAGGTGAGATTGTTAACAATTAATTTTTAAATTTGTCTTTAATTCATGTGGATGAAATTATATCAAATGTTTTCATACTTGTCAAATGTTCTTAAATTTGTCAATATTCTCATAGGGGGTTAGTATGCTTCGGACAACTTGTGGGACTCCAAACTACGTAGCTCCTGAGGTAAATAAAAGGGTGGCTTACTGTTTTATTAAAATGAGTTTATGTCAACTTTAGATACTTACTATTTTTGTGCTGGCTTCTGCATTTGGCATTAAACTTTGTGGCCTCAGGTACTCAGTCACAAGGGTTACAATGGTGCTCTAGCAGATGTTTGGTCCTGCGGGATTATCCTCTATGTTCTAATGGCTGGATATCTTCCCTTTGATGAGCTTGATCTAACCACGTTATACAATAAGGCATGAATTTAAATATGTAAAATATGTATTTGACTGTATAATAATAGATGGGATCCCCAGTTGCAAATATTTGTCTTAAATTTTTATCTTGTATATAGTGACATAGATCAATGTGTCTTGCATTTTTTACAAGTTGTTGCGGTAAAGACTTTTTTTTTTTTGGGTACAAGTGGTAAACACTGTTTTATTGTGTGTCAAAAGTCTCAGGAAATACTGCAGTATTGCTTTGTCTAATAGTTTCTTCTTATCAAGATGTTAGTTCAAAATGAAAATTTAGATTGTTATTAATGCTGTTGATTTTTTTCTCTTACTTCCTTGCAGATTGCGAAAGCAGAGTTTTCATGCCCTCCTTGGTTTCCTTTGGGAGCAAAATCTTTGATACATAGAATTTTGGACCCAAATCCTGAATGTGTAAGTATTGGCTTTGCACAAGAAGTTTTCCTTTTAAATCTTTTTATTGTTATGTGAAAGAGTCTTGAGACACAACCTTTCACTGTTAATTTATTGAGCACAGAAGCAGAAAATTAGTTGGGTCTTTGATGTGGTTCATGTTGTGTTATAAGGCATCTAGAAAGTCTAAGAGTGTGATGATATTTAGTTAAGCATGACTATGAACTATATGACTTTTTTCCTTTAAAAATGAATGGAAGAATTTTTATTTTTTTATTGAACAGACCTAATAATCTTGGTGGCTTTTCTGTTGTGGCATGGGTCATTTGGATATCCAAACCAATTCAATATATATATATATATATATATATATATATATATATATAATTTCTTTCACTGGTAGGAATAATGATGTTTAATGTAATGTTATCCTTTAAATTGTTGATATATAATGCTAACTTCTTTATTTAGACTAATTTTAATATGTAAAGTAGATGACCTCCTTTGAAAGTTTGTGTTCCAAACACAAGCACTTGGACAGTTTCCCCCATAATAATGTTGGCAGGCAAAAAATGATATTAAAGATGAATTAAGAAATTAAGATTTTTTATGTTTTTACCTAATCCTTTGAACTTGTTAGTGCAGCAATGTCTTGCTCTCTTTGATTGATCTGACTTGTATCATTTGTCTTTATCCTTATTCCAAGATTATATTAATAGATAAGGGAGAATTAATGGGAAGGACCGTTAAAATACAAAATTAAAGGCCAAGGACCAATAACGGATAACCATTCTCTCAACAACAATGACCATTCGGAATGGTTAATTGACCGTTCTAAACAGTTAATTGGTCCTTCCTGTTAATTCTGTATTGTTAACAATCCTTCCTATTAATTCTCCCAATATATAATGCATAACTCAAATAATATATTGCTTCTTTTTTTGTCGAAAGGAAATTATTATATGCAACTTATCCTTTTGGTTAAACTCAATTTTCATGATTAATACTAAAGGGAGTTAAAATTAAATGTTATGGTTCTAATTACTTGTTGGTTTAAAACCTGTATGTTCTCTATTTCATTAAGCCAAACTAGGCTAAAAAATTATGTTTCACCAAATGCTTCTTGATCCTTTTCTTGAGTTTTGGTTCCATGACTATGGATGAACGTGTCTATTCATTCTTGCAGTTCAAGTATTTTTTTTTTTTCATTTTCTGTTGTGGAGCTTGTTTTAGTTTACATGAACACTATAATGTCATAAGATTAATGTTCTACTGGATTTAATGTATACTTCCAATTCCATCTATCATAATACTTGTTTCTCACAAGTCTCTTTCCCATTCCCATGTTTGTGTGTGCATGTCGATTTCAGCGTATAACCATTCAGCAGATTAGAAATGATGAGTGGTTTCAAAAAGGCTATGTTCCTGTCAGTCTCCTCGAGTATGAAGATGTAAATCTGGATGATATAAATGCTGCATTTGACGATGCTGAGGTCTGTATGATTTTTGAATTCTGCATTATGTCCGGTTGAATTTTATAGGAAATTTATGTATTTAAGCTAATCCACCTTAATTTTTCCAAATGTACCCATTCAGCTTCATATCTTTAGAATGAATTAAATATATTGTGAATGCCCAGTCCTCCTACCTAACCTAAAATTTTTCTAGAGTGGTTCATCAAGGAAACAAAATAACAATATTAGCAAAGATATTTTGAGTTATTTACCAAATAAAAAAAAGAAGATATTTTGAGTTGTATTATGTCTGAAAACAATTACTGGCATTAAAACCTCTGGTGTACTCAAAACTCAAAAGATCAAGGACAATGAAGGAGATATTAATTAAAGGGAACTGATTAGCATGCAAAAACTGTCACACTGTTGTCACTTTTAGCTTTTTGTATTCCTTCTCTTCAATTCAGGAGGAGGCTTGCTTTTTTCCTGATGCATTCATATGGAAATTCTCAGTTTTGTTGACATATTGATTATTTTGTCACTGAAGGATCAGAGGGCTAATCAGCAATGTGAGAATGAGGAAAGTGGTCCTCTAATTCTTAATGCATTTGACTTGATAGTTCTATCTCAAGGCTTAAACCTTGCAACACTCTTTGATCGTGGACAGGTATTTAATCATGACATTGTATATGTGTTTGCCATTTTCTGGCTCTATAATAATATTTGCAAATAGTCAAATAACTGCCCAATTATTATCTTAAGGGAACTTTGCATAAGTATAGCTTGTAGTTGTAATCCTGACCAAGTTACAATACATGCTGTGTGTTAAATGCATCGTTGCATCTCCCATATTCTGTCATTATCTTGAGGTTTGAATCCTGTTTGTTCCTCTTATATCCTTCCTTACAGGATTCTATGAAATACCAAACGCGCTTTATCACTCAAAAGCCAGCAAAGGTGGTTTTATCAAGTATGGAAGTTGTGGCACAATCAATGGGATTTAAGACGCATATTCGCAACTATAAGGTTGGTAACCTGTAATATACGCATAGTAATTTGCTTTACCAGTTTGGCTCTCTCACATCCTTCCACCTTTGTTGTTCTGGATTCTTTTGTATCATTTATTCTCGTATATATTCTAAAAAATCAACCTAAATACTTGGCAGTTGCTGTTAATTCTTATTTAAGATTAAACTTGGCATAATTTTTTATTCTTATTCATCTGAAGTGATATTGGTCTAAATTTTCAGATGAGAGTAGAGGGTATTTCGGCAAATAAGACTTCTTATTTCTCAGTTATATTGGAAGTAAGTTTCTATTTCTCTACTATACTTTCAAGTTTCAACAGTCCCTAAACATTTTGTCTAACAATTTAATATATTTCCCGTTCTCTTTCCCTTTTTCGCTTGAAAAGGTTTTTGAAGTTGCTCCCACATTTTTCATGGTGGACATACAGAAAGCGGCTGGAGATGCAAGTGAATATCTCAAGGTCAGTTTTTGAGAGATGCTTGGTTGGTTTGACCTCACCTTTCCTCCCCTCAATTTCTTGTATTTTAATTTATGACAAAAGGTAGCTCCTCTATGTTACAGTTTTACAAGAATTTTTGTAGCAATCTCGAGGATATCATCTGGAAACCGCCTCATGAAACAAGCAAATCAAGTATCTCCAAGACTAAAAGCCAGAGGCAGTAGTTTCATCACCTGTGATATCTTCTGCCCTGGTTGAAGAAGAAAAGGAGAAAAAAAACACAATGGTTATTGAACATATACATTTCTGAGAAAGCGTTCACATAGAAGCACCTGCATATCAAGGTTAAAAAGCCAGCTCGTCTAACCCACCTCTTAAGTATCTTCAACCCACTCAGGCTATGTCATCCCTATAGAAGACCAAATTCAAATTCAAAAGAGAGAAAAAGGAATTAGGAGTAAAGGCAAATATATATACAATTATATATATATATATCAAGGTTGGTGTTTGTGAATCTCTTTGTGTCGCTGTTTTTTAGTCCTACCATTAAGAATGTATCCTGTTTCTATAGTCAGAAGAGTGCAAGTGTTGATTGAATTGTACCAATGCTATACTACTATAGTTTATTGAAGTGCCCGAGTTATGTTAGTTCGTGTAATTCTTTTTTAGGTGCATCACTAAATTAGCCGAAAAAAAAGAAGCAAAGAGACAATTTATCCATCGTTGCACTGTGAGCTGTGAAATGTCTGGTATGAAACGGTTGTTTATAGGACAGTTGAGACGCGACTCAAACTCAATTTGATATTTTGATCGGGTTAATTCTTTGGATCTTAATCTAGTATAATTATAACTTGACAAATAATTGAATTAAGATAGAGTTAATTTGATAATAAAATAAATTATATAAATATATATTTGCAAAGTTAAGTAGTAATATTTTAAAAGTAAAATTAAAAGTAATTGGCGTTTTAGAATATATATTTTTAAATAATTTATATCAACATAAATATATTATAATACTATATAAAAAATATTAATTTAAGTTAAAAAATTTTATTACTTATCACTAATTGTTAAAAAAGTTTTTTAAAGTATTTTGTAATACTAAATTGGGTTGGGACGATTCAAATTATGACATTAACCTGAATCGAAAATAGTTTGGTTTCAATTCATAAAATTTGAATTCATCCAAATTAACTTTAGGCCAAGATGGATCATTAGAACAAATCAAGTTTTGAGCACTCTTATTATGTATATTCTGTCCCCATTCCACCTGGTAATTTCCATTGACACTTGACAGTGTTCATCTTGAACTATACTGGGTAATATTTTAACTCTTATTTTATTTGTTTGGAATGATTTTTTTTTGTCAATGTAAATTTATGATCAAGGATGGTTGTTCCATCCAAGGGTCAGGATATACTTCTAGGGTCAATGAGTGCTTATAGAAATATTTATAAATAATTCACCAATAATAAATCTTAGCAAGAATTAAATTTTGGCCAACTTAGGTGATGTGATTCTCCCTTACTAATTTTGTTAACTTGTTTGCAATTTTTTTTTGGTACAATTCTAACTTGACAGTTTTTGTCGTCACGTTACCAAGCTGTTGGGACAATTAGATGCTGTGTCAATAATATTGGTTGCGATGCTGGCATTTTTTGTCATGACTTTAACGACTTTGTATGATTTACATTCAATTGAAAATAAAAATTTTGTACGGACTCAAGTGAAATTACTGAGCCTTTCGAAATCATTTGTAAATTTTTTCAGTAACTTGAATTGTACTGTTCAATTGAATCAACATCTGTCAACAGGAGAAAAATAGTTGCAGAAGCCATGGCAGAAAAAGAAACTAATTCTTCCTTTTCATATGGTATAAATATTAGCGCGGATGGTAATTGCAAAGTTTTTGCACCTATACAACAATTTGATGGTTGTATTATGGATTTGTTTGATTAAATATAATTCTGAATATGTAATAGATACAGAAATTTCAGTCAAACTCATTCATTCCAATATATTTCAGATGTTCTGGGCAGCAAAATTTTGCGGCCATTTGTACATTATTTAGGAAGGTAAGAAAGATCTACACTATCTAAGAAGTTTCTACAGAAAGTAATAGTGAAGTTCCAATCATAGTTTGCTCTTGAATTTCTACTGCTTTAGATGCGCAAGCTATTTGTACATTATATATGATATTTTAACGCTTTTATGTGTTACGTAGTAATACTGATACATGCTACTCTCAAGTCTAAACATTTAGGAAGCTATAATCACAATTTAATAGTTAACTTCCTATCACAATTTAAAACTAGTCTATATAACGTGTTAGTAATAACTGTAGAGAGGTGTAAAAAACTAAAAAATGTATCAGCTTTTGATTGTCAGCTTTTGATAACCAACTCAAGAAGTTTTAGCTGCTGCTTAGAGGATATCAGAGAAAACCACCAAAATCCCCACATGAGCATTGTCCATTGACAAATTTATGAAGCCGCTTACTATCTTTAATGATGATTTCCCTACCAGTAAGTGTTGAGACGTACTTAACAAAATTATGGCAATCCCTGCACATAAGGGTATTCTTGACAACTCTTATTGGTGAAGAATATGGCAATTTCTCCAACCCAAATGTAATGGCCAGCTTCTCGCTGTGATAAATGGTAGGGGAGGATGTCTTTTCCTCCTCCTCCTCTTCGTCACTAATTTCCATACTTTCTAGCATCTCGTATCCAATATTCTTTGCTTTGGCAAGTAAATCCTCCAATGATTTATATACTAGTGAACTCCCTGGGTGTGCCTTACCATTGGGTTTAAATGAATACACTATATTTTTTATGCTAATCCAGCTCCAGTCCTTTAATTTTCCAACTTTCTCCTCTTTCATTATCTTCCTCACTCTAGAAACATCTTCAAACCGCCCAGCAGAGAGGTACATTTTCAACAACAATACATATGTCTCAGTATCTTTTGGTTTGAGACTTAGTAACTGTTCAGCAGCATGATATCCCAATTCCAGATTCCCATGGCTTCGACAACCAGCGATCAAGTTTAACCAAATAAACTCACTAGGCTCAAAATTCATTTTCTTGATAAAATTGAAAGCTTCCTCCAGCTGACCTAACCTCACAAACATATCAATCAAGCAAGTATAATGGTCCATCACAGGCTTAATTTTGTATTCCTTTTGCATAATCTCAAAGTAATTGAGTGCTTCACTGACCATGCCAGCATGGCTGCACACTGATAGAACACCCACAAAAGTGATCTGGTTTGGTCTAACTCCTGCTAGTCTCATATCCTCAAAAAGCTGCAATGCTTGCTGAGACCAGCCATGCTGTGCAAAACCTGTAATCATGGAAGTCCATGATATCATAGTTCTAGTAGACATCTCCAGAAATGCTTTGCTTGCCCTCTCAATGCTTCCACATTTATTGTACATATTAATTAGTGAAGAACCAACAACAACATCTGACAAGAATCCGGTTTTGATGGTCTGAGCATGAATTTGTTCCCCCTGCTCTAAAGCCAACAGTCTGCTACAGACACTTAAGACACTTGAGAAGGTAAATAGATCAGGTTTCATGCCTGACCGATTCAACTTGGAGAAAAGGTTGAGTGCTTCAATTCCACTTTGGCATGCAGAAAGATTATCCTTTGTGTGTTCCATCATTTGTGCATGCCCAGCAATCATCGCGTTCCATGTAACCAAACTGGCATCATCCATTCCATCAAACAACATTTGAGCCTCACCAATACAACCACATTTGAGATACAAATACAACAACGAATTCCTTATACGTAGGTTCGATTCATAGCCAAATTTAGTACACAACGAATGAACCTGAGTCCCAAGCTCTAAGGACATAATCTCACAACACTGGCTCAAGACACAAGTTGAAGTGAACTCATTAGGCTGTATGTCCTCAGAAACCATCTCAACAAAAAGTCTTAAACCTGTCATAGCTTCACCGTTGTCACCACAAGCAGAAATAGCCGCAGTCCACGAAATAACATTCTTTTCTTTGATTCTCCTAAATGCTTTAAGAGCAAGTTTCAATCTGCCACATTTGGAGTATAAGCTACAAAGTGCATTGCCAATGCTGGTGTCAAAGTCAATATGGTACTTGATTATGTAAGCATGGAACTGATCTCCTAACTTTAAAGACTGCAGGGATGTACAAGCATTGAGAGCAACAGCAAGAGTGTAATTGGAAGGGTAACTTCCTGCATACAACATCTCTTGAAACACATGGATGGCATGCTTTGGCTGCGAGTTCTGCACGTAACCCGCCAATAACGTGCTCCAAGCGACCACGTTTCTCCTTGGCATATTGTCGAAAACCTTGCGAGCATCCTCCATGTTCCCACATTTGGAATAAACATTGACCAGAAATGTCATGACAAAAACGTCTTGGTGGGTGCCGGTTTTAATGACGTGACCGTGAACAATTTGTGTGTCTGAAATGGAGCTCTTGTCTAAGCATTCTTGCAATAAGGGAACGTAGAAAGATGAGTCCACATCCTCTTTGCCCTCTTTTGTTAAGGAAATTGCTTCCCGAAAATCAAGATATTTGGGATCCAAATGCGTGAGTCTGTGGCTTTTCTGCAAAGAAAAAACATAAATTGCAGGTTAATATAGAATTAAGTAGAACATATTAATAGAATTTTAGTTAAAGTAGTTTATGTAATGAATAGAAAAATGCCAACAACTACAAAATGCACTAAAATATTACAAAAAAAAAATAGGAGGAGATTCATTTACACTTAGTATAAGTAAAAAAGATATAGACTTAATTTTATATCTTTTATTTTATTATAGTTTTGTAACTACGATAAGAAATAAATCATAGTAGAATCACAATAAAATAAAAAGTATAAGATTAAGTATAAGTATTTTTTACTTACACTAAATGTAAGTAAATTCTTTCCCTTACAAAATATAAATAAAGTTCTTTATATTATTTCTATTCACTTCTTAAATCAAATAATATCATGTGTATTTTTTTTTAACTCAATAGTACATATTTAACATTACTAAATAATAGTTAATTAAAATAACATTCACATGTTATTAAATTTAAAAATTAAATAAAAAAAATATAAACAACTTGAGTTAAATTTTTTCTATAATTGAAGTGGAGTTAATGTAAGACCCAAGCCCAAACAAAATGATACATTTGTTGGTCTAAGAAATGAAACAGATATTCTGAATTAGTAACAGAAAGAAAGAGAGAGTACCTTATCTACGGGAAAGCTTGGAGTATATTTTCTGAATTGTGGGTGGAGCTTAAGAGTTGCAGTTGGACTGACAGCAACAGAAGGAAAAGAAGCCATGGCAGAGTAAGACTATGAAGGAATGAAATGGGAATGATAGCAGAAATTCACTGCCCCTTGCATGATTGATTGGTTGCTTGAGAAATATCCTGTTGTTGCTTGGTTAAAAATCGTGGAAGGGAAGGGACTGGATATCCAATGTCAACCAATCGCTTAGTATGGTTACGTATGTGGAATAAATGAAAATTAACTATGGCCGAGTCTCATGGTATTTTTTCTTTTTTAACAAGAGTATTATGGTATCCGATGAGGATACCTTTTGGTTGGCCAAAATAGAAAGAGAATTCTATTTTTCTATTTTAAGAAAAAAATGAAAGTTTATGGTGATTAGAGAGTAAAAAAAGAGGAAAACTAACCACTATTTTTTTTTTTCTAAAATGAAAATATAGACCTAGGAGAGGATCATCATCCTATGATATCTTAGTATAATAATTTCGACTTCTATTATGTAAAATCAATTTTATCTATCTAATGTTTTCTTGACATTATTATTCAATTGTCATTTACTATATCATTAAAAAAAATAATTTAATTCTGATGTAATGTTAAATTTTTTTTTTGAAATGATAATGTTAAAGTTTTTATACTATTATATAATCATGCATTGTCATATAATTAAACAAGTTTTACTTTTACATTAATAAAAAAAGATTTGACTTTTATAATAATTATTTTAAAAGTAATTTTTTAAATTTTATATATATATAAATATATATATATATATTAGTTTTTTAGAATATTTTCTTATTTGATATATAAAAAATTAATTTAGTAAAATATAATTAGATGTTTAAGTAAAAAAAAAGTTTAATAATATTTTTTTATACATATAAATTCTATAATTGAATTCAAGATCATATGTTTAAAAATTTTTATTTTTTTAAAATAATATAAAAATATATATAATTAAATGATTATATAAAAAATTTAATATCGATATTGCATCCAAATTAAGAGTAGTATTAGAGAGTCAGGATAGTTTTTTCCCAAAAGAGACCAGATGCACGTAACAATCTCAATTCAGGTGGGCCCATTCATAATCCATGTAGGTCTCACACAATGAAGTTAAGAGAAAACACATCATCCGGTCATCTGAGACAATTTTCAATTAGTACATACATCTTTTTTTCCAAAATTAAACTCAAAAAATTTACTATCACAACAATTATTTGATAGGTTAAACTTTTTAATGGCATAACACTTGATTGCATAATAGTAAAAACATTTTTTTCACAATTTAATTTTGTAAAGATTATT
The DNA here is from genome assembly GCA_029884605.1 of Ormosia emarginata. NCBI lineage: Eukaryota > Viridiplantae > Streptophyta > Magnoliopsida > Fabales > Fabaceae > Ormosia > Ormosia emarginata. Next base: position 30,694,317 of record JAQQTP010000072.1, read on the forward strand.
CTATAAACTTAGTCAACATATTAGTAAGTTTAACAAAAAAAAATATTACTATTATATCACATAAATTAATTATATATATACTTTATTAATGAGTAATAATTTAGTTTTCCACAAAAAAGTAATAATTTAAGAATATATTGCTAGATTATGTCAAACTTTAGTTAAATTTAGTTGGCTACATGTACACACAAAAATTTGTTAGTATAAAAAATTTTTACATTGTAGATTGTACTAGGACAAGATTCATCACCAGCTTACAAGCTTGCACACTCATCTGAACTCCAAACTTGGGGATTGTGGATTGTACCGGGATAAGATAACATTTTCCGAACAAATCCACACCTCACTTAGTGTTCACCTGACTTTGAGGCATCATGCTCGATCTTAAGGCAAGGCCACCTAGACCTTGAAGAAATCACCCAACCTCGAAGCACTAATGTCAACCTCAAAGAGATGTGGATACTTGCTCGACGCCCAGATCCAACCCAAGGACCCATAACCCGAGTTCTAGAACAATCCACCCACAAGTTTCAGAATAATCCCACTAACGAACTTGACACATGACAATGTCTAATACGCCATTAAGATAACAAACTTTCCCTCCAAAAGAGGTGTCTGCGTAAGCATGATTAGCATGAGGGAGGTGTACTGCACAACTCCCATGAGGTATACTTTCCCCTATAAATAGGGAGGATTTTAGCACTTTTAGGTGAGTTTTCATTTCTTTGCTTTAACACTATATCCTCTGCCTTTCTGAGACAAACTTGAGTGTTATAGTATTTTTTACAAATCCCCTACTGCAACACTTTAATGGGGATGTCACATTTCTAACAATAATAATAAAATCTCTACTCAAGTTATAAGTTATTTCGTAATATATAATAATATAGGTTGAAAAATATTCTTTTTGAACATTATATTATAAAATAAAATAAACAAAACATAAAATAAAACAAACTATTATATACACACTATAATTATATATATGATTTTACTTTTAATAGGTACAAATAATTTACATATTACAAACTATTTAATTAAAAATAGTAAACTAATGTCGATTTAAAGCAAAACTATAAACTAATTTCAAGTATAACACTAAAAGTTCGATCCTCCGAAGAATCTTCCTCGGGAAGATCATCTAAGACGTAAATACTCGATAACATCATATCACGCCGCAATCAATCCATATGATATGGATGATCTCGAGGCTCGCCTTCCTCGAACCGGTCACTCGATTCTTGCTCCTCGTTATATTGACAATCCAATGCATTGCTCTCTCTCGCTTCCTCAACGACTTTAAGGAACATAAATAATAATACAGAAAATATATACAAAGAGGTGAGACAATCTACATCATTACCAGTATAGCAGTAAGAAAATGACAAAACATATAGATATAGCAGTTAAAACAACAAAATCATATTAGCACAACATATATCATATCTCAACCAAGTATAAATGTCACAGATGCAAAATATCCTAAATCAAATTATAACTATTCACACAGTGATGCAGATTAAATATGTCATGTACTCAGACTCGTTCATACTCCATGGAGCTAAACACAAACATCAGAGAGAATGATCCGGTAGACATGTCCGCACATCAGGCTGCCTCAACCAACTATTACGGTCAACAACACGTGGTGTAAATAGCACACAATCAAATACGTCGTCGTGTGAATGCACACATCAAATACGTTGTGTGAATAGTATCTGATCAAATCAAATACGTCGTGTACGTCCGGACATAGTCTGCATGACGGTCACGATGGATCACGATTAAGAATAATATTTGTCGAGATCGCTAGTGTGTGTTATCGATTCACGGCAGGAGGAGCTACCAATTGTCACATATGGAATCTCACGCACACTAACGCCTCCAAGTTCTCCACATAAACACACTACGCCTATCACACCCACAACACGGTGTAATTCATCTCGTCAGTCAATCGTCAATTTTAACCAAATTGACATACCACTCTATGTATGTAATGATCCATAATTACAAAAATACCCTCAGTATCACCATGAATCATAATTATATAAATATCCTCATTGTCACCATAATTACAAAAATACCTTTAGTATTAATAATTCCAAAAATAGTATGTCTCCATTTGACAGTACTATTTCCCAACATGTCCGGGTCTACCACTTTAGTCCGATAGTAAAAACTTACTGTTTCCATAAGTCGCATAAAAATTTTATCGCCTTTTCACAATTACGTCACATTTGACAAATGTTTTTCAATTGCGTAAATATTTTTCAACGTTTTTCTCAATCGCGTAGTTTAAAATCCACTATTTTAAATACGCGTAAACTATTTCTATTGTTTTTCACTGTATAAAATATTTCTTGACGCTCCAAATTAAATTTTTAAACTTTCCAAAACTAAAAATATTATTTAGACATTATTTTCTATTTTTCTTTACAAAAATTACTTTAAGTAATAATTTCTAACGTTTTTCTCAAAAATTCGATTTTAATAAATTCTTTTACAGTTAATTTTATTCTTTAACTACGTAAAATATTTCCTTGCTTTCTAAATGCCATTTTGAAACTTTTTTCAATACTTGCTCATTATTAATCAATTTTGACAACATTTTGTTTAGAAAATTCACTAAGTGATATTTTCTACGTATTCCATTTAAAAATTCTTTTATTTAATTATAACCATAAAATACACTTTGAAAATTGCTAACATACTTTAAAAACTCAAATATAAGTATTTTTCAAGTGTTAAAATTTATTTCTTTACCATACTAGACTTCTAGTAAAAATTCATTTACTTATTTGACTCTTGAAAATCCATCGTAATTGAATTCGTTTTAGGTTAATAACCTAGTTTACACTTAGAAAATAAATTTTGGATCAATTAAACATTAAAAATATATTTTAGCCGAAAATCACCATTTTTATACAAACCATGTTTAAAATTATTTCTCATCCATTAAATCATTGAAAAATCCTTTAACTTAATTAAATCAATTAGGTTATCCTTTTAAAAAATGGTTGAGAACATATTGGTTCTCTTTTCATAGTAAAAACCATAAACTCTTCATCTTGTGTTCTTTGGAACACTTTTGCAAATCTCAACATATTTGCACATCCAACAATAATTATCATAGATCCATGAACATATACATATATTTATGAACACATACCATATATTAAAGTAATAATAAAACACATACCAAATATCAAAGCTATAAACATGCTTGTATGCATAATAAACCACAAATACAAAAGAAAATAATATGCACACATATACAATCACAAATAGAAGACAATAAACAACCAAATGAATGAATCCTATGGATTCTTCACCACAAATACATCCATTTTCTCACCACCACACATGGTTGATGAGATTAAATCTCCCTCTTACTTATAAGGAAGACAAAATCTCCTTGGGCTCCTCCTTAGAAATTTTGTGTAGCTTCAACAAAAATCCTAACAAGCTTAAACAAATTATAAAGTCATAAACTATGGCTGAAAAAGATAAACCATGGATCAATCATGGTTTAGAACATCAAAAATCAAATTAGAAACAAGAAATAAGAATTTTCACCTTATAGGAAAGAAACTTCAAAGTGATTTTCCAAGCTCCAAATGAATGATTTAGCAAAAACTCACAACTAGAGATGTTCTTAGAATATGGTTTAGGTTTAGGAAATTGTGTTGGATGAAATTTTTGATGGATGGAAGTGTTAGAAGATGCTATGGCCGAATGGTAGAGAAAATGGAAACTTAGGAATTTTCTTTGAGTTCTTTGGTAGGAAAAGAAATGGATGAAGGTGTGGAATGATTGAATAAATGTGAAGGAGGTGAATGATTGCCTAAATGCATAATGCATGGCCGTAGGACACAAATTATGGAGCTTGCCTCCTTTGTTAACATTTTAGGCTTACTAATAGCCATTGATTATTTGAATGGTGGATGGTTCATTTGATTGAATAATTGAATGCATAATTATAGCATATGACCAAAATTGAGCATAGGAAACTCAATCAAAATTTGATTGATTTTAATAGCTTATTTATGTTTAAGTCCTCCTAGTTAGGTTTAATTAAAAGTTAGTTAGATTCTTTTGTAGTTTAGTTAATCATTAGTGTCGCGACCGGAATCGCGGCGGGATAACGACTTAAATTACAAAATTTAAGGGAGTCGCCACCAATTTTATTTTTTATTTGGAAAAAATTGGAAAACCAAAAATAATGGTCTACATTAAAAAATTCAAGTTCGGGAGTCTGATTATGCACAGGGAAGGATGGAGACTTAACCCCACAAAGACTCTAATACATCCGCCTTAAGACGGTTACCTTAAATCAGTTGTAAATTTTTATAACTTTTAAAAATATTTATTTTACCCATTTATTAAAAGATAAATTAAACAAAGAAATAAATTATGAAAATTTAATTTTGAAAGAATCTTGTTCCAAAATTTCACTCAAAATCTTTTCGAGAAATGAACCATCAAACTGTCATAATTTAGATGATTCTAAAAGGGCAAAATTAACAAGCTGTCGCAGCTCAATTAATTTTATTTTCTTTTCACAAAGTTCAATTATTTTTATTTTATTATTATTATTTTTTAGAAATTTTCACACCTTTTATAAATAAATTATGAGAATTTAATTTCATTTCAAAATTTTACTCGACAATTTTTTAGAAAATAAATCATCAAACTGTCACAATTTAGATGATTCTAAAAGGACAAAATTAACAATTTGTCGCAGCCTAAATTAATTTTATTTTCTTTTCAAAAAGTTCAATTATTTTTATTTTATTATTTTTTTTAATAAATTTTCACACCTTTTATAAATAAATTATAGAATTTAATTTCATTTCAAAATTTTACTCGAAAATTTTTAGAAAATAAATCATCAAACCTGTCACAATTTAGATGATTCTAAAAGGACAAAATTAACATTTCGTCATAGATTAAATTAATTTTATTTTCTTTTCACAAAGTTCAATTATTTTTATTCTATTATTTTTTTTAAAGTTTCCCACCCTTCTTTTTTTAAAAAAAATTGATGATTTATTTTTTTTAGTAAAGAAATAGAAGATAAGGTACCAATAAAAACAAAAATTAAGGTTAAAATATAAATGTGTAGAACGTGCAAGAATCAATATGTACCAGTGAAAAAGGTCAAAGAAAGAGTGATTAAAATAGCACAAACTCAACCCATAAAAATAATAGTAAAAAGTTTCAGCGTCTATATAAAAAGGACAAGGACTCTTCTTTTTTTTTTTTTTTTATCCACTAAAGTGCATCACAACAGGAGAATAAACCATGCACCATCACATGATTTTTAGAAAGAGTTAACCTCACTTATGCATCATTGGAAAGCAAGAAGGAAACCAAACAAATGGCTTAGCCAATTAGTACAATATTCAGTGGTGAGTTAATCATATTTACACCATCATGGATGATCAAGCTCCAATAAACACCTTATGACTTTCAAGGCAAAATCCAATTACGTTCACGTTGGTAGCAAGGAGTACAAAGTTTGATATTTCTGATAAAAATGCATTAATGGACCCAACTATTACAATTGGAGGGCAAGTTATCTCCCCTATCACAAAATGGTAACATCCCACCTTCATTCCAAAAGCATTTTTTATCATAAGATTAACACAACAACATGACTTTAAACAGGCATGATTTACCATCACAAAGCATCCCAAACCAGTAAACTTCAATCCCATACTAACAGTGAAGCAGAAATTAAATCGTACACATGCAAGAGCATTGAAGACAAGTTGTAGTCAATATCTTAGCAAATGTTGGATCATCGAATTAAGGCAAACACTCAGAATGAAACAGAAATAGTGTCCCATGTGGTTATCAGTCACCTTGAATTTATACAACTCATCTTGTCTTGACCCCGAAACTTGCCTCCAAAATCTTGAAAACCAAAATCAGGACAGCCAAAGCAACTAACCACTTATATTTAAGCAAACAGAGAAAAAAAATGGGGTGCAAGAATTAATACAGAATTATTAGAGCCATTGTTCCACGTCAATTAGAAAAGAAAAAAACCAGTTAATCTGCAACCATGAAAACCCATTACAACTAGCTTTTTGTTTAATAGCAGAAACTAAGTAATAAACTTGTTACTCCAAGCTTGTCATGCCAAGGCAGGTAATGAAATGTGCATTCAAAACCCACACCTTATATATTATTTCCTATCTGCCAGCCAAGCATCATAACTAGAGAAAACTTTTGACAATTTTACTCTTCTTTTCTATATACTAGACAATGTAAAATCCTGGCAAACCGTGAGCAGTCATCAACAAATTTCATGAGTCAAAATTAACTTGTTCTTAGCATCAAATGGCGAGACCACATGTTACAGCAGACAAAATAACGAATTAAAGAAAGGGAAACCAAATTGGTAGAGCTAGTCCCTTAACCCCTGGATCAAATGGCATCCTTAGCAGAAACAAATTCCGATGAGGCTATAATTCAATCATTCTATCAAACAGAAGGAAGACAACTAGAATAAAACAAAACTAAAGAGAAAGATGTATATATCAGAAGCCAAATTTCAGAGTTCATACGGGATCAGATCAAAGATGAAATATGAGGACCTTCATTCATCCAATATTCTTCAATCAGGATATCAGAACGAGTAATAAACAACATAAAAACTAAATAAAAATAAAAAAACAAAATGGACCCAAACTGCCATCTTCAATCAGGATATTAGAATAGACCAAGAACCAAATGTGATAATTTCCATTCAAAGTATTTTCAATACAACCATGGCAGAAGAGGGAAGAAAAACGAAATTACCAAATAGGGGGTCTCTCCAAATAACTCCCAAACACCCGAAGAATTCCTTCAAAAAGGAATTTTACACAACTCTCTCTCAAATTCCTCTCAGAGTAACCTTCCTTTAACTGGATTCTCAGAGAAATTAAAAAAAAAAAAATTCACCAAGGGGAGAAGAAAATCGAACCCCTTTCTCGTCTTCATCCTTCGTATTTATGGTGGCTGGTTGGGTGAGAAAATGACTGTTGCCTGTGCTTCAGAGCGTTTGTCTTCTCAAACCTTCCATTTTTGCACTTCTTTTCTTTGTTCCATGCAAACTCCACCCTCTGACTCCTGCAATCTTGAACTCCCATCACAACTTCCATTTTTGCATGCTCTTCCTCTGCTCCACGCAAAATCTTACCCCAAAATGGTATCCTCGCGCCGTGAGCTCTGTCAGAAGGGGCTCAAAGATCAGCTGGTGAAAGCGAATCCAGGTCTCTACGTTGGGGTTGTTTAGCGTCGCTGCCATGGTGCCTTGAAGCTCGTGATGGAGGCTGCACAGCTTGGACGCGTGAGGGAGTAGTCTAACGGGGGTGGGTGTCTTCTCATGCGTGTAGCAGTGGTGGTAGCAGAGCTTGGAGCCCTGTGAAGTTGAGTTAGGCGTCTTTGCTAGGGAGAGAGCGAGGAGAGCGACTAGGGTGGGAAGAGAAGGGGGAGGAGGCGCTACGAAAATGGGAAGGGGATTTGGGTCGTGGGTATGGGTCATGGATCTGGCTTGGTGGATCCGGGTCGCGGGTCTTGGGCTGATCAGGCCCAAACTCTTTCCTTCTTTTTTTTCTTGTTCTTTATTTTTTTTTTCTTTTCATTATGTTTTTTAGATTTATTATTTTCTATATTATTATTATTAATTAATAAAATTAATTTAATTAATTTTAATTTAATTTTTTTAATTTTTAATAATAATAATTTTTTAATTTAAATTTTTTTTTTAGTGTCCGGACAAAATTGGGTGTTCACAGTTGCCCCTCTTTACTTGCTTCTTACTAGATACTAGGAATAACCGTAGTTCTTCGTATTATCGTCGTAAGAAACGAGTAAAGACGTGAACTTAAATTTTGTCCGATGATGAAATGGTGCTAATTGCAAACTAGTAAGCTTAAGTGCGGATTTACGAGCTGTCATAGCGTCGTTGATCCTACCAAGGTGAAGCTCAGCGTAAAGTCAGAGACGTCACCGCATTGTCAATCAAAGACGTCGATCTTGTGACTCAATTGACGTTTGCTGATCAAAAGAGATTTTTTTTTTGTTTTTTTTTTCTTGTTTTTGGTTTATTTTTGTTTTTGGAAATAATGCTGGGTGACCTTGTGACATGGAATTGTAAAAGGCAATGGGCTTGACCAAAAAAAAAAAATTGGTATCTGATGTCCTAAAAATTAAAAGCAGTGGGTATCTGTGTCTCGATATTTAAAATGACAATGGGCTTCTGTGGCCTAAAAATTAAATGACAGTGGGCTTCTGTGTCCCGAAATTTAAAATGACAATGGGCTTCTGTGTCCCGAAATTAAATGACAGTAGGGCTTCTGTGTCCCAAAAATTAAATGACAATGGGCTTCTGTGTCCCGAAAATTAAAATGCGGTGGGCTTCTGTGTCCCGAAAATTAAATAACAGTGGGCTTCTGTGTCCCGAAATTAAAATGCGGTGGGCTTCTGTGTCCCGAAAATTAAATAACAGTGGGCTTTTGTGTCCCGAAAATTAAATGACAATGGGCTTCTGTTTCCCGAAATTAAAATGCAGTGGGCTTTTGTGTCCCGAAAATAAATGACAGTAGGGCTTCTGTGTCCCGAAAATAAATGACAGTAGGGCTTCTGTGTCCCAAAAATTAAATGACAATGGGCTTCTGTGTCCCGAAAATTAAAATGCGGTGGGTTTCTGTGTCCCGAAATTTTAAATGACAATGGGCCTCTGTGTCCTGAAATTAAAATGCAATGGGCTTATGTGTCCCGAAATTAAATGACAGTGGGCTTCTGTGTCCCGAAAAGATTTTTTGTTTTGTTTTTTTTTTATTTTTTTTCTTTTTGTTTTGTTTTGTTTTTTTTTGTTTTTTTTTTACAAAGTGAAGCTAGGCGTAAAAGCCGAGACGCATCACTGCAAGTTTGCAGCTCCCTATCTTTTGATCATGAAAAGATGTGGTACCGCAACTCAATCATGTCAGTAGATCGAAAATATTAAAAACTTTCACTTACATGCTGGATGTTAATTGCTTCCTCGAAAAATTTTGATCCGTCAAACCCGGGCGCAAGCTCTTGCAAACTAGGGTTTATCAACTTATTTCCAATTCTTTGGTATCTTCAAATGTTGAGGTGGCTTTACTTCTGAGTTTGCTCATCAGACACACAGTCCCACTCTTAGCATTGTAGATTGCATAGGGAGTATGTTTTCATTTTCTCCCTTCATTTGAAACTTCTAACACATTTTTTTATCTAGCTTGTTAATTGGAGGGTTGCCATTAGATTATTGAGTCAATGATGCTGAATTTATATTCCATTTCATCGAAGCATTTTGTAATAAACATATGTGATCTCACAGGTATGAAAGAAAGAAAAGAATAAGAGAGAGAAAAGAAAGGTATTTTCATTCATTTGAATGTTCTCAAGCACACAAAGGCATTGAAAATGACAAAGAATACAAAAGATGACGCAAAGACAGTGCGAAAGGTAATTGCCCCAGTTAGAATTCTTTTATTCTCTTTAGATAGGACCTAATTCTCAGATGGATATTACAACCATTGACTGCCAATGATACAAATCCTCTTCTACTGATCACCGCACCAAATTTGCCCCAGTTTCTTCTCTTCCACCACTGCTCAAAATTGCCCCAGTTTTTTTTTTTTGGGTCCTTCAAGTGACATCTCCTATGAGAGTCTTTGCCGACTTTACTTTTGCATGATTTAAATGCCCTAACTTTTGCTTAGGCCGCCCTTGCAGGTTTTCGACCTAACGGGTTTCTTCTTTCTTTTTTCTTTTTTTTTTCTTTTCTTTTCTTTTATTTCTTCTTTTCTCTTTTCTTTTTTTTTTTTTCGGGCATAGAACTTCTTGACTGCATCAGCATTTATCGGCCTTGACAATTCAGTTCCATCCATATCTGTCAAAACTAATGCTCCTCCAGAGAATGCTTGTTTAACAATGTAAGGCCCCTCATAACTCGGTGCCCATTTGCCTCGGGCGTCTTCTTAGTTTGGAAGTTTTTTCTTTAATACTAGGTCACCCGCTTGAAACTCCCTAGGGCGTACTTTCTTGTTGAAAGCTCTTGCCATTCTTCTTTGGTATAGCTGCCCATGACAAATGGCTTTTAATCGTTTTTCTTCAATCATGTTTAACTGCTCATACCGAGTTTTTACCCATTCTGCCTCTTCTAGCTCGGCTTCCATTAACACTCTTAAGGAAGGGATTTTGACCTCTATAGGGGAAACTGCTTCCATGCCATATACTAAGGAAAATAGTGTTGCCCCAGTGCTAGATCGGATATTAGTGCGATATGCGTGGAGAGCATAGGGGAGCATCTCATGCCATTCTTTGTAGTTGACCACCATTTTGGCTACTATCTTCTTGATGTTCTTATTTGCTGCTTCTACCGCACCATTCAACTGGGGTCTGTAAGGAGCAGAATTGTGGTGTTTGATCTTAAACCTTTCACACAAGTTCTTAATTTCGGTGCTATTGAGATTTGGGGCATTATCTGTGATAATCCTTTCCGGAATTCCATATCGACAGACAATGTTCGCCCTCAAAAATTTAAGGACGACCTTTTGAGTGACCTTGGCGTAGGAAGCGGCCTCTACCCACTTGGTGAAGTAATCAATCGCAACTAGGATAAACCTATGGCCATTGGAAGCTTTTGGGTTTATTGGCCCAATGACATCGATTCCCCACATTGAAAAAGGCCATAGTGCTACCATATTATGCAATGGGACGAGAGGTGCATTAATGCGGTCAGCATATGCTTGGCATTTATGACACCTTCGAACATATCCTATGCAATCGGATTCCATAGTGGTCCAGTAATAACCGCATCGAAGGATTTGGCAAGCCATCATGATACCATTGGCATGTGTTCCACAAATCCCTTCATGAACTTCAGTTAGGATGGTGAGAGCCTCCTTAGCTTCTACACATCTGAGGAGCGTACCATCATGATTCCTTTTGTACAGTATCTCCCTGTTCAAAAAGAAAGCCATAGAGAGCCGACGGATGGTCTTTTTGTTTGTCTCATTTGCCCCAGAAAGGTATTCTCTGAACTGAATGTACTGCTTGATATCATGGAACCAGGGTTGACCGTCTTCTTCTTCCTCAACATTGGAACAATAAACAGGTTCATTTTGTGCCCTCACTTGGATGGGCTGCACATTAGTATGAATATCCAGACTGGTCATTACAGCTAGAGTAGCCAGAGCATCTGCAAATTGGTTCTTATCTCGAGTCAAGTGTGAAAAGGTGATCCCTTCAAACTTCTCAATCAATAGCATCAAATATTTCTGGTATGGAACCAATTTTGGATCCTTAGTCTGCCATTCCCCATTTACTTGATAAATTATCAATGCTAAATCTCCATACACTTGTAATTCTTTCACTCCCAATCTATTGCAACTTTCAACCCTTGCGCACACGCCTCATATTCTGTAATATTGTTGGTGCAATCAAACTCTAACTTGATGGAAACAGGGTATTGCTTCCCACTTGGTGAGGTGATTACTGCTCCTATGCCACTCCCATACATGTTGACTGATCCATCAAAGAATATCTTCCATGTGTCTTCTTCCTCCAACTTTTCTTCTTCAACTACTAAAACATCCCCATCAGGGAATTCAAACATTACAGGCTGATCGTAATCAAGCGGGTTCTCAGCTAAATGATCTGCAATTACGCTCCCTTTGATAGATTTTCGAGTCATGTGCTTTATATCAAACTCGGAAAGAACCACTTGCCACTTGAAAACTCGTGTGGAAACGTGAGGGCTTTCGAATATGTATTTCATCGGGTCCATTCTTGAGATCAGCCAAGTGGTATTGTACAACATGTATTGCCTCAACCTTTTTGACGTCCACACTAGTGCACAACATGTCTTCTCGATTGCCATGTATTGGGACTCACAATCATTGAACTTCTTACTCAAATAGTAAATGGCTTGTTCTTTCTTTCTTGTTTCATCGTGCTGCCCTAACATCGCTCCCATGGACGTCTGTAAAACCGTGAGGTACAAGATCAAAAGGCGGCCAGGTGCAGGTGGCACCAAAATAGGAGGACTTTGCAAGTAAGCTTTTATTTTCTCAAATGCTTCCTGACAAAGTTCATCCCATTCTCCTGGTTGTTGTTTCTTTAGTAACTTGAAGACCGGTTCGCAGGTACTAGTCAGATTGGCTATGAACCTAGCAATGTAGTTCAACCTCCCGAGAAAGCTTCTTACTTCCTTTTCGGTCTTAGGGGCAGCCATCTCTTGTATTGCTTTGACTTTGTCAGGGTCCACTTTGATCCCTTCTTTGCTAACAACAAATCCAAGCAGTTTTTCAGCTGATGCACCAAAAACACATTTTGCTGGGTTTAGCCTTAACTTGTACTTTACGAGTCTCTCAAACGCCTTCGCAACACCGCCACGTGGCTTTCTCCTTCTTTGGATTTGGCCACTATGTCATCCACGTATTCCTCAATTTCTTTGTGCATCATATCGTGGAATAACGCAACCATGGCACGCCGATAGGTGGCCCCAACATTTTTCAACCCGAACGGCATAAGCGTGTAACAAAAAGTTCCCAATTTGTGATGAATGTGGTCTTCTCTTTATCATTCGTATCCATAGGAATCTGATTGTAACAGAATACCCATCCATGAAAGAGAATCTATGGCCTCTTCTTTGCATTATCGACAAGGACATCAATGTGAGGCAATGGGAAATCATCTTTAGGGCTAGCTTTATTCAAATCCCTATAGTCCACACACATCCTGACCTTTCCATCTTTCTTTGGAACGGGGACGATATTTGCTACCCATTCTGGGTGTCTAGATACTTCTAAAAATCCTGCTTCCAACTGCTTGGTGACTTCCTCCTTGATTTTTAAAGACATTTCAGGGTGCATTCTTCTTAATTTCTGCTTTTTCGCCTCAACATTGGGGTATAGTGGAATTTTGTGGGAAGCTATGCTCGAATCCAACCCTGGCATATCGCGATAAGACCATGCAAAGACATCCATGTAGTCTCTGAAGAATTTGATCATGCTTTCTCGCTCCGGGTTATCCACTAACCTTAACTCTTTCTTATCTTCGTCAGTCCCCATGTTGATTACCTCCACTTCCTCTTCATCCAGGCTGAATTCTCTTTCTGACCTTTCTACCAATTTGGCAAACTCTTCAGTGACATTCATATCTTCATCTGAATCATGGTCATCTATATCCATCATCGAATAAGAATCCATCTTTGAGCTTTCAGGAATCCTTTCGTGAGACAATACCTCTACAAGACCCAAATCCCTAGAAGGTTTATTTATGCTAGATTGGAAATTATTGACAGAAAGAAAATATAGTATTTGGACAAGGCTAAGAAAAAGCATAAGTCAAAGATAGAAAAGAAACAAAGCAATGGATCAACTGAGAAGGGCACAAGTTCATTGCATTGACATTTTGATGAAAGATAACATGAGCAGAGAAACATATTAAGAAACACACAAGTTCAATACATTAATGCTTCGATAAAAGTTAAAATAAATTCAGGATTACAAAAGTCTAAGATAGCTTCATGACTAAACAATTACTTTATGGCAACCACATCAAATAACGCCTCAGATCTCCAATTATTCAGAGGTTTCGAATTATTGGAGGGCCGGATAGCATGGTCTTCTCCTGAGTCTTCCTCCACATTGTTAATGATTAGGCGGACCTGATGACTAGAGGTTCCATTGATAACTTCAGCAGGTGCGGGGAATGTTTCCTTCAGATGAGGAATCGTCTTTGTCAATTTATTCTCCCTTTTTCCCTCATCGAGAGCCAAGCCATGTTTCATCATTCTTTCTAAAGACGCCTCATATCCTAGCCCAAATCTGTTCTTGTTCTCTGGCAGGGTAATCATAGACTTGATTCCTTACAACTGAACTCCTAAACCTTTCCCGGCTTGATAACCATTATTAGTCATGATGCGAGTCAGAACTTGGTGAACATCTTTGGAGGATGATTCTTCCTTCTTTGTTTTTGCTTCTATCAGCTGGAAGCTATGTAAGAAGTTGTCCACCTCCAGTTCAGCGTTTTCAACATAAGGCATGGAAATAGGTTTCATTAGTAGGATTTCTTCTTCTCCTCGAATGGTAACTAGGCATCCATTTTCAATGTATTTTAAGCATTAGTGCAAGGTTGAGGGAATAACACCAGCAGCGTGGATCTATGCTCTACCCAACAGCATAGTGTATGTAGGCTCAATCTCCATTACTTGAAACAGTACTTGAAAGCAACTTGGACCTATCTCGAGTGGAAGGGTCACTTCTCCCATAATCCCTCTTTTTCTTCCATCGAAGGCTCGCACCGTCATTTCTTGAGGTTTCAGGTCTTCTACACTCATAGCCAGTTGGGACAAGGTATTCTTCGGGAGGACGTTCAATGCGGAACCTCCATCGATTAAAACTTTTGCAACTACATACCCCTGACATTTCAAAGTGATGTGCAGGGCACGCGGGTTACTTCCTGTCGAACGTACCACTTCTTCCTCAGAGAAAGGGATCACATTGACGTGCTTTACCGGGTCCACCATATTCACTAGGTTTTCCGCGGTAATATCTGGCTTCACATAGGCTTCATTCAACACTCTTTGCAGTGCTTTGCGATGAGGTTTAGAGTTCATGATAAGTGACAAAAGAGAGATCCGAGCTGGAGTTTTCCTGAGTTGGTCTACAATATCATACTCGCTTTGCTTCATAATTTTTAGGAATTCCTCTTCCTCTTCTTCCTTTGTTTCTATATTGATTGCTTTTCCTTTCCCAGCCTTATCTTCTTGCCCATAGCACCTGCCGCTTCTTGTAATTCCCCCTATGTCCCCAGCACTCGGCACTGTTTGTGCGAGCTCTGCTATTTGAGCGATGGGACTGAAGAGGTTTGCCCTACATTACCTTGTGTCTCTACTTTGACACCATACTTCCAAGGTACGGCATGGGTATCATTATAGGAAAAAGGTGTAGGTTTCTTTATTGCTATGACAATCTTCCCAGAGTTCGGGACTTCACCAGCACGCGGAATTTTAAGAACTAAACGCTCCACAGTATTTATTTCTTTTGCGGATTCTCTTAGCCGAGTAACATCCACTATACTTAGAGTCATGAGCCTCTGCAATTGAGTTTTGAACTCTTGGAAATTCTCAATATCGTGTCCCTTCTCCATATGGTGTTCACAACAAGCTTCATATTCAAACCCTACCTCCTCCAAGGTTATTGAAGAACAATAGCCTGCTTGGACCAGACCTTGGAATATTAACTTCATAGGAGTTTTGACATTTGCTACTTTTCGAACTCCTTTCTCGTCCTTTTTTAATGCATTTACAGTTCCTTTCCCATGATTCGGAATTGGGTTGCTGGTAATACTAGGCCCTTTCTCTTCCTCAAAATCTAGCTTTCCGCATGCAATCAGCTTCCTCACTATTGTTTTAAACACCTCGCAATTTTTGATTGAGTGTCCTGGGTTGTCCATATGGAACTTGCAATTTGCATTAGGATTGTACCAAGCTGGGAATGGGGGTACCATGGGGTGAGCAGGGATGCATGCGACTAGGTGTGCATCGAACAATTGTTGAAACAAGTCAGCATTGGAGATTGGCAATTTTGGAAAAGGGGGTAGATTCGACGGGGGTCGAGCATACCCTTGGTTTCCTGGATTTCGAGGAGCGGGAGGGCGATTATTATAAACAGGACGAATGGGGGTATATGGAGGTGGTGAGGGAACATGGTTCACTTGGTATGAAGTTTGGTAAGCTGGGAAATCAGGCGAAGGGGCTTGATAAGCAGGGTATGATTGTGGATTACGAGGAAAGCGTGAGTTTTGTTGTTGCACATAGCTGACTTTTGGTTCTTTTTTCTTTATGGGTGTCACCTTCTTAGGAAAAATGCTCTCTGTATTCCCAATATGTAATTTTCCAGCTTTTGCAAGATTTTCAATCCTTTCTCCAGCTACAATCAGGTCAGCAAAATCATTGTAAGTTGCCCCTGCCATTAACCCAATAAAAGGTGTTCCTAAGGTCCCCATAAAATACGAGCTCATTTCTGACGAAGTCAGTGGTGGTTGAACTTGGGCTGCCAGCATTCTCCATCTTTGGGCATATTGCTTGAAAGTTTCACCATTCTTCTTTTGCATGGCCCCTAGTTATTCTCGGGTAGGCGCAGCATCGATGTTAAATCAATATTGCCCCAAGAACAAGCTTGTCAGATCATCCCAAACAGAAATCCTCGAATGATCAAGTTGCATGTACCATTCCAAAGCTGGCCCGGTCGGGCTCTCATGAAAAAAATGATCGAAACTTTTGATCCCGTGACCAAATAGCCATCTTAGTGATGTAGGTCTTTAAATGAAACTTTGGGTTAGTACTTAGTCGTACTTTGAGAAATCGGCATTTTGAAGTCCTTTGGGATGTTAACTTCAACCTCTGGACACAATTCATCGATTCCCACTGAGCCGTATAAATTAGGACCTTGCATGGCTTTAATTTGCTCTTGCATTTTTTCTATTAATTCATCTCTTAATTTTTCCTTTTCTGAGTTATTGTTCAGAAATATTTTTACTGGTTGCTCATGAGTGACTCCCACACTGTTATTCCCCTTGTCAAGATTTCCATTCATAGAATCTTCTTCTTCATTCACGTTGTTATTCATATTTGCGTTCATTCCAGTGCCGACAGAGGCTCCATTTGTTGTTCTAAGGGTCTCAGTTAACTGTCTCAGTAAATCTTCGACCATTGATTGTCCTTCTACCATCGTATTGATTCTTTCCCTTATTTCGTCTACCTCTTGATTCAAATTTCTTTATGAGCTCGACATCTCTTTCAGCCTAGTTTGCAGCCTTGTTTCGTAGGTAGGGTTTGCGCGATCTGCGATTTCCGAGGACGAGCAATGGTTTAATTTTTTTCTTTACCATGAAAATTGTAAAAATTCAAATTATTATTATTATTTTTGAAGATCAGTGATTGTGTTCATTATTTGCTAGAGGACCGTTAGTGGTTTTCTGCCAAATAGATTGAAAGTGAGTATCTTTGATCTTTGTTTGCCGTGACTATTACCCAGAACGTCTTCTTCAAAAGTATTAAGTCTCAAGTGAAATACGGGATCAGAAAATGGATGTCAAAATAAGCATACTTCATTCATTCAACTGAAAAGATGTGACAATCAAAATACATTGGTTCTTAGCTGAATACATCATGACCTAGCTAAATGAGACTATTCCCTATCTGAATATGCCTTGGTCATTTATTTCATTTGCCCTACAAGGTCCTTGCAGTACTCAATGAAGTCACTGATTTCTACTGGTGTCTCAAGAGGATTGACCATTTCGTCAGCCTTCTTCAAATGATATGGAGTATCTGCAATCGCCGAGTTAGCTAAACATGCTAACTTTGCAAAGCGACTCCTCCAAAAATGGACTTCCTCTTTCCACCCATTGATGTCCCTTTTTTGTTGTTCCACCTGACTCATCAGTTCCTTTATTTTCTTTTGCTCTTGCTGTAATATTGTCTCGTACTTTGTAACCGTCTCTTTCATGTGGAGCTTGTTGTTCTTAATCATATCTTCATATTGCTTAGATGTCATTTCCATTCGCTGTCTCATTTCTTCCACTAGCTGCATCGCGTTGTTTTGAGTTAATCTGGCATTTTTGAGCTGTTCCCTAAGTTGTTGGTTTTCAGCCATAGCTCTGTCTCTTTCTTGCCTTCGAAGCCCTAATTCTTTGTTCGCAGCCCCCAGACAACGCTTGGTTTTCTCGCATGTAATCATGTTCCATTTTCATCTTTTGTTAGCCCTTCGAGAGTGTGTTCTTTTTCAAAGCATTATCTCTCATTAAGGCTGCATATGCTTGTCGAGTCTCTCTCAACTCAGCTTCCATTTTCTCCTTTTCCTCGTTCATCTTTGTGAACCTTGCTTTCAATTCTTTTGTCTCTTCATTTTCAATCAAAGCTGAGGTTGAAGATTCACCAACCATAGGGATTGTTGGGGTCTTGAACGGTAACTTGATTTCCCTAACCCTGTCTTTAACCCATTGGCGGTAATTTTCTTTGGCTGCACAACTTCGAACTCCTAATTCTTTTCCTTTTCGAATGACTCTGTTCCAAGCATTCCGGATATTCTGAAGTGACTTGGCATTTGTGTCCGTGTAGTGAAGAACAAAAGGGGTTATTTGGACTTCTGCAGGTGGTCCCATCATGGGATAACCAAGTTGTCGTTGTGCCAAGGCGGGATTGTAATTAATACATCCTCGCGTACCCATGAGAGGCACATTTGGAAACCTTCCACACTGGTAGATGATAGTTTCTACATCTTTCCACCGAGGATACCATCTAACCTGTTTTTCATCCAATTTCGCCAAATGTTCTGCCCACTCACGGCTGCTCTTGGTCTTCAGCTGGTACATATTGAAGTCAGCGATAGGGCACTCTGTTTTGTATGGTCTACTAAAAATATGAGTTATGAGCCAAACGTACAAGATCGGCAAGCAACAGAGGATTCTCTTGCCATTCTTTTCGTGACAAAAGTTCAGGGTACAATAAACATCCGCGAGAATGGCTGTGACCGGATTATTGGTGTTAAACTTGTAATCAAGAAACACGTCAATTCTTTGCATAATCCACATAGTCATCAATATTAGGGAACAAGACTGTGCCGTAAATGGTGAGGGCTAGCACATCCATGAAAGCATCCCAATCTCCACTTTTGGCTAAGTGGTGCATATGCCCTTCAAGGTATTCTCTTGAAAATCCTTTGGTTCCATTCCTATTTTGTTGCGCACCCTTGGTCTCTCACGTGTACTTTCAAAACATTTGCTATGGTTTGGATGGATGCATAATGTCCCAAATAGCAAGTATGGCTTTTTACCTTCCAACGGCAAACCTAGGATCTCCGCTCAAATTCTTCCGAGTAGGTGCTAATTGGAAATCCTGAAAAGTGAAACATCTAAGAGGTGGGTCATAATATTGGGCCACTGCAGTGATTGCTTCCACTTGCACATTCACCTCTAGCAAGTCCAGAATCTTCCCATACTTTGTTGCGAACATCAAACGTTGAGTCTTCTTCAACAAACGACCCATAACCACTAGGCTTTCAGTGTTGACCTTATTGGCCTTGAGTCGCAGAGTTTTTTTCAAGCAGGTATCCCTATTATCTGATCCCATATTTCTTTCCATCAAAGATACTCACTTCAAATCTTGGTTGGGTTTAACGGCCTTCTAATAAATTTTCCTGAAGAACGACAAAGAGATTAAAGTGTGGTAAGAAATATGATGCAAGAACGCAAGGCATGATTTATTTATATTTTTTTTAGACCAAATGATAAATAGTTAGTCCATTAATATTGATTTGCACCCTCCTTTTTTAGAAAGGAAAAAAAGAAAAAAAAAACTTCTCTCCTTTTTTTTTATTTTTGAGTAAAATTTGTTTTTGAGCGGGGTGCGATTAGGTTTATCACATTAATGGACCACGCTACTTATTATGTATATATACAAAAGTAATTATGACATGGATAAATTTGAAGATAAGAAGAAGGTACGCTCCTTTTGTGCCCTAAGGGATTGCCTTAAATTTGAGGAGTTCTACCCTAAGGATCTATGAGCATCTCTGATTCGTGAGAACTCTCATTGGGTGGCTCTTCTATTCTAAAGGCCTCTAGAGCTTAGTCCCATCTCAAAATGTTAACCACAAGTAGTGGGTAAACCACCAAGTACGGGACATTTATGAAAAAGGCACACTCTAGATGAGATTTTCGCCATAGCCAAACAGGATGTACATCCAAAATGGCTATCACCACACAACCTCTACTTAGCTTAGGCTTCACTCAGACCCGGGTATAGGGCCCCGCTCGAACGTGTGTGATAAACGTGTAAGTGCGGTGTGTGTAGAGAGCATACAAACCTTTATAACCCTAAGAACTACCCACATCCTGCAAAACAAAACAAATGCGAAAGAAAATTTTGAAAGAGCCTCTATCCTATGGTTTGCATAATAATATGAAATCATAGTTAAAATAATCAATAAATGAATTAAAGAAAAACAAAATAAAATAAAAATAAAATAAAATAAAATAAAGAGTAAAACAAACATATAAATGTCGCAAACATTTGCACAACCATCTTGCCAAGGCTTGACTCTAAAAGTTCCCCAGCGGAGTCGCCAACTGTCGCGACCGGAATCGCGGCGGGATAACGACTTAAATTACAAAATTTAAGGGAGTCGCCACAAATTTTATTTTTTATTTGAAAAAATTGGAAAACCAAAAATAATGGTCTACGTTCAAAAATTCAGGTTCGGGAGTCTGATTATGCACAGGGAAGGGTGGAGACTTAACCCCACAGCACCCCTAATACATCCGCCTTAAGACGGTTACCTTAAATCAGTTGTGCAAATTTTTATAACTTTTAAAAATATTTATTTTACCCATTTATTAAAAGATAAATTAAACAAAGAAATAAATTATGAAAATTTAATTTTGAAAGAATCTTGTTCCAAAATTTCACTCAAAATCTTTTCGAGAAATGAACCATCAAACTGTCATAATTTAGATGATTCTAAAAGGGCAAAATTAACAAGCTGTCGCAGCTCAATTAATTTTATTTTCTTTTCACAAAGTTCAATTATTTTTATTTTATTATTATTATTTTTTAGAAATTTTCACACCTTTTATAAATAAATTATGAGAATTTAATTTCATTTCAAAATTTTACTCGACAATTTTTTAGAAAATAAATCATCAAACTGTCACAATTTAGATGATTCTAAAAGGACAAAATTAACAAGCTGTCGTAGCTAAATTAATTTTATTTTATTTTCACAAAGTTCAATTATTTTTATTTTATTATTTTATTATAGAAATTTTCACACCTTTTATAAATAAATTATGAGAATTTAATTTCATTTCAAAATTTTACTCGAAAATTTTTAGAAAATAAATCATCAAACTGTCACAATTTAGATGATTCTAAAAGGACAAAATTAACAAGTTCGTCATGACTAAATTAATTTTATTTTCTTTTCACAAAGTTTAATTATTTTTATTTTATTATTATTATTTTTTTTTTAAAGTTTCCTACCCTTCTTTTTTTTAAAAAAAATTGATGATTTATTTTTTTTAGTAAAGAAATAGAAGATAAGGTACCAATAAAAACAAAAATTAAGGTTAAAATATAAATGTGTAGAACGTGCAAGAATCAATATGTACCAATGAAAAAGGTCAAAGAAAGAGTGATTAAAATAGCACAAACTCAACCCATAAAAATAATAGTAAAAAGTTTCAGCGTCTATATAAAAAGGACAAGGACTCTTTTTTTTTTTTTTTATCCACTAAAGTGCATCACAACAGGAGAATAAACCATGCACCATCACATGATTTTTAGAAAGAGTTAACCTCACTTATGCATCATTGGAAAGCAAGAACGAAACCAAACAAATGGCTTAGCCAATTAGTACAATATTCAGTGGTGAGTTAATCATATTTACACCATCATGGATGATCAAGCTCCAATCAACACCTTATGACTTTCAAGGCAAAATCCAATTACGTTCACGTTGGTAGCAAGGAGTACAAAGTTTGATATTTCTGATAAAAATGCATTAATGGACCCAACTATTATAATTGGAGGGCAAGTTATCTCCCCTATCACAAAATGGTAACATCCCACCTTCATTCCAAAAGCATTTTTTATCATAAGATTAACACAACAACATGACTTTAAACAGGCATGATTTACCATCACAAAGCATCCCAAACCAGTAAACTTCAATCCCATACTAACAGTGAAGCAGAAATTAAATCGTACACATGCAAGAGCATTGAAGACAAGTTGTAGTCAATATCTTAGCAAATGTTGGATCATCGAATTAAGGCAAACACTCGATGAAACAGAAATAGTGTCCCATGTGGTTATCAGTCACCTTGAATTTATACAACTCATCTTGTCTTGACCCCGAAACTTGCCTCCAAAATCTTGAAAACCAAAATCAGGACAGCCAAAGCAACTAACCACTTATATTTAAGCAAACAGAGAAAAAAATGGGGTGCAAGAATTAATACAGTAATTATTAGAGCCATTGTTCCACGTCAATTAGAAAAGAAAAAAACCAAGTTAATCTGCAACCATGAAAACCCATTACAACTAGCTTTTTGTTTAATAACAGAAACTAAGTAATAAACTTGTTACTCCAAGCTTGTCATGCCAAGGCAGGTAATGAAATGTGCATTCAAAACCCACACCTTATATATTATTTCCTATCTGCCAGCCAAGCATCATAACTAGAGAAAACTTTTGACAATTTTACTCTTCTTTTCTATATACTAGACAATGTAAAATCCTGGCAAACCGTGAGCAGTCATCAACAAATTTCATGAGTCAAAATTAACTTGTTCTTAGCATCAAATGGCGAGACCACATGTTACAGCAGACAAAATAACGAATTAAAGAAAGGGAAACCAAATTGGTAGAGCTAGTCCCTTAACCCCTGGATCAAATGGCATCCTTAGCAGAAACAAATTCGATGAGGCTATAATTCAATCATTCTATCAAACAGAAGGAAGACAACTAGAATAAAACAAAACTAAAGAGAAAGATGTATATATCGAAGCCAAATTTCGAGTTCATACGGGATCGATCAAAGATGAAATATGAGGACCTTCATTCATCCAATATTCTTCAATCGGGATATCGAATGAGTAATAAACAACATAAAAACTAAATAAAAATAAAAAACAAAATGGACCCAAACTGCCATCTTCAATCAGGATATTAGAATAGACCAAGAACCAAATGTGATAATTTCCATTCAAAGTATTTTCAATACAACCATGGCAGAAGAGGGAAGAAAAACGAAATTACCAAATAGGGGGTCTCTCCAAATAACTCCCAAACACCCGAAGAATTCCTTCAAAAAGGAATTTTACACAACTCTCTCTCAAATTCCTCTCAGAGTAACCTTCCTTCAACTGGATTCTCAGAGAAATTAAAAAAAATTCACCAAGGGGAGAAGAAAATCGAACCCCTTTCTCGTCTTCATCCTTCGTATTTATGGTGGCTGGTTGGGTGAGAAAATGACTGTTGCCTGTGCTTCAGAGCGTTTGTCTTCTCAAACCTTCCATTTTTGCACTTCTTTTCTTTGTTCCATGCAAACTCCACCCTCTGACTCCTGCAATCTTGAACTCCCATCACAACTTCCATTTTTGCATGCTCTTCCTCTGCTCCACGCAAAATCTTACCCCAAAATGGTATCCTCGCGCCGTGAGCTCTGTCAGAAGGGGCTCAAAGATCGGTGGTGAAAGCGAATCCAGGTCTCTACGTTGGGGTTGTTTAGCGCCGCTGCCATGGTGCCTTGAAGCTCGTGATGGAGGCTGCACAGCTTGGACGCGTGAGGGAGTAGTCTAACGGGGGTGGGTGTCTTCTCATGCGTGTAGCAGTGGTGGTAGCAGAGCTTGGAGCCCTGTGAAGTTGAGTTAGGCGTCTTTGTTAGGAGAGAAGGAGAGGGAGCAGCCTGAGGGTGGGAAGAGAAGGGGAGGAGGCTGCTACGAAAATGGGAAGGGGATTTGGGTCGTGGGTATGGGTCACGGATCTGGCTTGGTGGATCCAGGGTCGCGGTCCCGGGCCGATCAGGCCCAAACTTTTTCCTTCTTTTTTTTTTCTTGTTCTTTATTTTTTTTTTGCTTTTCATTATGTTTTTTAGATTTATTATTTTCTATATTATTATTATTAATTAATAAAATTAATTTAATTAATTTTAATTTAATTTTTTTTAATTTTTAATAATAATAATTTTTTAATTTAAAAATTTTTTAGTGTCCAGGACAAAATTGGGTGTTCACAGTTAGTTTACTTATAGTCCCTAATCTTCTACTTAATTATACTAGTACATTGCCTAACTAAAATTTGATGGAAAATTAATTAGGTTTAATCCATTTAATTATCACTTAAACCCTTTAGATTAACTTAATTAGGTTTTAGACTAATTATTCCATGAAGTTAGATTTTAAACTAACTAATCTACTAAATCTAACCATTTTTATAGATTTTCAACCTTTTGGTTTAGAATTTTACAAGCCATTTACGTTGATAAATTTTTTCTAAAAGTGGATCCCACAAACCTAAACGTGGGTCCCACAAAATAAATATGGGTCCCACAAGCTAAACGTGGGTCTTACAGACTTTTCTGTATGATAAATATTTTTATTATACAGAAAAATCTTAAAAATTAAAAGATTGATATATGTATTATTCGGATTGAGTTTAGTAAGATCGTCCAACTCCAAATAATCAAACAAGATTTTTTTTGTCCAAAAATTATTATTTTCGATTTGGAAGAAATCACACGAAACAATCAAATACAAGATTCTGAAAGCAGATAAATTAATTTTATAACACACAGAAATCAAAAAATATTATAATAAGGACAAAAACATAATTTAACCAAAAGTTGAAGTGTTACACCCACCGCCGCATCCGACCTTAATCCCTAGCCTCTATAGAGCCTAGGCCACTAACAGAACACCCAGGGTATAGTTAACAATAACACGCTATTATGTAATCTTGTGTTGATAATTCATTTAATTAATTTGACTTTTTTTAAACATTTAATTAATTTGATTATGTTAATAATCACATAAGATGTCTAATTTATTAAACAGTGTAACAATATATTATTAAATAGAAATATAACTTTTTTATCGTCATAATGCATCAAAAATGAATTCAAAACTTAATAGTAAAAATATTATAGCGCATTTATACCTAAGTTTTACATAAATGAAAGTATATTGCTAGAAGTATGGAATATCATAAATTAATATTTCAAAATTGTGTTTTCAATATTTAAAAATAAGAGAAACATTGAGGAGGGAAAGAATTAAAAAAGACGACAATGGTATAATGAAACATGTTAATTGAATTAGTGATTAAAAATTAAATATATATGATTAATGTCTACTTTTTTTTTTTATCATTTGAATCAATGTATTTTAATCAATAAAAAATTACTTATCTATAATTATTTTATCTGATCAAATAGTTTACATAAATGTATCTATAACCTTATTTGTGTGATGAAAAATGTTTTTTTTTTTGCACATCCATTAAAAAATGGGGTAAAGTACATTTTACTTCCTTGGTGGGAAGGTTGAAGTAACGGGATTTGTAAATAAATCTATGTAAACTTTAGAAGTAGGGGGGATTGGTAAATAGAGGGGAAGTAGAAGTAATTTACTTTAAAAGTTAATACAAATTAAGCAAATAGCAAAATACCACAAATGCTCAACCTCATTTTTGCTACACCACAACATTGACAATCAAAAGGAATCTTCAACTTCAATTCAATACTAATAATATTTCTCAAGTTTGAAAGAAAATGCTAGCCCCATAAATTGTTCATCATTGATAGAAAATTTCTTCCTTTTCTCTTTCACTTTGACAATATAATTCAAAATTTCTTCCAAGACTCAGATACAAATGCGTTCAGAAACACTTCAACATTAATTCCAGAAACTTCCAAATAAAACAAAAGTACCATATGTCATCTTCACTTACTATACTTCATTGTCTCTACCTCGAAACCAATTGTGGGAAACTGCTTAGCATAATCCTCTACTTCATGACGGAGATTAGCAATCTCAGATTGAATGTGTGCATCTGATTGCATAGCTGCCACAAAATCCTTCAACTTTGTACCTGAATTTAATGTAACCAATAACAAGAGTGAGCGAGCATACATGACAGCTAAGACACCTTGCTATGCTTTCAAAACTGCATATATCGTGACATAGAACTAAGATGCAGGACGGTAAGGTAGGGTCAACCTTTGGTATTTGCCTTAATCTGTAAGGCTAACTTGACTGCTGCATCAAAGAATTCAGCAACTTTTTTAAAATCTTCCTCAACAAATCCCCTGGATGTGAGAGCAGGGGTTCCTGAATCATGACAAGATAATCTTCATCAACATGTAATTATAGGTCCACTAATAAGCAGGAAAAAGATGACCGAGTGAGACTGTACCCATACGGATGCCTCCAGGAACCAAAGCAGACACATCCCCTGGAACAGTATTTTTATTGGCTGCAATATGAACTGATTCTAACACCTTCTCAACCCTTGAGCCATCGATGCCCTGTCAAACAGTAAACCATTAGAAAGTGCTTTCCCCTTGATGCTATAAAATATAAATATTACACATCAAATCAAACCCTATAAAAATGTTAACATCTTTTACAATCTAGTGTTACCATATATATACCATAAGTACCTGATCTGAACACTGGAAACACCCCATAACATAACTTGGTCATTTCTCAAACAATGGGGAAGCTGTTGATTTGTTTGAAGGTTCTGGAATAACTCAAGAAGAAAACTCTCCTTAAAGGTTTGAGAAGTTTCTAGCAGTTTGGTTGGTAGAATAACTATGATGTTATTATATTCCAATTTCTAACAAATTACTTACTTAGCAATAAGATAGCATCACTATCATATTAAGTATATCGATGTCTATAGGTTTTCTATCTTCCGTTTAAAGAGAAAATCTTATCCTCCAGTGATTCTATTCTCTCAATAAAATCCTAGCCATGTATCTGTATGTCACACCATTCCCTGTTCCCTCCTAAAATCTTCAAGAAGGAGGCTTTACATAATAGATATCTTTAGAAGCCAATTTGCCCATACAAATAGCTGATTTTCCATTCTCATTACTCAATGTAAGTTTAAAACAAGCATAGAAAGGTTGTTCTGAAGAAGTTTATTGACATGTACAAACAATTTGGTACTATCCAGATTTCAAGATAAAAATATAACTAAGAAATTTTCAGAGGAAAGAATCACGCCATTTACCTTGTTTCTTAAGTTCACTAACACCAAATGGTTCTCAGTTCCACCAGATACAAGTTCATAGCCTTTCTTTAACAAACTCTGGAGTTCAATCAACGCAGCAAAGTCAGCAATAACATTCAATTCTGTCAGGCCAAACAATTAGTAGAAGATACACCTAATGACTAGTTTGCAATAACTTTATACAGCATTGGTGTGCATCATTCTAAGGGCATTCATTTTACCTGTGCAAATGTCGAGCAGTTACTGAGAACTTGCTTTTGGTAATTCTTGAATTCTGGTGTCATAGCCTACATTTACAGAAATGAAGAAAGAATTGAACTTACATCAGCCTAGCAACAAAAGATGCACAAGAAGGGTTATTATGCTTTTATAGAAAAATACATATTTGCTAGGAAAACTATGATGACAATATAGTTTATTTGAATAGTCAATTAAAGAACCTGCTTCAGTGCAACTGCTAAGCCTGCAATAGTGTGATTGTGTGGACCACCTTGAAGTCCAGGAAAAACAGCCTGATTTATTTTGTCTTGGTAGTCATACAACACCTGTAGGATGGAATTCAGCCAACTTTGAAATAATCCAAAGTACTGAGAAATTACTTTAAGAAAGTATGAAACAAATACAGCAATAAAGATTGATGAATACTGTGTACAACTACCGCAAATAGAGAACTTAGGGGGCGTTTGGTTTGTTTTTTGTTTTTATTTTCAGTTGATATGTTTTCATTATTAATTACAAAAATGCTACCTTGTTTTCACTTTGTTTCCTATTTTCAAAGTTTTGTGAAGGAAATAGTGAAAATAACTTTTTCTTGTTTTCACCATTTCTTTCACAAAACTTTGAAACCAGGAAACAAAGTGAAAACAAGGTAGTATTTTTGTAAATATTAATGAAAACATATCAATTGAAAATGAAAACAGAAAACAAACCAAACACCCCCTTATATTTTTTTTGGCGTAAAATACATTTTCGTGTATAACCCTTTCTCAACTTACCCCCCAAAGTTTTCTTTTTATCACTTAACCCCCCTGATGTTTGATTTTAAGTGAAAATATTATCTTTTCAGTTAAATCAAAGGAACATAAAGCACATTCACACCACTTGGCCTTACATTATAAAATGAAGCTTTTCTTTTATCACTTAACCCCCCTAAAGTTTGTTTATTTATCACTTATCGCTCCCTATAGTTTGTTTATTGTCACTGAACCCCTGAGGTTAACTTTCATTTGATTTGACTTAAAAAGTAAAGGGGCGTTTGGTTTGTTTTCTATTTTTATTTTCAGTTGATGTGTTTTCATCAATAATTACAAAAATACCGCCTTGTTTTCATTTTGTTTCCTATTTTAAAAATTTGTGAAGGAAATGGTGAAAACATTATTTCCTCCACAAAACTTTGAAAACAGGAAACAAAATGAAAATAAGGTGGCATTTTTTAATTATTAATAAATAATGTCAACAGAAAATGAGAACAAAATACAAACCAAATACCACCTAACGTTTTCACTCAATACCAAACTACAGGAGGGTCAAGTGATAACAAAAAAACTTCAAAGGCATAAGTTGAGAAAGGGCTATACTTCAAGGGGGTAAAATGCATTTTACCCTATTTTTTAATTCCTTTTTTTCTTTATAGCAAAAAATTTAGAATTTAAGACTCACTTCCTGCCCTTGCTTGTTTATCTCTTTAACACCCTTCCTGAAGAAGATCATAGCCCCACGTGGTCCACGAAGTGACTTATGTGTTGTTGTTGTTACAACATCTGCATAATCAAAAGGAGAAGGAATAACACCTGCTGCAACCAATCCACTGATGTGTGCTATATCAGCCAACAGAACTGCCTTCTGCTTATCACAGACCTATAAAAATTCAAACATAAAAGATACAATATCATCATCACTGAATCGTTCTACACATCAAATATCTAAGTTTCCGTAATCAGATATAGTTTACCTTGCGAACACGTGCATAATCATAAAGGCGAGCATAAGCACTAGCACCAGCAACTATTAATTTTGGCCTAAAAAGTGCAGCACTTTTCTCCAACTGCAGATATTCAATAAGTCAAGCCATTATAGACAAGTCTAAACCTACAGTATGCATGAAAGAGCATAGCCTTTGTGAATAAGATCTAATCTAACCCTTCACCAAGCTCACAAAACCGTGTTTTACCCATTTGCAAGGAAAACTTAATGTAATAATCAAGAATAGATAGCAGAATGACGAATGCTGTGGCAATCAGCTACTAAGAGTACAAAATATTTGAACCTGGGCATGAAATGATTAAATTTTGAAAGATCTGAATGAGAATGTGTTGGCATAAAAACATAAAATGATACATGATGTGCACAACACATTGGATTTTATTTTATTTTCATCTGGTGAAATAATGATGAACATTCAAAACTGAAAACTCAAGAAAAGCAACTAGTGAAATTTGATATCCATATCTCTAAAATTCACAATCAATACAATATTTTATAGGCTAATAATTTTAACACCATATTCTCCGCCGATAGATCCTACAATTAAATATCAAATGAGAAAATACTTAACTCATTGGCAAAGATAACGGTGACAGTAACTGAAACAGAAACAGTGCTGACTACTAATAAGATTCTCTTTGATTAAAAGGAAATATCCACAATACAGAAATACAATGGTACCTGCCTACCTGGTCATAATCAATATAACCAGTGCTCTCATTCAATCTGTATGGCATTGTTTCAAAGAATATAGATACAGCTGATATCTTCTTGGTGTCAGTCTGCAGGACAAACAAATAATTGAAAACTTCTATACAAAGAATATAACACACATTGCTCTAATAATTTCAGTAGGTGAATATCAGAAGCATCCCAAATTCTTACAAATACATTAGTTACATTAAAGTTTCAGGTATGACATCATTTGGCATATAGAATAGTTGTCACTTCCTCCATACAATACTAAACCAACACATGTCAGCATTCAGCAAAGATTAGGGAATATTATAAATCAATGATTTAACAGCGAAATAAAATGTGAATATAGAGCCACAAATGTGTAAAATGAAGGGGCACGTTGAAGAGAACCAGAAAACAAAATTCTGCCTATGTCTGAGTCTACTAAGGCTATAAAAATTATTTATACAGCCCAATATTAACACAGGTGTATCATAATTAAAAGAGATAGAAGAGGGGAATGCTAATGAAAGATTGTGAGCTAGGTTAAATTAGAGGTTGTTTGGTGAGATTGAAGATTGAGGAGGTGTCTCATTTGCAGTTTGTAGACAACACTATTCTTTCAATTCTGGAAGATGCAGATATTTTTAGAAATGTTTTGGCTCTACTGAAATTTTTTTAGATTGCTTCCAGTCTTTGTATTAATCTAACTAAGAGCAGTTTAGTGGGGATTAATTTTAATCACAAAGTCTATTTCACTGGAATGTGATTTCAAAATTTTTATCTATAAATTTCTTCATTCCTCACCTTTTATGGGAAAGGCTTGTTTTCTTAGCTTCCTTGTGAGTCTCTGCTCTAAGTGTTTTTTAAGAGCATTTCTAGGTGTGACATGCAAAGGGATTGGGTTGCTTTTTTGAGATGATTTTTTTCTTCATTTCTTTCTTTACTACACAGTTTCTTTGTAGCCTTAGGAGGATTCCTGTTTTGTACTCTTTCCTTCTTAATGAATTCTTCTTTTATCCAATAAAAAAAAAAAACAGAAATAAAGGTCATATATTGTTCACTTAAGTACTTATTAGGCCAAACAAAATCTAATATGAGCTATTACTACAACATTCATTGAGCATGTCTAATTACAGACTTGTTATGCAACTCATGGCAACAGGTGTAATGACCTCAACTGATAATCAGAAGCAGAATTTAACCTGATAGCCATGTGATAGATGCCCACCATGGGGAAGATCAAGCGCCATAATTCTCTCGTGAGGTTTCAATAAAGCAGTGTAAACTTGGAAGTTAGAAGGGGATCCAGATAATGACTGCACATTGACTGTCAAAAGCAGAGTATGTAAGAGCAGAGGAAAATAACAGAAAAGGTATAGATGAATGTTCCAATGAGAGAATATCACAAGTTCATCACAAGAAAAACAAACCACTTTCCCAACAAGCTTGCTAAAACAATATGCACCAAAAGCAGGAAGAAAATATTAATCATTCTATAGATTCTCTAGTTAGATAAGTAAATTTCAATCACAAAGAAACAATAATTTAGATATTATTTCATTCCAAAACAGTTGTCTATATGTTAATTACATGAAATATACTTATATATAATCGGAAATGTATTGAGACAATCCTCCTATAAATTAAAACCTTCACAAGGATTATCACTTGATAAACAAATTACTAACATCAGATATAAAACTGCAAAGTGAAAAAAGTGATGACTACACAAGAGGAACCGGTATGAGTGAAGCCACCATGATGTGTTCATAGTGACTCAAAACAAACATTCAGTACACAGGTCTTGAAAAGATAAGGTTCTCCTCAACCATTACAAAAGGGGAGGAGATAAACATTTAATCTAAAAATAAATGTCACTTGAGAGAATGATGAACTCAAAGCATATACTACTTTCTTTCATGAGTGAAGGAAAGAAAAAGAGCTTCTCTTTAGCCAGCTTTGAAATATGGATTATTGAATTAAGTATTTCAGATGCTCACCATATCAGCATTCAGCAACCTAATTTGGTTTGCAGCTTATGCTGTTAGTAGCAAAATAATTACTTCCTGTTGACTAGAAACTGAAGAACTGAACCCAATAAATTCGCCATCATATTTTTTTCAATTTAACCCATAAACAACACTGAGAATTTAAAAACAGAAAATCAACAAGCTAGGAAATGAAGTCAACTTCAGTCATGATAGTACACAATATATAAAGAAAGACATAGAGAAGAAGAAGAAAAAAAAATGAAATTTTTTTTTGCAAAGAATAAAACATCAATGAATTCTGTTGAATATTTTATTACAATCATAGATGACTGATTTACCACGAAAGAAACCATAAACACTTAAAAAATGTTCATTTGAATTCTAATATCAGGAAATACGCTTTGTAACTGAAACAACTATACTTGTAAATGCTCGGACTCATGTGCCCAAGAATCCGTGATGAACAATCAGAGCAAGATAACAGCACTTAAAACCTACTTGATCTCCTATAGTATACTGGCAATGCTTTGCAGTTTGCATGCAAGTAGCCAAAAACTTGAACTCCAAAAATTTTTTTTATAACAACTGAACAAATACATAGTATAATTATAATGTTCTCAATTTCTTTGACATGATAACTTGTCACACATAAGACCACTCTTTATCAGAATACAAAGATACACAAATTGCATCATAAATGTCTTTGCGCTTATGTACCTCCCCATTTTACTGGATCCAACCGAAAAGCTTCTAATGCACGCTTCTGACATAAGGTCTCAGCCATGTCAATGTACCTGAACAGATTATAGATGTATGCAGGTGATTTTGGGAGAATAATTTGAAACAAAAACATTCATAACCGGATCCACATACTCATTTCCTCCATAGTATCTAGCACCAGGATACCCTTCACTATATTTATTTGTCATCACCGATCCAACCGCTTTCATCACCGACAGTGACGTGAAGTTTTCTGAAGGTATAAGTTCCAGGCCCTACACATCGATAAAGAAAGAAACGTCAATAAATAGCAACTATAGGATTTTCAATTCAATCGATTCTTCAAAAGAGAAGCATTCTAGAACCAACTTCGATGGACCTACCTTCCATTGACGAGCTTTTTCGAGTTCGATTATATCTGCGATCTCAGGATCCACGACCTCTAGAGGATCATTGAGCTGCTTTATCCACTGCAATTTTTAGAAATTTGATTTTTATCAAAACCGATGCGAACGAAACAGATATAAGCAATGGTATATCGCAACGAAGGAACTTCTGAGATTCATTAATAGAAGGAGAATGTGAAATGGCTTACAGCAGCACGAGATTGGTCTTTTTCTTGCGCTGAGAGCGAAGAAGACTGCAATCAAACACGGCACAAAAGAGATAACCGGAAACGGAAAAAGAGAACGCAGATTTAATGAAATGGAAATACTGAGCAGGTTTTGAAAAAGGATACCGTGTAATAAACAGGACCGGCATTGGTGAAAGCTGAAGTTGGTTTCTTAATGGTAGAGGAAAGTCTGCGAAGAGCAATAGCCATTGTTTCTCTGAGTTCTTTCTGTCTCACTGTCGCGCAATATTACAGAGCGGTTGCTGGAAAAGTGGTATTGGTATATATGGGTTGGCGGTGCACGGTAGGTGAGTGAGTCGGGGTGGGTGTACTGTGGAGGTTGGTGGTGATTTTGATTTGTAACATGTCCTGCGAATCGAAAAGCGTGCAGGGTATCAACACTTGGACGAGGACAAGCTGTTCTCATTTTTTGTTTTATTTTTTATTTTTTCATTTAATTTATGTCAAATATTTTAAATTTAATTATATTTTTTAATTTTTTAATTTATTTTATATTTGATAAAATTTAAATAAAAAATAAAGATAAGTGATGTATAACCCAATCCTTGGGCCGTGGTGTTAGTACTATTGTACTAATTCATACCATCACAAGCTCACACGACACCGTTTGATTATCATTTTTCTTAGTTAAAATGCAAGGAACCTTTAAGTATATGTCAATTTTATAAAATCTGTATGTGGTTTTAAATGTAACAAGTCGATCCTTTAAATTTTTTAAACTGTGTATATTGATTTCTTATAGAATTTTTTTTTATATATAAAGAGAATTAAATTTATATTAATTTATACAATTTATAAAGTTTAAGAAGTCCAATCTTAAGTTTTGAACTATACAAATAATTTTTAAAATTGAGTTATAGTTAATGACAAATTCTTGCATTTTAGTCATTTTTCTTTATTCGGTACAATTACAAACTTTTTTCTTTCAAAATTACTACAATATTTTTTTGTTCAAATAGTATGAGGAGCTTACTTTTGCCAGGTGAAAATTTTGGGAAGGAGAAGGAGGATTTTGGGAAGGGAGGGCAGTCAAAGACTTAACCTTCGCTAGTGGAGGACAGAAGAGTAATGTATTTTGTATATCACTCTTTATTTTATATCACATATTTGTTGAAGTGTGTTTGTCCATTTATAAGTCATAAGTGTACGGATTAAATAATATAGTATAAAGTAAGATATCATTTTCATGAAGGCGAAGTTATTTTTAATGTTAAATATCAACTAATAGTTTAAATAAATCTATTCAAGAACATACAAATAGGAAAAATGTATAAACTAAAGACTAAAAAGTAATAAATTGAAAATAAAGATAATGATTAGAGATTATGGAATTATTCTTCACCACCTACTTCAATTGGCAATATGCAGTCCTCTTAATCAACATGAATGAAATGATTAGGTTAGCTTGAGAAACTAACTTAGTTAAAAGCTTATGTTTAGGTAAATCAATCATGCTTCATTTACCTAGTTCATTATGTTTCCATGAGAGCTTGTGTAAAATCTACTCATTAAAGATTATTCTCAAACACTTGTTATGCATGACTAAGAGGTATATTTTTATCCCATTAACGAATCAACTCATCCTATCATTAGAATAAAATCGAATATTAAAAGTTGGCCAAACAATCAAAAGCATTACGATTCATATGATTGAACAAAACCATACATCAATATAAACTTGAAGAAGTACAAAATCATCAATATCCATAAGGAGATCCAAAGTAATCCCTAAATACAGCTTAGCTACTCATTGAACACGAAAATATACAACAAAACTCATGTTCAAGATACAAGGAAAAAAGAAAGATGAAAGGAAAGGGAAGAAGCTCAGTAGATGTGATCTTTGATGCTTGAATCATCCTCCATGAAGAAGATGACCTCCAACCTTGGCTTCCCTAACTTTCTCTAAGCCCATAACGTGAAAACCTAGCAGTTGTTGCTCCAAACAGAAAAAAGCTCTCTTTTACAGAAATATAATAAAACAGTATTTATAGGCTCAGAATTCTACTTCACGTCGCAACATAAGGACATGCACGCCACGACGCACGTTAGTTTAGGTCACTACCACCGCGGCATTGATATCATGCATCGCGCCGTTCAAGCCTCGGGTTCTAGTATGTTACTGTCTAAATGCACCACGCTGCGACATGAACCTGTTTGCACCGCGACGTGAGTTGCTGAACTTCACACTTGGCTTTCTCTTAGGCTTTCTCATCCAATGTTGGTCCAAAACTTTCACCAATCTGCTTGTTTGTAACTCTTCCTGCAATAGAGAAATCACTAAGTTAATAAAAGTTATAAATCTAATTAATCACTTAAAAAATATGCGCGATTTGCTCAAGATCATATAAGAAAATATCCAAATTGAATTCAACAAATATAAGCCTAAAATCTCTCATATATACATAATAACAAGGACTAAACTATCAATAGAACACATATATAGGGCATAAATAACTACATTTTTTGGAGCTATCACACGCTCACACCTAACCTTTTATTAGTTCTCAAGCAAAATAAAATATGATTAAGTACGTTGCTTAACAATAATGTTTCAATATATATTCAGCATCTATTATGAATTTAATTTTCACTTAAATTACAACCAGTGTATAATTACAAACTTAAGTTTTAAACTATTTTTTAAAATTGACTTATAGTTAATGACAAATTTTTGCATTTTAGCCATTTTTTTTTTATTCGGTACAATTACAAACTTTTTTCTTTCAAAACTACTACAAATTTTTTTTTTTCAAATAGCATGGGGAACTTACTTTTGCCAAGTGGAAATTTTGGGAAGGAGAATGAGGACTTTGGGAGGAGAGGGCGGTCAAAGATTTAACCTCCACCAGAATTTGGTGTAGCAGAGAAAAGTAATGTATTTTGTATATCACTTTTTATTTTATATCCATATTTGTTGACGTGATAGAATTAGAATGTAAATATATTACTATTTAAAAAAAGAATTTCACTCTAAATTTTTTTTTTTCTTTAAAAAAAATTTGATGTCTAAAAAATTTATTTTTTAAAGAAATTTTATTCTTTCTCTAAAAAAAATATTTGTCTCTCTAAAAATTTCTCTCAAAAAAATTATTTTCTTTCTAAAAAATTTCTTTCTCTAAAATATTGTATTCTCTCTCTAAAAAAGATTTCTTTCACACTTTAAAAAAAGTCTCTCTAAAAAATTAGATTGGCGAAGATTTAGTGCTCATTAATTAAAAAATTAATTCATTGATAAACAACAACTTGCGCTTATATGACATGATAAGAAACCTTCTGACAATGAGGGTTATATTTAGTACAAAAAAAAGGACATACCTAAAATTCGAACTCCAATTATTCCTTTTTTTCTCACTTTTAGAAAGCCACAAAGGGACAGTAAGAAATGTTCAACAAAAAAAAAGAAAAAAAATGAAAAGTGATCCAAAGTTCAAACCTTTTAACACCACCACCACCTGGTCAAATAAATACTAGACCATATCAGACCTTCATCACTATGAAAAGTTTAAAAAACAAAGAAGAAAATAAAAAAACACAAAACATTAAACACAAAACACAAGATTTCATTATTTTCTTTGTTTTGCACGTTGTTTCTCAATAACCAAATAGAACATCGAAAAACGAAACAAACCGAAGAAATATGCACACCACACACGTACGAATAACAGGAATATTAAGAGAGAGAGAGAGAGAGAGAAAGGGAGAGAGAGAGAGAGATGGATCCACACGGTGGTGGGTTGGACTCTGGATTTGGCGATGATTGAGTAGTAGAATGGGTAGTAGAAGATGAGGGGGAAGAAGTAACAAAGGAAGAGGAAGTTGGGGAAGAATCACTACAACATTTTTGACTTTAGGCAATGCTATTTTTAGCAACGCTTCAAAAGCATTGCTTAAAGTTGTATAGACAATACTTTTTGAAAGTTTTTGTTAATTCTTAATATAAACAATGCCTTTTAAGCAACGTTTTGAAAACATTGTCATAACGTGTATCGGCAACGGTTTTTGGGAGTTCTTTAAATTTAATCTTGTTTAGGAAATTATTTTTAAACAACATTTAATAAACGTTACCAGAAACGTTATAGGCAACATTTTAGAGTTGTTCCCAATTGTAATGCTTTCTTTCAAATATTTTGTGCAAAATGGCGCAAATAACTAAAGCCATTCCGCGGGAGTGGCAAATTTTTTTTCATTTCTCTTACAAACATATCACATTGAAAACTTATTGAAAAAAATACCAACCCACTGGTCTCTCGATGCCCTAGCTGACTGAAAGTGTCTTAGACTGAAAGCTAGTGTCTTAATTTCTCTGAAACTCTCATTCAGATCTATTAGCTTCTTCTTCTCTTTGGCTAGCTCACAACTAATTCAAATTGCCCTGGTCTCGTGGCTCGTGACTCCCTGGCCCTCGTTTGGCTTGGCTCTTGGTTCAGATCGCCCTGGTCTCGCGGCTCGTGACTCCCTGGCCGTCGTTGCAGGTATAACCCACTCTCATTTGGTTTAAATCACTCCCAATGGTAGCTGTAGTGGGTTTGGGGTAGATGCGTGAGGTTGGGTTTGGGGTGTGAATCATTTGGACATTGTGGGTTTAAATCACAATGTCGTATAACGTGAGCACTGACCTATGTTATTATATATTTCCAATCCCCACCGTGCGTTCAGAAGGCTCGTCGAGAAGTATTATTGGGAGGAGTGGATGGGGACTCCAAAATTCCCAGATCTAGGCAAGCATTGTGCTGTTTCTGATTCCAAGCTGATTGATTTCTTGCCCTTCACCTGCGATCGCTGTAATCTAGTTCTTCATTTCTCTCTCCGATTCTCCATTTTTTCCTTTTTTTTAAATAAAAAATTATATGATTATAGTATAGCAATTTGTTTGTGCCATTGCATTGTATTCCACGTGCATTCCTAGGTTGCTTTTGAAATTTTCTTTTTTGAAAACCATGTTTTGATTTTAATTAGGGAGAATGGAAGAAATAATATATCATTTATTTATAGTGATGATGGGGGCAAAAAAAAGTTAGGAGTCTTTCTTGTAACTTCAACAAACAAACGGCTTCAACATCTACTTTATTTTATATTTATTTATTTATTTTATATTTTATTTTCCTTTTATATCCAGTTTCATGAGTCTCTTTCTTTCTCTCTTTATCATTGTGTCTATATAAAAGAGCTTTCTGGGATGGTGATGGTGGATGGTGGTATGGTGGAGGAGTTGAGGGATCTGAGATGAAGCTATGGGGGCATGTGTGTCAACTCCACGGGGTTGTATTGGAGGGAGGTTGAGCTCCTCCAAGAGGAAGACCCCGAAGAGGAGGAGAGATGGACTCAAGAGAAGAGTTTCTTCTAGGTTGTCTAAGGGATCATTCGACAAGGTTGATGTGCTTGGGTTGCCTAATCGTTCCTTTGCCAACCCTACTTTTCAAGGTTAATTTTTTTGTTTTTGTTTTTGTTTTGACTTGTGACTTGCATTTCTGTGAAATGACTTTGGGGTGGGAGGTCGTAAATGAGATAACAAAAAGATGTTTGATTTTTATTTTCTTTTGGATTGGATTTTGTAGTTTGTGTTTTGTTGTTGGAATCCTTTTTTTATTTTTATTTTTTGGTTGTAGTGAGTTTGCTAATTGTTTATTCCTTTTGGGGTAGTTGGAGTTTAGACTCTAGGAAATGTTGTAGGTGGAGTTAGTCTTTTACCGTGTATTGGATTGGTTGTGGTCTGTGAAATACTGAAGTAAAACGCTAAGCAATTACTTGAGGAGGATGGAGTAGATGTTAATAATTGGTATAAATTACTTTTGTTCACAACCAAAAGCAATGTTAAGAATTGTTCTTATGCTATGTTACCAGGCTTAGCCAAACTCATTTTATTTTCTTCATGAAGGGAGGTGTTGAAATTCAACTTTTGGACCAAGGATAACATAATAAGACTTGTGGAGTAAAGTTAAATTTGGGGTAATAGTAATACTGATGTCTCTGTGTAAATGGTTGAGAACAACTATATAGGTAAGTGGCGTATTTCTGATATGCCTCTACCCACTTCAGCTCTGTTTTGAGGTTTGAGCAAGGAGCACTTAAAACTAGCATTTGTTGCTGGGATTAGGCCCTTATGATCACAGACATTAAAGCGGGGTTATAGAATCAGAACATATGACAACATGAGTTTTACCATCCGAAGTAGTTTGAATGTAAATTTTGCAATAAAAATTGAATTTATACGTTATCACTATGGATTTCATTTCGATCCTTACTTATCTTTATTGAAAATTAATTCAATGTAACATTTCAACTTTCTGGCCCTGTGGATCTATTCCATCTGCCGGTGATTGCTTAGTTTTTCTTCTCATAGACATTTTGGTCAACTTGTTATATATCATCTTGTTTAACTGCTGCTGATGCATAAAACATTTTTTCTGAAATCCTAGTTGGCTTTTGTAATAATGGCTTTCATTATTGCTAACATGTTTTTGGAATTTTAATTTGTGGCAGCAGGAAGTATTGAGGAGGCATGGTTTGATTCATTTGCAGTATTTGACTCAGATTGTGATGATGATTACCAAAGTGTTCCTGATGGTATGATTTTGGATATTTTAAAATTAATTTAGATATATTTACTTTCTACCTTTTTGATGGATCAAATATGATTACCTTTGAAAATATATTATTAAATACAACTGATATATGCAGATGTGGTATCTCTGAATGGGATTGAAGGTGGATTCTAATGAATTAAGAAATAAGAATTATTTATTTATCTGAAACAATGTTCTGGTTGGATAACTGCTTTCACTGAGTTACTTCTTATTCTAGACTATCAGAAAGATGGTAACAATATTGCATATGAACATGAAATTTGATTTGGATTGGCTAGTAAACTTGCTTGCGTATATATTCAAATTATGGACTGTTAATGGAAAAATGTTTAGTTGAATGCATTCACTTCTTTCTCTTAAACCTTGGTCGAAGGATCTACAATTCATAATTGTAACAACTGACAAATACTAAAACATATTGGCTGCTTTATCGTTGTTGAACTATCTGTCTTATGATTCTTGAATCTCAGACTTTAGTTGCCCTGGTGTTATAAATTGTGTAACACATTGGTTAGGATTTTAACATTTTGAACTATTTTGATGCCCTTGCTTGTCATCTTCCTTCCATCTCTCCATCTGTCTAATTGCAACCTTCTGTTGTATGATTTCTAGGCTAATGATTTCTATTCAACATTATCTGTATTTTTTTTTGGTTGCTGAATTTACCTGCTCATAATCATGTAGCAGAAAGTTTGAGAGTTTGACAAGGCATATACTTCTGTTATGTACGATACAAGAGGATGGATTACCTAGGGTTTTTTAATTTTAAAAAAGGTTGCATAGATATTGTATGGCAGAAGTACACATTTTTGTTTATGGCTACATTTGCATTTTGGAGCATTTTAGATAATTTACTTCTACTAATGATCTTTAGTAGTAGTGAAGGTTACTTTGCCTATTGCTTTACTTAGCTTTTTGACATACTCTCTACATAGACAATATCAGAGACATATAGAGTTTCTTTTACTTTGTCTCTATTTGGGTCAGGGTTTGTCACCTTGTTGGTGGCTGGGAGTACAATATATTCAATTTCTTTGCTCTGTCTGTAATATTATTTTAAATTCTGCTGGGACGTTAACAATCTTATCATATGCCAATTTTTTATGGTTTTGAATTCTATAAGAATTAGAATTTTCAGGAACATGCTATTGACTGTTAGTGGAAAGTTTTTAAGATACATATATTACAATTACAATATAGCATGTATGGTTGTCTGCACACATCATCATCTCTCTAGCTCATATATTTGCTCATTATGCTCCTGCAACATCTTTCTCCCCCTGTGATTGCATTTTTTTCCCTGCTCAGTTTTCCTTGGTTGGTATATCAAAGTTAAACCTACACATACATATTTACATTTTCAATTAATTAATCAATTATTGATTTTGTTGTCAATTTGTTGCAGGAAACTATAGATCCGGAGTTGGATTTGCAGGATCTTAATATCTTCCAGGTTTAGGTCAATCTCCCACACTTTTCATCCATCCATGCAGTCTTGTATTTCTCTACACAAGTGCATGCTTATATCTCTGTTTATATCTCTCTCAAGAGCTATACGACGCTCTTGCAAGGCTTTCTTTCGTTTTTCCATATCAGATTGCATCATTGAATTTTCTTTTACCTACAAGCAGAAGTAAAAATGAACAAT
Organism: Ormosia emarginata; assembly: GCA_029884605.1. Classification (NCBI taxonomy): domain Eukaryota; kingdom Viridiplantae; phylum Streptophyta; class Magnoliopsida; order Fabales; family Fabaceae; genus Ormosia; species Ormosia emarginata. Next base: position 30,735,397 of record JAQQTP010000072.1, read on the forward strand.
TGGCTTCAAAGAATTTTAGCACACATATAAACAAGGTTAACCTAAGAAAATCAAGTATCAACCTCCTCTTGAACTACAGTTTTGCAAGTCTATCTTAACAGCTTCAAGCCTCTCAATTTCAGCTCTAAGTATGGAAAAAACATAAATTAGTGGATAGAGTAAAGTGAAGAAAATAACAAGAGCCATGCTCACTTTAAGTAAATGCTCCATATCAAATCACATCATACCCAGCAAGGTCTGATCACCATTTAGAATATCATTAAGAAATATTTTCTCTGAATTCGCAACTAAGTCACTATAAACTTCCAAAAAGAAAAATCAATAATTGTGGGGAACTCTGTTCTAATAAAAGATACTAAATAAATTTAAAAGAATGTCAAAGATGAAACAATGGACAAAGTCACTCTAGCGGAAATGGTTTGGATGCAGATGATGGAGAGAGAGTGGAGCCAAAGGAAGGCAATTTTTCTCCCCTGATCAATTTTCCCTAGTTCTTGACACAAAAAAGAAAGGAAACAGACGCATTTTGATCTTCGAATTTCTGAAACTGCAGGTGAATTTGCATATAATACTATTTCCCTAGTAACATAAAAATAGATGAAGTACTTCTCTGAAAGACATACTGAAGCACTGAATACTTTAATTAGCCATTACACTGTTTCTTAGTATATTACATGGTCTTGATATTGATTTAATGTATTCTTTCTATCCATGTATGATTATCTATGTTCCTCAGAGGCTCTTCCTGAACAGATATACATGAATTAAACAAAAAATAAAATAAAATACAAGGCCTTCTAGCTTATCTCTCAAATATATCATGCTCAGATCAATCACAAAAAAGAAAAAGTCCATATTCTCCTGGCATAAGAGTTTCAAGAAAACACAGCTCAAATGGCAACAAATGAGAAACAACAGGAACTACAAAGATACCACAAGAGACTAGGACTAAGAGAATTTGACACAATTGATAGATATTAGTTACTTACTCATCTTCATCAAGATAACCAATGGTTTCCATGGAAAGAATCTTCCTTGCCTGAACATATTACAAAAGATTATTTAAACTTGGAATTTGCGGAATAAAGTCAATTTAACTAGTTTCAAAGTAAAGTAAGAAACTAAATGGAATTATAGAAGCTTTAAACAATTTAGGGAAAGTGATAAAGACAAATGGCAAGACAAAAATTCACATCATTAATCATGAAAAGATTTACTCACAGTGCAGCGTCGAGGTGTTGGGCCATTGGGTATGGTTATAGATTTTCTCATACATGAAGAAGGGCTAGGACAATTTGATTTATGCATTGTAGTTTGGTCAGTGGAAAAACCTCCAACTATATCAGTAGGCTTATTGGACTCATCTGCACAAGCAGTCTTAATTGGTCTTATGACGTTTTCACAGCTTTTGATATCTTCACATTGAGGCAGTGAGACTTCAAGTGAAGTTGATGACAACATCTGATCGACTTCAAGATCTTCACTCACCTCTGAGGATTTTGAACTCGAACTAGAAAGATCATGGTCTTGTACATTACACAAAATTATAATAAGTAGGTTATTCCCCCCCATGATGGCAGCACAAAAAATAGCTATTTTGACTATCTTTTTCAAAAGAAAAAATTGTAAGCAAAATAGCATTAATAGCCAGGAAAAAATCCATATAAAATGCGAATCATAACCATTACAAATAGTATTTTATTTTTATCTAACTGAAAGGAAAGGTTTATATGTCACTGTCTTAATTGGAGTAAAAAAACATAAGATCTGCCATGTTCAACCTGAAGAGGATTACACTTTAGTCTACACAACGAAAGGAAATGGATATGCTTAATGACAAACTTCTTTGCTGTAATTTCATCAAATTGTCATGAAATAAATAAGGCTCTAACCTTATCATCATACTCATCATTGGCCATAGAGTCTCCAGTCTCGCTGTCGATTTCACTAACAATATCATCATCTGCATCTACGTCAAACTCCCATATTGATTCATCTTGCTCATCATCATAATAATCATCATAGGACAAATCATCGTCAGTAGCCTCCTCACTCTCAGATCCACTTTCTTCTGAGTCAGTGAATATATCGGGGGTAGGGGACTCGAAACCTTCCTACTAGAGTACTATTAACTTAGGAATCTGTAGAGACAATAGTATGGAGAATTCCAAAATAATATAATTAGAAGAAGCATGTATTTTAGTCAAATAATATATTGTAGAACAAGGACAAATATGAATCAACATACCAACATAAAACATCTATAGCTCATTACTGATGTAAGAGATGCATGCAATATGGATGCACTTATTATGATAGAAACTGGTAGTATATTAAGAAAATAGGAAGAAACCAGGAGGAAAACTCCTTTTTATTGAATATATCTCTGTTCTTTTTATTTTTTTTATTTCTGTTATGTTCCCAATTTGCCAATATTTCACTCAATTCCATAATTTCTCTTTTTTCTAGCATTGGTAAAGGTACTCAATTAGCTCCTAGAGTCTGAACTCAAAAGGATGCCTGATCCTAACTCTTTTACCTGGTAAGACATAAATTTCTCCTATTTAAGTCTTACTTTTTATCTCGATTTATTTACCTGAACTGGTTTATATGATATCATTGTTTAGACTAATTTAGTACTATGAATATTCGTGTTAGCATTTGAACATTAACACCAAATATAACTTTCTTATTAGTGAATTAAAAGATGAGTTCAAGGAGTGGATGGATTTCCGAGGTTTAGCAAAGAGTACATTGATGGTGTCCATTTTTTCTTAAATTTTGCATTTACTATTGGAGAACCTGATGGAGAGGAGATATTATGCCCTTGTGCAAAATGTGCAAATTCTTATCGGAGAACAAGAGATGTTGTGTACGGACATTTAATGTGCAAGGGATTTGTTGTGGGCTACTGAAAATGGATCAACCACGAAGAGGGGCTAAGCGCAACGGGTCTTGATGCTAACATGGATGTTGTAGACCTATGTGATGACATTGATAGCCTATTGAACGATATGTTTAGAGATGTAGTGCAAGATGATGGGCTTCATGAAGGTGCTAATGAAGATGCAAAGAAGTTTTCTAAACTAGTTGAGGACGCAAATCAAGAATTGTACCCAGGTTGTGAAAACTTCTCTACATTGTCATTCACTATCTGGCTTTATTTGTTGAAGTGTCTTCATGGATGGAGCAATGCATCTTTCACATCTCTCCTTGAGTTGTTGAAAGAAGCTATACCTGATTTGAAAATTCCTCCATCTTTCAACAAAACCAAGGCCATGATAAAGGACTTGGGTCTTGACTATGAGAAGATCCCTGCATGTCCCAATGATTGCATGCTATATAGGGGCTGTTATGCTGATAAAGAGTTTTGTCATATATGTGGAGCTTCACAATATATTCAATATCCTAGCATCGATTGTGAGGATGAATCTTCCAAGAAATCTAATGTAAATGCTAAGATCTTGAGACACTTTTCTTTGATTCCTAGACTCCAAAGGATGTTTATGTCTTCAAGGACATCCAATACACTTAGGTGGCATGAAGACGAACGTTCAAAGGATGGAAAGTTAAGACATCTTGTTGATGGTCAAGCGTGGAAGGACTTTGACAGGGATCATCCTAATTTTGCAAAGGATTCTCGCAATATAAGGCTTGGGTTGGGTACCGATGGATTCAATCCATATCGGACCATGAGTATATCTCATAGTACATGGCCTGTGGTGTTGATGGCATATAATTTACCTCCATGGTTGTGCATGAAGTCAGAATATTGCATGTTATCCATACTAATCTTTGGATGACATCCACATGGAAATGACATTGATATTTATCTAGAACAATTGATTGAGGAGTTAAAGTTGTTATGGGATTTGGGAGTAGAAACGTATGATGCTTCAGCCAACCAGACTTTTCAAATGTGAGCAGCTCTTTTATGGACTATTAGCGATTTCCCTACTTATGCTATGCTGTCTGGTTGGAGCACCAAAGGAAAGTTGGCTTGTCCTTGTTGTAATTATGGGACTTGTTCTATTTATTTGAAACATAGTCGAAAGATGTGCCATATGGATCATCAAATTTTTCTGCCCATGAGTCATCCATGGAGATCTAATAAAAGGTCTTTTAATGGAGATACAAAATTTAGATCTCCACCACCAACATTAAGTGGGATAGAAATATTAGCTGAATTAGAATACTTTGACAATGTGTTCGGAAAGAAGCAGAAGAAAAAGAATGATGATCCGTGGAAAAAGAGGTCAATTTTCTTTGAGTTGCCATATTGGAAGCATAACACCATGTGCCATAACCTTGATGTGATGCATATAGAGAAAAACATATGTGATAATATTATTGGAACTCTATTAGATATCTCTGGGAAGACAAAGGATCATGCAAAAGCTCGTTTTGACCTAAAAGAAATGGGCATAAGAAAGAACCTTCAACCAAAGGAGACAAAAGATAGAAAAACCACTAAGTTTGCAAAAGCTTGTTTTTCTATGACAGCAGCAGAAAAATATTTATTTTGTGGTGTCTTGAAGTCAACAAAATTGCCAGATGGTAGTGCCTCAAATATCTCTCGATGTGTTCAAGTTAGTGAAAGAAAAATATCAGGCTATAAGACCCATGATGCTTATTTCATGTTGCATTACCTGTTACAAATACCAATAAAAAGCATACTGCCTAACCCTGTTGCCATCCCTTTGATCCGTCTTTGTTCTTTCTTTCGATGTTTATGTTAGAAAGTTGTTACACTAGAAGAATTAGATCGCTTAGAAGCAGAGATTGCAGAAACACTTTGTCAATTGGAGAGAATTTTTCCTCCATGTTTTTTTGATATAATGGTTTTGCCTATTCATCTAGCAAATGAAGTGAGATTAGGTGGCCCAGTTCAATTTCGGTGGATGTACCTTCCGGAAAGATATATGTGTAAGTTGAAGTCTTATGTTCACAATAGAAGTCGTCCAGAAGGCTTAATTGCAGAGACATGTTTGGCTGAAGAATGCTTGACATTTTGCTCAAGATATTTGCATGAAGGTGTGTAAACTATGTTGAATAAATTGAGCCGAAACAATGATGAATGCAATAGTAAAGTTGACTCATTTGATCTTTTTCCTAGCAAAGGACGTCCTATAGAAGGGAAAAAGAAAGGTGTTCTAATTTCTATAGATCACAAGTAACTAACCCAAGCACATGGATACATATTGATCAATTGTGATGAAGTACAAAAATACCTTAGGTATGGTGATGTGCTCATTATCTTTCTTTTTCATAAATAGATTAAGATTATAATTATATTAATGCCTTTATTTTTTTCCACTTTAGAGAGCACGAGAATGTTGTTAAAAATCAAACTAGAAGGACAAAGTGGAAGAAAGCAAAAATTCAAAGCCAAGACTTCATTGAATGGTTTGAAACTTGTGCCATGAAAGAGGATACTCCAGACTTCATTAAAGCTTTGTCTAGAGGGCCTAATTCTGTTGCAAAAAGATTTAATGGGTATCTTATTAATGGATATCGATTTTATACAATGCGGCGTGATGCGAGACGGAAGACTCAAAACAGCAGTGTAACATTGATGACATTAACTATAAGCTTTGCTAGCTCTAAGGATGAGCACCCAATCACAGCAAATGTAACTTATGGAAGAATAAATGACATGATCGAATTAGATTATTATGGCCATTTTAAAGTTGTGGTGTTTAGATGTGATTGGTTTGAAGCTCAAGAAGACATGTTTGGATTTACTTATGTTCACTTTTATAAGAGATGTTACTGTGATGAGCCTTTTATTCTTGCATCTTAAGTACGCCAATGCTTCTATATCCAAGACCCCATTGATGAAAGCAAACATTATGTCATGAAGACAGTTCCAAGAGACTTGTTTTGCCTAAGTGATGAACTAATTTCTGATGCTCAACAATTTTATGGTAATGAGTCGTCTAACCATTCTATAAGTCTTGCTATGCCCAATGATGATGGTGACATTGAACTTGTGAGAAGAGATGTTCCAGAAACCATTATTGACATGGTTGAACCATTGTTCGATGAAATTGAACAAGATAAAGATTCTGATTTTGAGGCATGATGTAAGACATTGATGCAAGTATATAGGGTTGTATATAGGATATTGAAATGTTATCAATTTTGAGCAGCTACAGTTTTTTATGTCATTTTGTGCATATCTTGTAAAAAATCTTATTCAACCCAATTAGAAAATGTCTACAATTTTGGAAGACATTCATAAATTTGGCCTAGTAGCACCTTGTACATTTTAATGTTTACAATATAATTTGGCTTCTTCCTGATCGTTATTTGGTAGATATAATATTTCATTTGCAGCTTCCTCCAATATCATATCTAACGAATCCCATTAATTCTGGACTTTGAAGTCTTGGGTTATTCTTGAAACTGTATTAATATATAAACAATCAGCTAATGTTCTCACACTTAACCACTTGAGCATGTATGGAGTACTAAGAGAATCAAGAGATCATAACATATGAATGCTATTATTATTATTTGGACAACAAATGAGTGAAAATAATAATTAAATTCTGCAAAAGAACAACATTAAGAATTCATAAGTAAATTATAAGAGAGCCATTTTCCTAGTGTAATGTTATGTATATAATTCTTTCTTGTCACTAACTGTGAACAACTACTGATATAACTGCATTTGAGTTCAAGTGATCATGCGTTTATTTTTTTTTGGTCATATTCACTAGTTTAGCCACATCAACCCTTGTACACAAGAATTTGAGATTGGAGAGGCTCAAGAGGGTGGGAGGGATGAATGTATAAATTTGGCCTAGTAGCCCCTGTACATTTTAAGGCACTCTACAACCTCAATTTCACACCAGAGGCCTATTCTGTAGGGTGATGTGAACTGGCATCCAGTAGGGTGATGAAACATCTGGGTTGTCCTCCTCAATAAGTGACCATTTCCTTTTATTTTTTCCCTTCATTGGCTGGCCCAGGCCTGCACAAGAACCTAGCTTCATTGTCCTTCATCATCATGGTTCATCATGTTCCATCATCATCATTAATGTGTCTGTTGTGACTGTGAATTTCAATTTCATTTATGCCATAAATGATTTTAAACCATCACCATTAGCTATTTACAAAACCAAACCCATCCCCAGATTGGAGCAACCTAAGATAAAACCCTGTCCCCACGCATGACCATCGCAGCCCTTGACCATCGAATTGGATCAAGTGGGTAATTTGCATATTATTTCGTAATTAATAATATATATGGAAAAGAGGAGAATCAATAGCTACAAGTTAATGTAAAATTCTTGTCTGCAATACGATTGGAGAGGAGTTGAGAGCAAAAAGTGTGAATTGGAGAACTTGATAACTGGACAAAAGGAAAAAAAAAGGTTAAAATACTCTGGTCAAAGGAGGAAATCAATAGATGTTTTTACCAAAAAGAGAATCAGTCATCCAGCAAAGAGAGACTCAATAGCTGTGCATTATATTATTTATTTATGAAGTGGCCATTATTGCTGAATCTAATATTAGGATTTCTGGTTTTGCTTCATTCATGGCTTTCTCTTCTTGCTTTTGCCATTCTCCATTAGCATTGAAGGTACTGTTTCTGTGCTATCCTATCCAGTGTTTGATATTCTCTTAGTGCTTTTAATTATATCTGCAACTTTTTATTAGTTGTTTACTTTTTTTTCTTTTTTTTTTTTTTTTTGAGGTCTTTTGGATTTTAATCAGTAAGATATTACTAATGAAATGGGCATTTGTGCATTTTGAGCACCATTTTGCTATGACTTTTTCTATTTTGTTGTTTCTGCTTTCAATGTCTCTTTGTCTATCATAGTTCCTTGAAATCTCAATTTGTGATTTTGCAGAGTGCAACGAATTATGTTGAGGTAGTTGCCTTCAGTTTTTTAACTCATGAAGAGTTACGGAGGAGTAGTTGTGTGAAGATAACAAATCCCATTTTTATTAAAGTTTGACTTGAGTAAGTTGATTTTGCGCTCACAATAATATTTTCCTTCAACCATTGTTTTTTGTTTTTGGCATGAATATAACAATGAATGACTAGTTATGGAAATAAATAACAAATTACTAAAAAATTCCTTCACACTGCAATTAAGAGAGAGAAAAAAGAAAGATAGCCAGAATATTTGTAGGCTTCATTTGTTTAGTGGAAAATTGAATGATGGAGGAGATTCTTGTTTGAAATTGGCATCTCTAAAACAATGTTTGAGGTATTTGGAGTTTTGGACAAGAAAAGCAACTAGTGAGCAGCAATGAGGAGTGACAAATCAAAATCAAATGCAGTGGTTGAATGAAAGCAATTGGTAGTAGATGTTTATTTGATCCTATAATTGACATCTGCCTTTGAAAGAGATAAACATTCCAGCCTCTTAAAGGAGGTAGATATGATATTAATGATATGATACAATTCAAGTTAAGCAGAGAACACTTCAATGATTCAAAATCAATCATTGATAAGATGATCTAGGATGTATGTATGTATACAATTGACTTGATTAACTATGTAACTAGGCATTTAGTTAACAAGTAATTGGTTTTCATTCAAATTGTGCAACGCAACATATATGAAAAGGAAAGGGAAAGAAGTGAGTGACCTCACCTCTAACCCTAGAAGTACTCAGTTCTTGAACTTGTGGATACATCAATAAATTTATGTGATTTTTTCCTTTTTATAAATTAAAACAGGGGTAACTATTTCATTTATCAAGTTCCAAGTTTCTCTCCTTACTTTTCTGCCCTGACCTCTCTAAAAATGACAATAATCATATAGTGTAGCTATTTGTTCTTTTTGAATTTCCTGCATCTAGTAGTAGAACAAGACTTGTTTACATTATCTCATGTGATACATATAACAAATATTTGCAGTGCACATGGATTTTTACTGCCATTGAAGATAGTTTGACTAAACAACTTTTTGGGGAAAGGGTCAAGCAGATTTTGATCCTTTGGACAGCTATTTGGTTCAAATTCTCCTCTCATTATCTGAAAGCTATGTCTGCTAATTACTGAATGATGATGACAGTTGCATAATTTAGTTGAAAGTAATTCCTTCTTTGAGTCTGACATTATATATTGTTACTATGTCTTGTATTGCCAATCCATTTTGGTGCTATTTATTAAATCCACATAATCTATTATTCTTCGTTTTCCATGCTTTTTGCTTGTTCTTCATTTTCCAAGCTTTTGCTTATAGTATTAAGTTAGCAAATGTAATGTTATAAGCTAATGAATTTCAATTTGCCAATTTTGCAGATTAAAACCTTCACCTTGAAACAAAATGAACAAGGGAGAAAGTAACAAAAAAAGGGTGCCAACTTTAAACAAGGGATGTGAAGGTCCCAATAAGAGAGCGAATTTGGATCTCAATTTCAGTGCAAGGTCAAGTGCTGAATTGTCTAAAATATTTAAAATCAAGCAAGAAGAAGTTGAGAAGCTTGGAAAGAATAAAGTACATGGTAGGCAGTTGAATGCTACAGGTACAACCCAAAGTGAAGAAAATAATAATTCTTTAAAAAGAAAGCTCTTTCCTATGAATGCAACTCCTTCACAAGTCACTCAAAAGGAAGAGAGGTAGCCTAAGAGCACTAAAATGAATTCACAAGTTGGAGGAGCTAGTCAAATGGCAATGAGGCAGCCCTTGCCTACAAATGTGACTCAAACACAAGTTACTCAAATGGAAAAGAGGCAGCCTAAGAGTATTAAAATGACTACACAAGTTAGAGGCTCTAGTGAAATGGCAATGGGACAACCGTTATTTACAAATGTGACTCAAACACGAGTCACTCAAATGGAAGTCCAAGGTGGTTGTCTCATGACACCAAGTTTACCTCTATTGAAAGAAACAAGTGGAAAACAAGTTCCAAATGAAAAAAAGAGACAATCAATCACCACAAGTGTGAACCAAGGGTCGAACCAAAATGATCATGGTCCTAAAGTTAACGGGATGAATGCAGTTTACCCAACAATGTCTCTTGATGACTTCCTTGAAGAAAATGATGTGTTTGAAGAAGAAAATCAATTGCTACATGATGAAGAACAAGAAGTTGAAAATGAAAGAGTAGTTCAAGAAGTTGGAGAAGTAGGTCAAAATCATCAGGTAGATGATAACGCCCTTGACCAAGATGTTGATAGAGAGGAAGTTGAGGAAATGAACAATAATCCAGAAGGTAACATCATTGTCTTCAACTACTATTTTTCCAACTACTTATTTTTCACAAATATTTCTCAAATACTTTGTATGCATTGACTTATAAAACTTATGCCTCTACTTATGTAAAATTAGGGACAACGAAGAAGAAAAAAACTCGAGGCAAGACTGAATGCAAAGATATCCATGCTAGATCGGAAGAAGAACGACAAGAAATCATTTTTGAGAAAAGAGTAACAATTGGGCCCACTGATAAAAGTGTTTCTAATTTAAGCTTGTTCTTGGGTACAATTGCTAGAAATTCAAAATTCTGCCCCTTGAACTACACCAATTTTAAGGTCATTCCAAAAAGCTACACAGATAATATTATGAAATATGTTCGGGTATGCATAGGATTAATTTCTATCATTTTAAATGAAATATTAGTATATTGATGATGCTAACATCATTGTGGTACTTTCCTTAGTCAAAATTCATCATTCCAAAAGAAGGAGAAGATTGGGTACTTTCAGGAGTAAAGGAAGCTTGGAAGAGGCACAAGTGTAAGATCAAGAAAAAGCATTTTAAGTCTTATGACAACACCAAAGATATGTTATAGAATCATCTAAAAGTACCAATTTCAATTTTTAAAAAGTTAATTGCCTTTTGGAGTCTTCCTGCAATTCAAGTAAGATCTGAATTATAAGGTCATATTTCAATTTTATATTAGTTATGAGATGTATTTTTCATAACAGTATACTTTTTTTTTTATGGAATATAGACAATCAGCAAGATGAATTCTGAAAATAGAAAGCGTCAAAGGTGGAACCATCGAATGGGACCTGTGAATTTTGCTAGAGTTCAGAATCGTTTGGTATTGTGCTTAAGAATTTGTGAATTTTACTCATTGATAAATATTTTACTTATTTTTTTCAAATTTGTTGAAGCGTTTGGCAAATGAGAATGGTGAAGATGTCACCCAAGTTGATTTATTCATTACAACTTGCATGGGAACAAAAGGAAAGGAATTGGGTTTAGAAACCAAGAGTGCAATTGTAAGTTATATAATGTAAAATTATAAAAAATGCAAATCTTTTATTGATGTAGTTTAACATTATGTGTTGATGAGTGCTTCATCTTTTTGCAGGATGAAGTTCAAGATCGGATTGAAAACTCTGGAGAGAATGCTTACGAAGCCTTTCAAGCTGTGTTCGACAAGGAAAGGCTAGGGAGAGTTCGTGGGTATGGAAGAGGTGTCACTAAAACTAGTTTAAAAATGGATGCTAAGATTGACGATGTAAAGCGCAAGCACTCTGAAGAAATGTTAATCTTGAAAACTGAGATGGAAAATCAGAAGTAGGACACTGATAATCAAATGAATAACGTGAAGAAACAAGTAGAGAGATTAGAAAATCTTGTGAAGGCTTTGCTTGAAAGAACTAGCCCCGGTGTGAACGTGGAAGACTTGACACCCTTAATGCACTCATCTCCCGCTGATACGAATAGTGCACCTAACATGGATAAAAATGGTCTTCCACACTCTTCTACATCGATGCATATTCCAAGCCAAGAAAAGGTAATAACACATGTTGATCAAGAATGGTGATTTGAACTTTGTTTTAGGTTCAGTTTGATATAAATGGATGGGTTATTGTTCTGGTTTTATTCTTGATCTTTGCATATTAATTTGACTGGTGAAAAGGATGCAATATCTGTTAATGAATAATGGGAGCATTAATTAATGCTAGAATCCTTGGCTGTTATGATATGTTTATAAATAGCTGGATGTGGGTTGGACTCTCGTTAGAAATTTTGTTTGTATGATGTTTCATTCAGTTTTTCATTCTGGGTCATTTTTAATTGATGGATCTGCGCGTTGTTTATGGAATGGTTATTTATTTATTTTCTTAAAAAGAAACTTATTTTCAGCTATCACCAAAAAAAGAAAGAAAGTTGTTTTTAGCTGAATAGGGAAAGATTTTGGATTGTTGTTTGAGGTTAAGAGAACACAATGATTTGTAATAGTTTACTTTTTGCAATGATGTAATTGATTAGTGGTATTTGAGATGAAAGTGAAATGTGGTGAACCTCCCTCTTAAAATAGATAGAATAGATACTAAATAGGAAGTATAATAATGCTTTGCTTGTGGACCCTTTTCTTGGAGCATTTGTTAATTTTTTTTTTATGGCTGAACAGTTAACATTTTACAACACCATAAGAACTTCTGTCTTATGTATTTGTAATATATTTGCTTAAAAAGCCAGTTTCGATCTATTAGGAATATGAGTTGGTGAGAGATGGATGATCATATCGAGTAAAGCCAACTATATTGAGAGGAAGATTGCATATTCACATTGTGAGATAGCGATATTAGCAGAGACACAAGTGAGAAAGTTGAGTCATGTTGGCATGTGGGGTGTCTACTGTTTGCTTGCACATGTTATATATACTCTTTGCATATGTATAAAAATATACATAATGTAGCATACTTGTATACATACAATATAATAGACACAAAGCAGGGCTTTCTTTGCATTCATGATCCCACTCCAAGTCAACCCTGCACCATTTTTTGAGCTAAATTTGTAATCATTTCGTAACTAATTTTTTTGATGATATTAACTATTTTTTGTATTAATTACCATGATTATATTTGATCCAGCTTAATTAAAAGTTATTACAACCTCTTTGCTCTCGTCTGGGTAATATAGGATGTATGTGTGAGTGTCTATGGTGGAGTGGGTATATGTACAATACATACTTTTATTTGTATGTTAAAAACTATTGTCGCGACCGTAATCGCGGCGGGAAATAGCAGCTCACGTGATTTTAAAAAATGATAAGTATATGGAATCGTTACCAATTTTATTTAAATTTAGGAAAAATTGGAAAACCTTTTTAGAAAATGGTCCTTGGAATCAAATCGGATTCGGGAGTCGGTTATGGATAGGGAAGGGTGGAAACTTAATCCCACTGCACCCCCATCACACCCGTCACAGAGGCATGCACCTTAAGTCGGTTAATGCAAAAATTCGATAATCTCAAATTTATTTATTTTATCCTTATTAAAAATATTTTGTAATTATTTTATTTTATTTTCTATTTTATTTATTTTATTTTTTTATTTTATTTTTAGGAAAAGAATAAAAAGGAAACCTAATTATGAAAATTTAATTTTGGCTTGACAGAATGAAAATTTTGCTCCTACGTATCCTCAGGTGCAATGAGGAACTCAAAGTCACGTAGTTCTATAGAAAATAATTGTGAGTTGACTGATTTTAATTTTAAAGAAAAGAATTTTGTTTGAAAACAAAATCATCTTTGCACAGGATTCAAGGTAGCACCGGGCTACTTAATAAATCCTTATGATTCAAATGACATTGAAGATAGCATTCGCTATTCAATCACTATCATTGGTCATTGCGTTGATTAAAAAAAAATTAAATGAGTTTTAGCTTCTTTTTTTTATATATATATTTTTTTAAAAAAAGTGCATAAGGATAAATGAAATTTCCATAAGTCAGATAAATAAAAAAAAATAGATTAAACATAATCATCACAAACTAAATAACTCAAAGCAATATTATTTTTACTTTTCTAACAATTTTCAGATTTTTCAAATTTCTTATTTTTGCTTTCTTTCATTTTTTTTTTACTTTTTAATCTCTTATTTGTTCATAAGGCATGACATAAAACATGTTATCAAATAAAATAAACACTATTAAACAAGAATTAATCCTAACAACTAAACTAAAAAAAAAACATACTTATATTAATTTTCTATTACTATTTTCTGTTTTTTTATTTCATTATTATTATTATTATAAAAAAAAAAGCGAAAAAAGTTGCAAATAAGCCCACCCACGTATAGGTGGGTTGGCTGCTTCAGTAACCCAACATTTGCCTTTTATTCTTTTTAATTTTTTATTTTCAAAAAGCGAAAAGAAAGACCAACCCACCACGAAAAGAAAAAAAAATGGCTATTTCGTTTTTAACAAAGCAGAGGCTGAAAGCACAACCAAAACAGGGGTGTTATTTCTGGAGAAAAATAAACAGGGAGAAGGTTCTAGAGAACCAAAACGCACCGGCAGGAGCACGAACGACGGGTCACGTACGGGGAGCGACGGATCGGAGGACGCAGCGGAGACAGGTACGGTGGTCCGGCTCCGGTAGCAGCGGGCAGAAGCTTCGACGGAGCTTGGTTCGACGGCACGGGGCAGGACCGGTGCGAGGTGACGGGTGCGGTTCACGGTTCAAGCGGGTGGTATCCGGCGCGCGATCTCCGCACGACCGGGCCGGTTCCGACGGGGGTTTCTTCGGTTCGGTGGGTGCGTTGAGGCCGGATGTTGTCGGCACGACACTAGTCCGTGCCCGATTCAGTTGTAAGTGACGGAGCGGGTGGGGTGGCGGTGGGGGCGCGACGGGTTGACGGCCGAGCGGTGGTCGCGGTGGCGGGTCGTACTGGTGGTCCGGTTCGCTTTTTTTTTTTTGATAGTTGGGTGATGGTGGTTGATGGGGAATGGAAGAGGGTGGAGGCTTGAGATGGTGGATAAGGGAGGATGAATGGAAGTGAAGATGGTGGAGGGTTCTGGGGTGAAGGTTGTGAATGGTGATGGAAAGTTGGAGATGTTAGAGGGTGGTAATGGAGGTAATGAGTGATTTTGGGTGAAGAAGATGCGGGCTGCTGTCGCTCTCTTCTGCTCTTTTTTTTTTAGCTCCTCTGAGGCCCCCTCCTGCTTTCCCTCTGTCTGAGAATTTTTTTCATTGGAACTGAAAGCAAAAATCCCCCCATATTGGCTTCGTTTTTTTTTTCTTTTGTAAACAAAAGCCCCTTTCTGTAACTCCCTCCAATGAGATCAATTCTAGATAGCAGAATAGAGTCGCCCACTGCAGGTGCCAGTCTTTCCATTTTCATGTCTCTTCTCTAGACTTGTCACCTTCTCTTGTTTCACTTTCTTTGCCAGTTTCCATTTTCGGGCTACATTGAGCCATGAGATTTACTAGTTGCAGTGGAGGTAACGTAATAAAATGAATCAACTGCATCCCTTCATTTTTTTTTTACGAAATCAGATTTCTTTTTCTCTTCATTTTTTTTAAATAAAATAAAATAAAATAAAAACAAAAATTAACATTTTTTTTAATTTTGGGAAAAATAATTAAAGAAACCAAACAAAACAAAAAACAAAAAAAAATGAGATAAAGGCATGAATAGAGAAATAAATCAAACGAAACGCACAAATTTATTTATTTATTTTTTGTTATTTTTGGTCCGGACAAAATTGGGTGTTCATAGTTGCCCCTCTTTACTTGTTTCTTACTAGATAATAAAGAAAACTCGTGGTTTTTCATATTATCATCGTAAGAAATGAGTAAAGATATGAACTTCAATTTTGTCCGATAATGCAAAACAAAGCAAGAAATTAAAATGCATGGAGTCGATGCATTCAAAGATAAAAGGCAATGGGCGATTGACAATGGGCAAACAGACAATGGGCAAACAGACAATGGGCAACTGCGTCTCAAAAATTAAAAGACAATGGACAACTGAGTCCCGAAATTTAAATGACAATGGGCAACTGAGTCCCGAAATTAAAAGGCAATGGGCAACTGAGTCCCAAAAACTAAAATGCAATGCAATAGGCGACTGCGTCCCAAAATTAAATGACAATGGGTAACTGTGTCCCGAAAACTAAAATGCAATGCAATGGGCGACTGCGTCCCAAAATTAAATGACAATGGGCAACTGCGGCCTGAAATTAAAAATGCAATGGGCAACTGAGTCCCGAAACTTAAAATGCAATGGGCAACTGCGTCCCAAAATTAAATACAATGGGCAACTGCGTCCCGAAAACTAAAATGCAATGCAATGGGTGACTGCGTCCCAAAATTAAATGACAATGGGCAACTGCGTCCCGAAAACTAAAATGCAATGCAATGGGCGACTGCGTCCCAAAATTAAATGACAATGGGCAACTGCGGCCCGAAATTAAAAATGCAATGGGCAACTGAGTCCCGAAACTTAAAATACAATGGGCAACTGCGTCCCAAAATTAAATGCAATGGGCAACTGCGTCCCGAAAATTAAAATGCAATGGGCAACTGCGTCCCGAAACTTAAATGACAATGGGCAACTGCGTCCTGAAAATTTAAATGGCAATGGGCAACTGCGTCCCGAAATTAAAAATGCAATGGGCAACTGCGTCCCGAAAATGTAAAATGCAATGGGCAACTGAGTCCCAAAAATTAAAAGACAATGGGCAACTGCGTCCCGAAATTTAAAATGCAATGCAATGGGCAACTGCGTCCCAAAATTACATGACAATGGGCAACTGCGGCCCGAAATTAAAAATGCAATGGACAACTGAGTCCCGAAACTTAAAATGCAATGGGCAACTGTGTCCCGAAATGTAAATGACAATGGGCAACTGCGTCCCGAAAATTAAATGACAATGGGCAACTGCGTCCTGAAAATTAAAAAGGCAATGCAATGAGCTGATGCACTCAGAAATTTAAAATGCATAAAGCCGATGTGCTCAGCAGAAAATAGAATGCATGAAAAAAATTTATTTCCTCTCTTTTCTTTTCTCTCCTTTTCTTTTTTGTCATTTTTTTTTCATTTATTTGTTCAAAGTCATCTTAACCACCGACGATCCTAGAAAGCTTTGACCAATCAAACCCTTTGTCCACGTGCTTTCCTTCATCAGACCTTTTGTTAGCTTGGAAACCCCGAGATTTTCTCATTTCTTTTTTTTTTTGACCTCTTTGTTCTCCTTGGCAACATATTGCAACCCATATTTTGAGTTACTGAAATCCTTTAATCTAAATTAATCATTGAAGGATTGCTGCACAATTGTCAAATCAAATTGTCGACCTTAAGTTTATTTTATTTGAGACATAAATTAACGAGTAAACATGCATTCATGAATAGAAAGAAATTTGTTGAATGAACAAACTTCCTTTATTATTTTGGTAATGTAATCGTACATGAACTTTTGGCAAGACACATACTTGAAAGACAAAAGAAAGATTGCAAGAAAGATAAAAAAATTGCCCCAGTATTGGTTCCTTGTTCCTCATTCAATTGATTCACTGCAAGTGCTTGACAACTTAACCGCTGTCTCTGCTGATACCTCATTCAACATGAATCCTTTTTAACTTCCTTAAAAATTTTGCCCCAGTATGGCCAATTCAATACAAATGACTTGCCCTCTTCGTATAACTGATTGGACGCGCATCAAAAAAATTGCCCCAGTTTGGTGAATCCATCGAAGAGTTCCAGGCCCACTTTCTTTGAGATTTTGCCAATTCATTTGCCCTAACTTTTGCTTAGACTCGCCTTTTCGTGTTTCGGCCCTAACAGACTCTTTTTTTTTTTTTCAATTGCTCTAACTTTTGCTTAGGCCGCCCTTTCGAGTTTTCAACCTAACGAGCCTTTTTTTTTAGGCATAGAATTTCTTGACAACATCAGTATTGACGGGCCTTGGCAATTCTTCTCCATCCATGTTCTGTAAAATTAACGCTCCTCCTGAAAATGCCTGCTTGACTATGTACGGGCCTTCATAATTTGGAGCCCATTTTCCTCTAGCATCCTCTTAGTTAGGGAGAATCTTTTTCAAAACCAAATCCCCTGAACAGAATTCCCTAGGACGAACTTTCTTGTTGAAGGCTCTAGCCATTCTGCTTTGATACAATTGCCCATGACAAATAGCTGTCAATCTCTTCTCTTCTATCATATTCAATTGCTCATACCGAGTCTTCACCTATTCAGATTCCTCTAACTCTGCTTCTATTAAAACCCTTAGGGAAGGGATCTCAATTTCTATTGGAGAGACTGCTTCCATCCCGTATACCAAAGAGAAAGGCGTTGCCCCAATGCTTGATCGTATATTGGTACGATATGCATGCAGAGCATAGGGTAACATTTCATGCCAGTCTTTGTAGTTCACTGCCATCTTAGCAACAATTTTCTTCACATTCTTATTTGCTGCTTCAACTGCACTGTTCATTTGAGACCTATAAGGAGCTGAATTATGATGCTTAATTTTGAAATTCTCACAGAACTTTTTAATCTCAGCACCATTGAGATTGGTACCATTATCTGTGATTATCCTTTCTGGAATCTTATATCTGCAGACAATATCCCTTTTGAGGAATTTCAAAAACACTTTTTGAGTGATGCTGGCATAAGAAGAAGCTTCTACCCACTTGGTGAAATAGTCAATCGCCACTAAGATGAAGCAATGACCATTGGAAGCTTTGGGATTAATGGGCCCGATGACATCTATTCCCCACATTGAGAAAGACCAGGGAGATACTAAATTATGCAAAGGGAAAGGAGGTGTGTTGACTCGATCTGCATACATCTGGCATTTTTGACACTTCCGTACATAATCTATGCAGTTTGTTTCCATTGTGGACCAATAATAACCACTCCTTAGAATTTTTCGAGCCATCATATGACCATTAGCATGGGTTCCACAGATTCCTTCATGGACCTCAGTCATGATTATACGAGCTTCACAAGCATCCACGCATCTAAGTAAAGTTCCATCATGACTCCTTTTGTACAAAACCTCTCCATTCAAGAAAAAGATCATCGTCAACCGGCGGATAGTCTTCTTATTCACCTCACTTGCCCCCGTTGGGTATTCTCTATACTGAATATACCGCTTGATATCATGATACCAGGGTTTACCATCTGGCTCGCCTTCCATATTAGCACAATACGCAGGTTCACTATGCGTCTTCACTTGGATGGGTTGAACATTATTATGAATATCCAACTTGGTCATTACAGCTAAAGTGGCTAAGGCATCTGCAAACTGATTCTGGTCTCGGGTCAAATGGGAGAAGGTCACCTCCTCAAACTTCTTAACCGACTGGATCAGATACTTTTGATAAGGTACCAACTTCGGATCCCTGGTTTGCCATTCACCATTCACCTGATAAATGATGAGTGCTGAGTCTCCAAATACTTTTAACTGCTTGATCCCCAAGTCAATTGCAACTTGTAAACCATTAGCACAGGCCTCATACTCCGCAACATTATTGGTGCACTCAAATTCCACTTGACAGCGGGTATTGTTTTCCAGTTGGTGAAACAACCACGGCCCCTATGCCACTACCATGCATGTTAACCGCTCCATCAAAATACATCTTCCAGCCAGGTTCTTCTCCTTCTTCTGCCATTAGTATTTCTCTATCAGGGAACTCAGATGTCACTAGTTGTCCACCCTCAAGAGGGTTTTCAGCTAAATGATCAGCAATCGCACTTCCTTTGATGGATTTCCGAGTCATGTACTTGATATTGAATTTTGATAGCATCACTTGCCACTTTGAAACCCTTAATGAAACATGAGGACTTTCAAATATGTACTTCAGAGGGTCTATTCGGGAGATCAACCACGTGGTGTAATAGAGCATGTACTGTCGTAGCCGCTTTGAGGTCCATACCAGCGCACAACAAGTCTTCTCAATAGCCATGTAACGAGCTTCACAGTCATTGAACTTCTTACTCAGATAGTAAATTGCTTGCTCCTTTTTTTCCGATTCATCATGTTGTCCCAACATTGCCCCCATCGAGGTTGGCAACACAGTTAGGTACAAAATTAAAGGGCGACCCGGCGTATGGGGTACCAAAACAAAAGGATTCATTAAATAAGCTTTTATCTTGTCAAAAGCTTCCTGACATTCTTCATCCCATTTTCCTAGTTGATGCTTCTTCAACAACTTGAATATAGGCTCACAGGTGCTGATTAAGTTAGCAATGAATCTAACAATGTAATTGAGTCTCCCGAGAAAACTTCGTACTTCACGCTCCGTCTTAGGGGCAGACATCTCTTGTATTGCTTTCGTTTTATCTGAATCCACCTTTATTCCTTCTCTGCTAACAATGAATCCGAGTAATTTCCCAGTAGATGCTCCGAAAACACATTTAGCAGGATTCAACCTCAGTTTGTACTTCCGGAGTCTTTCAAATAGCTTACGCAAAACCGCCACATGATTTTCTCCTTCTTTAGACTTGGCTACTATATCATCCACATACACTTCAATTTCCTTGTGCATCATGTCATGAAACAGTGCCACCATGGCACGTTGGTAAGTAGCCCCAGCATTCCTTAATCCGAACGGCATCACCGTGTAACAAAATGTTCCCCAAGGAGTAATGAAAGTGGTCTTTTCTTTGTCATTGACATCCATGAGAATTTGATTGTATCCGGAGTATCCATCCATAAATGAGAACCTATGATTCTTAGTAGTGTTATCAACCAAAACATCAATGTGAGGGAGTGGGAAATCATCCTTCGGGCTGGCCTTATTCAGATCTCTATAGTCCACACACATTCTGACTTTTCCATCCTTCTTAGGCACTGGCACGATATTAGCTACCCACTCTGGGTGTCTTGACACTTCCACAAATCCTGCTTCCAACTGCTTAGTCACCTCTTCCTTGATCTTCAGGGACATATCAGGATGCATCCTCCTTAACTTCTGCTTCTTTGCCTCAATATTCGGGTATAGTGGAATTTTATGCGATGCTATCTACGGGTCTAACCCAGGCATATCCCGATAAGACCAAGCAAAAACATCCATATATTCTTTAAATAGTGTGATCATCTCTTCAAACTCCGGGTTTGCCACTACTTTCAATTCCTTTTTCTCTTCCTCTGTCCCCATGTTGACCACCCCTGCTTCCTCACCATTCAAGACAAATCCCTTCTCTGAGTACTCCAGTAATTTTGAAAAATTTTCAACAACTTCTTCCTCTTCCCCAAATCCAGGGTCTTCTTCATCAAACATTGCAAGAGAATCAATTGATGAGTTTCTGAGGTCCCTCTCAGGAGGCGAATTTTCTGTGAAACTCAGATCCCTGGAAAGCAATTTTGCGTGGAGTTGGAAAAGCAAAACAGAGTAGGAACGACAAAGGAAGAACAAGATATAGTACATAAATGTAAAAAGAGAATTGATAAATGCGAAAAGACAAGTCAAAGGGTACGACAAAGAAGGAATGCTGAATATTCATGCAAATTCATTTAATCAATGTCTCAAATAACATAAACCATAAGTTCCAAACAACTTAAACATCTGTTTCACAAAATGACTAGATAATTACTTTGAAACAATCACATTAATAATTGGTTCAGATTTCCAGTTCTTCAGTAGCTCTTCATCAGCAAAGGGACGAATTGCCTTGTGCTCTTCTTGGCTCTCTTTATGCAATGCATTGATAGTGAGGCGGTATTGAGGGTGAATGACCTCGTCAGGCATGATCACCTCGGCCGGTGCTGGGAATGTTTCCCTTAAGTGGGGAATATGCTTCATCTTGCCCTTGTCACCCTTTCCTCCAAGTGTCATGCTCCTCATATGCTCCTCTAGAGATGTTTCGTACCTTATCCCAAACTTGTCTGACTTTCCTGGAAGTGACACTGGCGATCGAGCACCTTGTAGCTTTGAGCCCAAACCCTTTCCCTCCTGGTATCCACTATTAGCCATGATCCGAGCCACCACCTGATTCACACTTGGTGCGAGAGATTCATCTTTACCAAGTCCAGTCTCAACTACTTCGAAACTGTGCCACAGGTTCTCCTCTTCCTTTTCTCGCACTCTCCACATATGGTACCGAAACTGGTTTTGACAAAGCATAATCTCTTCCTCTCCATGTATGGTGATGACCGACCCATTCTCAATATATTTAACACTTTGATGCGGGGTGGAAGGAACGGCACCGCGAAGCATGGATCCATGGTCTCCCCAGTAGCATGGTGTAGCCAGGCTCCATATCCATGACTTGAAACAACACTGAAAATTACTTGGACCAATCTCTAGCGTCAACATTATTTCTCCCATAATGCCTCTCCTATTTCCATCAAAGGCTCGCACCACCATCTCCCGTGGCGACAGTTCATCCTCACTTATTGATAACGAGGCTAGAGTTGACCTGGGAATGATATTTAATGCAGACCCCCCGTCAATCAAAACTTTTGCAACTATGTACCCTTTGCATTTGAGGGTTATGTGCAAGGCCCGCGGGTTCTTCTCAGATTGAGAAATGATCTCTTCATCAGTGAATGTGATCATGTTAACGCGTTTCACGGGGTCCACCATGTTAACCACACTTTCGGGAGTAACATTGGGCTTCACATAGGCTTCATTCAGAATTTTCAATAACGCCTTCCGATGCATCTCAGATGTCAAGATAAGCGACAAAAGAGATATTCTGGCCGGAGTCTTTTTCAGTTGTTTCATCACATCATATTCGCTTTGCTTCATTATCTTCAGGAACTCCTCTTCATCTTCTTTCTCTTTCTCATCTTCTTTTGACATTTCATCCTTACTCCCTTCCTTAACAATTTTCTCTTTTTCTAGCTCTCCTGGGCCATAACATCACCCACTCCTTGTAATTCCCCCTACCTTGACTATGTTAGTCACCAACTCCTTATCTTTGTATACTTCAGCAATTCGAGCCTTCGACATCTCTTCCCCGACTCCTTTTGTCTCCACCTTGGTTTCATAATTCCATGGTACTGAATGAGTGTCATTATAAACAAACGGCACTGGCTTCTTGATTGTTACCACTACTTTCTCCGGTGTTGAGACTTGATTGAGAGGTGGCACCTTAAGCACAAAGCGTTCGACCACATTAACCTCTTCGGAGGAGGCTAACCCTTGTCTTGCATGTATTACTCCCAAAGTGAGCAATCCTTGGACTCGGACCTTGAAATCCCAACAATCCTCAATATCATGTCCCATTCCCCCACAATGATAAGCACAATTTGACTCTTTATCATATCTTCTATTTTCTTTCATCGTAGCAGCTGGTGCAGTGATATTGTAGCCAGCTTTCTTCAACCCTTCGAATATCCTTGCCATTGGCGTACGCAAGCTCATGACCATTCTTATGGATGGTCCTTCCACCTCTAAAGCATTCACCACATTCCTTCCACCATGATTAGGAATTGGGTTGTTAACGATACTGGGTTCAGCTTCTTCTTGGATATCAAGCTTCCCGTAGGCAATTAACCTCCTTACTGCTGTCTTAAAAGCCTCACAATCTTCAATCGAATGCCTTGGGATATCCATGTGATACTTGCAGGTTGAGTTCGAGTTATACCAAGATGGAAATGGTGGTTCTAAAGGACGCACAGGAATTCCTGAAATAAGGTGCGCATCAAACAATCTTTGGAATAGGTCTGCATTCGAAATGGACAACCTTGGAAAAGGGGGGAGGTTTTGGGGACGAAAGCGGCTTTGATTTTGGAGATTCGGGCGGGGTTGTGAGTGGTTTGGGTAATTCTGCGGAGGTGCAGGTGGGTATCGAGTATAAGTTGGGCGAGTTGGTGTATATGGTTGCGGCAAGGGGACGTTGTTAACTTGGAATTGTGAGGTTGGGGTGAAGTTTGTGGCCGGCATAAGTTGGTGGGATGGATAATGAGGTAGTGGCGGTGTTTGGTATGAAAAGTGAAGGTTGGGGTTGTATGATGGTTGATGACTTGGGCTATATCGCGGTCTGAAATTCTGTTGAGGTCGGATATAATTCACCTCAGGTTCTTTTTTCTTCAGCTGGAATCCTTTCTTGAAAGTAGTATTCTCTGTGCTACCCATTGGCAACTTCCCAATTTTGGCCAATATTTCAATTCTTTCTCCAGAAGTTATCAAATCTGCAAAATCCTTATAGGCCGCCCCAACCATCGCCCCAATAAAAGGGTTTCCTAGGGTCCCCAAGAAATACGAGCACATCTCAGACAATGTTAATGGGGGCTGGACTTGAGCCGCCAAGGCTCTCCACCTCTGTACGTATTGCTTGAACGGTTCTTCGTTGCCTTTCTGCATTGAACTCAACTGCTCTCGGGTTGGGGCTGCGTCAAGATTGAATTTGTACTGGTCTATAAACAAATCAGCCAATTCTGTCCAATGCAAGACCTTTGAACGATCTAACTGAAGATACCATTCTAGGGCGGGACCTGTAAGACTCTCATGGAAGAAACTGATGAGGAACTTATCATCCCTAGACCAAACAGCCATCTTGGTTCCATAACTGATCAAATGGAAACGAGGGTTGCCGCTCCCGTCATACTTCACAAAATCAGGAATCTTGAAGTTGTTGGGGATTACTACATCCGTGGTAGGACATAACTCCTCTATCCTTAGGGGTCCAGAGCGCGATACCCCTCCCCAATGGGCATGACTATTGATGCTGTTTGAGGTGGTTGCTCGTGGATTCCTGCAGCAATGCCTGAGGTTATGGCCGGAAAGATCGAAGCAGTTATTGATGGTACGTTTGCATACGTTCCACCCCCACTTGCATTTCTATTTTCACTGATTAAGTGGAGAGACTCCCTTATATCTTGCAATATCGCTTCCAACCTCGCTTGGTTCTCTGACACCTCATTTATTCTTCCTGTTACTTCATCGACCTCCCTACTCAAGTTTCTTCCTGTCTCAGAATTATCAGCAGCCATCCTGGTCCGAGATCTGGTATTGTGAACTCGGGTTAGATTGGTCTCTTCTTTCCTAGGTCGCGCAATGATTCCCTGAACCAAATTGATTTAATAAAGCAAAAAGCACATTAGATAAAGAAATAAAAAGAAATCAACACTATTGTGAGGATGCTTGGCGATTGTGGAGAGATTCACATGGTCATTCAATAGCAAGGTAGGATCCTTGATTTAGCATTGGCGGGTTCACTAATGGTGCCCTCTTCAAACAATGCAATCATTTTTTCACCAAATACCGAGATTCCCATATTTTCGCTGAAGGACAAATTGTCTCAGGGCGAAAATACGGTTGACAACCTATTCAAGGGAGAATTCACCCCTCAGTGAATAGTGCCTGAATGAAAAGCAATAACATCAACATTCAAAGCAACACACAGCAACTGGTCATTCATTTCATTCCAAAATTAATCAATACAAAGTCTCAGTCTCCTCGAAGTGTAACGTAAACTACAATACATCAACAACTTTGTTTGTTTCTTCCTAAGACCTTTAGCAAGACCTCGATAATACTTCATAAACTCGGCTATCTTCTGTGGTAGTCGTAGCAAGGGATTCATGCGAATCTGAAGGCCTGCTTCATCAAAACGATTAACCAGTTGCGTAGTGTGATACTGCAAGTTGTTAGACATGTCCTCATATTTATTCATCCAATATTTCCTTTGAGCCCTTTCATTCTGAGCTGCCCATTGCCACGCGTTTTCACTCTATTCTTTTTGCAGTCGTTGCCTCTGCGCTTCGAGTCTCCATTGCTCCTTTTCTTGCTCTAGTTCTTGAGCTTTCAACTCCAAACGCCTTGCTCTCTTGTTTACTTCCTTGAGTGGATTATAATATTATGTAGCCAATACATGTCTTTGATCGGAGCGTCGTTTCACTTCAACCAGAGCCTTTTGCAAAGATTGCATCCTTTGGTCTTGTGCTCTAGTATTTGCTTCCAATTCTTCTTTCTCTTGTAGAATCTTCTCTATCAATTCTTCTTGAGCACTTACCTTCACTCGTAGCTCTT
Source organism: Ormosia emarginata (assembly GCA_029884605.1). Classification (NCBI taxonomy): domain Eukaryota; kingdom Viridiplantae; phylum Streptophyta; class Magnoliopsida; order Fabales; family Fabaceae; genus Ormosia; species Ormosia emarginata. Next base: position 30,761,037 of record JAQQTP010000072.1, read on the forward strand.
GGACTTCTAAAGTGGTCTTGTTTGATTCCACCTCTTTTCCTCTTCTCGCCCTTTTTACCCGGCTCGGGGCTTCAGCAGTATCAGCTTGTGCATCCTTTAAGTCTTCAATCTTGTCGACTAACTTCTGGCACTGACTTGAGTGAATGACGACTTTTAACTCAGCGGCTTCCTTCCCTTGTTCCAAAAACTGCATCTGCGCTTTCATCCTCTCTATCTGGGTAGTCATTTGAGATATAATCTGGGAGTGATTTTCATCACTTAACACCGCCTGAGGGGTACTATTTTGAGCCCTCCTTGTTGCTCTCCATTGTAGGTACTCAGGAGTAGGAATTACCACACGTTTTCCCAGTTCTTTCCTTCCTACCCTATGGGTATTCTTCCAAGCGTCCCTAACCTCCTTTTCCTGCTTAGTAGTGCTTCCATCTTTCCCATATAAAAAGCTAAATCCTCTGAGTTGTGTCTCGTCAGGCACGTGCTGAGTCCATTGGAGCTGTCTAAGCACAAGGACCGGTGAGAATGATACACAACCTCTCACGCCCATTAAAGGAATGTTAGAGAAGTCGCCACAATTGAGCAATATCTCTTCCCTATGATACCATGAGCAAACCCATTTGAAAGAGTCTGATCCCATCTTCATGAACTCATCTTTCCATTCGTGGGCTTTCTGCTGCTTTACTGGAATACGACTAAAATTTCTTAGCGGATCAGGTAAGAGACCTAGGCGATTGTGTACATCCATGTGCGTCATGATCCAAACATACAACATGTGTGTGCAACATCGGATCATACCTCCTCCTTTTTTGTGGCAAATCTCCATGGTTAAGAAAGTATCAGCAAGAATAGTAGGGATTGGATTTGACCTATGATTCTCAAACTTGAAGAAAGCATCCATTGCCGCTTGGTCCACCACATCTGAGATGAATGAGAATAACACCAATCCAAAGATGGTTAGTGCCAATGTTTTGTTAAAGAGATCCCACCTTCCTTGCTGCGCTAGTAGCTCAAGATGTGCTTCCAGGTAACTCTTCTTCAATCCTCGTGTTCCTCCTCTCTTTTCCACGCCTAACTGACTTGCCTGAACCCCTATGAGTTCCGCTATTTTTCCTTCTGACACATAATGTCCTCCATAGAGATAAACATTAGGGTATTTGCTCATTGGGAGTCTCAACATGATGCATATTCTTCTATGGTCGGTGCAATATCCAAGTCGGGCAGCTCAAAACATTTCAGAGAACAACTCCAAAACTAGGCCAAGCCACTCAGAACAGGTTCTTCAACAGGGATGCGCAACAAATCTAGGATTTGTCCATAACTGCTTGAAAACTCTGATCGAGCCTTAGGGATCATGTGTTGAGTAATGTCCTTCACACGCCTCAGATCACTGCCATTTACTGTAATCTTCATATTCCTCTTGAGATCAATGGCATTGCTGGTGTTTTTCCTTTGGCCTATCTCTTCCATTCCTTGCTATTGAATGAGCACTAATCTTTCCACTTTACCAACTAAACTCACCCTACAAAAGAGTAAAAGAAGAATGTAAGCAAACCAACAAAAATGAAGAATGCGTCCTAAGGGTACCCCTCATCGAGGTAACTCTAAAATGTATCCTAACATTCTACATGGAGAAATCCTTATAGGGTCGTAAACCCAAAGGATTATGCATGATTTGCTGATGCATGCCCTCCTTATTTTTTCTTTATGCAAGAAAATGACATGGAACTGTAAGATGATGCATTTTTTTTTTTTTTTGGGTGTATCATGCAAATGCATGGTAATGCATGTCCTTTTTTATTTTTCTTTTGTTTGAGAAATGTTATGAATGTCATATAGATGATATGAAAATGCAAGATGAAACATTCCCTTTTTTATGATTTTTTTTAACAAAGGATGAATGATATGAAAAAAAAGAACAGATAAAGAAAAAGCACGCTCCCTTTGTGTCCTAATTAGGTGAAACTTAAAGGTTGGATAAAGTCATAACTCTAATTTTGACAGCCACTATGTTCCATCTACCAAGTGCAAGGTTTTAGGAGGAGATATAGACCTCTAAAAGTTATGGTCCCCAGATTGCCCTTATCTCGAAAGACAAGGATCCAATTCATGAATTAATCACAAGTAGGGATAAACCCTCTCAATATGATTAGTCCATGATATTGGTAACAATCTGAGTGGTGTCTCAACCAATGTCAAGTGAGCATGAAGCCCCTCAATAACAAAGATCGAGACCCCTCCTACTCCTCGGGTTCGCACAGACTTGGGTATAGAGCCCAAAAATTGTGTGAGGTAAGTGTCAGTGATGTGTGTAAGGGAGCATACAAACCTGTACCAAAAATTTAAAAAAACCAAAAATTACCCCCTAACCTGCAAAACATATATACAACAACCAGGCAGCAATCATCTACCCTATGTTTTAAACAATTAATCAAAAAAAAAATATACAAGTAAAAAATATATACTGAGAATAATGATATCGATATTTACAAAATAAAATAAAATCTATTTACAAACAAATAAGAAAGCAAAAACAAGGACAAAAAGGGGTAAAATAAATAAATAGATATTATTAATAACTTGCACAACTAACCACAACAGGCCTGACTCTCCAAATAGTCCCCAGTGGAGTCGCCATCTGTCGCAACCATAATCGCGGCGGGAATAGCAGCTCACGTGATTTTAAAAAATGATAAGTATATGGAGTCGCCACCAATTTTATTTAAATTTAGGAAAAATTGAAAAACCTTTTTAGAAAATGGTCTTTGGAACCAAATCGGATTCGGGAGTCGGTTATGGATAGGGAAGGGTGGAAACTTAATCCCACTGCACCCCCATCACACCCGTCGTGAGACGGTACCTTAAGTCAGTTGTGCAAAAACTCGATAATCTCAAATTTATTTATTTTATCCTTATTAAAAATATTTTGTAATTATTTTATTTTATTTTCTATTTTATTTATTTTATTTTATTTATTTTAGTAAAAGAATAAAAAGGAAACCTAATTATGAAAATTTAATTTTGGCTTGACAGAATGAAAATTCTGCTCCTACGTATCCTCAGGTGCAATGAGGAACTCAAAGTCACGTAGTTCTGTAGAAAATAATTGTGAGTTGACTGATTTTAATTTTAAAGAAAAGAATTTTGTTTGAAAACAAAATCATCCTTGCATAGGATTCAAGGTAGCACCGGGCTACTCAATAAATCCTTATGATTCAAATGACATTGAAGATAGCATTCACTATTCAATCACTATCATTGGTCATTGCATTGATTAAAAAAAAATTAAATGAGTTTTAGCTTCTTCTTTTTTATATATATTTTTTTAAAAAAAGTGCATAAGGATAAATGAAATTTCCATAAGTCAGATAAATAAAAAAAATAGATTAAACATAATCATCACAAACTAAATAACTCAAAGCAATATTATTTTTACTTTTCTGACAATTTTCAGATTTTTCAAATTTCTTATTTTTGCTTTCTTTCATTTTTTTTTTTACTTTTTAATCTCTTATTTGTTCATAAGGCATGACATAAAACATGTTATCAAATAAAATAAACACTATTAAACAAGAATTAATCCTAACAACTAAACAAAAAAAAAAAACATACTTATATTAATTTTCTATTACTATTTTCTATTTTTTTTTATTTCATTATTGTTATTATTATAAAAAAAAAAGCAAAAAAAGTTGCAAATAAGCCAACCCACGTATAGGTGGGTTGGCTGCTTCAGTAACCTAACATTTGCCTTTTATTCTTTTTAATTTTTATTTTCAAAAAGCGAAAAGAAAGACCAACCCACCACGAAAAAAAAGGGCTATTTCGTTTTTAACAAAGCAAAGGCTGAAAGCACAACCAAAACAGGGGTGCTATTTCTGGAGAAAAATAAACAGGGAGAAGGTTCTGGAGAGCCAAAACACACCGGCAGGAGCACGAACGACGGGTCACGTACGGGGAGCGACGGATCGGAGGATGCGGCGGAGACAGGTACGGTGGTTCGGCTCCGGTAGCGGTGGGCAGAAGCTTCGACAGAGCTTTTGGTTCGACGGCACGGGGCAGGACCGGTGCGAGGTGACGGGTGCGGTTCACGGTTCAAGAGGGTGGTATCTGGCGCGCGATCTCCGGCGACTGGCTGGTTCCGACGGGGGGTTTGCTGGTTCGGTGGGTGCATTGAGGCTGGATGTTGCTGGCGCGGCACTAGTCCATGCAGTTCCAGATTCGTGAGTGACGGAGCGGGTGGGCTGGCAGTGAGGCTGCGCGACGGGTTAACAGGCTGAGCGGTGGTCGCGGTGGCAGGTCGTACGGCTGACGAGCGCCGAACTCAGTCAAAATTATAACCGAAGTTATTAACTAAGTTTGCAGTATAGTGAACAACACCGGATCGTCTCCTCAAGGATCGTAAATGCAATTTTATCAAATTAAGTTAAGTTAGAAAGGGGGTTTTGATTGTTTAAGGATTACAATGACAAGATCTGAAGAAAAATAACAATTAAAAGAACAATCAATTCAAATCTATCCGAGATTGGGTGGATTCAATCATGACCTTTCAACAAACACCGAAATACATTTGAATGGTTAACTTGGATCTAACCGAGATCTCTCAGTATCGATCCAGAATTCATACTAGACAATCGTCGTAATTCAATTGACAAGTGATAAACACAAATCTGCAATCGCACCATTCATGTAAATATATGTTAATTTAAGCACCGAATTCAATTAACCTAGGCACAAATCAGTAACCTAACCTCTTCAATTACGTGATTAGTTTAGATCAATCAGTTCTAAGTTTCATCACAAATCTCAATCTTCAGTTATGTGATTAATTCAGATCAATCAGTTCTAAATTTCATCACAATACTTAATCTTAAACCAAGATCAAATCAGATCAAACATAAATAGAATCACCATTCATGCATTCAAGATCAAGAGAATAGAAGAAAAGGAGAAGAGGAATTCAAATATAAATCAAATACATTACATAACCAAGGTCTCAAGAATCCAAACCACAATCTCTTCAAGAGTTCTAAATTGACCCAAAGTAGCTTAGCCCTCCATTACCATGAAGGGGAGCATCAAAATATACAAAATTATGAGAAACTATGAAGAAGCAAGAAGAAACTTAGAGAGAAAATGAAGGAGAATTTCATGTTGTTCATGATAAATGGTGCCTTTTATAGAAGTCTAAGGTAACAAAATGACAAAGGGAAGTGGGTGGATGAGTGGATGAGTGAGTGGAGTGTTTGAGTGGATGGATTAGTGGGTTGTTTTAGTGGATTGGTTTAGTGGATGAGTGAGTGGAATGGTTGAGTGGTTGAATTAGTGAAAAATGCCAAAGGACTTTTGGTGAGTGGGAAATTATGGACATGAATGGGTGAGTGGATGGATTAGTGGATGAGTGGGTGGAGTGGTTAAGTGGTTGGATTAGTGTATGAGTGGATGAATGGGTGAGTTAGTGGATGAGTGGATTAGTGGATGGATGAGTGGGTGGTTGAGGACGAAAATTTCGTATCTGACTTGGAAGCCAAAAACGACCCACTATACTTTAGAACCATGAAAAGTGTTCTTCATGAAAGTTGTAGATCCTTGTCTTGGCTATAAAATGGATAGCTGGTTTGTCCAATTTGGCTTTCTTAAACCCAAGATATGTCCCAAATACCGTAGGTTGCTCAAACCCAACTTCAGCACCTCTGTTCCGACTTGCAAGCTCAAAATGACCTACTAGACTTCTTTTTCTCAAAATGTGTTCTTCATGAAAGTTGTTTATTTGGATCTTGACTATCCAATGTCCAAATTTCATCCCATCTCCATTATTACATCTTGAGATATGATTTTATGAGTGCACACTGTTCGGATTCTACTGACAGAACCCGTATTCTGACTTCCATGTAAACTTAGGTCCCTTAGACATCTGAATCGGACTTCGAGCTCTGCATCAAAGTTGTAGAGCTTTCTCTTAGCTTTCCTACAAGGTAAAATTCATGTTCATCAGATATTAGGAACTCAAGTTATGGCCAAAATACAGAAACAGTGTCAAATCTCAATAATGCTGGAAATATTCAATTATGACCAATTTGAGCTCAAACTCACAAAATCATACCAAACTCAATCAATTAAGAATATAGAGAGTGTAAATGACTAAACATAAGGGTTTCTTAATGAATAAAATATGTGATTATCAAATTCTCCCACACTTAGCTTTTTGCACTCCTGAGCAAAACTCAAGACCAAAACAAGGACATAAGAGATTAACAAAAATTTAAATTCCAACGACATTCAAGAACCCAAAATTTTACAATCAAGAAGAACAACCAAAGGTTCAAGGGATCAAAACATTCATGAGTTAACAATTTTTCACATCTCAAACCAACAAGCAAGGTATCTTCAACATGAATCAAGAATGATAGATCTTCACAAGATCCCCTCTTAATCTCTCAAGTGTTTAAAAGGTAGGTATTTCACTCAATTCAACCCATGAAAATTGCACTACCATAAGCTTGCTTATCTTCTACTTCTCCACTACTCAAAACACATGCACACACAAATCATGAGGACTTATTCAAGGTTGTAGTGAGGTCAAGGTAACAGGAGAGGATAAAATGGATATGAGAAGATAAATACCAAAGAGAATAAAAGCAAATGAAGTGAGTTCAAATAACAAGATAAAAGTTCATCCCAACTCTAGTGTATATCCCTTTACATATTCATTTCCCAATCCTTTTCTTTTTTTTTTTTAAACACTTGGGTTTTTTTTTTATTTTTTTTTTTTTTTTTTTTTTTTTTTTATATATATGAACATAACTATATACATATATTTTTTTTTTTTTTTTTGCACTCTTTTCTTTTTCAACAACCATTTTGTACACATACCCCCACACTTGTTCAAAAACTCATCCATTAACCAAGCTAATGTTCTTTTATTCCCTAAGGTAAAGTAAGAACACGATTTCTCATTTAAGGCACATAATGAGCTAGAAACAAGGAATGATCAAATAAGCTCAAAGGGGTTAAGCAAAGGAAAATATACAAGGTTAGCAGCAATCAGAGAATTTTCAAGAAGTCAAAAGAGTGCTTGATATCATATTGAAAACAAGGTTGGCTATTTGGTTAAACTAGCTAATTAAGAAAGAGGGCCTCAATCATGTTCATGCATGCAAGTGAAATGTAGCCTAAAAAAGAATCAAAGCAAGTTCTAGAGTGGTCATTAACATGAGTGACAATCACACAAGAAAGAAGAGAATGACATAAATGTTGAATCCATCCATTAGGCTCAAAATCTCACAAGGTATGCATCCATCAAACTCAATTCATCAATTCAATCATCCATCACCAAGCATATCAGTTCAAGAAGGGAGAAAAGTTATTCAATCATGCAATGAACCTTTTTTTTTGTTTTTTTTTTTTTACAAAAAGAACATGTTGAAATCTCTCCCCCACGCTTAATATAACATTGTCTTCAATGTGAAAGAGAGATATAGAAAAGAGCAACACAACCTGACAAGAAGTGAATCAACGCCAAGCAGAAAAGAAACACTTTGTCGATCGCATCGACCCGAAAAGAAATCAAACAATAAAACTTTAGTACTAATTAGTTACTACCTAAAAACTCCTTACTCTGCCACCAATTAAGATGCGTCTCAAGAGTAAAATTACTCCTTACTCTGCCATCACTAATTGATTTAATAAGTACATGACAATCATATCATACTTTTCAAACAAAACAACAAATTTACATTTTTTTTTCTTTTTTGGGTCAACTATCCTTCCCTCCCAACTAGATCACAACATTGTCCTCAATGTTAAAATATAGATGAGTAAAGGATAGAAGATATTACCTGTTGGAGAAAGCTGACACAAATTTAAACAGAAACAAAGTACAATAAAATCAAACCCATTAAAGATGAAGTCGCAGATCTGGCTTTTGTTTCTTGTTACTTCCTTCGCCGCTTCCTGTTGACCAATCTATCCGAGCTAATACCGGATCGGTACATACTCAAAAGCTTCTAATTTATCAATGAGCTCATCAATAGTGGAGGCGAGAGATAAGAAGTTGTCTTGTAGAAGAAGTGATAAATTTGTTCCATGACTTTGTCAAGAAAAAATAACAAAAGATCAAAGAAATTATTAACATTCAACAAACCAATGGGTTTATGGTGGATGTTGATTCGGCTACCAAGAGACAATTTGAAAAATTTCTTCCAAAGTACCAAAACCACCAGGTAAGACAAGAAATGCATCAGAATTGTCAACCATTGTTTTCATTCGTCCATGCATAGATGTTACCTGAATTTCTTCTCCAACGGTCCTTCCAATGATGTTATTTTTAGCTAAAGGTTTAGGAATAACACCTAAAACCTGACTGCCTCCTAAAAAGGCAGCAAGTGATACAGCCCTAATTAACCCACGACAACCTCCCCCATATACAAGATGAATATTCTTCGCAGCAAGTGATCGACCAAGAGTGCTAGCTGCGTTTACAAACTCTAATCCCTTCCCATAACTCGACCCACAAAAAACACAGACATTTTTGAGGTTACGAATAGAAGGCCCCATTCTATACTCTTCCTCCCTTTGAGTGTTTCTGAGTTTGAAGGAAAATGGAGAAAATGGAGTGTTTAAATAGGAAAAAGAATGGAAAGGGGAATAATTGCACCTATGAGGGTAGGTTGGCTGTTGTCAGAAAAGGTTGAAATGAAGAAACACAGAATCTTTTTTTTTCTTTTTTTTTTCCTTTTTTTTGTTTTTTGTTTGTTTTTTGTTTTTTTTTTGTTTTTTTTTTTTTTTGTTTTGTTTTTTTTTTTGACTTCAAGAAAACCATCAAGGTAAAGAAGTCTAGAAACCCCTGAAGGACCCTGCTCAAAGGATCGTCTGTACAAAAATCAAAATACAACAAAATGATACAAAGATAAAAGAAAATGATGACATACCTGTATGTACAGTTTCCATGGCGTATCTTTATACTGCGCGTCATGAGTGCAGTAGACATCACGTCCATTTTTTTTTTGTTTTTTTTTTGTTTTTTTTTTGTGAAATTGTTAGAAAAACTTGATGAAAGATGAGTGTATACTTACTTAAGATTGGGATGGAGGTAGTCTGCTCTTTCGGCTTTATGCCAAAGCATTGTTGACCAGTATTCGACCCATTCAAGACCAGAAGGGACAAGTGACCATAATACGACTGGCTGCCTCACATGTGGGATACAATCTACCTTCTTTGTTTTTCAATTAAGAAGGCTGGATCAGGATGCATGCATTTCCCAATTCACGGTTTGTGTTACCAAAGCCAACCCTAAGAAGTATACATAATTTTTGTTTTTTTTTCATTTTTTTTTCATTTTTTTCTTTTTTTCATTTTTTTTTTGAAAAATGACATGAAGAAGAAGAAAAAGAAGATGATATGTACAGATTGTCTGTGGATATGGCTCACATCTGCCTCTAGTTTAACGTCCAGTAACGACTTAAACGTCTTCTATGAGTCGAGGATAAGCTTCCCATCCAATTTTCTTATAAATTGGCAAACAGGGTCATTTAGAGTCAGATTCCCAAGACTGTAGCGTTGTTCTTCATCCTTGAAGAGTTTCCACAATTTAAGAATTTCACGATGCATCAATCCACAAGAATGCGTCTCAAGAGTCAATAAGATATCATCTAATGACTCCTTACTTAGTCCATTCTTAATGAAAAAAATTTTATCTTCTCTATTTGCGGAAACCATCCCCTTAGTACGACATCGCTTGTTATAGTTCCATCGTCCACAATTGTGACAAACTTGTAACCTTTTTGCTCTTCTCCTTTTAGAATATGAACTTCTTCCAAGACCGGGCATATATGAGTCAAATGAAATTGAGGACTCACCTGCTAATCGAACCTTTGCTTCAATTATCCAGCGTACATCTTCTGGCATACCCTTGTGCATTAACAGTCTCAATCTCTCATATCGAACTTTGTAGATTTTTCTCAGAGCATTTTGAGGAAGAGAAGGAAAATGTTTTCTTAGGTTTGAAAGAATGACATCCATTTTGAAGGAGAAGAAGGGTTCAGTTATTTTGGGAAACTGAAAAATAAACCGACTCGAGAGTCACGGAGTACCGTATCCGCCACTTAACCGGCAACACAAAGAACTCAAGAACTTGGTTTTCCAGGAATGATTGAGTCTTTGTCCATTAACTTTAAGCGCATTACCATTCCTAGGATCCTCAATATCTACGGCCCTAGAGGATACGCGTGTTTGACAACAAAAGAACCGCGCCACCTAGATCTCAATTTTCCAAGGAGTAGGTGCAGATGGTAATCTCAAAGCGAACTTTTTGACCAATTTCTGCGCTTTTGCAAAAGGTGTAACAGACCTTTAATAAAGTAGGCCAATAAAATCCATCGCAAGATTTTCGCAGCTTGTTGTCGTGAAGAAAAGAATGACCTCCACATGCTTCGAGTGACACTACCTACCTCATTGTCGGGCACACACGCCTATTTTTTTTTTTTTTTTTTTTTATTCATAATGCGGATGGAGAAGGTTCATCACCTCCACTTTCGCATTCTCCGGAAGTTCATGATATCTTGTTTGAGGCGGTGTCCATTTACGATGAAAGCTTTGGTAGTGACCTCACTTTTAATCGAATAGCACCGAAGGAAAAACATTAGTAACAATAAATGGTCCATCCCATCTAGACCTTAATTTGCAGGCATGAGTCGGAGGCGGGAGTTATAGAGGAGAACTTTTTGACTAATCTCAATTGTTTTCCTCAGAATCAACTTATCATGGAAGGCTTTGGTCTTCTCCTTATAAAGTTTAGAACTTTCATAAGCCTCCAAGCGGATCTCCTCCAATTCTTTGCACTGCAGCCTTCCTCTCCATACCGCTTGATCTAGGTCCAAGTTGCACATTTTCACCGCCCAGAATGCTCGATGCTCAATTTCCACCGGTAGGTGGCATGCTTTTCCAAAAACAATCCGATACGGAGACATCCCGATTGGTGTTTTATAAGCAGTCCGGTAAGCCTATAAAGCATCCTCAAGCCTCTTGCTCCAGTCCTTTCGTTAGGTTGAAGCTGTCTTTCCGGAGTATCGCTTAATTTCTCTGTTGGAGACCTCGGCTTGCCCATTGGTTTGGGGGTGGTAGGGTGTAGAAACCTTGTGTTGGACTCCATACTTCTTCATCAAAGCCTCCATGCTTCGATTGCAAAAATGTGAACCTTGCTCACTAATGATGGCTCTCGGGACTCCAAACCTACAGAAAATCGTCTAATAAAATCCACAAGTAACTTTAGAATCATCGGTCCGAGTGGCCTTAGCCTCCACCCATTTAGATACATAATCCACAAAGAAGTGAGAATGTAAACAAAACCAAATGATACGGGAAAAGGACCCATAAAGTCAATACCCCAAACATTAAAAATCTCACAGAATAATAAGGGTTTCTGGGGCATCTCATTCCTACGAGAAGTATTCCCTGTTCTCTGGCATTGATCACAAGATTTACAAAATATATATATGCATCATGAAATAGAGGGCCAATATAATCCGAGTCTAAAACTTTCCTAGCGAGTCGTTGAGGACCGAAGTGGCCGCCACATGCAAGTTTATGACAAAAGCTAAGAATGGAATGGAATTCATCATCAGGCACACATCTCCTAATTACTTGGTCACTGCAAAATCTCCATAAGTAAGGATCATCCCACACATAATACTTTGACTCACTTTTCAATTTATCAATCTTAGCCTTTGTGAAATGTGCAGGTATTGCTTTAGCAACCAAGAAATTAATCAAATCAACAAACCAAAGGATGTTGCCTTGCAGCTTGAAAAGCTGCTCATCAGGGAAAACATCATGGATGGAAAAAACATATGCCTCCCTTTCAATTCGACTCAAGTGATCAGCCACCAAATTCTCCGCTCCATTCTTGTCACGGATCTCAATATCAAACTCCTGGAGGAGCAACATCCACCTAATCAACCGGGGCTTGGCATTGGGCTTCTTCAGGAGAAACTTCAATGCTGCATGATCTGAAAACACAACCACTCTAGAACCAAGCAAATATGATCGAAATTTATCTAAAGCAAAAACAATTGCTAAAAGTTCCTTTTCAGTTGTGGTGTAGTTGATTTGTGCAGGATCTAAAGTTCTCGAAGCATAGGAAATGACATGAGATACTTTACCGACCCTTTGTGCAAGAACGACTCCCAATGCATAATTAGAGGCATCACACATCACTCAATGGAAGTGTCCAATCCGGCGGTTGGATGATAGGTGTCTTGGTCAATGCCTGCTTCAATTGATTGAAGGCATCCCGGCACTTCTTGTCAAAGTGAAACTCCACATCTTTTTGCAGTAAGTTGGATAGCGGAAGTGCAATTTTCTTTGAAATCCTTTATGAACCGCCGATAGAAACCTGCGCATGACCAAGGAAAGAACGAATCTCCCGCACGCATGTGGGGTAAGATAGGCATGAAATAACATCTATTTTTGCAGGATCTACCTCAATACCCTCACGAGATATCACATGCCCTAAGACTATACCTTGTTCTACCATGAAATGACATTTCTCAAAATTTAGAACGAGGTTAGTCTTAATGCATCTATGCAAGACCGAGCGACTATCTAAACATGCATCAAAGGAAGATCCATAGACAAGTAAAATCATCCATAAATACATCCATGCAATTTTCTAAAAAATCGAGAAAAGATACTTACCATACACTCTCGAAAGGTGCCGGAGCATTGCACGAGACCAAAGGGCATCCTCCCGTATGCAAATGTGCCAAATAGACAAGTGAAAGTAGTCTTCTCTTGGTCTTACGGGGCTATATGAATCTGAAAATAGCCCGAATATCCATCCAGGAAATAATAATGTGACTTGCCGCCTAACCGCTCTAACATCCGATCAATGAAGGGCGGCGGGAAATGATCCTTTCTCGGTAGCCTGGTTAAGCGCCTATAATCAATGCAAACTCGCTAACCTGTTTTGAACTCGTGTGGGCACAAGCTCATTGTTCGATTCGCAACCATTGTGACCCAGATTTCTTGGGAACCACTTGCACGGGGCTCACCCATTGGATTGTCAGATATGGGATAAATAATGCCAGCTTGAAGCAGCTTTGTAACTTCCTTTTTCACCACATCTAGAATCAGGGGATTTAGTCTCCTTTGGGGCTGTCTAACTGGTTTGATCCCTTCTTCCAATAAAATCTTATGCATGCATGTGGAGGGACTAATACTAGGAATATCTGCAAGAGTCCATCCGATGGCTTGCCTATTCTGCCTCAAAATCTGCAGTAATTTTTCTTCTTGATCAGGTTGTAGGTTTTTAGCAATGATCATTGAGAGGGGATATACACTAGAGTTAGGATGAACTTTTATGCTTGTTATTTGAACTCAGCTCTCATTTGCTTTTATTCTCTTTGGTATTTATCTTCTCATATCCATTTTATCCTCTCCTGTTACCTTGACCTCACTACAACCTTGAATAAGTCCTCATGATTTGTGTGTGCATGTGTTTTGAGTAGTGGAGAAGTAGAAGATAAGCAAGCTTATGGTAGTGCAATTTTTATAGGTTGAATTGAGTGAAATACCTACCTTTTAAACACTTGAGAGATTGAGAGGGGATCTTGTGAAGATCTATCATTCTTGATTCATGTTGAAGATACCTTGCTTGTTGGTCTGAGATGTGGAAAATTGTTAACTCATGAATGTTTTGATCCCTTGAACCTTTGGTTGTTCTTCTTGATTGTAAAATTTTGGGTTCTTGAATGTCGTTGGAATTTAAATTTTTGTTAATATCTTATGTCCTTGTTTTGGTCTTGAGTCTTGCCCAAGAGTGCAAAAAGCTAAGTGTGGGGGAATTTGATAATCACATATTTTATTCATTAAAAAACCCTTATGTTTAGTCATTTACACTCTCCATATTCTTAATTGATTGAGTTTGGTATGATTTTGTGAGTTTGAACTCAAATTGGTCCTAATTGAATATTTTCAGCATTATTGAGATTTGACACTGTTTCTGTATTTTGGCCATAACTTGAGTTCCTAATATCTGATGAACATGAATTTTACCTTGTAGGAAAGCTAAGAGGAAGCTCTACAACTTTGATGAAGAGCTCGAAGTCCGATTCAGATGTCTAAGGGACCTAAGTTTACATGGAAGTCAGAATACGGGTTCTGTCAGTAGAATCCGAACAGTGTGCACTCATAAAATCATATCTCAAGATGTAATAATGGAGATGGGCTGAAATTTGGACAGTGGATAGTCAAGATCCAAATAAAAAACTTTCATGAAGAACACATTTTGAGAAAAAGAAGTCTAGTAGGTCATTTTGAGCTTGCAAGTCGGAACAGAGGTGCTGAAGTTGGGTTTGAGCAACCTACGGTATTTGGGACATATCTTGGGCTTAAGGAAGCCAAATTGGACGAACCAGCTATCCATTTTATATCCAAGACAAGGATCTACAACTTTCATGAAGAACACTTTTCGTGGTTCTGAAGTATAGTGGGTCGTTTTTGGCTTCCAAGTCAGACACGAAATTTTCATCCTCAACCACCCACTCATCCATCCACTAATCCACTCATCCACTCATCCACTAACTCACCCACTCATCCACTAACTCACCCACTCATCCACTCATACACTAATCCAACCACTTAACTACTCCACCCACTCATCCACTAATCCACCCACTCATCCATCCACTCACCCATTCATGTCCATAATTTCCCACTCACCAAAAGTCCTTTGGCATTTTTCACTAATTCAACCACTCAACCATTCCACTCACTCATCCACTAAACCAATCCACTAAACCAACCCACTAATCCATCCACTCAAACACTCCACTCACTCATCCACTCATCCACCCACTTTCCTTTGTCATTTTGTTACCTTAGACTTCTATAAAAGGCACCATTTATCATGAACAACATGTAATTCTCCTTCATTTCTCTCTAAGTTTCTTCTTGCTTCTTCATAGTTTCTCATAGTTTTGTATATTTTGATGCTCCCCTTCATGGTAATGGAGGGCTAAGCTACTTTGGGTCAATTTAGAACTCTTGAAGAGATTGTGGTTTGGATTCTTGAGACCTTGGTTATGTAATGTATTTGATTTATATTTGAATTCCTCTTCTCTTTTCTTTCGTTCTCTTGATCTTGAATGCATGAATGGTGATTCTGTTTATGTTTGATCGATTTGATCTTGGTTTAAGATTAAGTATTGTGATGAAATTTAGAACTGATTGATCTGAATTAATCACATAACTCGAAGATTGAGATTTGTGATGAAACTTAGAACTGATTGATCTAAACTAATCACGTAATTGAAGAGGTTAGGTTCTTGATTTGTGCCTAGGTTAATTGAATTTGGTGCTTAAATTGACATATATTTACATGAATGGTGCGATTGCAGATTTGTGTTTATCACTTGTCAATTGAATTACGGACGATTGTCTAGTATGAATTACGGATCGATGCGAGAGATCTCGGTTAGATCCAAGTTAACCATTCAAATGTATTTCGGTGTTTGTTGAAAGGTCTATGATTGAATCCACCCAATCTCGGATAGATTTGAATTGATTGTTCTTTTAATTGTTATTTTTCTTCGAGATCTTGTCATTGTAATCCTTGAACAATCAAAACCCCCCTTTCTAACTTAACTTAATTTGATAAAATTGCATTTACGATCCTTGAGGAGACGATCCGGTGTTGTTCACTATATACTGCAAACTTAGTTAATAACTTCGGTTATAATTTTATTTGAGTTCGGCGCTCGTCGAAATTTTTGGCGCCGATTCTTAGGGGATCTCGTAGGTGTAATCTTTTCATCTTGAGTAACCTTACTAATTTTTGTTCTTTCTTACCTATTCTAATAGTTATTTTTCATTTACTAACATTGTTCATACCATACTAACATTTTTATCTTAGCTTTTGAATTTTTCTGAATTAGGAAAGACGGAAAACAGGTGATTACGGGTAACTATTGCAATTTTCGAACTGAAACATGCCCAGAATGAGCTGAAACTTGGTCGGTTGAAGGAAAATAGCCTGATAAACAAGACTCACAGTAAACTGTGAGGTCACCCCTGATTTTTCGAAATTCTATCATTTAGACCACTTTTTCAATGTTTTAATATTTTTTATTGCATTTTCTAGTTTCATTTTTATGTAGATTTTGTTCTGTGTTGATTCCATAATTTTTAAAAATGTTTAGACATATTAACTAGATTTATTTTTGCATATTTTGAGTGTTGTTTAGTGTATTTTGCTTAGTTGCAGTTTTTGTGTTTTTGTGCTTTAGTTGATGCATGACTAGGTCCAATCACGATATCTTGCTTGATCTTGATCCCGAGATTGATAGGACCTTACATAGATTAATTAGAGCTCGTGTGATAAATTCCGAGTTAATTGAACCTAATTTTGGGAGTGAACCTAATAACTTAAGTAATCCCGAAATCATGGGCGATAACATGCATAATAGAACCCTTAAGGAACTTCTTTGCTCCGATGTATCTTACCAATCTTTGTGCATTCAATATCTCGATCTTGATGCAGATTTTGAGTTAAAATCTGGTTTGATACACTTGTTACCAAAATTTCATGGTCTTGTGGGTGAAGATCCTCATAAGCACTGAAAGAGTTCCATGTTGTGTGTTCAACCATGAAGCCACAAGGCATCACGAGGAACACATCATGTTAAGGGCATTTCCCTTCTCACTTGTCGATGCGACCAAAGATTGGTTGTTTTATCTTTCACCAGGTTCGGTCGGAAGTTGGAATGACATGAAGAGGTTGTTCTGGAGAGATTCTTCCCCGCCTGAGAGCCGCTGCAATTAGGAAGGATATATGTGGCATCGACGGATGTCGGTGAGACTTTGCATGAATCTTGGGAGAGATTCAAGAAGTTGTGTTCGATTTGCCTCATCACCAAATTAGTGACCAGCTCTTGATTCAATACTTTTATGAGGGCTTCTTTGCCAAATGATAGAAGTATGATCGATCTTTGCCTCTGGAGGAGCCTTAGTAGACAAAACTCCTACCGCCGCAAGAGATCGATAGCAAACATGGCAGCCAATACCCAACAGTTTGGCTCGCGGATCATCACCGCAACTAGAGGAGTTAATGAAATTCAAGCATCTCATATGGACCAACAAAGAATGGAACACAGACTAGATGAATTGACTTCTTTGGTAAGACAGATAATAGTGGGTCAACAACCACCCATGCAGATGACTGCATCAGTGTGTGGAATTTGCTCTAATTCATCTCATCCTACTGATTCATGCCCTACACTTCAGGAAGATGGTTCCGTTTTTCCAGATCAATGTGTTGCTGCAGCTGATATTTTTCCTGGTAGACCCCAATATCAGCAACAACAGCAACAATCTAGATATGATCCATTTTTTAGTACTTATAACCCTGGTTGGCGAGACCATCCCAATTTGAGATATGAGAATTCTAGCCAGCAACAACAGCCCCACCAGCAGCAACAACAATTTAGATACCAAGCTGCAGGTCCAAGCAACAAATACCAACAAATACCTCCTGCATTCAGACAACAGCAACCTGTTCAGCAGTCTGTCCAATCCACTCCAGCTGAGCCGTCATTGGAAGACTTGATGAAACAAATGGCCACAAATAACATTCAGTTCCAGCAGAACGTCAGTGCCAACATTCAGAATTTACAAACTCAAATCGGGCAGCTGGCAACCACTGTGAGCGAGCTAAAGAGTCAAGGTTCTAGCCAATTGCCTTCACAAACAGTCAACAATCCAAGAGGCAACGTAAGTGTAATTACCTTGAGAAGTGGCAAAGAAGTTGATGTTCCAACCTTACAGCAATCAGAAATTGACCAAAAACGGCAGGAAATGGATAATTCAGTCCAGAAATCTGTGCCACTGAAGAAAATTGCAGAGAATTCAGATGTTACCATTCCATTACCTTTTCCAAATAGGATCACACAATCCAAGAGAACAATGCAAGCAGAAATGGAAAAAGAAGTCATGGAGACATTTAGGAAAGTGGAAATCAATATTCCCCTCCTAGATGCAATCAAGCAAATTCTAAAATATGCTAAATTTCTCAAGGAGTTGTGCACTCATAAGAGAAGGTTGAAAGGGAATGAGAAGATCAACATGGGTAGAAATGTTTCTGCAATGATTACGCAAGCATGCCACAAAAATGCAAAGATCCTGGAACTTTCACAATTTCTTGCACAATTGGCAACTCTAGATTTGAGCATGCAATGCTAGATTTGGGTGCTTCGATCAATGTCATGCCCATGTCAGTTTATAAGTGTTTAAACATTGGTACTTTGCAACCTTGGTATCGTGATTCGGTTGGCAAATAGAGCAACCGCTCATCCTGCCAGTGTCTTTGGAAGATGTGTTAGTTCGGGTGAATGAGTTGATTTTTCCAACAGATTTCTACATTCGGACATGGAAGATGAGTCTCCAACAAACCATGCTCCATTGATTCTAGGCGGAGACCATTCCTCAAGACCGCCAAGACCAAGATAGACGTGCGTCGACACCCTTTCTATGGAGTTTGGCGACGATTTGGTACAATTTAACATTTTTGATGCCATGAGACACCCTCAGAGGAGCATTCTGTTTTCCATGTTGATATGATTGAGATCTTTGGTTGATGATGTCTATCTTGATTTATATCTTTGAATTCCACGATATTGTTGACTATCTTGGTTCTGTTTCTTGTGATACATGTGCCACTTGTGATGTTGAACCATATCTTTGAATGTCTTGAGATTTATTCTGTTATGAGTAATGATACTGCTTGATGATGCAACAATTGAGAATGAGAGTCAAGTACCATCCCGAAATTAATGTTCTTTGAGTTAGTTGTTTCGGATCACTTGTTGCCTTCCATTGTGCAACCTCATCCTTGGAGTTGAAGACTTTACAGACCATCTTAAATATGTATATTTGGGAGATGGTGAGACACTTAGGTGATCATTGCTAAAAACCTACAACCCGATCAAGAAGAAAAATTACGCTAGATTTTGAGGCGAATAGGCAAGCCATCGGATGGACTCTTGCAGATATTCCTGGTATTAGTCCCTCCACATGCATGCATAAGATTTTATTGGAAGAAGGGATCAAACCAGTTACAATGACCCCAAAGGAGACTAAATCCCCGATTCTAGATGTGGTGAAAAAGGAAGTTACAAAGTCGCTTCAAGTCGGCATTATTTATCCCATATCCGATAGTCAATGGGTGAGCCCGTGCAAGTGGTTCCCCAAGAAATGCGGGGTCACAATGGTTGCGAATCGAACAATGAGCTTGTGCCCACACGAGTTCAAAACGGTTGGTGAGTTTGCATTGATTATAGGCGGCTTAACCAGGCTACGAGAAAGGATCATTTCCCGCGCCCTTCATTGATCGGATGTTAGAGCGGTTAGGCGGCAAGTCACATTATTGTTTCCTGGATGGATATTCGGGCTATTTTCAGATTCATATAGCCCCGTAGAAGACCAAGAGAAGACTACTTTCACTTGTCCATTGGCACATTTGCATACGAGGAGGATGCCCTTTGGTGCGTGCAATGCTCCAGGCACCTTTCGAGAGGTGTATGGTAAGTATCTTTTCGATTTTTTAGAAAATTGCATGGACGTATTTATGGATGATTTTCTTGTCTATGGATCTTCCTTTGATGCATGTTTAGATAGTCGCTCGGTCTTGCATAGATGCATTAAGACTAACCTCGTTCTAAATTTTGAGAAATGTCATTTCATGGTAGAACAAGGTATAGTCTTAGGGCATGTGATATCTCGTGAGGGTATTGAGGTAGATCCTGCAAAAATAGATGTTATTTCATGCCTATCTTACCCCACATGCGTGCGGGAGATTCGTTCTTTCCTTGGTCATGCAGGTTTCTATCGGCGGTTCATAAAGGATTTCAAAGCAAAATTGCACTTCCGCTATCCAACTTCTGCAAAAAGATGTGGAGTTTCACTTTGACAAGAAGTGCCGGGATGCCTTCAATCAATTGAAGCAGGCATTGACCAAGTACACCTATCATCCAACCGCCGGATTGGACACTTCCATTGAGTGATGTGTGATGCCTCTAATTATGCATTGGGAGTGTTCTTGCACAAAGGGTCGGTAAAGTATCTCATGTCATTTCCTATGCTTCGAGAACTTTAGATCTGCACAAATCAACTACACCACAACTGAAAAGGAACTTTTAGCAATTGTTTTTGCTTTAGATAAATTTCGATCATATTTGCTTGGTTCTAGAGTGGTTGTGTTTTCAGATCATGCAGCATTGAAGTTTCTCCTGAAGAAGCCCAATGCCAAGCCCCGGTTGATTAGGTGGATGTTGCTCCTCCGGAGTTTGATATTGAGATCCGTGACAAGAATGGAGCGGAGAATTTGGTGGTGATCACTTGAGTCGAATTGAAAGGGAGGCAGATGTTTTTCCCATCCATGATGTTTTCCCTGATGAGCAGCTTTTCAAGCTGCAAGGCAACATCCCTTGGTTTGCTGATTTGATTAATTTCTTGGTTGCTAAAGCAATACCTGCACATTTCACAAAGGCTAAGATTGATAAATTGAAAAGTGAGTCAAAGTATTATGTGTGGGATGATCCTTACTTATGGAGATTTTGCAGTGACCAAGTAATTAGGAGATGTGTGCACGATGATGAATTCCATTCCATTCTTAGCTTTTGTCATAAACTTGCATGTGGCGGCCACTTCGGTCCTCAACGGATTTGCTAGGAAAGTTTTAGACTCGGATTATATTGGCCCACTCTATTTCATGATGCATATATATTTTGTAAATCTTGTGATCAATGCCGAGAACACGGGGAATACTTCTCGTAGGAATGAGATGCCCCGAAACCCTTATTATTCTCGTGAGATTTTTATGTTTGGGGTATTGACTTTATGGGTCCTTTTCTGTATCATTTGGTTTTGTTTACATTCTCGCTTCTTTGTGGATTATGTATCTAAATGGGTGGAGGCTAAGGCCACTCGGACCGATGATTCTAAAGTTGTTGTGGATTTTATTAGATCATGATTTTACGTAGGTTTGGAGTCCCGAGAGCCATCATTAGTGATCAAGGTTCACATTTTTGCAATCGAAGCATGGAGGCTTTGATGAAGAAGTATGGAGTCCAACACAAGGTTTCTACACCCTACCACCCCCAAACCAATGGGCAAGTTGAGGTCTCCAACAGAGAAATTAAGCAGATACTCCAGAAGACAGTTCAACCTAACAGAAAGGACTGGAGCAAGATGCTTGAGGATGCTTTATGGGCTTACCGGACTGCTTATAAAACACCAATCAGGATATCTCCGTATCGGATTGTTTTTGGAAAAGCATGCCACCTGCCGGTGGAAATTGAGCATCATGCATTCTGGGCAGTGAAAAAGTGCAACTTGGACCTAGATCAAGCAGGTATGGAGAGGAAGCTGCAGTTGCAGCAATTGGAGGAGATCCGCTTGGAGGCTTATGAAAGTTCCAAACTCTATAAGGAGAAGACCAAAGCCTTCCATGCCTAGCAAATTAAGGTCTAGATGGGATGGACCATTTATTGTTACTAATGTTTTTCCTTCTGGTGCTGTTCAGATTAAAAGTGAGGTCACTACCAAAGCTTTCATCGTAAATGGACACCGCCTCAAACAGTATCATGAACTTCCAGAGAATGCAGAAATGGAGGTGATGAACCTTCTCCATCCGCATTATAAAATAAAAAAAAAAAAAAAAAAAAAAAAAAAAAAAAAAAAAAAAAAAAAAAAAAAAAAAAAAAATTTGTGTGCCCAGACAATGAGGTAGGTAGTGTCACTCAGAAGCATGTGGAGGTCATTCTTTTTCTTCAGCGACAACAACTGCGAAAATCTTGCAGTATGGATTTTATTGGCCTACTTTATTAAAGGTCTGTTACACCTTTTGCAAAAGCCGCAGAAATTGGTCAAAAAAATTCTGCTTTGAGATTACCATCTGCACCTACTCCTTGGAAAATTGAGATCTAGGTGGCGCGGTTCTTTTATTGTCAAACACGCGTATCCTCTGGGGCCGTAGATATTGAGGATCCTAGAAATGGTAATGCGCTTAAAGTTAATGGACAAAGACTCAATCATTCCTGGAAAACCAAGTTCTTGAGTTCTTTGTGTTGCCGGTTAAGTGGGGGATACGGTACTCGTGACTCTCGAGTCGGTTTATTTTTCAGTTTTCCAAAATAACCGAACCCTTCTTCTCCTTCAAAATGGATGTCATTCTTTCAAACCCGAGAAAACATTTTCCTTCTCTTCCTCAAAATGCTCGAGAAAAATCTACAAAGTTCGATGTGAGAGATTGAGACTGTTAATGCATAAGGGTATGCCAGAAGATGTACGCTGGATAATTGAAGCAAAGGTCCGATTAGTAGGTGAGTCCTCAATTTCATTTGACTCATATATGCCCGGTCTTGGAAGAAGTTCATATTCTAAAAGGAGAAGAGCAAAAAGGTTACAAGTCTGTCACAAATGTAGACGATAGAACTGTAACAAGCGATGTCGTACTAAGTGGATGGTTTTCGCAAATAGAGAAGATAAAATTTTCTTCATTAAGAATGGACTGAGTAAGGAGTCATTAGATGATATCTTATTGACTCTTGAGACACATTCTTGTGGATTGGTGCATCGTGAAATTCTTAAATTGTGGAAACTCTTCATGGATGAAGAACAACGCTACAGTCTTGGGAATCTGACTCTAAAAGACCCTGTTTGCCAATTTATAAGAAAATTGGATGGGAAGCTTATCCTCGACTCATAGAAGACGTTTAAGCGGATTCTTCGGACGTTAAACCAGGAGGCGGATGTGAGCCATATCCACAAACAATCTGTACATATCATCTTCTTTTTCTTCTTCTTCATGTCATTTTTCAAAAAAAAAAAAAGAAAAAAAGAAAAAAATGAAAAAAATGAAAAAAAAATGAAAAAAAAAAACAAAAATTATGTATACTTCTTAGGGTTGGCTTTGGTAACACAAACCGTGAATGGGGAAATGCATGCATCCTGATCCAGCCTTCTTAATTGAAAAACAAAGAAGGTAGATTGTATCCCACATGTGAGGCAACCAGTCGTATTATGGTCATTTGTCCCTTCTGGTCTTGAATGGGTCGAATACTGGTCAACAATGCTTTGGCACAAAGCCGAAAGAGCAGACTACCTCCATCCCAATCTTAAGTAAGTATACACTCATCTTTCATCAAGTTTTTCTAACAATTTCACAAAAAGAAAAACACAAAAAAAATCAAAAAAAAAAATGGACGTGATGTCTCATCAAGACTCATGTGTGTAAAGTATAAAGATACGCCATGGAAAGCTATACATGTCTGGTATGTCATCATTTTCTATTTCTTTTATCTTTGTATCGTTTTGTTGTATTTTGATTTTTGTACAGACGATCCTTTGAGCAGGGTCCTTCAAGGGTTTCTAGACTTCTTTACCTTGATGGTTTTCTTGAAGTAAAAAAAAAAGAAAAACAAAACAAAAACAAAAAAACAAAAAAAAAGGAAAAAAAAAAGATTTTGTGTTTCTTAATTTCAACATTTTCTGACAACAGCCAACCTACCCTTATAGGTGCAATTATTTCCTTTCCATTCTTTTTCTTATTTAAACACTCCATTTTCTCCATTTTCCTTCAACTCAGAAACACTCAAAGGGAGGAAGAGTATAGAATGGGGGCTTCTATTCGTAACCTCAAAAATGTCTGTGTTTTTTGTGGGTCGAGTTATGAGATTGGATTAGAGTTTGTAAACGCAGCTAGCACTCTTGGTCGATCACTTGCTGCGAGGAATATTCATCTTGTATATGGGGGAGGTTGTCATGGGTTAATGGGGGAAATTTGTATCACTTCTTTGCCTTTTTAGGAGACAAGTTTTAGGTGTTATTCCTAAACCTTTAGCTGAAAATAACATCACCTTTGGAAGGACCGTTGGAGAAGAAATTCAGGTAACATCTATGCATGGACGAATGAAAACAATGGTTGACAATTCGATGCATTTCTTGTCTTACCGGTGGTTTTGGTACTTTGGAAGAAATTTTCCAAATTGTCTCTTAGTCGAATTGAACATCCACCATAAACCCATTGGTTTGTTGAATGTTAATAATTTCTTTGATCTTTTGTTATCTTTTCTTGACAAAGCTGTGAAACAGAAATTTATCACTCCTTCGGCAAGACAACTTCTTATCTCTGCCTCCACTATTGATGAGCTCATTGATAAATTAGAAGCTTTTGAGTATGTGCCTGATAAGGTATTAGCTCAGATAGATTGGTCAACAGGAAGCAGCAAAGGAAGTAACAAGAAACAAAAGCCAGATCTGCGACTTCATCTTTAATGGGTTTGATTTTATTGTGCTTTATTTCTGTTTAAATTTGTGTCAGCTTTCTCCAACAGGTAATATCTTCTATCCTTTACTCATCTATATTTTAACATTAAGGACAATGTTGTGATCTAGTTGGGGGGGAAGGATAGTTGACCCAAAAATAAAAAAAAAAATAAAAATAAAATAAAATAAAAATAAAAAAAAAATAAAAAAAAATAAAAAATAAATTTGTTGTTTTGTTTGAAAAGTATGATATGATTGTCATGTACTTATTAAATCAATTAGTGATGGCAGAGTAAGGAGTAATTTTACTCTTGAGACGCATCTTAATTGGTGGCAGAGTAAGGAGTTTTTAGGTAGTAACTAATTAGTACTAAAGTTTTATTGTTTGATTTCTTTTCAGGGTCTGATGCGGTACTGACAGTGTGTTTCTTTTCTGCTTGGCGTTGATTCACTTCTTATCAGGTTGTGTTGCTCTTTTCTATATCTCTCTTTCACATTGAAGACAATGTTATATTAAGCGTGGGGGAGAGATTTCAACATGTTCTTTTTGTAAAAAAAACAAACAAACAAAAAGGTTCATTGCATGATTGAATAACTTTTCTCCCTTCTTGAACTGATATGCTTGGTGATGGATGATTGAATTGATGAATTGAGTTTGATGGATGCATACCTTGTGAGATTTTGAGCCTAATGGATGGATTCAACATTTATGCCATTCTCTTCTTTCTTGTGTGATTGTCACTCATGTTAATGACCACTCTAGAACTTGCTTTGATTCTTTTTGAGGCTACATTTCACTTGCATGCATGAACATGATTGAGGCCCTCTTTCTTAATTAGCTAGTTTAACCAAAAAGTCAACCTTGTTTTCAATATGATATCAAGCACTCTTTTGACTTCTTAAAAATTCTTTGATTGCTGCCAACCTTGTATATTTTCCTTTGCTTAACCCCTTTGAGCTTATTTGACCATTCCTTGTTTCTAGCTCATTATGTGCCTTAAATGAGAAATCGTGTTCTTACTTTACCTTAGGGAATAAAAGAACATTAGCTTGGTTAATGGATGAGTTTTTGAACAAGTGTGGGGTGTGTGTACAAAATAGTTGTTGAAAAAAAAGAAAAGAGTGCCCAAAAAAGAAAAAAAATATATGTATATAGTTATGTTCATATATATGAAAAAAAAAAAAAAAAAAAAAAAACCCAAGTGTTTAAAAAAAAGAAAAGGATTGGGAAATGAATATGTAAAGGGATATACACTAGAGTTGGGATGAACTTTTATGCTTGTTATTTGAACTCAATTTCTCATTTGCTTTTATTCTCTTTGGTATTTATCTTCTCATATCCATTTTATCCTCTCCTGTTACCTTGACCTCACTACAACCTTGAATAAGTCCTCATGATTTGTGTGTGCATGTGTTATGAGTAGTGGAGAAGTAGAAGATAAGCAAGCTTATGGTAGTGCAATTTTCATGGGTTGAATTGAGTGAAATACCTACCTTTTAAACACTTGAGAGATTGAGAGGGGATCTTGTGAAGATCTATCATTCTCGATTCATGTTGAAGATACCTTGCTTGTTGGTTTGAGATGTGGAAAATTGTTAACTCATGAATGTTTTGATCCCTTGAATCTTTGGTTGTTCTTCTTGATTGTAAAATTTTGGGTTCTTGAATGTCGTTGGAATTTAAATTTTTGTTAATCTCTTATGTCCTTGTTTTGGTCTTGAGTCTTGCCCAGGAGTGCAAAAAGCTAAGTGTGGGGGAATTTGATAATCACATATTTTATTCATTAAGAAACCCTTATGTTTAGTCATTTACACTCTCCATATTCTTAATTGATTGAGTTTGGTATGATTTTGTGAGTTTGAGCTCAAATTGGTCCTAATTGAATATTTCCAGCATTATTAAGATTTGACACTGTTTCTGTATTTTGGCCATAACTTGAGTTCCTAATATCTGATGAACATGAATTTTACCTTGTAGGAAAGCTAAGAGGAAGCTCTACAACTTTTATGCAGAGCTCGAAGTCCGATTCAGATGGCTAAGGGACCTAAGTTTACATGGAAGTTAGAATACGGGTTCTGTCAGTAGAATCCAAACAGTGTGCACTCATAAAATCATATCTCAAGATGTAATAATGGAGATGAGCTGAAATTTGGATAGTGGATAGTCAATATCCAAATAAACAACTTTCATGAAGAACACATTTTGAGAAAAATAAGTCTAGTAGGTCATTTTGAGCTTGCAAGTCGGAACAGAGGTGCTGAAGTTGGGTTCGAGTAACCTACAGTATTTGGGACATATCTTGGGCTTAAGGAAGCCAAATTGGACGAACCAGCTATCCATTTTATATCCAAGACAAGGATCTACAACTTTCATGAAGAACACGTTTCGTGGTTCTGAAGTATAGTGGGTCGTTTTTGGCTTCCAAGTCAGACACGAAATTTTCGTCCTCAACCACCCACTCATCCATCCACTAATCCATTCATCCATCCACTAATCCACTCATCCACTAATCCACTAATCCACTCATCCACTCATCCACTCATCCACTAACTCACCCACTCATCCACTCATACACTAATCCAACCACTTAACTACTCCACCCACTCATCCACTAATCCACCCACTCATCCATCCACTCACCCATTCATGTCCATAATTTCCCACTCACCAAAAGTCCTTTGGCATTTTCCACTCAACCAACCCACTTAACCATTCCACTCACTCATCCACTAAACCAATCCACTAAACCAACCCACTCAACCATTCCACTCAAACACTCCACTCACTCACCCACTCATCCACTCACTCCCCTTTGTCATTTTGTTACCCTAGACTTCTATAAAAGGCACCATTGGTTATCATGAACAAGATGTAATTCTCCTTCATTTTCTCTCTAAGTTTCTTCTTGCTTCTTCATAGTTTCTCATAGTTTTGTATATTTTGATGCTCCCTTTCATGGTAATAGAGGGCTAAGCTACTTTGGGTCAATTTAGAACTCTTGAAGAGATTGTGGTTTGGATTCTTGAGACCTTGGTTATGTAATGTATTTGATTTATATTTGAATTCCTCTTCTCTTTTTCTTCTGTTCTCTTGATCTTGAATGCATGAATGGTGATTCTGTTTATGTTTGATCTGATTTGGTCTTGGTTTAAGATTAAGTATTGTGATGAAATTTAGAATTGATTGATCTGAATTAATCACATAACTAAAGATTGAGATTTGTGATGAAACTTAGAACTGATTGATCTAAACTAATCACGTAATTGAAGAGGTTAGGTTACTGATTTGTGCCTAGGTTAATTGAATTCGGTGCTTAAATTGACATATATTTACATGAATGGTGCGATTGCGATTTGTGTTTATCACTTGTCAATTGAATTACGGACGATTGTCTAGTATGAATTACGGATCGATGCGAGAGATCTCGGTTACATCCAAGTTAACCATTCAAATGTATTTGGTGTTTGTTGAAAGGTCTATGATTGAATCCACCCAATCTCGGATAGATTTGAATTGATTTGTTCTTTTAAATTTTATTTTTCTTCAGATCTTGTCATTGTAATCCTTGAACAATCAAAACCCCCCCTTTCTAACTTAACTTAATTTGATAAAATTGCATTTACGATCCTTGAGGAGACGATCCGGTGTTGTTCACTATACTGCAAACTTAGTTAATAACTTCGGTTATAATTTTGACTGAGTTCGGCGCTCGTCAGAATTTTTGCCCCCATTAACCCACGACAACCTCCCCCATATACAAGATGAATATTCTTCGCAGCAAGTGATCGACCAAGAGTGCTAGCTGCGTTTACAAACTCGAATCCCTTCCCATAACTCGACCCACAAAAAACACAGACATTTTTGAAGTTACGAATAGAAGGCCCCATTCTATACTCTTCCTCCCTTTGAGTGTTTCTGAGTTTGAAGGAAAATGGAGTGTTTAAATAGGAAAAAGAATGGAAAGGGGAATAATTGCACCTATGAGGGTATGTTGGCTGTTGTCAGAAAAAGGTTGAAATGAAGAAACACAGAATCTTTTTTTTCTTTTTTTTTTTCCTTTTTTTTGTTTTTTGTTTTTTTTTTTTTTTTTTTTTTTTTTTTTTTTTTTTTTGTTTTTTTTTTACTTCAAGAAAACCATCAAGGTAAAGAAGTCTAGAAACCCTGAAGGACCCTGCTCAAAGGATCGTCTGTACAAAAATCAAAATACAACAAAATGATACAAAGATAAAAGAAAATGATGACATACCTGTATATACAGTTTCCATGGCGTATCTTTATCTTTACAAGCGTCATGAGTGCAGATAGACATCACGTCCATTTTTTTTTTGTTTTTTTTTTTTTTTTTTTGTGAAATTGTTAGAAAAACTTGATGAAAGATGAGTGTATACTTACTTAAGATTGGGATGGAGGTAGTCTGCTCTTTCGGCTTTGTGCCAAAGCATTGTTGACCAGTATTCGACCCATTCAAGACCAGAAGGGACAAGTGACCATAATACGACTGGTTGTCTCACATGTGGGATACAATCTACCTTCTTTGTTTTTCAATTAAGAAAATTTGGATCGGGATGCATGCATTTTCTCATTCACGGTTTGTGTTACCAAAGCCAACCCTAAGAAGTATACATAATTTTTATTTTTATTTTCATTTTTTTTCATTTTTTTTTTTTTTTTTTTTTTTTTGAAAAATGACATGAAGAAGAAGAAAAAGAAGATGATATGTACAGATTGTTTGTGGATATGGCTCACATACGCCTCTGGTTTAACGTCCGATGTAACGGCTTAAACGTCTTACATGAGTCGAGGATAAGCTTCCTATCCAATTTTCTTATAAATTGGCAAACAGGGTCTTTTAGAGTCGATTCCCAAGATCGTAGCGTTGTTCTTCATCCTTGAAGAGTTTCCACAATTTAAGAATTTCATGATGCACCAATCCACAAGAATGCGTCTCAAGAGTCAATAAGATATCATCTAATGACTCCTTACTCGATCCATTCTTAATGAAGAAAATTTTATCTTCTCTATTTGCGGAAACCATCCCCTTAGTACGACATCGCTTGTTACTGGTTCCATCGTCCACATTTGTGACAGACTTGTAACCTTTTTGCTCTTCTCCTTTTAGAATATGAACTTCTTCCAAGACCCAGGGCATATATGAGTCAAATGAAATTGAGGACTCACTGCTAATCGGACCTTTGCTTCAATTATCCGGCGTACATCTTCGACATACCCTTGTGCATTAACGGTCTCAATCTCTCACATCGAACTTTGTAGATTTTTCTCAGAGCATTTTGAGGAAGAGAAGGAAAATGTTTTCTCAGGTTTGAAAGAATGACATCCATTTTGAAGGAGAAGAAGGGTTCGGTTATTTTGGGAAAGTGAAAAATAAACCGACTCGAGAGTCACGAGATCCGTATCCGCCACTTAACCGGCAACACAAAGAACTCAAGAACTTGGTTTTCCAGGAATGATTGAGTCTTTGTCCATTAACTTTAAGCGCATTACCATTTCTAGGATCCTCAATATCTACGGCCCCAGAGGATACGCGTGTTTGACAACAAAAGAACCGCGCCACCAAGATCTCAATTTTCCAAGGAGTAGGTGCAGATGGTAATCTCAAAGCAGAACTTTTTTGACCAATTTCTGCGGCTTTTGCAAAAGGTGTAACAGACCTTTAATAAAATAGGCCAATAAAATCCATCTTGCAAGATTTTCGCAGATTGTTGTCGTGAAGAAAAGAATGACCTCCACATGCTTCTCGAGTGACACTACCTACCTCATTGTCGGGCACACACAATTTTTTTTTTTCTTTTTTTTTTATTCATAATGCGGATGGAGAAGGTTCATCACCTCCACTTCTGCATTCTCTGGAAGTTCATGATACTGTTTGAGGCGGTGTCCATTTACGATGAAAGCTTTGGTAGTGACCTCACTTTTAATCTGAATAGCACCAGAAGGAAAAACATTAGTAACAATAAATGGTCCATCCCATCTAGACCTTAATTTGCAGGCATGAGTCGGAGGCGGGAGTTATAGAGGAGAACTTTTTGACTAATCTCAAATGTTTTCCTCAGAATCAACTTATCATGGAAGGCTTTGGTCTTCTCCTTATAAAGTTTAGAACTTTCATAAGCCTCCAAGCGGATCTCCTCCAATTGCTGCAGCTGCAGCTTCCTCTCCATACCTGCTTGATCTAGGTCCAAGTTGCACCTTTTCACCGCTCCAGAATGCTCGATACTCAATTTCCACCCGGTAGGTGGCATGCTTTTCAAAAACAATCCGATACGGAGACATCCCGATTGGTGTTTTATAAGCAGTCCGGTAAGCCCATAAAGCATCCTCAAGCCTCTTGCTCCAGTCCTTTCTGTTAGGTTGAGCGTGCCTTACGGAGTATCCGCTTAGTTTTCTCTGTTGGAGACCTCGGCTTTGCCCATTGGTTTGGGGGTGGTAGGGTGTAGAAACCTTGTATTGGACTCCATACTTCTTCATCAAAGCCTCCATGCTTCGATTGCAAAAATGTGAACCTTGATCACTAATGATGGCTCTCGGGACTCCAAACCTACAGAAAATCTGTGATCTAATAAAATCCACAACAAATTTAGAATCATCAGTTCGAGTGGCCTTAGCCTCCACCCATTTAGATACATAATCCACAGCAAGCAGAATGTAAACAAAACCAAATGATACAGGAAAAGGACCCATAAAGTCAATACCCCAAACATAAAAAATCTCACAGAATAATAAGGGTTTCTGGGGCATCTCATTCCTACGAGAAGTATTCCCTGTTCTCTGGCATTGATCACAAGATTTACAAAATATATATGCATCATGAAATAGAGTGGGCCAATATAATCCAGAGTCTAAAACTTTCCTAGCAGTCCGTTGAGGACCGAAGTGGCCGCCACATGCAAGTTTATGACAAAAGCTAAGAATGGAATGGAATTCATCATCAGGCACACATCTCCTAATTACTTGGTCACTGCAAAATCTCCATAAGTAAGGATCATCCCACACATAATACTTTGACTCACTTTTCAATTTATCAATCTTAGCCTTTGTGAAATGTGCAGGTATTGCTTTAGCAACCAAGAAATTAATCAAATCAGCAAACCAAGGGATGTTGCCTTGCTGGCTTGAAAAGCTGCTCATCAAGGAAAACATCATGGATGGGAAAAACATCGCCTCCCTTTCAATTCGACTCAAGTGATCAGCCACCAAATTCTCCGCTCCATTCTTGTCACGGATCTCAATATCAAACTCCTGGAGGAGCAACATCCACCTAATCAACCGGGGCTTGGCATTGGGCTTCTTCAGGAGAAACTTCAATCTTTGCATGATCCGAAAACACAACCACTCTAGAACCAAGCAAATATGATCGAAATTTATCTAAAGCAAAAACAATTGCTAAAAGTTCCTTTTCAGTTGTGGTGTAGTTGATTTGTGCAGGATCTAAAGTTCTCGAAGCATAGGAAATGACATGAGATACTTTACCAGGCCACTTTGTGCAAGAACGGCTCCCAATGCATAATTAGAGGCATCACACATCACTCAAATGGAAGTGTCCAATCCGGCGGTTGGATGATAGGTGTCTTGGTCAATGCACTGCTTCAATTGATTGAAGGCATCCTGGCACTTCTTGTCAAAGTGAAACTCCACATCTTTTTGCAGTAAGTTGGATAGCGGAAGTGCAATTTTCTTTGAAATCCTTTATGAACCGCCGATAGAAACCTGCATGACCAAGGAAAGAACGAATCTCTCGCACGCGTGTGGAGTAAGATAGGCATGAAATAACATCTATTTTTGCGGGATCTACCTCAATACCCTCACGAGATATCACATGCCCTAAGACTATACCTTGTTCTACCATGAAATGACATTTCTCAAAATTTAGAACGAGGTTAGTCTTAATGCATCTATGCAAGACCTGAGCCAGACTATCTAAACATGCATCAAAGGAAGATCCATAGACAGTAAAATCATCCATAAATACGTCCATGCAATTTTCTAAAAAATCGAGAAAAGATACTTACCATACACCTATGAAAGGTGCACGGAGCATTGCACAGACCAAAGGGCATCCTCCTGTATGCAAATGTGCCAATGGACAAGTGAAAGTAGTCTTCTCTTGGTCTTCTGGGGCTATATGAATCTGAAAATAGCCCGAATATCCATCCAGGAAACAATAATGTGACTTGCCAGCTAACCGCTCTAACATCTGATCAATGAAGGGCAACGGGAAATGATCCTTTTTCGGTAGCCTGGTTAAGCGCCTATAATCAATGCAAACTCGCCAACCTGTTTTGAACTCGTGTGGGCACAAGCTCATTGTACCGATTCGCAACCACCGTGACCCCAGATTTCTTGGGAACCACTTGCACTGGGGCTCACCCATTGGATCGGATATGGGATAAATAATGCCAACTTGAAGCGACTTTGTAACTTCCTTTTCACCACATCTAGAATCGGGGGATTTAGTCTCCTTTGGGGAAATTTTGTCTAACTGGTTTGATCCCTTCTTCCAATAAAATCTTATGCATGCATGTGGAGGGACTAATACCGGGAATATCTGCAAGAGTCCATCCGATGGCTTGCCTATTCTACGCCTCAAAATCTGCGGTAATTTTTCTTCTTGATCGGGTTGTAGGTTTTTAGCAATGATCATAGGAAGTGTCTCACCATCTCCCAAATATGCATATTTAAGATGGTGCGGTAAAGTCTTCAACTCCAAGGATGGAGGTTGCACAATGGAAGGTAACAAGTGATGCGAAACAACTAACTCAAAGCAACATTAATTTCAAGATGGTGCGACTCTCATTCTCAATTGTTGCATCATCGCCGGTGTATCATTACTCATAAATGAGAATAAATCTCAAGACATGCAAAGACATGGTTCAACATCACAAGTGGCACATGTATCACAAGAAACAGAACCAAGATAGTCAACAATATCGGGAATTCGGCATATAAATCAGTATAGACATCATCAACCAGCATCTCAATCATATCAACATGGAAAATAGAATGCTCCTCTAGGGGGTGTCTCATGGCATCAAAAATGTTAAATTGTACCAAATCGTCGCCAAACTCCATAGAAAGGGTGCCAGCATGCACGTCTATCTTGGTCTTGGCGGTCTTGAGGAATGGTGCGCCTAGAATCAATGGAGCATGGTTTGTTGGAGACTCATCTTCCATGTCCGGAATGTAGAAATCGCTAGAAAAATCAACTCATTCACCCGAACTAACACATCTTCCAACTGCGCAGGATGAGCAAAGTGGCTCTATTTGCCAACCGAATCACGATACCAGTGGGTTGCGAAGTACCAATGTTTAAACACTTATAAACTGACATGGGCATGACATTGATCGAAGCACCCAAATCTAGCATTGCATGCTCAAATCTAGAGTTGCCAATTGTGCAAGAAATTGTGAAAGTTCCAGGATCTTTGCATTTTTGTTGCATGCTTGCGTAATCATTGCAGAAACATTTCTACCCATGTTGATCTTCTCATTCCCTTTCAACCTTCTCTTATGAGTGCACAACTCCTTGAGAAATTTAGCATATTTTAGAATTTGCTTGATTGCATCTAGGAGGGAATATTGATTTCCACTTTCCTAAATGTCTCCATGACTTCTTTTTCCATTTCGCTTGCATTGTTCTCTTGGATTGTGTGATCCTATTTGGAAAAGGTAATGGAATGGTAACATCTGAATTCTCTGCAATTTTCTTGGTGGCAGTTACGATTTGAATTATCCATTTCTGCCGTTTTTGGTCAATTTCTGATTGCTGTAAGGTTGGAACATCAACTTCTTTGCCACTTCTCAAGGTAATTGCACTTACGTTGCCTCTTGGATTATTGACTGTTTGTGAAGGCAATTGGCTAGAACCTTGACTCTTTAGCTCGCTCACAGTGGTTGCCAGCTGCCCGATTTGAGTTTGTAAATTGAATGTTAGCACTGACGTTTCTGCTGAGGCCCGAATGTTATTTGTGGCCATTTGTTTCATCAAGTCTTCCAATGACGGCTCACGGTGGAGTGGATGGAATGACTCGCCGAGCAGTTCTTGTTGTCGAATACGAGGAGGTAATTGTTGGTATTTGTTGCTTGGACCGCTGACTTGGTATCTAAATTGTTGTTTCTTCTTTGGTGAAATTTGTTGTTCTTGGCTAGAATTCCCATATCTCAAATTGGGATGGTCTCGCCAACCAGGGTTATAAGTACTAGAAAATGGATCATATCTACATTGTTCTTTGTTGTTCACGATATTGGGGTCTACCGGGGAAAACACACCGGTGCAACAACACATTGATCTGGAAAAGCGGAACCATCTTCCGAAGTGTAGGGCATGAATCAGTAGGATGAGATGAATTAGAGCAAATTCCACACACTGATGCAGTCATCTGCATGGGTGGTTGTTGACCCACTACTATCTGTCTTACCAAAGAAGTCAATTCATCTAGTCTGTGTTCCATTCTTTGTTGGTCCATATGAGATGCTTGAATTTCATTAACTCCTCTGGTTGCGGTGATGATCCGCGAGCCAAACTGTTGGGTATTGGCTGCCATGTTTGCTATCAGATCTCTTGCGGCGGTAGGAGTTTTGTCTACTAAGGCTCCTCCAGAGGCAGCATCGATCATACTTCTATCATTTGGCAGCAAGCCCTTATAAAAGTATTGAATCAAGAGCTGGTCACTAATTTGGTGATGAGGGCAGCTCGAACACAACTTCTTGAATCTCTCCCAGTATTCATGCAAAGTCTCACCAGACATATGTCTGATGCCACATATATCCTTCCTAATTGCAAAGCTCTCAGAGGCGAGAGAAGAATCTCTCCGGGAACAACCTCTTCATGTCATTCCAACTTCGAGTGAACCTGGTGAAAGATAAAACAACCAATCTTTGGTGCATCGACAAGTGAGAAGGGAAATGCCCTTAACTTGATGTGTTCCTCAGGGATGCCTTGTGGCTTCATGGTTGAACACACAACATGGAACTCTTTCAGTGCTTATGAGGATCTTCACCCACAAGACCATGAAATTTTGGTAACAAGTGTATCAAACCAGATTTTAACTCAAAATCTGCATCAAGATCAGGATATTGAATGCACAAAGATTGGTAAGATACATCGGGGCAACAAGTTCCTTAAGGGTTCTATTATGCATGTTATCACCATGATTTCGGGATTACTTAAGTTATCGGGTTCACTCCCAAAATTAGGTTCGAGAATTAACTCTGGAATTTATCACACGAGCTCTAATTAATCTATGCAAGGTCTATCAATCTCGGGATCAAGATCAAGCAAGATATCGGGATTGGACCTAGTCATGCATCAACTAAAGCACAAAAACACAAAAACTGCAACTAAGCAAAATACACTAAACAACACTCAAAATATGCAAAAAAAAAAAAATCTAGTTAATATGTCTAAACATTTTTAAAAATTATGGAATCAACACAGAACAAAATCTACATAAAAACGAAACTAGAAAATGCAATAAAAAATATTAAAAAAATTAAAAAAGTGGTCTAAATGATAGAATTTCGAAAAACCAGGGGTGACCTCACGCGGTTCTTGTGAGTCTTGTTTATCAGGCTGTTTTCCTTCAACCGACCAAGTTTTAGCTCATTCTAGGCATGTTTCAGTTCGTAAATTGCAATAGTTACCCGTAATCACCTGTTTTCCGTCTTTCCTAATTCAGAAAAATTCAAAAGCTAAGATAAAAATGTTAGTATGGTATGAACAATGTTAGTAAATGAAAAATAACTATTAGAAAAGGTAAGAAAGAACAAAAATTAGTAAGGTTACTCAAGATGAAAAGATTACACCTACGAGATCCCCGGCAACGGCGCCAAAATTCTGACGAGCACCGAACTCAGTCAAAATTATAACCGAAGTTATTAACTAAGTTTGCAGTATAGTGAACAACACCGGATCGTCTCCTCAAGGATCGTAAATGCAATTTTATCAAATTAAGTTAAGTTAGAAAGGGGGTTTTGATTGTTCAAGGATTACAATGACAAGATCGAAGAAAAATAACAATTAAAAGAACAGTCAATTCAGAAATCTATCCGAGATTGGGTGGATTCAATCATAGACCTTTCAACAAACACCTGAAATACATTTGAATGGTTAACTTGGATCTAACCGAGATCTCTGTATCAGATCCAGAATTCATACTAGACAATCGTCCAGAATTCAATTGACAAGTGATAAACACAAATCTGCAATCGCACCATTCATGTAAATATATGTCAATTTAAGCACTAAATATTATAGTCATTACCATGTCGATATTGAGGTTTGTCGAAGCCGTATTACTGAAACCCTTATTCCTGTGCATGATCAAGAGCCTTCAACAAAAACCAAAGGTAAGCATATTTAAGATATTAGAGCTTTTGAGAAGTACTACAAGATCAAATGGGACTTCAGGTATCCTGGCTTAATTGTTCGACATTGCGAAGAAGTCGTGGCCAAACTAAAACAAACGCACAAGGAAAAATGCTCTGCTAATTTCTATGCGGTTTCCGTAAAAAAAAACCATTTAGCACGACTTGAATCTTTTCAAGTTCCTTTTCCAAAACCAGTGCCTCTTCCTTGTGCTCGTTTCGATTTGGCCGATGAATTCCCAAGTAAACCTACCAAGGGTGGTAACTTCTCTATTCTTGATAGGATTTATTCGGTAAGCAACATCTTTCTTACAAAAGCTCCAGAAGTTAATTTTACCCGTCAGTTTGCCTTGTCGCACGAACAATTTGCCAAGGATACCTGAATCATCACTAAGATACCCAAAGGTATTTATTTTCATATTCTGTCATTTAACTCTTATCCCATCTACTAATTGTTATTTTCTTTTCACCGCAACCCCATTAAAGAGGCTTTTGGAGTATAAACAACCACAAGAAGGCGAAGTGGAAGAAGAAGAAGAAGAAGAAGAAGAAGCATCCTCTTTCAAAAAGAAAAGAGGCAAGAAAACTCAGAATCCTCCTATCCCCAAAGCTCCAAAGGCCAAGACAACCAAAACAGCTGCAACAAAAAGTCTTGCTAAACACAAAGCTGCTGCTAAACCTTCAAAAGCAAGAACTCCCAAGGTATCTTTTATGACCAAAATTTAGAACTTAGTCTCTAAACTCGTTGAAACTAAACCTTGTGCCGAATATAGGTTGGTGACTTCGCTTCCATCTCTTTTGTCGAAATCATTGAGTCTTCAAGCCTATCTTCTGAGAACCCTTTAAAGGCATGTCTTTTGTTACTTCCTCTTTTATCTCGGTAAAATCTCACCTCATTTTAACTTTGCAGAAGAAAAAGAAAAAGACTCAATCTTCAAGTTCCAACTTGAAACCCACCGCTGAACTTGAGACAGAAACCACCTCAATCCTATCCAAGGTAAATTTTAGTCGACATAATTCTTTTCCTCAAGTATTGAAACTTGGATTCCATTCAAAATTTGATTTCTCTCCCATTTCAGGACCCAAAAGCTATACAAATTGATGAACATCCTTCAAAGCCCAATGTCGAATTAAATACTGAAGAACAAATTCGACAATCTCCTGAGGCAAAATACTTTGAATTTCAACTGTAATTTTCATGATTTTATTTGTTCTAACATTTCCCTTATTCGTCTACAGGAATCAACAAATCCTGTTGTGCTCAACAATCCTGCTAGACAAGATAATGAGAATCCTTTTTCAAAAGTTCAAACTTCTCCAACTCATGTTGTTTCTCTTCCTCTTCTGACAAAAATTCAAACTGCCGCGAACTTGGAAAAAATTCAAATCCCTTTGGGCGCTGAGAGTTCTTCTCAGCCAAATAAAGACAAACTCGTCCAAACCTCCACAGACGAATTCGACGTGGACACTCTTATGGCTAAAATTGCACCCACCAATCCACATCCCCCATCTCCAAACAATTTAACTGTTGTAGGACCAGAAAATGTTGAAGACATAGAAGTGGATTTAGATGAACTAATATCCATGTTGTCGGGTAGTCATAGAAGCTCTCCACGGTCAGCTCGCTCTTCTACTCAGCATGGATAAGATTCTAATGACTCTTACGTCACTAAACTATTGGCTGAGCTGAAAAACGTCTTCACTTATTCTTTTGAACATTTGATTTCTGATCAACTTCTCCAAGAAAGGACGATGGCTATCGTGACCGAGTTGGAACCCTTCTCTCAACAGC
This sequence comes from Ormosia emarginata, assembly GCA_029884605.1. Classification (NCBI taxonomy): domain Eukaryota; kingdom Viridiplantae; phylum Streptophyta; class Magnoliopsida; order Fabales; family Fabaceae; genus Ormosia; species Ormosia emarginata. The sequence continues at coordinate 30,799,520 of JAQQTP010000072.1, forward strand.
TGCCAATAGCCAATCGAGCCCTTCCTATAATTGTCAAAGATTTTCTCCAAAATCTATCATAAAAAATGTCTACCATCCGTCGATTCATTCTTGCTTATGACCAAGAAGTTCAAGAAAGTCCAAGCTCTTGAAGCAGTTAATTGACGCGAAGAACAAAAATGATAAATTAAAAGATTATCTCGTTAAAGGAAAAAACAAGGAGGCAGAACTAGACAAAGAGATTGAAGATCTGGAGAAAAAACTTGAAGAGACTCGACGTCGGAAGCACAAGCTTAACATCGCATTACAACAAGGTACTACTCGACAACAAAGCATTGCTAACAACTCTAAACAATGGGCTATCGAGGCCAAGGCAGTGTTAGTGAAGATAAACTCCCTTGACGCTGAATATCATACAGCTTGCGCCGACAAACAATCTTTGGAAGATTCTTGGGAGGTTTTGCAAAGAACTTGATTGTATCTTCTCCTCCTTTTTTTTACTTAAATTACATGACAATGTAACTCATTTGCCAATTATATAAATGAGAATCATTCTTTGTCAATTTTTACTTCATACATTGTTGGTCTATACGGCTTCAAATATTTGCCATTAATAGACTTAATTCTTAAACCTGAATTAACTTTGACAAGTGCATAAGCATTTCCAGAAAATACTTGAGTAACTTTAAATGACCTTTCCCATTTTGGAGACTACTTTCCATATTCTCGACAACTTCTATCCATGGGCAAAATTGTAACATCCTGAGACTGCTTGCAGGATTGATGAGTGTCCCCACAAATCAGTAGGAGTCTTTTCAGTATGCTTTGTCCTCACTCACACGCATCGTAGGAAACTTCCCAGGAGGTCACTCATCCCACAAGTGCTCCAAGTCAAGCACGTTTAACCATGAAGTACTTATGTTCTTGGCTCTCGAAAAGAAGATGCATCTTGTTGATATAGGTAGTTTTAATTAATTCCATTAAATCATCCTCAACTATGCAGTCTTATACATGCACAATCTTTGAATCCCTCTCATTCTAATGTGTATTCTGTAATACCCTCGAAAATATGTTAGGCTTGTATATGGATACAAAGTAGCCTAATACTTGCTTAATATATTTTTTGAATTTTGTGGCTTTCTGAGCATGTCTAGTCACCTTGTTGTAATACTATATGTGCAATATAGCTGTTATTAGCCCCGGAAATGGCTTAAACCACTCAGTTAATGGAAATAAGTGTGGAGACTTTATTTCTAGGTCACAAATATGTGAACGGTGCTTCTGTTAAAATTTGAAGATAATCAGAGCTAGTTTAGTATTTTTAAACATCCTGATAGTGCGTTTTAATACCGGATTGACTAGCAACTGATATGAAAAATGATGTTTTTGGTACAACAAGATTTTTGATGAATCCTGTGATTTATTTGAAACTTGTTGGCTGCAAGAAAACTGGATTTGGATAAATCTAAGTGTTCTTAGCAAATCAGGATTTTTGGTACCCTTTTAGTGTTTGACTATAAGAGACCAAAATTATCCTTCCTTCCCAAATCTCTCACACGGCTGAGGCAGAAATAGGGAGAAAAGAGGAGGAACCAAGAAAGAGAAAGAAAGAAGGAGAAAAGGGGAGAAAAGCTAAGGGACCAAGGATCAAGGCTTGAAGGGGATCCAAGAGCAAGAGCAAGATTTCAAGATCTTCATCTTTGCTGCACAAGAGGTAGGGGTTCTTGAGCTCAACTTCATCTTTTTTCTTATTTTCCATGTTAGGTTTGATTGAGGTTAAACATGTCAAATTGAGTTCTTGTGGTGTGTGATGTGATTTTATTGCTTGGAAGAGTTATAATTATTGTTTATGACTTGTTTATGCAAAGAGTTTGGATTAGAAACCAAAACTATCCATTTTGGACCTAAAATGCTCAAAGTGTAGATTTTGGGGTTTTGATGGGTGATTTTATGTTTAGATCCATTTTTTATGAAACCAAATGGTGATTTGTGTTTCCTTCATGTTAGTGAACTTGTTAGGAACTTGAAATCACCTAGAAACTGGTTTGAAGTGATCAAAATTCGTGATATGTTCCAATGGAACAATACCACGTTCTGCAGAATTCTGCAGAAGCTGCTGTCTCGGGGTCACGCCTAGGCGTGACAAATCCATGCCTAGGCGTGGGTGTCCTGTTTTCTCAGTCTGGGCGAGATAGAGAGTACAACGCCTAGGCGTGCGAATGTCATGCCTAGGCGTGAGTACTAAGATTTTTCAGGATTGTATTCTTGAGGTTTTGGCATTCCTTAAGTGTCGGGATCACTCTTATATGCTTTCCTAAGTATGTTGAGACACAATGGAGGTAATTCTTAGATAGAATAACCATATGGCATATAGTTAAATGTGGTGAAACCTTAGGCAAATCTATGAGTTAGAATGCCATAGGAATTATCCTAAACTTTGATCAACATGAGGTTGACTTGGAAATAATTTGTGAAGTGATGGTGAGAAGTTAAGGATAAGGAAATATTAGTTACATAGTTCTTACTACCTTGTGGATAGGTGATGCTAGAACCTATATATGTTAGTATTGGATAGCCAGTTGCCTTATGAGAAGGGCTTTGAGAATTAAATACAAAGTGTACTAGGAACAACTAGTTTAGGTTGTTTGGTATATAATGCCTACCTATATGCATACTTTAATCCTTTAGAGTTAAAGTTGAATTTAAAATACATAGTTGGTATATGTTCTCTTGTTCTTAAAGGTTGAACTTGAGGATATGCTAGAGACATATGATGGTTCTTTTATGTGATAGAGTTGAACCAGGAGAACATGTAATCTAGCTAGAACCTTTCACTTGGTTAAGGTGAACCATGCGATAGGATAAGAGAAATCTTAGGCATCCTTTGAGAAGTAGTATGTCGTAGGTCAATACCTAGAACCTTGAGCAACTTCTGGTTGCCTTGTGATTCACTTGTGAAGTGATGAAGTGAGGTCTTGGGTGTTGTATGCTAAGTGTGCTTAGCAATTAGTACTTATTATCATGCATCAATTACTTCTTTGCATGGAAAGTAGAGCCGGGAATGCATGAATGATATTTATTCCCTTGTGAGACAAGGCTTGGATTATAAGAAAGACTAGAAATGTGACCTTGCATCTTATGTGATAAGTGAGTTTGGCTGGTTAGTTTGCTAGTTTTCCTTATTCACTTGGATAGGATAGACCTATTGATTATATATGTATTTGTGAAATACAAGAGAATCTTGTGATATGTCTTAATTGTGAATTAAGATAGTCTGGATACTTGGTTTTCAAACTTGGTACTTGTTAGTTTCCTATGTATTGTAACTTTTCATGGTGTGCACAACCATATGGCCAGCGAACAAGGTGTTGATCTAGATTCTCGTAGCAGGAATACTATTGTGGTCAGGGTTATCAGTATGAGGGTGACGATAGTACTCTTACATTGGTGAGGGGAATGTGTTTACCTATTACCAAGTGGGATTATGCTTTTAGGCTTATTCTACTTTGTATATACAAGAAACACAGGTTTCCGGGAAATTAATCAAGTATCTTGTGTTTTCAAATCTTAAAATTACTTGTATTAGCATTACATAATCATTATATTAGTATTTGTTTGAGCATAATCATACCTCATCTCATAAAACATTGCATGGTTGACAATTGTATGTGCAATTAGCATTGCTTAATCGATTGATTGGTTGGTCGTTTGTTTGATAATATCTTAAGATTGTATAGGCGATCTTTTGATGTTATTGATTGTCGGATATTTATATTGTTTATAATATTAATGTGTTTAGTTATTGTTTGTTGTAAATGATTAACAACTAGTATTGGTATGCGAATACTGAGAAATTGTGAGTTCTCACCCCTGTGTGTGTTCCATGTAAATCCAGGTACAGGTAAAGGGAAACAGAAGTAGTAGAAAGACTAGCGTAGTTTATGTTGTTTATTGTAATAAATATGTTGTATATTTATTTCTTGTTACCTTAAGTTGTAAAGGTTATGTAGCACTTTATGCCTTTAGCACTTTCATCTAATGGTTAAGAGTATTTATTGCCATTAGATGAAAGTAGATCTTGAAAATGAGTAAGAGAAAATCAACTAATGTAAATTGATCCTATATATATATATATATATATATATATATATATATATATATATATATATATATATATATATATATCTTTTGTGTGTGTATGTGTGTGTGTTCTGGCTTTCCATATTGATTTATGTGAATGAATGATATGGGTTAGTTGTTGTTATAGACTAAAAGTAGCGTAGCTAATACTCCTTATCCAGGTATATGCGCTATATATTAGGTTCTCAGTATTGGGATGTTACATATTCAGTTACACATTGTACTTATGATTTTTATTTATTTTCAGTTATCCGCAAATGAAATTTTGAAATCAGAATGGCGCAGCGGAAGCGTGGTAGGCCCATAACCAACAGGTCCCTGGATCGAAACCAGGCTATGATACCAACTGATGTAACACCCACCATATGGTAGGATATCACATTTAAGACTAATACTAATATAACTTACTCAAGTTGTAAAATAATTGATCTTGTAAAAACACTAATTTCAAAATTTTATTTGCAGATAACTAAAAATAAATAAAAACCATAAGTACCATATGTAACTAAATAAAACTCACCATAATATACATAGATATTAATACATTGTTCATAAATAATTTACATAAATACATTATTCTCTAAAAGATAAATATGTACAACATTTACATCAAAACATAAATTGTTTAACTAGAACTTCTAAAGACTAAGGATTTGAGCCCTTGGAAGGATCCTCCTCCTCCTCAATATCATCAAAGAACCCCGGCGGATACATTAGTCGTTGGGTTGGCGTCCTAGCAGATGACACCATTGAATCTTCTTGTGGGGTATAGACACTACCATCCCAAAGCTCTTGAATAGGCATTAAGAACTCCAAACAAACAGATACATTCATCGACAAAACTGGAACCCCATCACGAGTTCCACTAAGATTCATAGTCAAATCCTCGGTATACACAAAACGTTCATTGTTCATATCAAACCTCTATGCATCAGTTCCCCCATAGAACTGTACTCTAACAAAACCAAGCACCTAACACCTTGCCGCCATAAAAGCAAACAAAACGAAAACTATCACGTATGAAAAACAGAATTTCCTGCCTCTTCGTCTCCACGATCTTCGTCAAACATTCACAATAAAGCAGAATAACATAACAAAGAGGTGTGATCCTCTACATCAATACCAGCATGACAGTATAGAAAATGACAATAAATATACAGATACAATATTAACACATCGAATCATGTTATCACATCACAAATAATATATCAGATAACATAATTGTCACATCAATCTGTAGACCAACTATGCATATGTACACAAACCAATTCCAACTCCATGGAGCTAATCACAATTTCAGAGAGAAGGATCAGGAGTATATGTCTATATATCGTCAGCCCCAAATCATGGGTCAAGATATCATATCAAAATGCTCAAAATGTCTTATACAAGACACTCTCAACCAATCACAAAAAGAGTAGCAACTCCGTCGAGATCGTTGGTGCGTTTGCATCTAATACCACAGCGCAGAGGTGCTACCATCTGGTCACATAAGACATTCCGCACTCCGACGCCTCCAAGATTAATAACTGATCGTAACTACACAATTCTCACCTGCACAAATGTGTAAATTCATCTTCTAGGCAACTTGCCTTTACCAATAAAGCTTACACGCTTTCTAATGCATGATGTATGATCCAAAATATACATACAAACATCATTATCACTATTTCTCACAAACACACACCATCACTTGGCGGTATCACTTTTCAACATAATCGAGCCCACCATAATAATCTGATAGTAAACTACTGTTATTTCTAATCGCGTAAATATTTTATAGCATTTTCACAATCGCGTAACATTTTTCCTACGTTTTCACGCACAAATGAATTTTTGGCCAACATGTCAAGATTTGATATTTTGGATTCAAAATTATTTTCCTAAGTGTAGACTTAGGTAATTAATTAACAAGAACTCCATTTAATGGGCTTTTAGAAATAAAAAGAAAGTGAACTAATTTTTAGAATTAATTTAGTGTAATTAGGTTATGATAAGAAATAAAATTAAAACTTGAAATTTACTAACGTATAGCTTACCCTTTTAATTTTGAAGCGCGTTAAAAAATTTCAAGTTGCAATATCTAATTAAACCAAAGAAGTGTAATTTTTGTGAGAAATAATAAAAAATACTACTTAAAGATTTTTTTTGTGAGAAAATATTGTAAATAAGGTCAAAATACCTACATTATGTAAAAAGTTTCAAAAACAAGTTTAGAAAACTAAGAAATATTTTACACGATTGAAAAATATTATCCAAAATAGTGATTTTTAAGCTACGCGATTGAGAAAATGGTTTAAAATCGCTACGTGATAGAGAAAATGTTTAAAAATCTCTATGCGATTTAGAAAACGTTTGAAAATATTTATGCGATTGCAAAAACGTTGAAAAATACTTGCGTAATTTGAAAACGTAAGAAAAATGTTATGCGATTGTGAAAACACGATAAAATATTTACGCGATTGGAAATAACAGCAGTTTGCTGTGGGGCTATTGTGGTGGGTCCGATTATGTTGAAAAGTGATACCACCAAGTGATCGCGTGTGTTTATGAAAAACAGTGATAATGATATTTGTATGTGTATTTTGGATCATACATCATACATTAAAAAACGTGTAAGCTTTATTGGTAAAGGCAAGTTGCCTAGGAGATGAATTTACACCTTTGTGCATGTGAGAATTGCATAGTTACGATCAGTTATTGATCTTGGAGGCATCGGGGCGCAAAATGTCATATGTGGCCAGATGGTAGTACCTCTGCATCGTGATATCCGATGCAAATGCACCGACGATCTCAAAAGAGTTACTACTCTTTTCGTGATTGGTTGAGAGTGTCTTGTATAATTCATTTTACGCATTTTTGATATGATATCTTGGCACATGATTTGGGGTGATAATATACAGACATGTACTCCCGATCCTTCTCTCTGAAATTGTGATTAGCTACATGGAGTAGGAATTGGTCTGTATACATATGCATAGTTAGTCTGCATATTGATGTGACAATTATGTTATCTGATATATTATCTGTGATGTGATAATATGATTCGATGTGTTAATATTGTATCTGTATATTTACTATCATTTTCTATACTATCATGATGGTATTGATGTAAAGGATCTCACCTCTTTGTTATGTTATTTTACTTTATTGTGAATGTTTGACGAAGATCGTGGAGATGAAGAGGCAGAAAATTCTGTTTTCCATACGTGATAGTTTTCCTTTAGTTTGCTTTTATGACGGCAAGGTATCAGGTGCTTGGTTTTGTTAGAGTACAGTTCCATGGGGGAACTGATGCATAGAGATTTAATATGAACAATGGACGTTTTGTGTATACCGGGGATTTGACTACGAATCTTAGTGGAACTCGTGATGGGATTCCAGTTTTGTCGATGAATGTATCTGTTCGTTTGGAGTTCTCAATACCTATTCAAGAGCTTTAGTGTGGTAGTGTCTATACCCCACAAGAGGATTCAATGGTGTCATCTACTAGGATGTCAGCCCAACGACTAATGTATCGATCGGGGTTCTTTGATGATACTGAGGAGGAGGATGAGGATCCTTCCGAGGGCTCAAATCCTTAGTCTTTAGAAGTTCTAGTTAAACAGTTTATGTTTTGATGTAAATGTTGTACATATTTATCTTTTGAAGTATAATGTATTTATGTAAGTTATTTGTGAACAAGGTTTCAGTATCTATGTATATTATGGTGAGTTTTATTCAGTTACATATTGTACTTATGATTTTTATTTATTTTCAGTTATCCTCAAATGAAATTTTGAAATCAGTGTTTTTACAAGATTAATTCTTTTACAACTTGAGTAAGTTATATTAGTATTAGTCTTAAATGTGATACCATATGGTGGGTGTTACATTAGTTGGTATCAGAGCCTGATTTCGATCTAGGGACCTATGGGTTATGTGTCAAGATGCTTCTTCTTTTCGGAAGTCAAGAACATAAGTACTCCATGGTTAAGCGTGCTTGATTTGGAGCACTTGTGAGATGGGTGACCTCCTGGTAAGTTTCCTAGGATAAGTGTGAGTGAGGACAAAGCACGCTGAAAAGACCCGTGTTGATTTGTGGGGACACTCATCAATCCTACAGGCAGTCCCAGGACGTTACACATGGCATCAGAGCGGGACCTTTCCTAGTACGGTGTGGTTCGGGAACGAACCATGCGTAAGCTGGTGGGCATGTGACACGCGGGGCCGACAAGGGCTGTAACACTCCAAAAATTGTTTGTTTCATGATTTATAATCATTTTGTAATATTTGTTATTTTTGTGAATTTTTGTGAATTATTTCAGTGGTGTTCATTATTTTAATACATTTCTCAATTTACGTGCACGCTGAGCGGAGCCAGAAAAATAAAATATTTTCCCCGAGGCTGGAAAACCTTGGACTGTGGAAACGTCGACGAGGGATCTTACTAAACCTGAGGCCGTACATAGTTTATGAAGTTTTGTTTTTCAAGATTTTATCTGATAAATAAAATCGCGATACGTTTTATTATCCGTTAGACAATAAATACCGATTTTGTTAACTGTAACTTTTATCCATTGGATAATAACTTTAATAGAGTATTAGTCATCTTTTCTAGAAAGCGCTTTAATGACATCATCAAGATGACATCATTAAAGTGACATCATCACTTTGACTTTTTCAAAAAGTGAACAAAGCTTCTCAAAGAAGCTTTGCACCAAGTCTCCTTTCTCTCCTTCTTTGATGTCCACGGCAATGAGAGGGAAAAAGGTTGACAATTTTTGTCACCTTTTACCAAAAACAGATATTCAATTTCACTTTTCAAATTTCAAAAGTTTTCTATCACTTTCTCTCTCTAGATTTCTCCTCTCATTTTTCCTTTCACATTTTCTCTTCTTCTTATCCTCTCCATGCCCACCCACGACAACCACCATTCTCCCACCCTCCATGTTTGATTAATTTCAAGCAACCACTTTGCTTGAAACTACATTTTGATTTGAAGGCTTTCTTTCTTGTTGGAACCACATTCAAAAAGCTCACATTTCCTCTCTATTTTCTCTCCATTCCCACGGCCAAACCACCATTTTTTGCCATCCAAGTTTTTTTGTTCCACCAACCTCATTTCTTGCTTCTACTCATCACCTAGAACATTTTTCCTTTTGTGACCACCTCTTGAATCTTCCATCTTCACCTTCTTCCATAAAGCCCTAAGATTTGAAGCTTTGAGATAAAGTTCATGACTTTTCTATTTTCTCTTCTCTTTTTCGTGATCCTTGGTCACTTTGGTGATCAAGGATTCCTTTTCCAAGCTTTGGTTGTTGATTTTATAAGTTTAGATATCCTAGGGTTGTGTTGGTGGTGGTGGACGAATTTCAAGAGCACCAAGGAGCTTGCTTCTTGTTTTCTCTTTAGGTAAGAGGGAGATCACCCTCTTTAACCTATCATGGTGGTGAGAGACATGTTTTTGTGTTGATAGTGAGAAATCTAAGTTAGGGTTACTCACTTTGTTGTATGATTCTTGATGATTTTTGTATTGATTTTACCTTGTATGACTTTATTGATTGTTATTATATATCTTGATGACTTTGAAATGATTTTGATGGATTGGAATCATGTATGGGAAGCAAAGGCTCTTTGGCCCCTTACTTTGAAGCTCACGACCAAACACCTACCAATGGGGTGTCCATGATTAAAATTTTGTAACAAATTGAGAGACTAAAAAATCAAGTGGTTAATAGTGAATGGAGTGATGAAAATTTAAGTTTCTAGTTTCCTTGAAGCTCACGGCCTCTTACAGAAAATAATGGCACAATTTTGTGTTAAAATGAAAACTTAATTAATTAGATGATTAGATGTTGATTAGGGATTCATAAAATAGAAAGAACAAAGAATAAAATTTTATCCTATAACTTAGAGTAATTTTGGTCAAAGGAAGAACATGAGCGTAAGTGAGATGTTGAGAAACACAAATAAAATTACCCTAAGTGAATTAGGTTTAGAACTAAGTAAATGACTTGTTTAATTAGATTAACAAGGATTAGGTGAAAAATGCAAGAGAATTCCCCTAGAGAGGCTTAATAGGAAAAACGTTAAAGTTAAAGCATAATTTCATAATAAACTATAAAGGTATGTTTTCACAATTGAGAATCGGATAATGTCTTGTTGTGGGTCCATAAGTGGGACCAAGAATCTATTGATAATTAATTAGGCCAAATTGTGGCGTGATTATGGAAAAAGTGTATTATTGTTGAATATACGTGAATATGCATTGAGTCATCATGCATCGTGAAAGTCCGATGGACTTTGTTGTAAGGTTGTATGCCTAGGAGATGAATCATACCTGAGTGCAGGTGCGAATAGATTAGTGTAGGTCACTCGTTGACCTTCGGGGCGTCAGGGTACGGGTATCTCGCAATGAGCAGTTGGTAGCTCCTCTGTACCGTGAGACAGACTGATGCAAACGCACCGACGATCTGGACCGAGACACTGTCCTATATCACGATCTTATGAAAAATGTCTTATATGAGCCATGTTGCGCAATTTTTTTATTGAAGCACTTGATTTGAGGCAGATGAGATACACACATGTCTCCTTGATCATTCTCTCTGATGTTGTGTTTAGCTCCATAAAGTAGGGTTTTGGTACTTTGTGCATATACATAGTCAGTCATCATATTTACCTGGCATATATTTATATGATTATGGAACTGTTTCTTTTATTGATATTATGACTGCCTGGATTATTAAATTGTTTATTATCTGATCTTAATGCTACTTACTGTTTTACTATACTGTTTGGCGTTATACGACGTTTATGTTTCTTTACTGCCATGTTAGTAATGATATTTGATATCTCACCTCTTTACTTTGTTATTCTATTTATATATATATATATATATATATGCTTCTTTAAAGACCAAGGCAAAGAAGAGTCTGCGTTTCCTAGTTTCTGATCAAATTAGTCTTCTGTTTCGTGATGGCATCAGGTCGAAGCTTTTTGGGTTACATAAGTGTTTTGTTACATGGTGGATCAGATGCTTGAAGGATTGAGTAGAACTCGAAGCACATCAGATATACTGGAGACGTTTCTGTAGTTAGCTATAGGACTAGGGATGATGTTCCCTTCTTTTCTTTAAACACTATTATACAGTTGGAGTTTTTCATGTCTGTTAGGGAGTTTTGGGGTGTCCTGAACCATACCCCACGTGAGGACAATGAGGTGTCCTCTACACGGACTCCTGTCGGTCAGAGAGTGCCTCCTCCAGTAGTCTTATCTTCGGAGAAGTCAGAGGAAGACCCATCGAAGGGTCCTCTCCCGTAGTTGTGGGACTTTAGCATGTGGTGTGTAGTTTTTTGGGAGCTTGATGTTTTGTTATTTTGGAGGGCTAATATATGTAATCCTTTTTAGGCATATGAAAATTTTACTTATGTATTTCCAGGATCTTTGATATATATATATATATATATATATATATATATATATATATATATATATATATATATATATAAAATCTCGGGTTGGATGTAAAAAGAATTGTCAAATTATATGTATTTTATAAATGAACAAAAGTATTTTTAAATGAACAAGTTACTATCTATACGTATGAAAATTGGATCTTAGTGCTATCTTGTGAGTTTTTGCTTATTTTCGGTGTGACGGTCCCTCTCCAAAAAGGGGCGTTACAAGGGCAAGGAGTGGTCGCCAGTGCATAAAGATGAAGCACGGACAAAGAGCGGCTCCTAGTAGGCTTCAAGGCGAAGGGACACATGAATGAACTGAATACACACTGAAATAAGAGGGATTCAAAGACTGTGCAGGTATAGGACTGCCTAGTTGAGGATGGCTTAAACAAATTAATTAGCACCACCTGTATCAACAAGATGCATCTTCTTTTCAAGAGCCAAGAACATAAGTACTCCATGGTTAAACGTGCTTGACTTGGAGCACTTGTAGGATGTGTGACCTCCTGGGAAGTTTCTTAGGATGCGTGTGAGTGAGGACAAAGCACGCTAAAAAGACTCGTGTTGATTTGTGAGGACACTCATCAATGCTGCAGGTAGTCTCGAGACATAACAAATTTTTATTTTCCCAGCTCAGAGTAAATGACACACAAAGATCAAAAATAGTCACAGAACAATCAAAATAAATTTACAGTGCACAGAAACTACAAAACAATAAAATCAGGCATTATTGAGAAATAGCAAATTTCGGGGTGTTACGCTTGGTGCCCCCCAAGATTCTATCGAAGTAATCTCATGGCTGCATTATTCCTAATCATTTGATCCTCATCATCTAGACGGAGCACATGGACATTACCATATTCCAAGCGCGGTTGATCATTTTGCCCAAGTTGACCAAGATTTTGCTGGTCTTATCCCATGTTTGCTTGGGGTGCAGTCACTCATGCATTTGCCCCATGCTGGGCTCTTTGAGCGTTATCATTGGTCAATCCTTCTATTCCCAAGGCTTGGTTTAGCCTTGTCATTTGTTGAGCCAATACACTACACGCATTATTTGTAGTTTCCATGATTGATGTAATTACAACACTTATTTGCTGAGTGAACATATGCATCATCTCATGGTTGCTTTCATCCATTTGTTATCGAAAGCTGACCAAAGAATTCAAGGTTGGCCCTGTTGCATTTTGAGGAGTATCCCTCAACATATTTGGAAACACTGGTCCCAAATTCAATCTCTCATATCGAATAAGAGTTAGATTACTTGAACTTGCAACTCCTACTCCTTGACCATTAAAACTCACAAAGGCTGAACTTATTTGTGGTTGGCCTTGTGAAACCGCTATTTGGCCTACGGTATTGGCCAACGTAGGGCCAAGTCTCATTTGAGTCAACGCAGGAAGAACATAGTTAGGTGACAAATCATATTGTGGTATAAACCTTGAGTTTGAATTTATTATACTTTGGTTACTTGGTTGACTTGGCGATGGCTGAATCACTCCAGGCACCACTTGTTCTATCACTGGATTATCCCGGAGAATACAATTACTATTGCATCCACCACAGGACCCGTACTAACAACGAGTGAGGGTGGCGCAATAACGGTTGTCGAAAGTGGCGCACTAACATCAATCAAAAGTGCATTCGACGCCTGATTATTTACGTCACTCATGATTTACGTATTTTAAGAAGGGGAAGAATAAACTAACTTTCCACTTCTTAAATGCATAAAATCATCTCTTATGAAAAGAGGTTCGTGACACTACGAGTTACTCTGAACTCGTCCACTGAAAGCGTCTAATTTGTTTATGGTGAAATTTAGTTAAGACAAATTCCAACAAACAAATATATATTTTCAGTCGAATATAGGTTCATAATTATGTGGTAATCTCATTTTGAAAAAGCTTTTGAAAACAAACTGAAGGAAATTATCAGAAGTGAATGGAAAGAAATAAAAGTTTATAAAAGCTTTAAAATGTTGTACAAAAATAGCAAATTGCAGAAATTAAAATGCAAAAAATATAAAGAACAGGAATTTAAAGTGCATAAAATTAACGTGTTGAAAAATAAAGTGTAAAAAATGTAAAGAACTTTAAAAAACAAGACTCAAAATAAAAGAATTTAAAAGGACATTGCATTAAATTAAATGACTTGAAATGAAAATGAAAGACATACTCAAATCAAATCTGTTAATTTGTTTGAGTGAGATATTAGGATTTTATATCCAATAACCAACTTATTATACATCGTGAACACTAATATTTATAAGCAAACTATAAAAATAACTGACTCTTAAAATTTAAACACGTATATAGTAGTTATGCTACATATTCGACATTAACATTTTGTTCAACTGAAAGCAATTATAAAATCTTTCAACAAAAACTAACACCTAATTTTTAATACTTATGTTGGTCCAACACTTAGAAATTTTTTTCAATATCATCATCAAGCTGTTAAAAATATCTTCGTCAAATATCTCAATATTATCATCTGATTATCAAAAATATTTTTGTCAAATTAAAACTTGTGACTTTATTCCAACACCTATGTTACCCCTTTTCCCTCGGTATATTTGACAAAAAAAATTTCAAAAAAAAAACTCAAAGTGGCAATATGCTCATAGAACAAACAAGGTTATTTGACTTTTACCCTAAAATCTATAATTAAATATCACTAATTGTATAATGTCGAGTGAGACGAAAAGGACAATTCACCGACATGATTCACATCTCTGTGACAAAAAAAAATGGCAATAAGATAGGGAACAAAAGTAAGAGCATCCGACGGGGTAAAGTTTACGTTTAAAATTGATATAATCAAAAGAACCAATCAAAGTACCGACTACTGTACTACAAACTGCAAAAGAAATTAGAAAAACAATCATAATATCTCCACATCACCTTCGTCATATCCTTCTAATATTATATTTTTAATAATAAAATATGAAAAATATACTTTTTAATACATATTTTTGTTATTAAAATAACTAAAGTATAAAGTGAGATGTAAAAAAATATATTTTATAAACATTTTTCTTTAAAAAAACCCTTTATAACTAAACAACAAGAACTATAGTATACAGTATACACAGCACTGATAGTTTCATACGAATCAGGATCTTCTCTTTTTCTCAAAGAAAAGAAGAAAATTATATTTCACATCTAATAATTCAAGTTCATTAAATCATAATAAAATAAAAATTATAAATATAACTTTAATAAATTTGAGTACAATATAGAGAATCCTAATCCGTTTCATACTTACCTGATCCGAACGCTCCACTGTTCCGCAAAGAGCATCTCAAAGCAACCTAGAAAATGAAAATACACAGCTAATTAGTGTACGAAACAAATTAAGAAGAGAAAGCAGCATATACATATACATGATACCGCGACGATGTTCAAAAACAAATCAAAAAAATTCTAAAAGCATCTGAAAAGCGAGAAATCTTACAGTAGTTTACGGCAGTAATGTGATAATGTCAGTGTAGTAACATTTCCAGTAGTTTTCTTTGGATTTTTTTTTGTTTTCATTCTTTTCCCGCAGTGTCTCAGAAACCAAATAGAATCAAGAGATGAAAACTGAGAGCCTTTCAAAACCGGAACAAATATACCACCGCAACTGGTTTGAAAATTCGACGATAGGCGCAAGCAGTGATTAGCGAAGGAAGCAATTTTGTTAGCTTGAATTAATGTGTAAAAGAGGATTGGGATCAGCGGAGGTATAGAAGAGAAAGAGGAAATGAAACATGGAAGATTGAATGCGAGATCTGGTTTCTGAGGACTCAAATACGAATATATATAGAAAGAAGAGAGGAAGAGGAAGAGGGAAAGCTAGAGAAGAATGTGTGAAAGAGAGGTACGGTTGAGTTCATGAAGATAGAAAATATCTGGAGCAAGTAGGGATTTAAATAAGTACTTGTGGAACTATAATTATTAAAAGTTTAATCAAACACGTAATTAATCAATTTGGTACGTTTGGCATGGATTGGCATTGGTCAACGATTTTTGGTTAATTTTTTATTGATTGCTTTCTAGGGTTTCGAATTTTTTGTTAAACCTCTTTTTGGCCTTCTTATTGAGTGGCATCGTTGTTTCATCTTATCACGCAGTAAATGGCATGTAGTATGTTTGCATTGGATCATATGTTCCCTTTTCTTCTTCTCTTTTCTATCTTTTTAATTCAATGATAATAATTTAATAAAAAAATTTCTTTTTCTTTTAATTGATAATAACTTCTTTAATTGTTATTAATTTTTTTAATAATCAACATTGGAAATATAAAAAGAGAAAGAAAAATGAGACAGATTTGAAATACGTTTACATTATAGTTGGCAAAATATGATTTGACTCAATATAGAAAAGTAATTTTTCTTCACTTTTATTTAAATTATGGTTTGAAATTTAAACTTATGTTCAAATTACTTCATAATTTTGTCAAATATATTTTTAATGAATTAAAAATTAGTTTACACATCTTTAACTAGAATTTGAGATGTGCAAATTATAATTCAAACATACCAATGGTTAGTTAGTTAATTTTGAACAATAATTTGCATTGCAGATAAATAAAAAAGTAATAATAATTTGCAGTGACAATCCATAAACTAATCTAAATTTCCTAACGGAATTTCAGCTTATAACATTTCCTTTTGTCAAACATATATAATTCAACAATTATTCACAAATACTTAAACACGTGTAATCTACCCAACGGTGGTTGGTCGAAGTAAGAGTGAATTGTGATCGTAGAAAACTTTACCTAATGTCAGGATTTAAATCATGGAATCATTATTTTAAAGAAAATTTTACTTAACTAAAACACTTATCCAAAATCGTGTGAGTAATTGATTAAAGATTAAAAAAATACACATTATTTTATATTTATATAATTTTTATTATTTAATTATAATTAAATCTACTTTATTTTTTACACATATATATTTTAATTATATCACATAAACAAATATAAGAGAGATGTATATAAAAATAATGTATTATTAATATTTTTCTACGCAATTAATAGACTTGTGACATAATTCATCTTAAAATAAAGGTAAGATAATAATAATAATAATAATAATAAAAATAATAATAATAAAAAAAAAAAAAAAAAAACCTCTATAACCAATAATCAAATAGTAAATATATCTAAATATTTAAAATTTATAAGTGATAATAATGTCGAAAATTTAATTTTTTTATTAAATTGTTTATTTTTCTTTTTTATTTAATAAGTTCGACATTACCATAGCTTCATGGTTTGTTATTACAAGTTACCACGTGGCTCTCTACACAAATAGGACTTTGCCACATGCACAAGGCCAAAGGCAAACGAACCTCACTTTTTGTTTGTTTATATAGAAGGGTAATTAGATGTCCTCGGAACCTCGAGAGCATCACTGATGCTTTGTTTGTTTTAAGAGAAAATGGGTAGAAAGAAAATAAGAGAAAAGAAAATGAGAAGAATATTAAACTTTTCTGTCATTTGGACACCTGTCACTGAGAAAATAGGGTAGATAGAAAAAAATAATGTGGGACCTTTCGCCATGTACAAAACTTTTCTCCCCTCTAGTGGAGAGAAAATGGGGGAGATGAGAGATAGTTGTGTAAATGACCATCATATCCTTGCCATTTAATTTTGATCTGTATCTGGAGACTGTTCAATCTTCTCCTCCATAACTCCACTGATATCCCCTCCGTTGCTTCCCTCCGTCCCTGTCGTGCGACGCCAAGATAAATATTTTCTCCTCCGTCCGTTGAGTAGTGTACCCGCCGCTATCTCTCCTCTCATCCAATCGTGCGGCATCCTTGCTCCACCAGAGTGCTGTCTCTCCTCTCCTCCATTTGCATAATTCTTCGTTGGGCCATCGTAAATTTTTCCGCTCGGATCCGGGCCCACTCGTAGTCCTTGCTCGTCGTCGTCCTTGCCGTCATCATCCTTGCTCGTCGTTCGTCTCCTAATTCAAAAAGGCGTCCTTGCTCCGTTCGTCGTCCTTGCTCTCAGCTTCACTTTTTGGTAAAAAATCTATTAGATCATTGTCAAATAAGCCATCAACATAGCAAAATTTGGCCACTTCCATTGCAGTATTCTTGTACAAAAGCACAATAAACGCACTCAAAAATCAAGAGCCACATGCCATACATACGCACATAAACACATGAACCAGACGCAGCAAGCATGAACGCTGGAATTGGGCTTGGGCTTCGGGTTGGACATTTTGACCAGCTTGTAAACGGGTCTTCTAACAAGCCCTTTGAATCTGAAGGCCCAAGTTTTTTGTGTTCATTGTACAAATTGAAATTCTGCTTTTTGTGGTCTGATATTTGACCTTATCAAACGAAACAAACAATAAATGAATAAGGTAATCCACTACTATTTTAGTATATTTTAACGTGTGTTTTTATTGGTGTTTAGTATATTTTATTGATATTTACTTGCATGATTTTTTACTTAATAAAACCAAAAAAAATAATTTAGGACTATGACTATAAGTTTAATAAATCATCTTTTTACTTGTAGATGAACAATTTAATTTTTAAGGTTATGGCCAAGAAATTATTTTAACTCAATCTTCTAGTGTCGATTAAGTGATAAAGAAAGGGTTGTGAGTAAGTATATGATGATATATATCATTGATAATTGAGGAGATTTTGATTTGAAAAATAAATCACCAATTCACTCATGCAATTAACTAAATTTAATGACATTAGATAAATTAGATTACATGGATAGAAAAATATCGGATGTATGAACTTTTATTTGAGTTCAAAGTAAATAAGGGAGGTGTAGATTATTACATTAGAAAGGTAAAATAAATAGTAAAAAAATAAATTCATTTATTACATTACATAAAGGATATATTAGTCATTTTATATAATTTATTTTCTTTCTTACCAATTTCTTCTCAATCTCAAACAGAGAAAGAAAAGTTTTCATTTTCTTTTCTCTTTTTTCTTCATCCAATAATAATGTAGAGAAAATATAATTTTCTCTTTATTTTTATGATATCATTTTTCTCTTCTCATTTTTTCATCTTCTAACAAATTTTCTCTCCTCATCCAAACAAAGCATGAGAGAAAGTTCTTCGCAAAATTAAAAATAATAAAGAATACATAAAAGGTACGATAGAAAGGTCCTTCCGGAAACCTGTCACATGGACACCTGTCATCCTATCATAACCTGAGTGAACACCCGTCCACCAAATAGCCTTTCGCCATGTACACGTACATTATTCTTACATTTTGTAATTGCAAAAGCATGAAGATATTTTCTTTGGTTACGATGAACTTAGATAATTTGAAATCTAGTCAAAGTAAAGACTAATGAAAAATTTGAAAAGTCATTTCACTTATTTGATTTTTAGCATGATTTTCTTATCCTATAACAGGTAGGATCGTACAAGGATGACAAAATGGTCACTACCAAGATAAATATTTTATTGATACAAGCAGAACTAAAACGTTGAGAAGTGTACCAACTTGGGCCGATTACTATGATGAAATGGATAGAAGCTGACGTTACAATAAAGGCAGAGTGCGTGAATCTCTACAATTGATTTGCATGATTTTTCGTTGGGCCATTGTAAATTTTTGCTGGAGTTTAGTTATAAAACAATTAAATATTTATTTGTAAAGTTATGAGGGTTTCATAGATCTTTTCTATTTTTTTAAAATGTTCTGTATTTTTAATTTATAATTCAAAAAAGCTCAACATAGATATGTGTTAACAACAAATTTGTTTTCTCAGAAAAGTGACAGAAAAGAGAATAAAGGAGTAAAGAGATCAAAGAGAATTGAAAACAAATTTTACAACTGAATTTGCGTTCTTACTTTGTTGTATTGAGTTTTCATCTTATATACACGTATAAAAAAATATGAATTCTATATCAGAAATTGCAACTAACTACAGTTAACAGCTAACAGAAAAACTAACTTTTATAACTAACTTATAACTTATCAATAACTACCAAACGACTACTTTAAGATGCATCAGTTAAGACCCCCCACAAGCTGGAGAATGGATATCTACCATTCCCAGCTTGGAGATGAGAAACTGAAACGATTTAACAAGTAATGCTTTGGTGCATAAGTCGGTAATTTGGTCATAAGTATGAACTGGTGATAGGTTGACAAGACCCTCGTGAACTTTGTCTCTAGCAAGATGACAATCTAGTTCAATGTGCGTAGTTCTCTCATGGAAAACAGGGTTAGCAACAATGTGTAAAGCAGATTGGCTATCACACTATAATAAAGATGGTGATTTGAAAGGTAAATGGAGATCTCGAAGGAGATAGGTTAGCCACTGCAATTCACAAGTGATTACTGCCAAAGCCCTGTATTCGACTTCAGATGATGATCTAGATACTATAACCTGCTTTTTAGATTTCCATGAGATGAAGGAATGGCCAAGAAATATGCAATAACCAGTAACAGATCTTCTAGTGTCCACACTAGCTGCCCAATCAGAATATGAGAAACCTTTGAGTTGTAAGGATGATGAATTTGAAAAGAAAAGACCTTTGCCAGGAGATGTCTTGAGATATTTAAGAATTCAAAGGGCTGCCTCATGGTGAGAATGCATAGGTTTGGAGAGGAATTGACTAAGGTGATGGACTGCAAATGTGATATCAGGCCTTATTATTGTGAGATATAAAAGTCTACCAATGAGTCTTCTGTAGGCTGGAACATCTTCAAATAGAGTACCATCATTTTGAGAAAGCTTAATATCAGAAGACATAGGAGTTGACAAAGGCTTACAAGCTAATAAACTAGCATCTTGGATTAATTCCAGAGCATATTTCCTTTAGCATAGAGAAATACCAAATTTGTTGCGAGCTATCTCAAGGCCTAGGAAGTATTTGAGAGTGCCAAGGTCTTTGATTTTAAATGAAGCATCCAATTGTTGTTTAATAGCTGAAATTTCAGACATATCATTCCCTGCAAGTATGATATCATTCACATAGACTAACAAAACAGTGATTGATGAACCATGCTTCTTAACAAATAGAGAATAATTTGCTTTGGATTGAATATAGCCAGAGGATGTGAGAGAGCTCGATAATTTTGAGAACCACTATCTACTTGTTTGCCTCAATCCATACAAAGATTTTTGCAACTTACAAACTTGATTAGGAACCTTGGAATGAAAACCTGGAGGAAGTGTCATATAGACTTCCTCAGTCAAATCCCCATGAAGAAATGCATTATTGACATTTAATTGATGTAGATGCTAATTTTGAGTTGTTGCAACAACAATTAGAAGTCTAATTGTGCTCATTTTTGCTACTGGGAAAAATGTTTTCAAAAAATCTAAACCCTCTTATTGATTGTACCCCTTTGCAACCAGCCTTGCCTTTTACCTCTTTATGTTTCCATCTGACTTGTATTTAATTTTATATACCCATTTGCAACCAATGGTTTGTTTACCAAGTGCAAAGTAGTTAACAACCAAGTGTGATTCTGTTCTAAAGCCTATATCTCAGCTGCCATAGCATTTTTCCAGCAATCACGCTTAACAGCTTGACTATAGCTAATTGGTTCTGTGGTTGTGGAAATGGTTAAGGTTAAATGTTTGTGTGATGGTGAAAGGTGGTCATAGGTGACAGAATTAAAGATGGAATAAAGAGTACCTGAAGTAGGTTGGATCTGGGTTGAGTTCATCAATGTACAGTGATAATCTTGTAAATATGAAGGTGGTTTTCATATTCTATTTGATTGCCTTGTGACAGGTTCAGTTATACCTGAATTTGAAACATGTTCAATTATACTTGTGACAGGTTCAGTTATACCTGAATCTGAAATAGAATGTTCAACATGAGAAGAATTAGAATCAGGAATAGGTGACTCAGATGAAGGAGAGGAAATAACATGTGTATAGAGAGGAGCAAAACAAGAATTGTCATAGTCAGGAAATGGAGGGGAAAATGCATGTGAAACATTGTCAGGACTAACTTCAGATGACTGAGACTGATAAGGTAATATAAACTCATGAAAAATTACATTTCTAGAGAGAAAGAGAGCTCTAGTATGTAAATCCAATAAAAAATAGCCTTTTGTTCCAAATCTATAACCTAAAAGGACACATTTTCTAGCCCTTGCATCAAATTTCTTCCTATGAGCAACAAGTGTAGAGGCAAAATACAAACAACCAAAGACTTTGAGATCATCCAAAATTAGTGGTTTTTTTGTATAAAACAGTATAAGGACATTGATTTTGCAAAGAAGAGGAAGGAAGTCTATTTATAAGAAAAACAGCATGTGCAACAGCCTGAGACCAATAACATTTAGGTAAATTCAATAGGAATAACAAAGACCTGGTCACATTTAGAATGTGTTGATGCTTTCTCTCCACAACATCATTTTGTTGTGGAGATTCAACACATGTGGTTTGGTGTATAATTCCCTTTTCTGCATAGAATTTAGTGAGCAAAAACTCAGGGCCATTATCTGTCTTAATTACCTTAACAACATGACCAAATTGAGTTGACATAAGAGAAACAAAAAATTGTATATGAAATGAAGTTTCTGATTTAAGTTTCATGAAAAATAGCTAAGTATGCCTAGAGTAGTCATCTACCACAATTAGAAAATATATGTGACCATGGACAGATGGGATTGAAAAAGGGCCCCATATATCCATATGCAACAAATCAAAGGCATGAGCAGAAAAGGTAAAACTTTCAGGAAAGGGTAATTTCTTTAATTTTGCAAGAGGACAAATTTCACACACTTTATTTTGAACTGGAATGAAAGGAAATGTTTTATGTAATACAATGAGTTTAGAATGAGATGGATGGTCAAGTCTGTAATGCCATATATCAAAAGGTACAGAATTTATGTGTTTTACAGACTTTGAAAAAAAAGCAAATTTACAAGATTGTTGTAGAACATAGAGTCCATTGTTGACTTCATCTTATCCAATTTGCTTCAAGGAATTGATGTCCTGAATTAAGCAACAAGTGGAAGAGAAAATTAATTTGCAAGAAAGAGAAAGTGACAATTTTGTAATTGAGATTAGATTGAAAGTAAAGTTGGGTAAGTGTAAGACATCAGTTAGAACCAATTCATCGGAAATATGAACAACAGCAGATATGGAAGTTAAAATAGGATTACTGATAATCATATATTTTATACATTAATAAACCCTCATTTTTAGTTATTTACACTCTCCATGTACTTAATTGATTAAGCCTAGTTATGTTTTGTAAGGTTGGACTCAAATTGGACTTAATTGATTTTTTCAGCATTATTTGGGTCTTACGTTGTTTCTGTATTTCGGCCATATCTTGAGTTCTAAATGTCTGATAATTATGAATTTTACCTTGTAGGAAAGATAAGAGAGAGCTCTACAACTTTGATGAAGAGCTCAAAGTCTCAATCAGACATCTAGTGGAGCTAATTAGGCTTGGAAGACAGAACACGAGTTTTGTGTCTGAAACCTGAATAGTGTACAGTAATCAGAGCATAATTCGAGTTTGGGCTAATAAAATGGGCTGAAAATTTGGAATCTGAAAGTTAAGACCCATATCTACAACTTTCATGTTGAACACAAAACTTGATTCGGGCTCCTTGATGGTGATATTGGGTCTAAAAGTCAAAATAGAAGTGCTGAAACTGAGCCTGAACAGTCGGTAGTAATTAGGTCATATCTTGGGTTGTAGGACAAATTTTTGGGTGATTCTAGAGCCATTGGAAAGCTTAGATAATTTCCTAGAACTTTCATGAAGATCACTTGGCTCAGAAATGACGAAATCAATGACTTAAGCAATGAATGATTTCAGAGACAAGAAATCTCAATGATTTTTCACTTTTATCTTCACCATTTGGCATTTTCCACTCATTCATCTACTCATCCACCCACTCCTAATCAGCCCTCTTGTCATTTTGTATCCCTAATCCTCTATAAAAGGTACCATTGGCTGACCATTTGGAGCACTTGGTGTTAGGTTTAGTTTGTACAAATTAAGGTTATGCTTGTTTATTGTTTTCCTTTGTTGTAATTTTTTTCTTGTTCTAAATTGAAGCTATGTTCATCTTTCTCTTCTTCTCTCTTTCTCTCTTTATCTCTTCTTATCTATGAGTAACTAAATCTTCATCTTGCTTGGGTGAAAGAGTGAAGCTCTTGGTAATGAAATAAGGTTAGATTATTCTATTTCTTGTGCTTAAATGATATATTATTAAATGAACATTATATGTGTTGTATTTTGTTTCCAATCAATTTAGAAACCTTCTTTGTTAATGGAGATCTTGATTTATTGTAGACAATAGGATTGGCACAGTGAATGCTTGAACTCATTTACAAACGTTGGTAGATAATTAAAGGAATCATAATATGATTACATATATAATTCAACTTTGAATGTTATATTTTCCGATTTGAACCTCCGTTGTGTGTGGATTTCAATTGAGTTAAAAAGAGAAATAATCTTACCTTTAATTTATTACCAAGAGTGGATCTCCTAACCCAAGCAAGTTCTTAAATTCATTTGTAAACATCTTTTATTACTTTTGGTGTTGTGACAAATCCTTTTCTTACCTCAATTAATTTTTCTTTATCAATTCCCTGTGGATCGACCTCGGACTCCCGAGAAATTTATTACTTGAGACAACCTGCACTTGGGTTTGCATCCTTTAATCCCGCAGTCAATTACCATTAGGAAGTTTAACTACTATTGGAGAAATCTGTTTGTATGTTGTGTAAAGACTCAAAGAGCAACAAATATGATCAGTTGCCCCACCGTCTAAAATCCAATCTGAAGATTTTGAATAACAAATAAGAGCTAGATGATTACCTTTATTAGAATCAGTAGAGGGTTCAGTATTTGAAACAATTTGAGTGGTTACATGATTAGCTGAGTGTTGTTGTTGTTGTTGTGACTGCTAAAATAAAAGCATGAGTGTTTGATACTGCTTAGAAGTGAAACCAAATTTGGTAATGTCATCAGACTTGTGCTCATCATCATTTATCGAGTTATCATGATTAGCAACATGTTTGGGATATTTGGTTTTATACCCTGGTGGAAATTCATGTTTTCTGTAACATACTTCAATTGTGTGACCATTCCTTTTGCAATGTGTGCTATATTTGTTCATATAAGAAGATTGACCTCTGCCCATAAAAACTTTTTCTTTAAAAGAATTTCAAAAAATAGGTCCTCCACCAACATTTGCTATAGCCAGTACCTTAGGTTCTTCAATCAAATCAGTTGACAATTGTCTTTCTTGTTGTAAAACAAGATAAAACACTTTATTGATCTGTGGTAGTGGATCCATCAGTAAAATTTGAGATCTCACATGAGCAAATTGATCATTTAAACCTTTCAAGAAACACATAACATGGTCTTCTTGTCTATATGCTCGAATAGTGGGAATCAATTCACAGGTACACGAGAATTGACATCTACAACTGGGAATTGGTCTGAAGTTTTCTAATTCTTCCCACAAAGTTTTTAGTTGAGTAAAAAAATTTGTCACTGGAAGCTCACCTTGTTTGAGAGCATATAACTCTTCTTGTAGTGCTGCAATACGAAGTTTATCTCCTTGAGAGAACCTATCCTTTAAATATGCCAGATTTTTATAGCAGAATTCATCCACATGACACTTGGAGCTATATCTTAGGATAAAGATCGCATGAGCCATGAAATTATCATTGTATTGCTTCTTTCCCATGACAAGAAAAATGGATCTTGAGGTTCTGGCATTGGCAGAGATCCATCAACAAAACCTAGATTATTCTTGGATTGTAGAGCCATCTTCATTGATTGAGACTAGGAATGATAATTTCCACCAGAAAGAAGAGGAGTTACAAGTACCAATGCAGGGTTTTCATTCAGGTGTAGAAAATATAGACTATTTTGATCTGTAGTAACTTGAGCAACATGATGGTCCATGGAATGGAATTTGATGAAAAAGACTAAGAACAATCAAAGATCAGAGAGACACAGCAGAGCTTTTAGAAAAAGCTCTCTAATACCATAACAAGAAATTTGTTTCTTTAGGAAAGTGATAGAAAAGATAATAGAGGAGTAGAGAGATCAGAGAGAATTGAAAACAAATTTTACAACTGAATTTGATTTCTTACTTTGTTGTATTGAGTTTTCATCTTATATACACGTATAACAAAGTATGAATTCTATATCAGAAACTACAATTAACTACAGTTAACAGCTAACAGAAAATCTAACTTCTTATAACTAACCTATAACTTATCAATAACTACCAAACGACTACTTTAAGATGTATCAGTTAAGATGTGTGAACCTTGTAGACTTGTGCATATGGAAACAAAAAAAATTGTGGAATAAAAACTTGGCTGCGCCAAGTTCTGTACAAACAAACACTTACATGAAGCTAGATACGATTTGTTTGACATAAATGTGACCTATTTGCATCTGTAACTAAAATTATTTTGCATCCGTGCCTCTTTTTCTCTATTATTGGAGTGGTAAGTTGTGCCTTTGGGGTAACATAATTTAAATTGTATGGTTATATTTATATTTATATCCATGTGCTGTATAAAGCGTCTTTTTCTGTTCTTAATTGTCTTAAATGTCCATTATTAGCCTACTGTATTATGTGATTTTTTTTTTTAAAGATCTTTTAAATAAGTAAAATAATTTTTGTTAGAATGTAATATTTGAATTATTTTTTATGTTATAAAAATAGTCTTTTTTGAGAAGTCCCAAAACTTAATTTAAAAAGACTTTTTAGTGTTTTATTTTTTTTTTTCTAAAATACTCATCCAAACCTAATAAAAATTGCAAAATGTATTTTTTAATAAAAAAATTATTTTTTTCATTAAATTAAACACATCCAAATGAGCTTTAATTCTGCAGTAACTTTACTTTGTTGGTTTCTTAGAGTATATTTACTTGATAAATAAAAAATTAATTTTTCAAAATACGGTTAGATGTCTAAGTAAAAAATATTTCTTAACGATATTATTTTTATACACATAAATTTTAGAATTCAATTGAGAACTACATACTTAAAAGACTCAAACTTTTTTTACTCCGATTAACACACATTATCTAATATAACTTTGATTGTTCTCTTGTGATTTTGGAATGAAGAATAAGGAAATAAAATAGTAGATTTTACAATTGATGGTAAGAAGCAATTTCGTTCTTGTAACTGGATAATAATTAGACTCTATTTTTGGGCCTTTCTTGTCTCCCTGTACCAATATACCAAAACACAATAAATTTGTTTAGAATTCAAGTTTAAGTTCTAAATGTATATCTGGGTAAAAAGTCTTATATTGTTAAGGGAATAAGGAATGGACAAAATGATAATTTTATAAATAGTTAAACCAATAAATTTAATGTCTTAAAATTTTAATTTAAAATATGATGTCTAGCCCATAATTATTATTTTTCATTAAGTCTGTTGTTTCATATCCATTAATAAATATGCCAAAGATCTATGGGTAAAGAGAACAGAAAAGACCCTTACTTAGCATACCGTAACCCAGCTATGAACTTTAGTTTCAAAACAGTGAGCAACATTAGTCAACATATTCTTGTAATATAAGCTTTATTAATAAGCATATTTTTAGAGGAAGTGAAGAATTATACATGAGCATAAGGCTACAGGCCCTATATATATAAGAAATATATCTAGTAATAAGAATATTTATTATAAGAGATAAGATAAGTGAATCTTGATCATTAGATTTACGGCTTTTTTATCAAACTGTCACTAATGGCAAAATTTTTTACCAAAATGCCATTTTTTAAAATAATTTATCAAAATATCATCTTTTCAAAACTATTTCTCAAATTGTCACACTTTGGTCTTACGTGGTATTTTTTATTTTTCCCTGGGCCATGTAAGATGTGCCAAAGAGCCTGGTGCATCTACGTAGGTTGCGCCAACACGCATGTCGCAATCTACGTGGATGCGTCAGACTCTTTGGCGCATCCTACGTGGATGCGTCAGGCTCTTTGGCGTATCCTACGTTGCTCAGGACACTGAATACGTCATAGTATTTGGAGTATTCTGTACAGATACGCCAACCTTATTGGCTTAACAAAGCTATATACATTCCCCACCCCCTCTATCCATGCCATTCACCCTATTTTTTCAAAATCTACTCTCTCTCTACAAATTCTCTCTCTCTAAACTCTCTCAGCTCTCAATTGTTGCTAGAAGTAGTGTCTTCTTCATTCAGATATTATTCCTTGTATGCAAGTATTGATTTTAATATTTGAATATTTGTTTGTTATAATTTGTTAGCTATGTAATAATGTTAATTATATGTTTATGTTATTTTATACGTATTTAATGATTTTACAATTATTTTTTTTTTGCTTGATTAATAATGATTAATAATATAATTAATATGATAAGTAGTGTCAATTGTATGAATTAATTGTACGTAGAATAAAAGTATGATTTTTTTTTCTTGAGTACTTAACATATTTTAATTAACTAAATGTAGTTTAATTCAAATTAGTAGGGTTTAGGAAATTATTTGTACGAAAAATAATTGACACGCATGTGTGTTGAACTATTATTCTTCAGAAGTGAGATTGAAATGGCAAAGCCCCTTAATGTGCTCATTTACTTCAATGGGACAATGTATGATGGTGAAGAGGGTCTCATGTATCAAGGTCCTCCTCCCAGGTCTATTGTGATCATAATCGATATGACTTTGGATGGATTAAAAATAAGATTCATTCAAAGTTGAGGCTCCAAGCAAGTGTATATGTATCAAAGGTTGTCTATCAATGTCCACAATGCTACAATCCATAGAGATGGATAGGTTTAAGGTTAGAAGACGATGATGATGTAAAATACATGATAGATTGTTTCTCTCAAACTCCGAACATGGCCTCGATAGAGTTGTATGTTGAGGCAGAAACAAGGGGGCATGAAGAGCTTGTTGAAGGCTCCTGGTCAAACAAAATCTCAAGTTGGTCCTTCTAATCCAGTTGAGTCATGCAGTATGATTGTTATTGATGGTGCAACGATTGAAGCTGATAACCCACTTGTAAGAGATGCAGTGTGGGAAACAAGTGAAGATGAAGAACAGATAACTGAGGCTGATGAGTGCGTTGGTTGAGAGATGGCGCCCGGAGATACATACATTCCACATGCCTACCGGAGAGTGCACCATTACGTTGGAGGACATCAGTATCATATCAGGTCTTCCTATCGACGGCGCTGCTATTACTGGCCTTACCCACCGTAGTGATTGGCTCGTTCTATGTAGAACCTTATTGGGTCTTGATGACATAGAGAACCTCATATGCGGTGGATGTATTGATATGACATATCTGTGGCAGCCAACTGTTATAGAGTTAGCCGCCGATGTTTCTGACGAGGTCATGCAGCAGTGTGCACGACATTACATACTTAGAGTGATTGGGGGTTTCTTATGCCTGGATCATACAGGTAGGTCTGTGCACTTAATGTTCCTTCCGCTGTTGGAGGACTTTACTGTTGCCGGGACATACTGTTGGGGGTCTGTAGTCTTGGCGTACTTGTATAGAGAGCTTTGCAAAGCTACAAACTACCGAGAGTGAGAGATCGGAGGAGCTTGCATCTTATTACAGTATTGGGCCTGGTATAGATTCCCCCGAGTTGCCCCTTCACTGGCGGACCATCGTGAGCCCGATGTGTTTTATACAATTGCTGGTCGTATTTAATTCCGTCCATTAGGCTGGCAGTAAGTTCTTTTCATATCATTTCTTTACATTTTTTTGTTCTATTGCTTACTTTGTTTTATTTCTCACTTACGTTCATAATACTTTGACTCATAAATAGGTGGCGTAAGCACAAAGTTTTGAGTGATATGTGACCTGGCGTACTTGATTATTATCGTCGGTTCTTCGACTAGCTTAAGAATGATGAGGTATATATTATTTTATATTCATTTGAATTAATTACTTATGTATATAGTTTCTTAAGTCAGTGTCCATATTATTTTGCAGATTATATGGCAACCCACACGGATGAAATGGTGGCATCACTTCCACCACCTTGTGTGGGCTGGTAGGGACATATTAATAAAAGCGAGTTGTCCCTCTCATATGTTTTCACATTGTTGAGTGACACTAGTCAGACCGGGTGATGTGCCAATTTGGTCTTGACCAGCTCATCCCACGGACACCGCACCAACCTGACAGTTTGCACTTAGTTACATTGGCAGGTAGGCATGATGAAAATTGGCCAGTGACACATGTTGTTTACATAACAACATGGGATAGTCGAATGGAGAAGCTTGTTAGGGGAACCCCATTGGAAGCGGCGCTCACCTCGCGTTCTGAGTACATGCATTGGTATAAAAGAATTACCAGACGTTGGGTGTCTACCGCTGGTGCCTCTATTGGGAATGCGGTAAGCTATTTACCAATTTGCTAGTTACTATATGCATTTTATAGTGATTATAATGACATATCTTTTACTTTGTTTCTTAGGCGGATATTACAGAGCATTGGTTTAGTTCGACCAGTGACGATGCCACTCGAGAAGCTGCTGCACAGATCCTATATTCATTGCAGGAGCATGATCGCATTATCATAGAAAATCTTCATTTAGCTCCAGCAACAGATGACATTGCAGGGTCACCTGAGGAGTCCAGTGCACAGGGGACGCGACGTAGAAGGAGGAGAGGGTTAGCGAGCACTCGGACGAGACTTCGGCATCCCGAGGACTCCATGTCTACGAGCCAGCCCACGACTCGACCTCCTACCACTGTGACCACTGCTACCACTCCATATGTAACTGCCACATATCCAGCCACTCAGCTACCACCTACATATCACGCACCATACCCACCACACCCACCACACTCATACCCACCATATCCTTACCCGTCGTCGGGTTACCCACCATATTCTTACCACCACACCCGTACCCGCCACACCCTTACCCCCCATATCCTTACTCGTCACTGAGTTACCCACCATACCCATCACAGCTAGGTCCTTCAACTGATCCCTCTCCCAGACCACCGCATTCAGATGCTGGCCCATCTCATTGATGTATATATCATAATGTTATATTTAGTGGCTTTGACTAAATTATTGTTTATGATTTTCAATTATGATTTTGGTACCCTTGTTGGTTGAATATGTTTGTTATTTCATTTATATTGCTGATATTGGTACTATGGTGAAATTAAACAGGTTTGTGTGCTTTTCAGGAGGTTAATATTTAGGAGAAATTCTGTCAAAATTTCCATAGAATCCGAATGCCTGAACACATAAACATTTAGATTTTAACGCCCACAATTTTCTTTACAATTTCTTGACTTTTAAGTACTAAACACGCATTCCATTATAATTTAAATAATTTAAATGTTATGTTATAACACTCAAGTTTACATTAGCAAAATCTAATAATGTATAGCACGACGCTCATAGAGAATTTAAAAACAAATACATGGCAAAGTATAGATGCCAAAAAGTCGAAGGGAGAATAAAATAATAATTTATAATATTTGATCTGTATTTAGTGGTTATCTAATACTAAAAAGGACACCTAGTTAACTATTACTTTAATCTCATGTCATTAATTGTTAAGTACGTTAATCTCATGTCCAAGTAGCTAATAAGATTGTGAGATGCCATTGGTGACATTCACTTTGTATATGACCAGAGAATACTGCCTATCATATGAGTTGATGACTGTTACAACTCTTTTTTATTAAATACTAAACAACAAAAATAATTTACGCCATTTTTATATTACTTTTTTTATAATAAAAAAACACATGTTCCAAGACAATTTCTCTACTTTTATTTTTCATCACTTATTGCTATAGCACTATAGTACTCATTTTTTAAAAGATATGATACATATACTAAATTGTTAAATATTTTATTAATTATTAATTATTTTTTAAATTTTATTATAAAATTAATATTTTAGTTAGGTTAAGCCAACAAGGTTGGCGTATATGTACAGAATACGTCAAATACTATGACGTATTTAGTGTCACGTGTGCCACGTAGGATGCGCCAAAGAACCTGGCGCATCCACGTAGATTGAGCCATGCGTGTTGGCGCATCTTACGTGGATGCGCCAAGCTCTTTGGCGCATCTTACGTGACTTAGAAAAAAATAAAAAATATCACGTAGGACCAAAGTGTGACAGTTTGGGAAATAGTTTTAAAAAGATGGTATTTTGGTAAATTTCCTATTTTTCCCAATAACCTGAACATTCAAAAGTTCAAATATATCTAAAGAAAAGATACCGTAAATGTTTTAAAAAATGGCATTTTGGTAAAAAAATTTGCCATTAGTGGCAGTTTGGTAAAAAAGCCTTAGATTTACATAAATCATCATATGACTTTTTAAAATAGTCACATGACCTTTAAGTAACTTTTAATCTTGATCATCTATGTAGGATTGTATGGTCAAGATTTACTTCTCTCACCCTCTCACAATAAAAACTCATCTCACTAGATATATCTATATATATATATATATATGGATGATTTAGATTAAAAGTTGCTTAAAGGTCATGTGGCCACCTAAAAAAGTTATATGCATTTATGTTCTAATTTTGACTATTCATGTAAGATTCAAAGTTCAAGATTCACTCCTCTCACCTCTTACAATAAATATTTTTCTCACTAGATACGCTCGATATATATATATATATATATATATATATATATATATATATATATATATATATAGTGTAAAAGAAAGAAAACTTAAGAGAACTATATGAATATATATATTAGTCTTGCCTATAATTTTTTATAGTTGATGCTTGTATACCTAATGCTTTACGTAAAGATGGAACATTAAGTTAAATTCCCAACTTATTCTTAAATCATATCTTGCTTTTGTAGGGATAGAAGTGAAGTTTCATAAAGATTTTCTGAAACAGTTGATACATTGATATAACTTAGGTATGTGACTCTAGTTTTAATTTCTATTTGGCATATTTAATCATCTGACTATTTAAGGAATGTGTTTAACTCAAGGTTCTGAAAATTGGTCAATAAACTAATAAAGAGATAATTATAAATTTACCAGTAATGTTTATTTTAGGGATCATAATTTTGATGTTAATGATTTACTTCATTCTAAAGATACCTTTGAGACTTCTATATCTTTTCTAGTTGTTGCTATAGATCGTCCGACTATCTACGTGCCTAAAGTTCTGTCAATTCCACCACAATATCCAGACTAAATTGATACAATGTTGATTGTCGATTCTTCTCCTAATTCTATTTACCATCATCTTGTGAAGAATGAGAATCACCTTGATTTTGTTACTACTTCAATTTCAGAAGATCATTCATACTATATTGATCTTAGATAAAGCTGCAATTTAACTCTCTAGATGTGAGTTCTTTTAGAATGGGAGAATGATGCATATTACATTAAGATAATTATGATTTTTATTATTAGAATTTTATTTTGGATTTAATTTTTCTATTATTTTAATTTGAAATTTTATTTTGTTAATTAAGATATTTTATCTATTTTAGAATTTTACTTTTAATGGTATTCTATCCAAATCTCAAATCTTATCATCAGTTAGTTATATTTAATTTGTATTTTGTTTGTTTTGTAAGAAGACTATAAATATCTCTCCTATCAGCACTTTAGAAAACGTCTTTGATTATTGAATTCAATTTAAATATATTTATGTTTATTAAGATCTAGTCTCTTAGTACCGAGTGTCTTTGTCCATTAATTTTACATCATTATGCTTCCCTGATAGTTGCTAATTCTCTCGCTCAGATTGTTATTGGTGTCAAGTACTACCATATTGTAACTTATTTGTCCCTATGGTCAGGCTCATAGAACCATGTCTTTATCATATGGATAGTGGCAATCTGGGAACCATTTCTATTAAGGGTTTAGGACTGACTTGGAATACCGTGTACTAATAAAGTTACCACAGAAGTCACCTAATCAGACAGATGTATAAGTTGTGCTTGGTAAAAATAAGTTTTTCCTAGCCATAAGATAGGTTTAAGTTAGGAGGCTTGGGATTTAGGCTGTCTCTTCTCCTCTGTGGTTCTTCATCTATATTCTGATTTCGAAAATAAAATTTAGTATCTATTGATAAATTCAATTTTCCTTTTTGTTCTTCCCTTAATTGCTTTGGTTCCCATTTTCTAGTTATGATTCCCCTATTGCATGTTGTCATTCACAATGGTAATATATATATATGGGACATATTTAGTGAGAGGAGTGGTTACCACAGAAGTCACCTAATCAGACAGATGTATAAGTTGTGCTTGGTAAAAATAAGTTTTTCCTAGCCATAAGATAGGTTTAAGTTAGGAGGCCTTAGGGTTTAGGCTGTCTCTTCTCCTCTGTGGTTCTTCATCTATATTCCGATTTCAAAAATAAAATTTAGTATCTATTGATAAATTCAATTTTCCTTTTTGTTCTTCCCTTAATTGCTTTGGTTCCCATTTTCTAGTTATGATTCCCCTATTGCATGTTGTCATTCACAATGGTAATATTATATATATATATATATATATATATATATATATATATATATATATATATATATATATATATATATATTTATTTATAGACATATTTAATGAGAGGAGTGGTTATTGTGAGAGGATGAGAGGAGTAAATCTTGACCATACAACCATACATGTGAACGGTCAAAATTAAAAGTTACTTAAAGGTCATGTGGACCACTTAAAAATCACATGCATTTATGTTTAATCTTGACCATTCATGTAAGATCCAATGGTCAAGATTCACTCCTCTCACTCTCTCACAATGAAAACACTCCTCTCACTGATACACTCCATCTATATATATATATATATATATATATATATATATATATATATATATAGAGAGAGAGAGAGAGAGAGAGAGAGAGAGAGAGAGAGAGAGCATATCTAGTGAGAGAAGTGTTTATTGTAAAAGGTGAGAAGAGTGAATCTTAACTATTAGATCTTACATGAATAGTCAAAATTAGAACATAAATGCATGTGATTTTTTTAAGTGGTCACATGACTTTTAAGTAACTTTTAATCTTGACTATCCATATATGATTATATGGTCAATATTTATTCATCTCACAATAAAATTTTCTCACTAAATATCTTCGATATATATATATATATATATGTATGTATATATATATATATATATATATATATATATATATATATATATATATGGAGAGATGAATGTTTATTATAAGAGGTGAGAAGAGTGAATCTTGACTATTGGATCTTACATGAATAGTCAAAATTAAAACATAAATGCATGTGATTTTTTTAAGTGGTCACATGAACTTTAAATAACTTTTAATCTTGATCATTTATGTATGATTGTATGGTCAAGATTTACTCCCCTCACTATCTCACAATAAAAATTCATCTCACTAGATATATCATCATATATATATATATAAAATAATAATAGTAGTTAAATTCTTACTTAATTTTTTCTTGAAAATCGTAACCATTGATATTTCCAATTCTCTACTTCGTATTTTATTATTTAGAGTTCACGTTACACTTTCGATAATCTAAACTACCTATCGTTTCTTTTCTTAAATAAAATAGTAGAAGAAAAATGATCAATTTACACTAATTTTTTGACACTTTTGTTCACACCACCTCTTTTAGGAAAAGAAAGAAAGGTAAATAGTGTATTAGAATGTGTATTTTTTTTAAATCTAAAATAAGAATAGTATACTAAAAAATAGTGTGTAAAAATATAGTAGAAACAGTAACAACTTGCCGTCCAGGGCAACTGGGTCACAGATTGAAATGGTGGGCCTTACTAAACGTTCGCTGTCACACAGGACTGAAAAATAACAATTCCGATAATCCTATCGCTTGATGATAATCACACCCGCGTTTCAATATCGATTATTTATTCACGGGATCAGAACAACGATCTCAAATCATCTTCTGTCTTTTTTTGTTTTAAGTATATACTAAACGTGGTTAACCACTTTTTATTCTTCGTCACATATGTGGTAAAATCTTGTGTATAATTAAAGCTAATGCGTAATTAACTACTTTTTTGTTTTTCATTAACCAACTTTTTTCACGAAGATAGAAACAAAGTTGGTTAAGCGAACAAAAAATAGTTAATTACGATGTAAGCTTAGTTAATGACACAAGATTTTATCACGTAGTTTCTATGTTTGTGAAAAAACGAAGAATAAAAAGTAGTTAACCACGCAGTAGTTTCGTGAAGTTAATGGACATATACTTAAAAAAAAAAGAAAGCCCACTAAACGATAACGAGTGTTAAAAATAGTGTTAGTCATCATGCACGGTAAGATGAACATTTTCTGAAAAATAAACATGCCACACTTGTTCATGTATGGAGAAGATAATTTCATAAATGTCACAATTCGGCATGCCCACTAGGGTTATATGGTACAAGTTCCTCCTCTAAATATTCTCTTCCAAAGCCTCCAAGAATTCTGCCCCACCCTCTATTGGAGTTAAATAGTTCCAGTATGACTTTATTTTTAGAGTAAATCACACATAACACCTTGTACTTCCTTCTTCTTCTTCTTCTTCTTTTTAATTAACCCCCTCAATTTTTTTGTTCATCACTTAATTCCCTTGATTTTAGTTCATGTTGAAAACGTTGAGCCTTCAGTTAAATTAAATGGAGAAGCATGTGGACAGCACTTGACCCACTTTCTTTACGTGTCCCAACCCATGATTTCTTACCCCAAAAACAAGCCTAGCCTGTAAATTGGTTTGTTGGTAGAAATAGAACTAAGGTCACTGGAATTTTCGAAGAGAAGGAAATGGGAAAGGTTGCAAGCTGTGCTCTACTTTTGTGATAGAAAACATGGGTTGGGACTTGGGACCCATAGAGAAGAGGCATGGATGAAGTGTTCGGTGGGTTTTTCTCCATTTAACTAGAAATTTAACGTTTTCAACTTGAATCAAAATTAAGGGAGTAAAGTGATAAAAGAAACTTGAAGAAATTAGTTGAGAAAGGACGAAAGTACAAGGCATATATGAGTAATTTATCCCTTTTTTTATGGGAATTATTTACTACAGTCAGTCCTCTATTATTAACCTATAATTGAATGCGAAAAGTGTTTGTTTCGGGTCAATTATTTTTTTCTACTTTTTGATTCATGAGCTAAGTGTCGAGCCCACTCAGTTTTACTCGGAATGAAAATCTTATTGTACTACTAGTTATCTAACTCATGCGTTGCACGGTTATTTAATTTTAAATTTATATATTAAAAGTTGTTATATATTTTATTTTTTTTATTATAAATAAATAGGATATAAAAAATTAATTTCAAATTTATTATATGCTGCACTTTTTATTTAATAATATTTTTCTCTTATCAACACTTTCACCCTTTCACTTTGAATGTTTAATGATATTATTTATTGTTTCTAATACTAATAATAATAATAATAATAATAATAATAATAATAATAATAATAATAATAATAATACAAATATATTACTTACTCCAGATCATTTAAGTACTATTTTGGTAAAAAAATTAATTCATTTCAAGTGTCACTTTCGCATACCAATAAAATATTAATTATTATTATTTTATTTCTACACTTATATTTTAATAGTCTTAATTATTCATGAAAATTAAATAAATATGATAAAATAAAATAAATAATTAAAATGAATAAAAATAATTTAGTGAAAAATGAATATTAACTATGCATTTAAGATTTAGTTTAATATTTTTTAATTCTTGTGTCTTGTAGTAAAGTAACACTTAAAATAAATAAGAAGGAGTATTATTAACTATGCATTTAATGATATTAGTAATTGTTTCAAGGCAATTTTTTAATAATAATAATAATAATAATAACATAGATTGCATTATGAGATTCTCTTTACGTACAACAAATTAATCCAATACGACAAATTATATTCTGACTGTCATTGCTCTTTCAAACCCAAAAGCGTTCACTATTTTGACCATTATATTTCGTAAATTATATTATTCTCTACCACACACTCAAAATCACTAGCAAAAGAAAAGTGATGAATAAAGACCTCACAAAGCCTTTGATACTATAGTTTCGTTCCATGAAGCTCTCTCAAAGTCATGGAGAAAAGTTCATCTCCTAGAAGCACAGCACATGGAGGCTTGCTTTCGTGTTGGGGGCGTCTCAAATTGAAGCTTCCATGGACAAAGCGAACGAGCACTTACAGACCCATTGGTGGTTTTGGGTATGACCCTTTAAGCTATGCTCAGAACTTTGATGAGGGTTTGGTAGAGGACGACGAAGATTATTTGCGTCGAGGATTCTCTGCTAGATATGTTGCTCCTTCAAGCTCAACTAAATCGCTCAAGTAATGATAAGGTTTCGAAGGTAATTAAGCTAATATATATATATATATGTTATATATATTATAGAAAGAAATGTTCATAACAGGGTTAGAAGAGTAAATTTTATCTATTAAATTTTATATGAATGATTAAAATTAAAATATAAATATATGTAATTTTTTAAGTAATTATATAATTTTTAAATAATTTTTAATTTTAATTATTTATATATAATTATATGATTAATATTTATTTTTATTATTTTTTGACATAAAATTTTTCTCATATATAATATATATATATATATATATATATATATATATATATATATATATATATATATATATAAGGCTTATACAGGAACTAATCTATGTTCTTCTATATACAGCCAAAAACATTTCGAGTTATTTTTTATTATTAATAGAGATGAGAAAAAGCAAGTCATGTAGACAGGAATCCGATTACCTCGTCTCATTTTCACTTTGCCGTAATGTTTATACAAATTAGAACACTAATCTGCTCCAGTGTATAATCAATTTGTAGTGATTTTGTATCCAACACCAAGAGAGATTGGTTATTCATTTGAATAACTGGAAACTTTTTGTTTTGAACTTAGTATTTGCTATGGTTACTTACTATTTAGTGAAACAATACCCTAGTTTAATGCTGTGATAGTGGTTGGCTCTATCAGGGGCATTTTCCTGTTCAAACAGAAAACGAATGAAGGAGTGACAGATCAAATGCTCTCATTTATTTTGGAGAAATTCTTATGTAAACACAATTTACATGTGATGTTTTAAGTACTTAAATTATTATTTTATATATATAAATATATTTTAAGAATTAATGTATTTTTAGAGGTGATAAAATGGGTTAATTCGTCTCGACTTGTCCTCCACCGTTTCAATTCGTCAAAATGTTGGGTGGGTTGGGTTGGCTCGTTTTGAGAAATGAATTAAAAAAGTTAACCCACACTATTTTAAAGAAAGTTTGCGGGTTGGCGAGTTGACTCGCATAAATAATAAAATAATAAAATTTGAGCGGGTTGGTGGATCAACTCGCTTAACTAGCCTAAAAATTAAAAAAATATATATATATAAAAAATACTATAAAATGAAACACAAAAACAGTAAGTCATGATCCTAACTCATAGAAAGAATAAATGTAGATATGGAATGAAAGAAAAGACTAAAAATAATAAAGAAAAAAGAATTAAAAAAAATAGAAATGTTTAAAAAAAAAACTAATAACCCAATGAGTTGACCTGCATCCATCCCACTTAATCAGCGGATTAAGCGGAGTGAGTTGTGCGGATTAAAAAATGAAAATAGATTCAAATATTGAATGCATCTCACTTAAAAATAATAGATTAACGGATCAACTCAATAGGTTGAACTTATTTTACTAACTCTATGTATTTTTAACAAAGTCTCCCCAATTTTATAAATATCAAATAATAATTTAAATATCTATATTATTTTTAACCAATAAATATTCTTTAGTTTCATTTCAATCTTCTTGAGCTTACTGATTTTACTGATCGAAGGTCTTTCGTTACTGTAGTCGACTAGCTAGTAAACAATAAGTTATCAACGGCCTAGAAAAGAATTGGTTTAACCATTAATGTCTCAACATCATCTGATTCGCCATGCATGCTATGTTTTAACATCATTTGTACCACAGGTTGGGGACTGGCAATATGGCTTTATACCTATAATATAATATTGTTCAAAGTCTAAGTTAGACCACTTTTTTATTTAAAAAAAAAGTTAGACAACTTTATTGTCATACATTACCTACTTTTCATTACCAAAAAATACATTACCTACTTTTGTCAATTATATATTGTTTCCATCCCACCTGTCTCAATTTCTTCCGTCATTCTAAAAAAACAGTTCGATCTGGAAAACAAGGTAGTTCTTTCTGGCATCGTTTAGGCCTTGTCCATTTAGATAACAACTTCAGTGTGTAGTGTGTAGTACAAATGCTAATAAGAGGATGAAACCGTTATAAATCTAATTCACATATGAAAAGAAGTTCAAGGTAACAAAAAGGAAAATAATCTCAAAATTAAATAATAAATCAGACGTTTCAAATGGTCATGTGAGAAAATGTTTGCAATTCAATGACGTTACATTAAGGGTTATATTGACTGTCTGTTTTTCTTCAGAAATTCTACATGTTTTGCTTACCGTTGCTATGAATTAAAGACGCAATACAAGAGACATTTTTGTCTTCTGTTTACACAAAAGAGGTCAGCCATTAAAATATCAGTTGTAGACACAACTTTATTTTTGTTATAGTAGAGCAAAACACATCAGCGAAGTTTTTTTTTTTTTTGTTGACTGATCAGCAAAGTTTATAGGGGTCTTGCTATCAAACTAGTGCACTATTGACCAGTTACTATTACAAATATCTGTCTCCCCTGTCCCCTTCGCTTCCTCTCTTTACTTTAAATTCATTGGCATTAGAACAAAATTCTGGTGAGAAATCCAGATTTAATTATCTGTCCTTGGAATCATACTAAGGTATATCTCCCTTTAAATCCATTGGTACCTTCATAATTCCCTAACTTAATATAACAATATATGATGACTGATATGAGAATCAATGCACATGGCACCCTGTAAAAAATATATACCTTTTGCTGTTGGACATTTGGCACGGTTACAGTGCTCGCCATCTGCACCCCACTAGGACAGGTTTTTGTTCACCATGGTGTTGGAGGTAAAAATAAAGATCTGACAATTTATCGATTGAATGATAGATGTGAAGAAATTTTTCAAAGTATTGAGCCGACAGAAATACCAAACAGGAAAATCGATAATAGCATTGAATAAAGAAGAAGATTCTAGTATGACTATAAGGTATTGATGTTAATAAGAAGAATTATTCGATAGTAAGATTACATTGAGTCGACGAAAATTGATCAAAAAAAGCGATCAAGTATTGATTACTCATTTTAAAGCGGATATTTGCTGATGGAAAAAAAACTGCTCAAACGTGTTGATCTTTTAGGGTGTGAGTTATTTTTATTTTTGTCTAAAATATCAGTAGTCATGATGTAAATGGGGAGGTTATTTGCTGATATAAAATCCCAACATCTCAACTCAAGCAGATTAAAGGATTTTTATCCAAGTATACCTTCCTTTTTCATTTCATATCAT
Organism: Ormosia emarginata; assembly: GCA_029884605.1. NCBI lineage: Eukaryota > Viridiplantae > Streptophyta > Magnoliopsida > Fabales > Fabaceae > Ormosia > Ormosia emarginata. Next base: position 30,840,500 of record JAQQTP010000072.1, read on the forward strand.
TTAAATTAATGCGATGTTCTTTTAGAAATTCTTTATTTTTCAGTCTTGTCTCTTAAATTTTCTTTACAGTTCTTCGCACTTTTCTTTGCTTTTTTTTACTATTTTTCTATTTAAATTCTGCACTTTAATTTTGTCATTTATATGCTTTCAATTAATTTTCTGTATTCTAAAATTCCTACTCAATTTCTTTAAATTTCCTTAATCTTTTCAAAGTTTCCTTTCTGCATTTTCATGCTTATTTTACTTCAAATTTCTTAAATCTCTTTTGTTTACTGTCAAAACTATTTTTATAACGAGATTACCACATAACTTTGAACTCACATTCGTTTTGATACATTTATTTGTTTGTTGGAATTAATTCTGAATCTTTAAACTAAAATTCCACTTAAACAAATTGGCACGCCCGATGGGACGAATTTAGAGTAACTCGTAGTGTCATAGGAAATGGTTTTATGCCTTTAAGGAGTGGAAGATTTATCTACTCTTCTCAGAATACGCAAACCATGAGTAATGTAAGTAGTCAGGCTTCGGATATACCTTCGACAGCCGTTACTGTGCTACCCTCAACTGTCGTTAATACTGGTTTGGTAGAGGATGTTATAGCAACTGGTGCTCTTCGAAGTAATCCAGTAGTGGAACAAGTGTTGCCTAGAATGACTCAGCTATCGCCGAGTCAGCCAAGTAACCAAAGCATAATAAATTCAAATTCGAGATTTGTGCCCCAATATAGGTTGCCACCGAATTATGTACCTTCTATTATGGCACAAATGGGACTTGGCTCTACTTTAACTAATACTGTCGGCCAATCAGTAGCTTCACAAGGCCAACCACAGATAAGTTCGGCCTTGGCAAGTTTTGGTAGCCAAAGAGTAGGGGTTGCAAGTACAAGCAATCCAACTCCCTTTCGACAAGAGAGATTGAATTTGGGACCAGTTTTTCCAAATATGTCGAGAGACAATCCCCAAAGTATAACAGGGCCAACTATGAATTCTTTGGCCAGTTTTTGACAACAAATGGATGAAAGCAACCATGACATGGTGCATATGTTCACTCAGCAAATGGGTGCTGTGATTACGCCAATCATGGAAAATACAAATAATGTCTGTAGCGCATTGGCTCAGCAAATGGCAAGGCTAAACCAAGCCTTGGGAGTAGGTGATTTAGCCAATGATAATATTCAGGGACCCCAGCCAGGGATAAATAGGGAAATGGTCGCACCGCAGGCAAATGTGAGGCAAAATCAACAAAACTTAGATCAATCAGGCCAAAATGATCAGCCACGTTTGGAATATGGAAATGTCTATGTGCTCCATCGAGGAAACAAAGATCAAATGGCTAGAAATGATATAGCCATGAGATTGCTTCGACAAAATATTGGGGGACACTAAGTGGTTGAACAAAATGTAAACCAAGTGTGGAACAAGTGCTAAATAGATTTGGTTTTAACGTTGGTTATGCCAACCAACCATATTTTGTATCAGCATCTCCTGAATGGGTCCAACAGGCAGAGTTGCCTAGAGGAGTTAAGATTCCAAAACTTTCCAAGTTTGTAGGAGAAAGTGGGGAGTCGACCGTCGAACATATTGTACAGTTTACAATAGAGATGGGGGAGTTGGCCATTGTTGAAGGCCTTAAAATGAGATTCTTCCTAAGTTCCCTCGCAAAAAATGCTTTTTCCTGGTTTTCGACATTGAGACCAAATTCAGTTCACTCTTGAGCTCAATTGGAAAGAAGCTTTCACGATCAATTTTTTAGAGGAGATTTGAAAGTGGGACTTACAGATCTTTTCAGCGTCAAAAGGATGTATAATGAAACCGTGGATGACTATCTTGCTAGGTTTCGACAGATGAGGAGTAGATGTTTACTCCTATACCTGAGGTCGAAATAGTAAGGATAGCTGCAAGTGGTTTAGATTATTATATAAGGAAGAAGTTGGTGAATCAACATTTGATTGATCTTGCCCAGCTAGGTGAAAAAGTTAGGCAAATAAAACAACTAAAAGTTGAAAAGATTCAAAAGCAAAAAAGATTTCTTAAAAGAGAAAAGGTGGCATTTATCAGATTAAATGAATCCGACAATGAGTTTGAAGGCAGCGATGATGAGTTCGAAGTTAACATTGTTGAACTTCAGAACGGTCCTCCTTATGTTTGTCAGGCATTACAGCCTACTAGAAATAAGGAGAAAATGAGTTACGTTAATAGAAAAACATATACATTCGACGTAACCAAAGTCGACAAGATTTTTGATTTGTTACTAAAAGACAAACAAATTAAACTGTCGGAAGGTCATAGGTTGTTAAAGTTGGATGAAATTAAAGACCGAAAATACTGTAAGTTTCATAATAGTTTCGGTCATGTTACTAACGAATGTGTTCGTTTCAGAAACATAATTCAAAAAGCAATAATGGATGGGCGTCTGAAGTTTGCCGACAAGCTTAAAGCGGATCTGAAAATTGACACAGATCCGTTTCAGGCTGAAGTATCTTGTGTTGATCAGCAAGTTCCTTTAAACGTTGGGATGCTCAACATAAGGAAGTTGCAAGAGTTCAACGTGGATACAAAGGATGCAATCGACGTATATCCTAAGCCAAGTGAGTCTCTTAAGACATTTCTTGAAAGAAAGAAAGATGAGAGCAAGGTAAGGTTGTGCCCAAGGTGTAATGCAGTATATGATGAGCTTGCTACGAAGAAAGCTGCTGAAGAACAACTAAGTGTCCAGCGGGGTAAGGAAAGAGTTTTCAACAAGAAAACCTGGAGACCACAGAAGACTTTTCATGCTCCAAGGCCAAAGCCACTCTATATGCCTAGGCCTAACATGAATGGTTGGTTAGTCGAACCACAGGGGTTTGCGGAAAACAAAGCTCATGTCAGAACATTTAAGACTAGGGTGCCACCAGCTAATGTTGCCGTGAATAAGTAGATGAAGAATTCCGTAATGGATAGACATACGTATTTTCGACGAAATGTGTCTTCCAGGAGGAGTAATTTTCAAAGGGATCAACCTTTTTGGAATGAAGACTACAAGAATGGAAGAATTGATTTAAGAAAAACTTCGATTGGCCAAGATGAAGTAGGGCTATCAAAGGTTCTTCCAATGTCGAAGAGTGAGAAAAGGAGATTACAGAGATTAAGACAAGCACAAAAGAGAAGAGATATGGCTGAAGGATTAGTGATCAAGGAGTAGCCTGTAGAAACAGGTTGTTTGGTGGTCGAAAAGAAACCAATGCTTGATCAGGATAAAGATGGTAGGAAGATAAAAAGTGTTGTTCTATGAAGCACGGACACGCCGATTATGAGGCGTGTCCGCGTGTCGAACACGTGTCCGTTTAGACACATGGAGATACCCGTACGACACACGTGTCATGTGTGTCTAAATGTGTCTGATTAAAAAAGATTATTTTTTTCAGTTTGGACACGTCTCGGAGACGCCCAGACACTTCTCGGACATGCTCAGACACTTCTCGGACACGCTCGGATACTTCTCGGACACGATTAAGACACGACTTGGACACAACCCATTAATATTTTCTTTAAAAAAAAACTTAGTTTCCATGACTAACGTTCAATTAATAAGTTTGTAACTCACTCAAGCTCACATGACTGACGTCTCAAGCCATTATTTTCACATACCAGTATTTTAAGTTTTATCTTTTCACACGCCACTATTATACTTTTAAGCTTTATCTTTTCACACAATACTATTTTTATCTATTCCTTCTACCTCTGCTCGTACCAAGTCATCTACTTCGTTGTCATTGAAGCTTGCCTCACACCAATATTCCATCTAGTTATTTTTTTTATGCATATGTACTTGTACATGATTAGTTCTATTAGGAGAAGTTAGTTTAGGAGATTTTTTAGATTATGTCAATAAAAATTATGTTCCATATTTTTTAAGAGAGGCTTACTAGATAGCAAATATTGACATATATGACATATATTAAAATATTATAAATCTTCAAGCTTATAGAAATAATATTAATGAATTATGAATTTTTTTTTCTAAAATTTTGAAATTATATATATGTATATGCCGTGTCCGTGTCCTACAATTTTTGAAGTTGGTGTGTCCCCGTATCCGTGTCCGTGTCGTGTCCGTGTCCGTGTCTGTGCTTCATAGGTGTTGTTACTAAGGGATCATTCCCAGGGGAGCCAACAACAAATGAAGTTAGACGGCTTGATACTGATGATAAATCCCGACAAGAAAAGTTGGAAGAAATAAAAAGAGGTAAGCAAGTTCGAAGGCCAATTCCAAATAAAACAAAGAGGAAATAGCCAATTGGATTGATAGCGGCAGAAAAAGAGGCAAGAAAGAATAATTTACCAGTCGAAAAGGACAAGGAGTTGATTAGCTCGAATGCTGCGAAACCGATAATAGGAAAAGAACAGATCAAGGACTCTGGAATTGGAAATAGTAATATCGAAGACTGGTCAAAAGAAGAAATCATGAGAATTTTAGAAGACCCAGATCAAGATGTTGAGTGGAGGAAGAAAGTGCTCGACATAAGAAAAGAAAGAGAAAGATTGGTAAAGCCTGACTGCCAAGATATAGACCCAATGATTGATGAAGTTATTGAGGCCTTGAATGATCCAGAGGATCCTTTAGGCCTTGGTGATGAGGAGCAATTCGACATGGACATCAATTTGGAAAATAATCTAGACAATATCTTGACGGCTATGGATAGTAATTTGTCGTCAAAAGATTACTTCAGGATTAGAAGGCATTTAAGTGATGAAGAGCCGTCCGACGAGGAAGAATTCTTGAAGTCAATGAGTGTTAATTTAGTTTCAGTGTTACTTGCAGATTTTGAAGGGTATCATGAAATTGACTATACTGGGGAGAACGAAGAAGATTTTGATGACCTAGATGATCATTGGCTTCTTTTCTAAGATAATATAATCACAGTCTTTGATAATACAGCTCAGCTTGAAAAACTGACAGAAGATCAGAAGGCTCATTTACGACCGTTACACATCAAGGCTCTGTTGGAAGGAAAACCCACCAATAGAGTTTTGATCAACCGGGGGGGGAGGGGGGCAGCAATCAATTTAATCCCAAGGGCCATGATCAAAAAACTTGGGAAAGATGAGTAAGATTTGATGTCAACAAACATGATAGTCACAGATTTCAGTGGTAAAACCTCTCCATCAAACGGAGTGGTGATGTTGAAAGTACAAGTTGGATCCGTTGTAAGGCCGACATTATTTGTGGTAATACTGACGAAGTCAAGTTACAATCTTTTGCTAGGGAAAGATTGGATTCATGCCGTCTGAGCAATACCATCAACAATTCATCAGAAGCTCATTCTTTGGAATGAAGACGACCAAGTCGAAGTAATAGAAGCATATGACAGTCCTTGCTATCTTCAGCAACTTCATGTCGATTTCAGAATATATGCTCCAAGTGTTAAACTAGTAACAGCAAGTGGTGGAGTGATTAATAAGAACGCACTCGAAGTTTGCTTGAGGGATCAGTTTGGTGTACGACTGGTGTAGAAGGCCGAAGAAGATCGGCCAAGTACTAGTTATGAGTGTTAAGGATTACTCAGAAAAATTGTCGGCTTATTTAGCCGACAAAGCAGTATTCACTGCTGAAAGCATGCTGTCGGATTGTATAATTGATGATGGTCCTTTAGGATTTGAAAAAGGGTTTGATGAAAAGCAGAGTGTGGAAGTGGAAGATCCTTTGGAAGAAATAAACTTGGGCACTGAAGCAGATAGAAGGCCCATCTTCGTGAGTTCATTTCTGCCAAAGGATTTTAAAGAAAAGCTTGTCGAGTTAATTATGGAGTATAAAGATTGTTTTGCTTGGGATTATGATGAAATGCCTGGGTTGAGTAGAGATCTTGTCGAACACAGATTGCCTCTGAAAGAAGGATGCAAACCTGTTAGACAAGCCAATAGGAGATTTGCACCTGAGGTGATATTAAAGATAAAAGAAGAGGTTGAAAGATTGCTCAAAGCCAAATTTATCAGAACCACCAGGCATGTCGAATGGCTTTCTAATATTGTTCCTGTAGTTAAGAAAAATGATAAGTTGAGAATATGTGTAGGTTTTAGAAATTTGAACACTGCCACACCTAAAGATGAGTATCCTATGCCAATTGCGGACATGTTAGTTGATGCCGCATCTAGACATGAATTATTAAGTTTTATGGATGGCAATGCAAGTTATAATCAAATTTTTATAGCCGAATAGGACGTGTCGAAAACTGCCTTCAGGTGCCCAGGAGCCATTGGGACATTTGAATGGGTAGTCGTGCCTTTCGGTTTAAAGAATGCAAGGGCCACTTATCAGAGAACAATGAATACAATTTTTTATGATGTCATTGGAAAATTTATGGAAGTCTACATCGACGATGTTATTGTCAAGTCGGAAACGAAAGAAAGCCATTTGACAAACTTAAGGCAGGCATTCGACAGGATGAGGAAGCATAGCCTTAAGATGAATCCAGAAAAATGTGATTTTAGAGTGTCAGCTACTAAATTCTTGGGTTTCTTAGTCCATAAAAAAGGCATAAAAGTGGACAAGAATAAAGTCAATGCAGTTTTGGAGGCCACACCACCGACAAACAAGAAAGAATTGCAATCTTTTTTAGGAAAAGTTAACTTCCTAAGAAGATTTATATCCAATTTGTCAGGAAGAACCAGAGTTTTTGCTCCATTGATCAAGTTGAAGGCTGAACAGGATTTTGTGTGGGAACCTTGCCACCAAGAAGCCTTCGACCAGATAAAGCAGTATTTGACAAAACCACCGGTCATGATACCTCCAGTGCCCCGTCGACTGTTAAAATTGTATATATCAACATCAGAAGAAACCATAGGAAGTATGCTGGCTCAAGATGTAAATGGCGTCGAAAGGGCCATGTATTATCTTAGTCGGGTTTTAAATGATGTCGAGAGAAGGTATAGTGCAATAGAGAAACTTTGTTTAGCATTGTATTTCTCGTGTACTAAGCTTAAATATTACATAATGCCTTGTAACGTACTAGTTATGTCAAAAATTGATATAATAAAATATATGTTATCAAAACCAGTGTTAAATGGTCGTATTGGAAAATGGACTATCACTTTGTCAGAATTTTCTTTACAATATGTACCAATGAGAGCAGTAAAAGGCCAAGCAATTGCCGATTTCTTGGCCGATCATCCTTGTCTGGATATATAAAATATAAATATTGTCGGTTTAAAACCTTGGTGTTTATATTTTGATGGTTCAAGGCATCAAAATGGAATTGGAGTGAGGATTTTAATTGTTTCCCCTCAAGGTACTCCAACTAAGTTCATGTTTGAACTTAAATATACTTGTTCTAACAACGAGGCTGAATATGAAGCCTTAATTATCGGATTGGAGATACTAGTGGAAATGAAAGCACGTAATGTGCATATATTTGGTGATTCACAGTTGGTCATTAAGCAACTTGCCTAAAAATATAAATGTGTTAGTGAAAATCTAATGAAATATTATATTGTGGCAAGTAAGTTAATAAAACAATTCGACGAGGTAACTGTCGAACACATTTCCAGAGATTTAAATGAAGAGGCTAATGAATTAGCACAAGTAGCCTCTGGGTATAGACTTTCATCTAAGGTTCTTACAAATCTAATGGAGATAAGGTAACTTTTATATCCATTAGAGGAAAAAGATATACTACAAAACGATATTTCGACGATTAATGACTGGAGACAACCAATATTGAGTTATTTGGAAAATCTCAGTCAAAATGTGCATAGAAAGCTCAAGTATAGAGCATCGAAGTTTATGGTATTAGGGGGAGCCCTGTATAGAAAGTATGTCGATGGAAACTTAGAAGTTTGCCTGAGTGAAGCAGAGGCTTATGTTGCCTTGGCAAAAGTCCACGAAGGCATTTGTGGAGCTCATCAGGCAGGTGAAAAAATGAAATGGGTCCTTCGACGTCAAAGGTATTATTGGCCAACACTAGTTAAAGATTATATAATGTTTGCCAAGTCTTGTGAAGAGTGTCAAAGACATGGCCATATACAAAATGTTCCTGCTAGTGAGTTACATGCTATAGTTAAACCTTGGCTTTTCAGAGGGTGAGCTTTGGATTTAATTGACCAAATTCATCCTGTTTCGTCGAAAGGACACAAATACATTCTAGTAGGAGTCGATTACTTCACCAAATGGGTTGAGGCTGTAGCCTTGAAGGATGTAATTCAGCAGGATGTGATTAACTTTATTGGAGATAATATAGTTTGTCGGTTTGGAATACCACAAACTTTGACAACCGACCAAGAATCAGTATTCGTTGGAAAGAAAGTTGTCGAATATGCCAGTTCAAGAAAAATTAAAATGCTCACATCGATGCCATATTATGCTCAAGCGAATGGCCAAGTAGAGGCCATGAACAAAATAATCATTAATTTGATTAAAAAGCATATTGGTCGACAACTTAGAAATTGGCATAATACCCTTAATCAAATTCTATGGGCATATAGAAATTCACCAAGAGAATCGACGGGCACTTCACCATATAAGCTAGTTTATGGTCATGATGTAGTGTTACCAGTTAAGATCAATCTTCAATTCATTCGAATTCAAAAACAAGACGAGTTACCAATTGAACATTATTGGAACTTGATGTTTGATGAGTTAAACGAATTAAGTGATGAAAGATTAGTAGCTCTAGAAAACTTGATTCGAACAGAAAGAAAGAATTGCAAAGTTTTACGACAGTCGAGTTAAGTATAAATCCTTTGAGATTGATGACTTGGTTTGGAAAGTTATTCTGCCCATAGATAAAAATTGTCGAGAATATGGAAAATGGTCTCCAAAATGGGAAGGACCATTTAAAATTACTCGAGTATTTTCTGAGAATGCTTATGCACTTATTGAGGTTAATTCTGGTTTGAGGATTAAATCAATTAATAGCAAATATTTAAAGCCATATAAACCGACAATGTATAAAGTAAAGATATAAAATGAGTAAAAATGAAATTTCATTCATATATTCGACAAATACAAATCACATACTGATGTTACATCTAGTTTAGATTGTCAAGGAAGATAATAGAAAAATAAACCTATTCTAAGTAAACCAGAAGCTTCTCCCCAGCTGAGCATGTGTTCCGTTTGAGCTTGTAGGAACTGAAGAAGAGGAAGAAGTAGATGACCATTAACTTGTCTTAGACGAGAGGTTGGATGGTCATCTACTCCCTGATGAGCCATTCTCATCATAATAACCATGTTTTAAAAACATTGGGTTATTACGATGATTACTAAAGCTCGTCAAGAATATTACGATTCTTACTGAAGCTCAAAATAAGCGTCACCATCAATACAGAAACCTTCTTCCATTTTTCCCATTGAGAGAAGAGGAAATTATCTGATGACGTGGTAAATTTCGTTGAAAAGGAAGAAGGGTTGGATTATACTATTTTGAATCCTGGTGTCTCAGAGGACACTATTTATAGGGGATTTTTTGAAGAATAGGTCATTAACTAACGTCTTGTAACTTTCATTATAATTAATTAAATTAATTATGACGTATAGTTACGAGATGCATTGAAAAGAAACAGAATAAAAGAGCATTTAAATGTATAAGAATTATAAAAAAATGTATTGGAAATTGATCAAAAGGAATGTTTATTAAGTATTGGCCTGAAAGGCCATACAAATTCCGTCGGATTGATAGACCGACAATGTATGTAAAAAAAAAACTAATGCTTAGAATTTTTGAAGAACCCCCCAGGAATCTTCTAAAGATTGCTTGTCGGACCAGGCAGTTTGATATTCCGCTTCAAAAGAATTTATTTTTGTCAATACAGTTTTGGCTTCGACAGCCCATTGTTTGGTATTATTGGCAATACTCTGTTGTCTGACAACCCCTTGTTATAATGTTGTTTGAAGTTTTTGGTTGCGACGATAAGCAGCTTCGAGTTTCTTCTCTAAGTCTTCAATTTCCCTGTCGAGCTCTGTTTTTTTTGGTTTTTCCTTTTATTAGATTTTCCTTTAGAGTAACACTTTCATTTTTTGCATCGGTCAACTGCTTCAAAATCCTGGACTTCTCTTGAATCTCTTGTGTGTAAACAGGAATGACTTGACGAATGATTGGCATTTTTGCCGTTAAACTTTGAAGAAAATCTTTGACAGTTGTGGGAAGAGCTCGACTGGTTATTGGTAATTGCTGAGCAAGAGACTCAAGCTCAATTACGACTGCCATCATTCTTTCTTGAAGAGGTTGGTCAGAAATCAAGTGCTTGAAAGAATAGGTAAAGGCATTTTTCAATTCGGTTAAGAGTCCAGTAATATGGGAATCACTGGAATCTTGTCCAATTTGTGTCGAAGAGCGAGCCGATTGAGGAGAACTTCTGTGGCCGCCCGACAACATTATTATCAGTTCGTCTAAATCTGCCTCCGTATCTTCGTTACTTTCTGGCACAGCAACCATTAGGTTGGCTGGAGGAGATGGAGGTGGATCAATTGGGGCAAATTTTGCCATCAGAGTATCTATATTGAATTCTTCTGAGAGAATTTGAGCAGGATTGGTTTGCCCTGAACGAGAAGAACCTTCAATACCTAGGGGGATCGGAATTTGTTCTGAGGCTCCGACAGTTTGGGTTTCTGTCAGAAGTGGTGAAGAAATGGTAGATGTAGCAAGAACCAAGGAAGTGTGAGATTCTGGAGGATTCTTGGTTCTTAGCCTTTGTGGGCTGTTGGATATAGCCAAATTTGTTGAATCCTGAAGGTGAGCAGAAGAAATTTCAGAATAAATAATACATTGAAAATAGTTGAATGAGGAAAGATACATTACTTCGAGAGATTGTTGAATCGGATCTTCAGTTCTTGGTTCGACAATTGGTTCAAGAAGATGATCCGCGGATTGTTCATCTTCTAGATCCTAGAATGATAGAATTGAGTGTTAGACGAGTGGTAAGAACCAAGAATTTAAGGAAAAGAAGTATGTTAATTTACCTCAGATGAAAGAAAAATGGTATCTGTTTCTTTGACAAGAGGCTTCGAAGTAGAAATGGTGGTTTGAGTCTTCTTTTTCTTTTTCTGTGAAGATAAAAGGGGTGAGATATTGTTGTATGGTATTAAGGAATGTACAATAATATGAGACATACCTTTGGAGGATGTTCTGGAGATGGGATTGAAGATTCGACATGAGAAACCAAAGTAGCAGGAGCAAATTCGTTAATCTGAATCCGACATTAATTTAGACTGGAACAAAAAAAAAACCAAGTCTTAATTTATAGTCAAAAAAGTATGTACCTTGAGGGTTTTTGATTTAGCAGCGTCGTGTTTCAAAGGACTCTTTGTCGGCATTGATGCTGCAGATTTGACCTTTGAAGCCTTGGAAATATGAGGTTTTTGAGCCTTTTTGCTTTTCTTCTTCTTTAAAGAAGTAGTTTCATCTTCTTCATCATCATCACTTCCTTGAAGCTGTTTGTATTCTAAAGGTCTCTTCAATGGGAGTGCTGCAGGACAAAAGGTATATTTAGTAAATGATGGGTAAAATTAAAAGTAATAGGATGTAAAAAGGAAAATACCTTCAGGTATTTTAGTGATGACTCGGGTGTTCCAGGCAAATTGTTCGTACGACAAGGCAAACCGACGAGTAAACTTGACTTCTAGAGTTCTTGTAAGAAAGATATTACTCATAGAATATGTCCTATCTAAAATAGGAAAGTTACCAGCCCTCGTAGGTTTACCTGGGAATTCGTCGGCCAATCCGAAACGAGCACAAGGAAAAAGCACTGGCTTTGGAAAAGGGATTTGAAAAGGTTCAAGCCGTGCTAAAGGGTTTTTTATAGAAACAGAGAGAAAATTGGTAGAACATTTTTCCTTGTGTGCTCGTTTTAGTTCGGCTACGACTTCTTCACAATGTCAAACAATTAAGTAAGGAAACCTGAAGTCCCACTTGATTTTGTAATATTTTCAAAAGCCTTGATATCTTGAATATGTGTACCTTTAGTTTTTGATGAAGGATCTTGACCCTGCACAGGAATCAGAGTTTCAGTAATACGGCTTCGACAGATGTCAATGTCGATATGATAAGGACTATAATATTTAGTCCACCAATCGACAAAATCTTTTGAAACTCCTCTGTAGGGGGTGAATGCAAAGATCTTGATGTGAAACTTGTGCTTTTCATTTTTTGAAGCTACTCGAACATGATCCGACATGCTTGGTAGGTGGCCATTGATGAAGTGTTCTCTGGCCTTATGACAGAAAGGTGCTGGAATGGCTTGACAAAATCCCAATTGTCGAGCTACTGAGTTTGGCAGACACAACTCTAAAGATTTGTCTATCGAACCAGGGAGACCAGCTACCAAAACTTGTAGACAAAGAAAGTTTGATGAAATAGAAATGTTGTCGGCATGAATAAGAGGATCGTCGGAAAGAATGGGTCGAGTGAACCATTCAGGACCAAAAGAGCGGTCGACAAAAGGAGCAAAATATATGTCTTCAGTACTAAAGGAGATGGAATGAAAAATACTGAAGAAGTACATGAAATTTTCTAAGCTCTGTTTGTGGGTTTTCTCATGTTTTATATGGCAAAGTCTAATGCCATATGTAGCAAGAGAGACTGTCGGAGGAGAAGAGTCGACTAAATAATCTCCCAGTATGGCATTCAACCAAAGTTGAAGTAACCACATTGGACCACCAGAGTTGGTTTTCTTTACTTGAACTCTGATGCTCTGGACAATTTCACCTATACTCAAATAAAGATTGGCTAGGAGAAATTGACCAAGAGCTAGTGGTCGACCTTCATGAAGAAGGTTGGCAAGCTGAAGAAAGGATTTGGATATTTGAACTGACTTAGAACCTATAGCATAGGCTGAGAGCCAGAGTAGAAGAAAAACTATGTGTTCTTCGTCGGTCACAGGACCCAATTCAGGGGAATAAAAATTAATGAAGTTGGAAAAGGAAGTTGGGGCTTTTGAATAGACGTCAATAGTGTTTGAAGGTTGAAGAACAGGTGTAATGATTTCCCCATCTGGTCGAAGACCAGTTATGGCAGATACGCTAAAAAGTGTTGGTATGCCATAGGAAAATTGGAAGGAGTTGGTAGTTTTGTTCCAGAAAAAGAAAGAAGCACCTAGCATGCAAGAATATATTTTTATGGGATAACGAGAAAGCTGAATGCAATCAAAAATTCATATTTCCCTCCATAAACTTTCTTTGGAAGCTTGAACTCTATCAAGCCACTCAAGATATCGATTGATATGGGTAGGGGGGTCCTAAACAGCCTTTCAAATTTTCTAAATTAGCTAATAGGAATGGAAGGAAGGGAAGCCAAGATAGCTTATTGGGGACTTTTACAAGGCAAAAATGAATTTATTTCATCCGTAACAGATTCCTTGGGCAGAATTGGACCCAAGAAAGCAGTCGGAGGCTCCAAGGATAATGAGGAGTCGTTAATGGGGAGTATTACCTTCGAAAGATGTCAAAGTTCAGACTTTTGCAAAACTGGGTCTCTGAAGACCGCATGATTACCCAAATCTGTTGCTGGTGCGTTGGGAGTTTAAGAGTTAGAAGCCATTGGAGAAGGCAAGAGTTTGCAGAGAGAACGGGCGAGGGTAAGGTTGAAGATGACAAACAGAAAAGAGAAGTGAGAGGTTGAAGACGGTGAACAGTGATAAAATGGTGAAAAGTCGCATGAATTTAAAAAAAAAAGTAGTTTTTTCCACGAGAAAATAGGGGTAATTATGAGCCATATTTATTAGGAACGACTATTTATTGTTTGCTATGATAAGATTGATTATGGCCATTCAGGTGCTGATGAAAGGTTCTGATTGGATTTGAATATATATATATATATATATATATATATATATATATATATATATATATATGATTTTTTATTAAAAAAAATTTCTTTCTTTTGTCGGCGTCAAAAGAAAATTTTTGGGGGGCATTTGTTGGAGGTAAAAATAAAGATTTGGCAATTTGTCGGTTGGATGATGGATGTGAAGAAATTTTCCAAAGTATTGAGCTGACAAAAATGCCAAACAGGGAAATCGATAGTAGCATTGAATAAAGAGGAAGATTCTAGTGTGACTATAAGGTATTAATGTTAGTAAGAAGAATTATTCGACAGTAAGATTACATTGAGTCGACGAAAATTGGTCAAAAGCAGTCAAGTGTTGGTTCTGTCGGAAAGCGGATATTTGCTGATGGAAAAAAAAAACTGCTCAAACGTGTTGATCTTTTAGGGTGTCAGTTATTTTTATTTTTGTCTATAAATATCAGTAGTCATGATATAAATGGAGAGGTTATTTGCTGATATAAAATCCTAACATCTCAACTCAAGCAGATTAAAAGATTTTTATCCAAGTATGCCTTCCTTTTCCATTTCATGTCATTTAAATTAATGCGATGTTCTTTTAGAAATTCTTTACTTTTTAGTCTTGTCTCTTAAATTTTCTTTACAGTTCTTTGCACTTTTATTTGCTTTTCTTTACTATTTTTCCATTTAGATTTTGTACTTTAATTTTGCGTCATTTACATGCTTTCAATTAATTTTCTGTATTCTAAAATTCCTGCTCAGTTTCTTTAAATTTTCTTAATCTTTTCAAAGTTTTCTTTCTGTATTTTCATGCTTATTTTACTTCAAATTTCTCAATTTTTTTTTGTTTACTGTCAAAACTATTTTTATAACGAGATTACCACATAACTTTAAACTCACATTTATTTTGATACATTTATTTATTTGTTAAAATTAATTCTAAATCTTTAAATCAAAATTTCACATAAAGACATGGTAATTGTAAAATGAAGAAGAACCCCTGTGAAATCCAATACAGCATCTAAGGACGCTGCGGATAGTACATGATTGAAGTTCACCGTGTCTGGTGTCATGTTAGCGGTCGATCCAAGAAGTACAAGGAGGTGTAATCCCCAAGAGTGACAAAAATTCGTTTTGGACTAGCCAAACCCCAGATCACGGATTCATCAAAGAATATTGTGTCCTTAGCGCAAGTCCATGGACTGTTTGAGGGTTCCCGGCACATAATGTAGATCGTACTTAGAAGCCACAATGTGGCACTAATATTGATGGTTCCAGGCTTCTAGCTATTGGATTCCCTTTGGTCGAATGAATAATAAAAAAAACGTTGAATTATGCAAGTAGTTTCATAACTCGGAGAATGCTAATATGAATCTAATAAATTTGAGTTTATTAATAAATTTTATTTAATAATATTTATATATAGATATGAATGTATATAAAAATTATTAATTAAATTTATAAGTTTTTTATATTTATAATTATTTGTTAAAAAAATAATTTGATTAAATTTTTATACAAATTTAAGTATTATTAATTAAAATTTATAAAATTTTAATTTTTAATCTAAATTATTAATTTATTTTAATAATAAATTAATGATTCAAAATTAATAATTCATCCATAAACTCAAAAATTTTGAGTCCATTTAGACTTTCCCACATAACTCAGCCAATTTATTTGGAGAACAGTTTAACCACGGATTCTTGCTATGTAGCAAATAGTAATATAAAATTACGAGAGATGCACACTTGGAGCGCTGTTACTCTCAGATGAACTATGCAAGTATTAGTGTGTGTTTGGGTAAGATTAACTTAGCTTTTCTTAGCTTTTTTATTGGGAAAAAATTATTGTAATAGCGTTTAATTATATTTGATAAAATCAACTTTAGGAATGGTAACGGGGCAAGGCAGAGACGAGTAACAGCTCTCTGCCCCTGCGAATAATATTTGTTTCCATTCCCGCACAGGCACTTATTTATCATTCTCCCGCGGGTAAATAGATACTCGCGAATATTCACAGATATCCAATAAATTTGGAAAAAAAATAAAAAAAATAATATTTTGGTAATATTTGAGTAATAATGAGATTTTTTTGGTAATTTTATATAAGAATATTTGATAATTTTATTTGCGGGTGCTAGCAGGTATTGAGGGAACTACCCCTGCCTCCACCCCGTTTATTAAACGGGAATAATATAAATGGATATTTATATTCGCGAGGGAAAATTAGACAGGTATTACCCGCCCCCGTCATAGATATTACCCGCAAGTACCTGCGTGGACGGGTAAAATTGTCATCCCTAATCAACTTCAGCTTTTACACGAAATTCAATGTAAAAGAAAAGTTTTTTTTTCATAATGCTGAAGATTGAAACTTATGATTTTAGCTTATAAATTATTTCTTACATTTTGAAATATAAATACCATTTTGTCATCAATCAAATAACTTTTTTAATCATTTTATACCTATTTTAGTAATTTAATGTATAAAAGTGATTCTTTTTTATACCAACCAAATGAAACAGATTAGTTTAAAATCACTTTTCAGCTAACATGTCCAAATATAAAAATGAATTGATTATAATCGATTATAACAACAAATTTTTATACAATAATTGATTATTAAAATAATCAAAATTTTCACAGTTAAACCAAACACATACTTAAATAACTTTCAGATGTATAATCTAAAGTCGACAGAAATATGAAAGAAAACTAAGATAAATAATATATATATTGTTAGCGTGATTAATTATAATTGAGATTATGATTGATCACGATTGATTTTAAGGATGATTGTAATTGATTTAATATAAAATTAGATTAATTTAGTACATAATTATATTTTATTAATTTTTTTTTGTACAACAGTCTTCTTCTATAAATAGAGGTTAATCCTCATATATAAATTCATTCAGAAATATACACAAATTATCAATATTTGTCTCACTGTTTCTGTTTCTAACATGGTATCAGAGTCATGATATCCACCTTGAGGAGAATTTCTAACATGGTATCAGAGAGATACCATCCTCCGTAACCTATCTCATCACTATTACGCTGCATAGTTCCTGAAAGTCTAGAACTTTGATTAGTCACTTCTCATGTCATGTTTTCTTTCCGACTTCCACTCACTGTCATCGTTTTTTCGTCACTCCATTTCAGACTCAGTTGTTACAGCCTCCGTTCTAGATTCTAGACTTTGTTTTAGACTTCATCTTAGATCTCAGACTTTGTTATGATGTCAGGTTCCATTTTAGACTACATCCTAGATTCCAAACTTCGTTCTGATGGCAAGACTTCGTTTCAGACTCTGTCCTAGATTCCAGACTTTGTTCTGACGGCAGGACTCTATTTCAAACTTCGTTCCCATTATAGATTTTCCCAAATGCAAATGGTTTCATCACAAATCCAGTTGTTTAGGCTTATTAGTTTCTCCAAGATCTTGACGTTATGCTTTTAGATTGTTTTTAGGTTATTTTATTTTCTTATATCTACTTGTAAATATTTTTAGTTTATTTTTCAAACTCCAGACTCCATACTCAATCAACATCCTAATCGATTCCTCACTTTGGTTTCCAAACTCAAGTTAGTTTCTTCTATACCCGCTTGAGTTTGATGAGGAATGTTAGTGTGATTAATTATAATTGAGATTATGATTGATCGCGATTAATTTTAAGGATAATTGTAATTGATTTAATATAGAATTAAATTGATTTAGTACATAATAATATTTTATTATTTTTCTTTTTCTACAATGCCTTTTTCTATAAATAGAGATTAATACTCATATATACATTCATTCAAAAATATACACAAATTATCAATATATATTTTTACTTTTAATATATATATTTTATATATATATATATATATATATATTAGAAGTGCGAAAGAAAAAGTGACACATGTCACATAAGATATTTTATAAATAAAAATAATTAATAAAAGATAATGCTATAAAAAATTAAAACTTGCATATAAAAAGAATAAAAAATAATAAAATAGTGCTATTGAGAGAAATTTTATAAATTTATGATTCAACTAAGATTAGAATACTCATATGTCAATATCACAAATTTAGTGAATAAAAATAAGGAAAAAACTAAATAGTTCGATGATTTTTCTCCCAACATTGACCTATCCAAGCAAAAGAAAAGTGGATTAAGTCGGTGTAGGACCCACATATAAAGTGGGAGTCACTTCATTTAAAAGTACTCATGCTCATCTTTGCCGCATATCATCTGGGTTGTGTAGTTGTACTAAAATAAATAAATAATTAAAGATAATGCTAACAAAATTAAATAATTGAATCTAATAAGAAATAAAAAATAGAATAATTATATTGAATTATTTCTTAAAAAATTAGGAGTCACTAAAAAAAGAAAGTAGTATATGTTAGCACGATGATTTAATAAATAAAAACCTAATTTATCAAGGATAAGGATAATAAAATTGAAAACTTGAGTCTAATAAGAAGAAATAAAAATAAAGTAAGATAACGTTATTGACATAATTCCAACAAACTTAGGATTCATCTGGGATTGTGATACTCGTATGCTTAAGTTATAAATTGAATAAAATAAGAAGAGATCACAATATCATTTATTAGAGAATAGTGCTAGAGAAATATTTAAATTGAGCCCTAGAAAAATCTCTCAAATGAACTATGGGTAAATTATGTATAACTCTATTAGTATAGATTGTATTTTTTACATGCCTTTGTTTATTTATTTAATCTTCACTTTTACATTGACAATCATAAAATAAATTATATTTTTGTAGTATTTTATTTTGTTAAACATGTGTCATGATATTATATTTTTTATAAGCTTAAATATATTTTTGGTTTTTATAAATATACTACTTTTTGGTTTCAGCCCTTCTTTAATTTCAGTTTTGGTTTGGGTCTAATTTTTTTCAAAATTGTACTATTTTAGTCCATATTATTGGCATGGATAAGTGCTCATGTGACAAATAGATGTCAAACTCATCTTTGCCACATGTTTTGTATAATGCAATTAGCATTAACTATTTGCCACATCATCTCACCCCTTTTCTTCTTCTTCTTCCTCTCCTTTCTCTCTTTCTCTCTCTTCTACAAAATTTTTGGAAACCAATTCGAGTAGTCAAACACAGAGGCACCTACAATCTCAAACTCAAACACTACAATTTCTAAATCACATGTACCTAAATCAACTTATCAGAACAAAGCCCCAAAATCATAATCCAAGCCACACGGTTTCTACCACCACACGACAACCACACCTTCACCATCCAACAACCCAAAACGTCTCACCCTCCATAGTTGCACCCTGGCCTCTATCAAACCATTCAAACAAAAAACTGAAACAATGAGTGTGTGTTGGAGGCAGTGACGTTGTGGAGACTCACCCACCATTTCAAACCACCCAAAGGCAAAAACCTAAGCTATTGCATGACCCGTTGAACCACCACTCCTAGCCACACACGAACCTAGTTCAAGCACATGCTTAAGGGATTTCTATTTTATCTCACCCCACAAAAAGAAAGGCCTCGTGTTTTACTTTCTAAAGAAATGAGTTTCTATTTATTAGCAAAAATGAGAGTGATTCTTTTAATTCTTAAATCCAACAATCATAACCTCTTCTTCCCGTTTAATTATAATATCATATTTTTAAAAAATATATATATATATATATATATATATATATATATTATAATATCATATTTTTAAAAAATATATATATAATGGAGATGTCAATGGTTTACATGAACAGAGGTAAGACTTTTCTATGGGATTTTGCTATTGGTGGGTGTGGTTGCATTTGAGGTGTAGATGGTGTTGTTTTGTTGCTTTTGAGCACCATAACTAGAGACTATGTAACTAGTGTAAGAGAGAGAGATAGAAAAGGAGAGGAAGAAGAAGAAAGGGTGAGGGATGAGTGACATGCAAATAGTGGGGATGTGGCAAATGGTGAAATGTTAAGTGGAGTGCGTAAGACATGTGGAAAGTGTGATTTAGACATCTGTTAGCTAGGTCATCACTTAACAGAGCTACCATAACATCAAGGACTAAAACAATACAATTTTGGAAAAAAAAAATTAGACTCAAACCAAAACTGAAATTAAAGAGGGACTAAAACAAAAAAGTGATATACTTATAGGAACCAAAAACATACTTATGACATTTTTATATTATTTTGTTTATGTTTATTAAATTTGGCTCATATTCACAATTGATTTGTACAGTTTCTTTTTTATAGATGTTTTTCATATTTAAAATTAACCTTAAGAACTTGAATAAGAAAAATAAAAAATAAATTAAGATCTATTAAAGTATTCATATAAGTTAATGATCTATATAAATTTAGGATTTGATTGAGATTAAGATAATTGAGAAATAGATATAAAATAAGAAAATAAGTTTTAAAAAAATTATGAGCCTAAAATTCAAGTAGATAAAATATAATTAATAATTAATTAAGGTTTTTTTCTTAACATGGAAGGCATGAATAACATTAACTAGAAGGCAATGCAAGTACATCTATCATAGCTAAGTTTAAAACTGACAATAAAATCTATGAATTTTTAATCCATTCAATTTATTCATATTAAAACCAATTCAATCCACCCAATTAAAATAATATATTTTATTAGATTTGATATAATAGATTAAATTTAGTTATGGATAGTTAGTAATCTAACCAAAACATGCATTGGATATCCTATTAAAAATAAATCCAATAGATATCCAATTAAAAACTAATCCAATTGATAATAAGTTTGTGCATTTCGTTATCTCGCCTACTCGTTTCATTGCTTACGATGCTGGAAAGCTCTTCTCCTCTGTTTTGGATCTTGATTCACTACAACAACTTTGTCCTTTGGCAAGGGCTGAAAAGCATTGCCATTGGTCAAAAATCGTTGCTTAAAGTCTATGACAACGCTTTCCAGTCCTTGCCAAGTCGTTGCCTCTTCTGCCGTGGCCTATTACAATAGACAACATTTTTTTTAACTTTTGGCAACACTTTAGAAAAAATTTTGCCTATTCTTACCTTCTGGCAACGCTTTTGAGACGTTGTCTATGGATAGCTCTGGCAACGCTTTTGAAATGTTGTGTATAGGTACTTCTTTAGGCAACGCTTTAATGTCGTTGCATTTAATTATGTCATAAGACAACATTCAAAAACCATTGTCTATAGGTCAAGGTTTTGGCAACATTTTTCAAACGTTGCCTATAGGTACTGCTTTAGGCAACGTTTCGTTGCCGTTGCTTTTAAGTTTTCTGTAAGGCAACTTTTAGAAAGCGTTGCCTATAGGCTAAGATATTGGCAACGTTTCCTGCGCGTTGGTTATAGATATACTTTTAGGCAACGTTTTACACCCGTTGCTTTTCAGTTTGCCATAAGGTAACTTGCAAAAAACGTTGCCTATAGGTCCACTTTAAGCAATTTTGTTGCTTTTATATGTTATAAAGCAACAGTATGAAACATTGCCCATGTAGGCCATTTTTTGAAAATTTACCTATTTAGGCAACACTTTTTACTTACGTATTAAATATTAAAAACTAATAATGTATTAAAAAACTAATTCTTCTCAAATAAAATATACTAAATTATGTAAGTATATTTACTATATATAGACACCAAAACTAAGAAAAAAAGTCATTTACTACTATTGTACAAAAGTAGTGCGATTGTTCTTCATCACATAATACAAATGAAAGAACAAAAAAAAAACTAAAGCTGAATATCCTTGACAAATCTCCATAATTGTATCCACATGTTTCGATTTATCTGATATATTCTCACTGCAAAAGAAAAAATAATAAATATATGTAAATAAATATTCTGAAACACATGCATAAGTATTCCTCCTCAATACATATTGAAGTCAGCAACAAAATAAAATATTAAAGGATTGGGCATTATTCCCTTGTTCTTCTTTGTGTTTATAAATATTACTTATTTATATGTTCATCTCTTTTATAACCATTATTCCCTTGTTTTTCTTTTAGTTTAAAGTTTTTCCATTCCTTTAAGCATATCAGTCCAGCAACAAGTCATTTTAGAATGATGTAACACCCTCCCTAAGGTATCACATGTCTAACTCCCGACTCATAATGTGAAAAGAAGTTCGCACAATGTTTGAGTTATAATATGTGAGTTTTAAAAAAATTCTTCTTTACTAAAACATAAACTTACTAAAATTCATAAGTATTACTGAAAATATATTTATTATACAATATTGACACCAATTAATATTTAACAATTTAAAGAGAAATATAAAACTAACAGAAAACTCTCTCTTTTTAACAGTAGCAAACCCTATGACGAGTCCTACTTAATAGTATGGTATAACACTAATGATAAAACTTAACATACTCATTCCTTCTCTTGTATCGAACTTGATGCATCATAACTCTACTCCTTGTCTACCCAGCACATCATCGAACCTGGGACAGCCACTCTTCAATGTTGTCAGCGATCTCAGAGTATCTACCACCCGTTATGTCTAAGACAACTCGTTCCTTCTATTGTATAATTTTAACAATACAGACACAACAAGACAACATAACAAAGAGGTGAGATCACCTACGCCAATACCAACATGATAGCATAGAGATAACACAACAGCATATCACACCGATACATCATACCATAATTAAGATCATGCCATCAACATTAATCAAATATCATCATCAAATCATTTATCAGTTCAAATATCATTCAAGTATTTCTCAACAGAACAATTGTCATAGCCAATATTCCTCAATTAATATATCACATAGATATAAATGCTCAGTTTCATGCATGCGCACATAGACTCAGTTTTTAAAAAACAACTTCATGGAAGTTTTCACAATTTTGAGAAGAATGCTCTGGTTAATTGCCCAGCCTAAGCCCACAGACAATCTCCCAATCGTTGAAAAGAATCGTGTTCTTATCGGGTATCGTCAATGCGTTGCAACGGACTGCATCGCCAAGTGACATATGATCCAGCCTTAGCCCACAGACAGATATCCACTGGTCGACCGCCGCGCCTTGACGCCCCCAAGATCCATCATAGATCTCACTATCAATTCTCATTCCCTCTTCAACCATAAGGCCAAAATAGCTTATTAGTTATACTTTATTAGTTATACTTTATACAATCGCTTATACTTTTATACAATGCAAGAATATATCAGTGCAAGTCCAACCACAAGGGCCAATTCTTTCAATTTCATTTGTTTAATGTAATCATATGCCTCAACGTATATTTTTTCAATGCATGTATAATGCACCAATGCCAATCACAGGCATATCTCTCCAATGCACATAAAATGCACCAAATACCAATCACAGGCAAAACTCGTCATTTTCTCATACAGTGTTTATACACTATTTTGGTAGTAATCATCATGTTATCATGTTTTTATAGTCATAAAACACTTTTGACGTATTTTCACAATCGCGTAACATTTCTATTACGTTTTCACAATTCAAAAACATTTCTATTATATTTTCACAATACCATAACACTTCTTTTACATTTTCACAATACCGTAACACTTTTGTTAGGTTTTTAAAATTCCAAAACGTTTTATTACGTTTTCACAATACCATAACACTACTATTACGTTTACAAAATTTCGTAACATTTCTGTTACGTTTTCAAAATACCGCAACTCTTCTGTTGCACTTTTCAACCACGTACTAATTTTTCAACGTTTTTCTCAATCGCGTAAAAATATACGTTTCTCAAATCGCATAGTATTTTTTCACTGTTTCAAAATCGCGTATCTTAAAAAATCATTCTTTTAAGTCGCATAAATCATTTTTCATCATTCTCAAAATATTTAAAACACTTTCCAAATCGCATAGTGATTTTTCGTCATTTTCACAATCACGTAAAAATATTCTATCACTTTTAAATCACATATTGATTTTTCAACAGTAGTTCAAATTACGTAAAATATTTAAACGCAATTCAAATCGCGTAGAAATATTTTAATATATTCCAAATCGCGTAGAAATATTTTACTGTATTTCAAATCGTTTTTAAGATGCGTAAAATATTTTTCAACATTTTACAATCACGTAAAATATTTCTCAATATTCCAAATATTATTTTGGACTTAAATAAATCAATATCATTTTCAACACATTTTTCAAATTGCATAGCTTAAAAATCACGTTTTTAAGATACGTGAAATATTTTTCATCACAATTTCATTACAGAAAATATTTCTTAACCTTCAAAAATTCTTTTTCAACCTTTCTCAAAATAATATGACTTTGTATTTCATTTTTCACATTTTCTTACTCAAGAAAATCTTTTTCCCACATTTCTTTACTCAAGAAATCCTTTTCCAAAATATAATCCACAAAAATTACTTTTCCATTGATATAAATCAACGTTTCAAAACTTAACATTTTCTAACGTATTTCAAAACTCGAAAATCAGTTATACGTTAGTAAATTTTCAAAACACCGTTATATTCTTCATTTTTTCCAAATCATTTCTAAACATAACCTTCTTCAAAATAAATTGAAGTTCGAAAACATTTTCGTTTACAAAAACTTGATTTTCTCAAGTGATAAACGCTCTAATTCCCTTTCCAAATTCTTGTGCGAAAATCATTTCGTTATAAAATCAAGGTATCCGCAAGTCTTCAAAAATCGTGAACGTGTTCATTGAAAACTGTCAAATCTTTCAAGTGACAAAACACTTTGTTTTATAAAATCGAGGCATAACAAGCTTTTCAAAAACCATAAGGTATTTGGCCATTGGAGTCATCAAATATTTTTTCTTCTAAATTGATATAGTTTTACACAAACAAAACCATTAAAAATTCTTTATTTTCAAAATCGAAATACGGATGGTCATAAAAACTAAACCCATTTGTTCAAAATCATTTTTACTTTCTTTACAAATCCTTTTTCATTTTTTTTGCAAATCCTTTTTCACTTTCTTTGCAAATCTTTAAAATTAACGTTTCTCGTTTCGTTTTTCGAAATCAAGTTTAATAAACACTTAGAAACAACATTGCCCATTTCGTCTAAAACTCATGTTTTGAAAAATACTTTGGATCGTTGTACACAAAATAAATCAATAAAAATTCCTCAAAAATCATGTTCTTGTTCTCTTGAAAAACAAACCCTTTGTTTATTTTCCATACTCTTCAAATCATCCATTTTCATCATTCATGAAAATATTAATTTGTGAATACCTATTTTGAGGTGTCTTGGCCGAAATTCACCATGTTCTAGGGACCAAAAATTAATTATTTTGTTCTTGAAAAATTTCAACATAAACTCTAATCATGAGTGTCAAAACCGTGACCACTCTTCCTTTGGCCATTGGAGCCAAAAATTAATTTCCTTTCCATCATCACATCATGGCATACACATACATATTTTATCATATATACCATAAGCATGCCATAATCAAAAGCAATAAATCTTGCAAATCATACAAAGCATGAACAAATAAATCAAACACATAAACACCCACAAATAATTACATGACCATGGATATGAATCTTCACATGGATTCACCATCCATCAAATATAAGACCATCTCTCACCATCATACTTGGTTGGTGAGGTGGATCTCCCTCTTACCTCTTGAAGATCCTCAAAAGCTCTTTGTTTTGCTTCTTTTTCCAAGTCCTTCACCACCAAGGGCTTCTCAAATACAAAACAAAATACATAAAAATTAGTATACTAAGCTTGATTAAGAGGAATCATGGATGATCAAGCATGGTTTAGATCATGAAAAAGAAAGAAGAAATGAAGTTTCCTTACACTTCACCATAAATACCCCATAACTTTGATCTTAAAGAAAGTCCATGAAGATGAATGATTTAGAGAAAGTCTCCAACATGAAAGTTGTTTAGAATAAGGTAAGGATTCAAGAAATATGGTTGTATGAAATTAAAGAGTGATGGAGGGTACTCTTGGGTGCTTGGCCGAAACATGGAGGAGAAGAGAAATGGAGAGAAATTTTTGAAGTGTTAGCTTCTTGAAATTGACAAAGAAAGACCAAGAATGAGTAATAATGGTAGTATTCCACTTTGCTACTCTCTTAAGCCACCAAAAACTGTCCCCCCTCTTCATAATGCATTCAATTATTTGTCATCATAATTAGCCACCATCTAAAGCATTCTAGGCCATTGATTAATTTAATGGTTAGGATTAAGGTAGACTTTAAGTTAGAAGACTTAATCTAGGCCATTGGATCTTTCTCCTTGAAATTCTAGTCATTAGATGTGTCTCCAAAATGAAAGGTTAAGATTACTCCTTCAAACTTTACATCCAATGGTCATAAATGGTCTTTGTCACTTTTTAAGACTAAATCTCCACCATAGATTAGATCCAAATCCAATGGTCATAATTGATCCATCTCCACCATTGATTAGATTCAAATCCAACGGTCACAAATGGTCCTAGCCACTTTGCAAGACCAAATCTCCACCCTTGATCAATTCTAAATCCAATGGTTATAAATGGTCATAGCCATTTTATAAAACTAAATCTCTACCCTTGATTTAATCTTCATTTAATGGCTATAAATGATCTTATTCACTTTTAACATCAAATCTCCATCGTTGATTAAATCAATGGTGAATATCCAAACCACCAATATTGATTTAATAGTATAATATTTATTTTTATATGCTAAAACCCCACGAAAGAATATATTTACTGTATTTTTATCGCCCGATAATTAAATACAATACCAAACACAGTACAAGAAATTTTCTAAAACTGTTTCCGGATTCAGGTTTAGTAAGATCCCCTGTCTCCGTCTAAATAGTACAAATTTTTCTATGCGTAGAAAAATTTTCACTTTGCGATACCCATCTGAGCTCACGTATAGCCACCTGGGCCCACATACACCCCCTGAGCCCACAAACAGTAAAAAAAATTTCATAATCATTCACAAAATCATAAAAATTAAAAAATTCACAAATATCAAATCAGATTACGTAAAATAATTAAGACTTTTCAGTAATAATTAAATTACGTAAAAAAATTTTGGCCCGAAAATTATTATTTTCCTGACACGGAGTAAATCACTCAAAACGATCAAATACGCTGACGGAATAATCAAAATAATTTTACAGTATCCAAAAATTACTAAACAGTAAAATTCTGTTAACTATCAAAATTACTGGTTAAGAGATACGGAATTTTTAGGGTGTTACAAATGACATCCAACAAGTTGACCTAAATACTATGGTACTGATAAATCATGGACACTTTAAAGATATAGTACTACAGCATGTAATAAAAGATTAATGGTGTCCATAATGCAATTTAACAATACACATAATAAATAACTTGGGCAAATGACCATCAGAAAGATATCTAAACTTAGAAAAGAAACTAATGTATCTAATTGCATAGCACACATAATGTATTCCAGCATAGTTGTGAACACCCAATTTTGTCCAGACCAAAAATAACAAAAAATAAATAAATAAATTTGTGCGTTTCGTTTGATTTATTTCTCTATTCATGCCTTTATCTCATTTTTTTTTGTTTTTTGTTTTGTTTGGTTTCTTTAATTATTTTTCCAAAAATTAAAAAAAATGTTAATTTTCGTTTTATTTTATTTTATTTTATTTTATTTTATTTTTAAAAATGAAGAGAAAAAGAAATCTGATTTCGTAAAAAAAAAATGAAGGGATGCAGTTGATTCATTTTGTTACATTACCTCCACTGCAACCAGTAAATCTCATGGCTCAATGCAGCCCGAAAATGGAAACTGGCAAAGAAAGTGAAACAAGAGAAGGTGACAAGTCTAGAGAAGAGACATGAAAATGGAAAGACTGGCACCTGCAGTGGGCGACTCTATTCTGCTATCTAGAATTGATCTCATTGGAGGGAGTTACAGAAAGGGGCTTTTGTTTACAAAAGAAAAAAAAAAGAAGCCAATATGGGGGGATTTTTGCTTTCAGTTCTAATGAAAAAAATTCTCAGACAGAGGGAAAGCAGGAGGGGGCCTCAGAGGAGCTAAAAAAAAAAGAGCAGAAGAGAGCGACAGCAGCCCGCATCTTCTTCACCCAAAATCACTCATTACCTCCATTACCACCCTCTAACATCTCCAACTTTCCATCACCATTCACAACCTTCACCCAGAACCCCTCCACCACCTTCACTTCCATTCATCCTCCCTTATCCACCATCTCAAGCCTCCACCCTCTTCCATTCCCCATCAACCACCATCACCCAACTATCAAAAAAAAAAAAACCAGAACCAGACCAGCCGTTGATAATCACATATTTTATTCATTAAGAAACCCTTATGTTTAGTCATTTACACTCTCCATATTCTTAATTGATTGAGTTTGGTATGATTTTGTGAGTTTGAGCTCAAATTGGTCCTAATTGAATATTTCTAGCATTATTGAGATTTGACACTGTTTCTGTATTTTGGCCATAACTTGAGTTCCTAATATCTGATGAACATGAATTTTACCTTGTAGGAAAGCTAAGAGGAAGCTCTAAAACTTTTATGAAGAGCTCGAAGTCCGATTCAGATGTCTAAGGGACCTAAGTTTACATGGAAGTCAGAATACGGGTTCTGTCAGTAGAATCCGAACAGTGTGCACTCATAAAATCATATCTCAAGATGTAATAATGGAGATGGGCTGAAATTTGGATATTGGATAGTCAAGATCCAAATAAACAACTTTCATGAAGAACACATTTTGAGAAAAAGAAGTCTAGTAGGTCATTTTGAGCTTGCAAGTCGGAACAGAGGTGCTGAAGTTGGGTTTGAACAACCTACGGTATTTGGGACATATCTTGGGCTTAAGGAAGCCAAATTGGACAAACCAGCTATCCATGTTATAGCCAAGACAAGGATCTACAACTTTCATGAAGAACACTTTTCGTGGTTCTGAAGTATAGTGGGTCGTTTTTGGCTTACAAGTCAGATACGAAATTTTCGTCTTCAACCACCCACTCATCCATCCACTAATCCACTCATCCACTAACTCACCCATTCATCCACTCATACACTAATCCAACCACTTAACCACTCCACCCACTCATCCACTAATCCATCCACTCACCCATTCATGTCCATAATTTCCCACTCACCAAAAGTCCTTTGGCATTTTTCACTAATTCAATCACTCAACCATTCCACTCACTCATCCACTAAACCAATCCACTAAAACAACCCACTAATCCATCCACTCAAACACTCCACTCACTCATCCACTCATCCACCCACTTCCCTTTGTCATTTTGTTACCTTAGACTTCTATAAAAGGCACCATTTATCATGAACAACATGAAATTCTCCTTCATTTTCTCTCTAAGTTTCTTCTTGCTTCTTCATAGTTTCTCATAATTTTGTATATTTTGATGCTCCCCTTCATGGTAATGGAGGGCTAAGCTACTTTGGGTCAATTTAGAACTCTTGAAGAGATTGTGGTTTGGATTCTTGAGACCTTGGTTATGTAATGTATTTGATTTATATTTGAATTCCTCTTCTCTTTTTCTTCTGTTCTCTTGATCTTGAATGCATGAATGGTGATTCTGTTTATGTTTGATCTGATTTGATCTTGGTTTAAGATTAAGTATTGTGATGAAATTTAGAACTGATTGATCTGAATTAATCATATAACTGAAGATTGAGATTTGTGATGAAACTTAGAACTGATTGATCTAAACTAATCACGTAATTGAAGAGGTTAGGTTACTGATTTGTGCCTAGGTTAATTGAATTCATCATTTGACAAAATCTTTAGTAACGCCCCTATAAGGTATGAATGCAGAAATCAAGAAATGTTGCTTGTGTCGCTCATTTCTTCATAGCCAGACGTACAAGATCTCACATGTTTAGTAAGTGGCCATTAATGAAGTGCTTTTTGCCTTTTGGAGAGAATGGTGCTGGAATGGCCTGACAAAAACCTAGTTGTCGAGCTACTATGTTGGGTAGGTGCAGCTCTAAAGATTTATCCGTCAAAGTGGGGAGACCAGTAACTAGGATTTGCCGACAAAGAAAATTAGACTAGATAGAAATATTGTCGGCCTGATGGAAGGATCATTGGAAAGTAGTGGTCGAGTAAACCACACGGGACCAAAAGAATGGTCGGCAAATGGTGCAAAATAGATATCCTCAGTGTTAAAGGAGATAGAATGAAAAATGTTAAAGAAATGCATGAAATTCTCCAAGTTTTGTTTATGAATTCTTTCATGTTTGACATAACAAAGCTTTATGCCACAGGTGGCCAGAGAAATTGTTAAAGGCAAAGTGTCGACCAGATAGTCTCCTAAGATGGCATTTAGCCAGAGTTGAAGTAGCCATATTGGGCCACCAGCGTTGGTTTTCTTTATTTGAGACCGAATGCTTTGAACAATATCGCCAATGCTGAGGTAAATATTGGCAAGAAGGAATTGACCGAGGGCCAATTCTCGACCTTCATGAAGAAGATTGGCAAGTTAGAGATAAGATTTAGACACTTAGACTAATTTGGTTCACAAAGCATAGGCCGACAACCAGAAAAAGAAGAAAAGTCACATGTTCTTCATCGGATACAGAGCCTGTTTCTACAGAGTAAAAATTAATGAAGTTTGAAAAAGAAGTTGAGGCTTTTGAATAGACATCAATGGTATTCAAAGGTTGGAGGATAGGAGTTATGACTTCTCTGTCTAGTCAAAGACCAGTTATGGCAGCTACGTCGAAAAGCAATGGTCCCATCATGCCATATGGGAAATGAAAAGAATTGGTAGTTTTATTCTAGAAGAAGAACGACGCACCCAGTATGCAAGAATCCATTTTTATGGGATAACGGAAGAGTTGGATGCAGTCAAAGATACCTATGTTCCTTCATAAAACTTCTTTAGAGGCTTGAACTCTATCAAGCCAATCAAGATACCCATTGATTTGGCTAGGAGGGGTTCTGAAAAGCCTCCCAGATTTACTGAAATAACTGGTAGGAATGGAAGGAAGAGAAGCCAAGATAGCTTCTTCTTGGGGATTTTTACAAGAAAAAAAGGCTATGAATTTCTTTGGTGATGAACTCTTTGGGCAGAACTGGGCCCAAGAAAGTAGCTGGGGGATCTAAAGAAAGCGAAGAGTCTTTGATAGAGAGAATTACCTTAGAGAGGTTCCACAGTTCAGATTTCTCTAGAACTGGGTCTTGTACAACAGCGTGGTTGCCCAAATCCACTGATAGTTTGTTAGGAGATTGAGAGTTGGAAGCCATTGTGGAGAGTGAAGTTTTGCAGAAGAGACACATGAGAGTAAGGTTGAGGATGATGAACTGTAGAGAAAGGAGTGAAAATGGTGTGATTTTATGAATTTAAAGAGACGATGAACAGTGGAGAAGGAAGTGAAAAAACACTTCATTTTTGCAAATTCAAAAAGCTGTTTCTTTTAGATGGGGGTAACTATAATCCCTATTTATTGGGAAACGACTATTTAATGTCTGAAGTGATAGTTTCAGTTGTGGCTTTTGAGAAATTTACTGAAGATTTTTACTGGATTTTTGAAAAATCAAATTGAAAATTTAAATACCTTAGGATGTTGATAAGTTATTGGCGTTGGATTGAAACTAGAAGATGAGATTAAAATTTATCTTTCTTCCAGCAATGTCGAAAGAAAAATTTTGGGGGGGCATTTGTTGGGGATAAAGTCACAAGTTCTAATTCGACGAAGATATTTTCGACAGTCGGATGATAACATTGAGATATTCAACGAAGATATTTTTGACAACTTAATGATGACATTGAAGAAATTTTCTAAGTGTTGGACCAACATGAGTATTAATAGTTGAGTGTTAGTTTTTGTCGAAAGATTTCATAACTGCTCTCAGTTGAGCAAAATGTCAATGTCGAATATGTGGCATAACTGCCATATACATGTCCAAATTTTAGGAGTAAGTTATTTTCATAGTTTGCTTATAAATATTAGTGTTCACGATGTACAATAGGTTGGTTACTAGATTTACAATCCTAATATCCCATTCAAGGAAATTAACGAATTTGATCAAAGTATGACTTCTATTTTCATTTCAAGTCATTTACTTTAATGTAATGTTCTTTTAAATTCCTTTATTTTGAGTCTTGTTCTTTAAAGTTCTTTACATTTTTTGCACTTTAATTTTCTGCACTTTACTTTCCTACACGTTAATTTTATGCACTTTAAATTCCTGTCCTTTATATTTTCTGCATTTTAATTTTCTATAATTCTCTATTTTTCTGCAACATTTTAAAGTTTTTATAAACTTTTATTTCTTTCCTTTCACTTCTACTATTTACCTTCTGTTTATGGGTAAATTTGGTTAAGACAAATTCCAACAAACAAATATATTTTATCAGTCAAATGTGGTAATTTCGTTTTGAAAAGGGTTTTGAAGAAACTTGTGAAAACTTGATGCAAGAAGTGAAGGGAAAGAAATGGAAGTTCAGAAAAAAGCTTTAAAGCATTGCAAGAAATTAAAGAGTTGCAGAAAATATAAAAGACGGGAATTTAAAGTGCAGAGAAGTAAAGTGTAAGAAATGTAAAGTGCAGAAAGTTAAAATGTAGAAGTTTAAAAGTGTAGAAATGTAAAGGAAAGCAGAAGATAAAGTAATTTAAAGGAACATTGCATTAAAGTAAATGACTTGAAATAAAAATAGAAGGCATACTTAGAATCAAATCCGTTAATCTACTCGGGTGAGATATTATGATTGTATATCCAGTAACCAACCCTTTTTACATTGTGAGCATCGATATTTATAGACAAACTAAGAAAATAACTGATTTCTAAAAATTAGACATGTATATGGTAGTTATACCACGTTTTTCTCCCAGTAACATTTTGCTCAACTATGAGAGCAACTACTATTCGACAAAAACCAACACCTGACTATTAAGTGCTGATCAATCTTTTTAATGTCATCATCCAAGTGTCGAAAGTCTTCGTCGAATTTAGAACTTGTAATTTTCCTCCAACATATAACACTTGTGGTGATCCATCACTTGGAAAATTTCTTCAATGTCATTCTTCAACTGTCGAAAATATCTTTGTCGAATATCTCAATGTTATCATCCGATTGTCGAAAACAACATTTTCGTCGAACTAAGAACTTGTAATTTTACTCCCAACACCTTCAGTTTGTTGTCAAAAACTTTTTCAAAATGAGATTATCACATAACTCTAAACTCACATTTGACTAAAAATATATATTTGTTTGTTAGAATTTATTTTAACTAAATTTCACCATAAACAATAGGCTAATGAAATAAAGCCATAGGGGAAAAGGTAATGCTAAGTAAACAAAAAACGAACAACTAATGTGTAGAGCCATTATTAGATGTCATGTGGATTTATGATGAGAAGTGTTTCTTTGAACTTTCCAGAGGTAAATCTAATGGTACAGAAATGAATGTGGTCGGAATAATATGCACACAAAGAGCTAAAGAATTTGATACTTGGTATATATCTCAGAATGGTTTTTATGTTGGGACAATAGTTCCAGCTAATCCCATGTATAATTTACATGAGGCTTTTTTGAAGCAGCGGGGCGTTTTATGATTCAACACAATAGGTAATATGTGGTGACAATGCGGGTGTAGTAGAACAATATAGAAAACTTTGCCTACCGCATGCAAGGTTTTAGGGTTTCAAACAAAGGGCTACACCATTCAAGATTGTAGGAGAGTGGTCTAATTATGTGTGTTAATTTCGCTATGAATGTGTTCAAGGATTTCAAGGCAAGTAATTGCTGATTTTGAGAAAATATTAGTGCAGATCTTTGGCTAGAAGCAAAAGGCAATATTTTGAAGAGCTTTGAAGACAAATTGAATGGTCAATGGCTAGGGCAAACGTAGTGGTTTATGAAGGAAAAATGGTGTATATTAGGATTGTGAAAAGTGATGAAGCGCGGTGAGTTCAAAAAGAGCAATAGTCAATAGTCTATATATTATTGATATACGTGAACCATTAAAACAACTACCTTTAACCATGATTTATATTGACCATGGCTCAATGAAATTCAGAAAATAAAATGTTAGACCACAAAGCTTTCTTTGACGTTATAAATCAAATAAGGTTAGCCTTCGACCTCCTAATAGTCTTTCCTAACAAGTTGTGATGCGCCACCAAGTGATTATTAATATTGTGCATCCTCCCTCTCACATTTCTTGGTGCTCTTAATTAATGTTTGCTTAAAACAGTCTATTGGCGATATAAGAGATAATATATGGTTTGAAGTAATTAAATGCATACATTCTAGTATATGAAAACACACTGACGACAACAGTTTTTTTGTACTTTTACTGATTTTCTTGGGATAATTTCCTTACAGTTAATTAAAATCTCAATTTCATTTTTTAATCATAAAATAAAAGTTCAAATTTGAAACTTTTCAGTGAATTAACCTGTTTTTGTAGATTAGTTGATTTTGCAGCTGATGAGATTTTTTTTAATATTAGGAATGTCTAGGTAAAATGTGTTTTGGCTCACACCTGCTCATTCCATTTCGGTTGATTTTTAAGATAATCTTTCATTTATTTATTTAGGCATTAGTTATAATATTATATATGGTAATAGAAAAATATTTTTCTTTTTTTTTTAAGAAAAAATAACTTGAAATTGCTAAGCTGGAATTGCTTCTCATGTGCTGCATCTACTACTGCATAATGCATATATAAAAATATGATCATTTCACAATATTTAACAATCTCAAAGTATATGCTATTCGGATAAGGTTATTTTAAAATAAATTTATTTTTAAAATAAGTAAATAAATATTTTTTATTGTTAAATTTTTATAAATTAAAATTTTAATATATTTTAAATTAAATTAAAAAAATAAACTTATTTTTAAAATAATTTATTTGATATTATTCATACTTATTATGTTATTATCAAATAATTTTAATATTCTTATCACAAATAATATATATATTTATTTTTACATTTTATCTAATACTTATTTTTTTATTTTTTTTTTTTTTTAATTACGTATTTTTAAAAAGTATGTACACTCTTTTTCCATTGTCAAATAAGTGGAATGCCTTTTTAAATTATTATTATTATTATTATATATTTTTTGGGCCCTGGATTTCGAATTATCTATTTGCATTGTAACCAAAGAAAATATCTTCGTCCTTTTGCAATTACAAAATGTGGAAATAATGTACGTGTACTTGGTCATAGGCTATTTGGTCGACTGGTGTTCACACGGGCTATGATAGACCGACAGCTGTCGATGTGACATGTTACCATGGGGACCTTTTCATTGTACCTTTTCTTTATTATTTTTAATTTTGTGAAAAACTTTCTCTCAAGTGATGCTCTCGAGGTTCCAGGGCAGCTAATTAGCCTCCTAGATTCTATATAAACAAACACAAAGTGATGTTTGGCTTTGGCCTCGTACGTGTACGTGTCAAGGTCTATTGGTACAGAGAGCCACGTTGTAACCCAATCACAGAAAAGAAAGATCCAATCCCAATCACAGAGCCACCTCTTAACTCCTAAGACCAAATTTTTGAAGTGGTTGCACGTGAATCAATACAAAGTCCATGCTTGATATCACTATAAATTTTATGAATTTGTATTTTTTAATTTTTTTTTCAAATAATCAAATAAAAAAAATAAAAAATTATCCATAATTTCATTAAACATTCTTTTAATATTGAAGAAATCTGTAAATCTGACTTTCAAATTTTCTTTGGAGAATTGATTATGAAAACTCCTTTTCAATTGAGTCTAAAAATAGATCGAATTCGGTCTCAATGTCAAAAATTAAAAGAATACATTTTTAGTAAAGGAACTGAAAAAAAATCTCATTTTAAGGCTTTCAATAGTGACCAACTCCCCCATTTCTATAGTATACCGTGCGACATGTTCGACGGTCGATTTCCAACTTTCTCCTGCAAACTTAAAAAGTTTAAGAATTTTAACTCCTTTGGGCAACTCTGCCTGTTGCACCAACTCGGGAAACGCTGAAACAAAATATGGTTGGTTGACATATCTAATATTGAACCCAAACCTATTTAGCACTTGTTTCACTACTTGATTAACATTTTGTTCAACCACTTGGTGTCTCCCAAGATTTTGTTGAAGTAATCTTATGGCTGCATCATTCCTAGCCATTTGATCCTCATCATCTCGACGAAGCACATGGACATTACCATATTCCAAACGTGGTTGATCATTTTGTTTAGGTTGACCAAGATTTTACTGGTCTTGTCCCATGTTTGCTTGGGGTATAACTACTCCTGCATTTGCCCTAGGCTGGGCTCTTTGAGCATTATCATTAGCCAATTCACCTATTCCCAAGGCTTGATTTAGCCTTACCTTTTGTTGAGCCAACGCGCTGCAAACATTATTTATATTTTTCATGATTGGTGTAATCACAGTACCCATTTGCTGAGTGAAAATGTGCACCATTTCATGGTTGCTTTCATCCATTTGTTGTCGAAAGCAGGCCAAAGAATTCATAGTTGGCCCAGTCATATTCTAAGTAATATCTCTTGACATATTTGGGAATACAGGTCTCAAATTCAATCTCTCCTGTCAAAAAAGAGTTGAACTACTTGAACTTGCAACTCCTGTTCCTTGGCCATTAAAACTTACTAAAGTCAAACTTATTTGTTGTTGGCTTTGTGGGGCTGCTGTTTGGCCTACAGTATTGGCCAAAGTAGAGCCAAGTCTCATTTATGCCAACACAGGAGGAACGTAATTTGGTGGCAAATCATATTGTGGTGCTAACCTTGAATTTGAGTTCATTACACTTTGATTACTTAGTTGCTTTGGTGATGACTGAGTCATTTCAGGCACCACTTGTTCTAGCACTAGGTTACTCTTGAAAGTACCAGTTGCTATTATATCAACCACAGGACCCGTACTAATTATGGTTAAAGGTGACATAGTAACGGCTGTCGAAGGTGGCACACTAACATCAACTGAAAGTGCATTCAACGCCTGGTTATTTGTGTTACTCATAACTTGTGTATCTTGAGAAGGGCAAGAATATACCAACTTTCGACTTCTTAAACGCATAAAATCATCTTCTTATGAAGAGGTTTGTGACACTACGAGTTACTCTGAACTCGTCTCACCGGGCATGCCAATTTATTTATGGGTGAATTTGGTTAGGACAAATTCTAACAAACAAATATATTTTATCAGTCGAATGTGGGTTCAGAGTTATGTGGTAATCTCGTTTGGAAAAGCTTTTGAAAACAAACTTAAAGTAAATAGCAGAAAACTTGTAAAAATTGATTGCAAGAAAATAAAGAAAACTGACAAATAACTTGCAAAATGTAAAGTGCAGAAACTTTTAAATGCAGAGAAAGTAAATGCAAGAACTCAAAAGTGCAGAAAACGTAAAGGTGTAGAAAATAAAAGTGCAGAAAGTTTAAATGCAGAAAACGTAAAGGTGCAAAAATTTAAAAGTGCAGAAAAGGTAAAGAAATTTAAAGAACAAGACTTGAAAATAAAGAATTTAAAAAGACATTAATGGAAATGAAAATAGAAGTCATACTTGGAGTCAAATCCGTTAATCTGCTTGAGTGAGATGTTAGGATTGTATATCTAGTAAAATCACCATTTGTACATCGTGAATACTAGTATTTATAAGCAAATTATAAAAAATAATTGACTCCTAAAAATTGACCACGTTCATGGCAGTTATGCCACATTTTTCTACACTAATATTTTGCTCAACTGAGAGTAGTTATGAAATCTTTCGATAATAACCAACTCCTGTCGAATTCAGAATTGGTAACTTTATTTTCGACGAAACCAACCCTTGACCATTTGAGAGTTGGCCACCACTTGGATCACCATCTGGCTGTCGAATTCAAGACTAATAACTGAAAGCAACTGAGATCTTTTGACAAAAACCAACATCTGACTATAACACATTAGAAAATTTCTTCAATGTCATCATCATCGAGCTGTCGAAAATCTCTTCGCCGAATATCTCAAAGTTATCATCCGGCTGTCGAAACCCTTATTCGTCGAATATCTCAATGGTATCATCCAACCATCAACATTATCTTCGTCGAATATTTTAATGTTATCATCCGACTGTCGAAATTATCTTCGTCGAATCAGAACTTGTGATTTTACCCCCAACAATAGGTAAATTTGTCACTAATATTTTGCTCAACTATGAGAGCAACTATGAATCCTTTCGACAAAAAATCAACACATGACTATTAATATACGCCGGTCAAATGCTTAGAAAATCTCGTGGATCCATCACTTAGAAAATCACTTCGGTCCATCACTTCTTCTTCGTCGAATTAGAACTTGTAATTTTACTCCCAACACAAAGTTATGAAGGTTCCACCAATAAGGTCAGCTTCACCACTTGCACCATCAACCATAGGGCCACAGCTTCGACCTTGCCATTCATATTGTCGACAATAAACTTGTCGTTGATGACTGCATTGTCTTCATTGACACCTTGCAATTGAGTTTCTAATTTGTTGAGGGAACGAGTAAAGAGAAAGGGTTTGGAGAAAGGAAGAGGAGGAGTAATTGTTACCCTAGTCGTAATTGGGATAAAATTTCACCCCAAAATGAGGAGAAATTTTACTTCCCATAATTGTGTCCCTCTGTTTTGCTAGTGTAGCAAACATCTTATTTTTCATAAAATTTTACCCCCTTAAAGTTTCAACCGTTATTATCCACGTACCAAACTCCCCCTCCCCCAAATGAATTTTCTTTTATCCCTTTGTTTATGGTGAAATTTAGTTAAGATAAATTTTAACAAATAAATATATATTTTCAATCGAATGTAAGTGCAAAGTATGTGGTAATCACGTTTTGAAAAAAACTTTAAAAATTAATGAAAGAAGTAAGATGAGAGAAATGAAAGTTCATAAAAGCTTTAAAATTTTGCAGAAAAATAGGGAATTGCAAAAAATTAAAATGTAGAAAATATAAAGGACAGGAATTTAAAGTGCATAAAATTAACGTGCAGGAAAGTAAATTATAGAATATTAAAGTGCAAAAGATTAAAAGTACAAAAAATGTAGAATGCAGAAAGTTAAAATGCATAAGATTAAAAGTGTAGAAAATGTAAAGAACTTAAAAAAAAGACTCAAAATAAAAGAATTTAAAAGAACATTGCATTAAAGTAAATGACTTGAAATGAAAATGGAAGGCATACTTGGATCAAATCTGTTAATCTGCTTGAGTGAGATATTATGATTATATATCTAGTAACTAACCCTTTGTACATCGTGAATACTAGTATTTATAAGCAAACTATGAAAATAACTTACTCTTAAAATTTGGACACGTATATGACAGTTATGCCACATATTCGATACTGACATTTTGCTCAACTGAGAGAAGTTATGAAATCCTTCGACAAAAACCAACACCCAATTATTAATACTCATGTTGGTCCAACACTTAGGGTATGTTTGGATGGAGGGTTTTGGAGGGAAAGGAAAGGAAATGCTTATTTTTCATTTATAAATTAAGATAATTATAAAATGTTTATAAACATGAATAAAGGATGATTGAAATATTATATGGTTATCTTTCATATTATTCATTCATTTAAAAAAAATTTGAATATAAAAAATATTTACTCAAAATAAAAAATAATCCCTCCCTTTCCTTTCCCTCTAAAATCCTCCATCCAAATTAGAAAATTTCTTCAATGTTATCATCAAGCTGTCGAAAATATCTTCATCGAATATCTCAATGTTATCATCCGAACTATTAGTGGATTTGGGTAACCACACTGTTGTACAAGACCCAGTTCTAGAGAAATCTGAACTGTGGAACCTCTCTAAGGTAATTCTCCCTATCAAAGACTCTTCGCTTTCTTTAGATCCCCCAGCTGCTTTCTTGGGCCCAGTTCTGCCCAAAGAGTTCATCACCAAAGAAATTCATAGCTTTTTCCCTTGTAAAAATCCCCAAGAAGAAGCTATCTTAGCTTCTCTTCCTTCCATTCCTATCAATTATTTCAGTAAATTTGAGAGGCTTTTCAAAACCCTTCTTAGCCAAATCAATGGGTATCTTGATTGGTTTGATAGAGTTCAAGCCTCTAAAGAAGTTTTGTGGAAAAACATAAGTATCTTTGACTATATTCATCTCTCCCGTTACCCCATAAAAATGGATTCTTGCATGTTGGGTGCGTCGTTCTTCTTCTGGAAAAAAACCATCAATTCTTTTCATTTCCCTTATGGCATGATGGGACTTACACTTTTCGACGTAGCTGCCATAACTGGTCTTCGACTAGACAGAGAAGTCATAACTCCTATCCTTCAACCTTTGAATACCATTGATGTCTATTCAAAAGCCCCAACTTCTTTTTCAAACTTCATTAGTTTTTACTTTGCAGAAACAGGCCTTGTTTCCGACAAAGAACATGTAGATTTTCTTCTTTTCTGGTTGTCGGCCTGTGCCTTGTGTACCAAATCAGTTCAAGTGTCCAAATCTTATCTCCAACTTGCCAATCTTCTTCATGAAGGTTGAGAATTGGCTTTCTGTCAATTCCTCCTTGCTAATCTCTACCTCAGCATTGTCAATATTGTTCAAAGCATTTGGTCACAAATAAAGAAAACTAATGCTGGTGGCCTAATATGCTACTTCAGCTTTGGCTAAATGCCATCTTAGGAGACTATCTGGTAGACACTTTGCTTCCGACAATTTCTCCTGCCACCTATGGCATGAAGCTTTGTTATGTCAAATATGAAAGAATCCATAAACAAAACTTGGAGAATTTCATGCATTTCTTTAGCATTTTTCATTCCATCTCTTTTAACACTGAAGATATCTATTTTGCGCCATTCATCGACTGTTCTCTTGGTCCCGAATGGTTTACTCGCCCACTAATTTCCAATGATCCTTTCACTCAGGCCGACAATATTTCTACCTGGTCTAATTTTCTTTGTTGGCAAATCCTGGTTGCTAGTCTCCCCGGTTCGACGGATATATCTTTAGAGCTACACCTGCCAAACATGGTAGCTTGACAACTGGACTTTTATTAGGCCATTCCAACACCATTCTCTGCAAAAGCCAAAGAGCACCTAATCAATGGCCACTTACTAAACATAGCAGATCTTGTACGTGTTGCTCTGAAGAGCGACACAAACAACATTTCTCGATTTCAACATTTACTCCTTATGAAAGAGTTTCCAAAGATTTTGTCGAATAGTGGACTAAATATTATAGTCCTTACCATATCGATATTGAAGTTTGTCGAAGTCGTATTACTGAAACCCTTATTCTTGTGCAGGATCAAGAGCCTTCAACAAAAACCAAAGGTAAGCATATTCAAGATATTAGAGCTTTTGAGAAGTACTATAAGATCAAATGGGACTTCAGGTATCCTAGCTTAATTGTTCGACACTACGAAGAAGTCGTGGCCAAACTAAAACAAACACACAAGGAAAAATGCTCTGCTAATTTCTTTGCGGTTTCTATAAAAAAAACCTTTGGCACGGCTTGAACCTTTTCAAGTTCCTTTTCCAAAACTAGTGTCTCTTCCTTGTGCTCGTTTTAGTTTGGTCGATGAATTCCTAGGTAAACTTACCAGGGCTGGTAACTTCCCTATTCTTGATAGGATTTATTCTGTGAGCAACATCTTTCTTACAAGAACTCCAGAAGTTAATTTTACTCATCGGTTTGCCTTGTCGCACGAACAATTTGCCAAGGATACATAAATCATCACTAAGATACCCAAAGGTATTTTATTTCATATTGTATTGTTTAACTTTTATCCCATCTACTAATTGTTATTTTCTTTTCACAGCAACCCCATTAAAGAGACCTTTGGAGTATAAACATCCATAAGAAGGGGAAAAGGAAAAAGAAAAAGCTTCCTCTTTCAAAAAGAAAAGAGGCAAGAAAACTCAGAATCCTCCTATCCCCAAAGCACCAAAGGCCAAGACAACCAAAACCTCTTCGACAAAAAGTCCTGCTAAACACAAAACTGCTGCTAAACCTTCAAAAGCAAGAACCCCCCATGGTATCTTTTGTGACCAAAATTTAGAACTTAGTCTCTAAACTCGTTGAAACTAAACCTTGTGTCGAATATAGGTTGGTGGCTTTGCTTCCGTCTCTTCTGTCGAAATCATCGAGTCTTCAAGGCCATCTTTTGAGAACCCTTTAAAGGTATGCCTTCTGTTACTTCCTCTTTTATGTCTCTTGGTAAAATCTCACCTCCTTTTAACTTTGCAGATGAAAAAGAAAAAGACTCAATCTTCAAGTTCTAGCTTGAAACTCACCGCTGAACTTGAGACAGAAACCACCTCAATCATATCCAAGGTAAATTTTAGTCAACATAATTCTTTTCCTCAAGTATTAAAACGTGGATTCCATCCAAAGTTTGATTTCTCTCCCATTTCAGGACCCAGAAGCTGAACAAATTTATGAAAATCCTTTAGAGCCCAATGTCGAATTAAATACTGAAGAACAAATTCGATAATTTTCTAAGGTAAAATACTCTGAATTTCAACTGTAATTTTCATGATTTTATTTGTTCTAACATTTCCTTTATTCGTCTACAGGAATCTAAAAATCCTGTTATGCTTGACTGTCTTGCTAGAAAGGATAATGAGAATCCTTTTTCAGAAGTTCAAACTTTTCCAACTCCTGTTGTTTCTCTGCCTCTTCCGACAGAAATTCAAACTACCGCGAACTTGGAAAAAATTCAAATCCCTTCGGGAACGTGGAGTCCTCCTCAGGCAAATAAAGGCAACCCTATCTAAATCTTCACAGACGATTTCAACATGGACACCCTTATAGCTGAAA
This sequence comes from Ormosia emarginata, assembly GCA_029884605.1. Lineage (NCBI taxonomy): Eukaryota > Viridiplantae > Streptophyta > Magnoliopsida > Fabales > Fabaceae > Ormosia > Ormosia emarginata. The sequence continues at coordinate 30,882,966 of JAQQTP010000072.1, forward strand.
CTGCACCTACTAATTCACCTCCACATTCTTCGACAAATTTAATTGTTGCAGGGCTAGAAAATATTGAAGACATGGAAGTTGATTTAGATGAACTAATATCCATGTTGTCGGGTAGTCACAGAAGCTCTCCATAGTTAGCTCGCTCTTTGACGCAGCATGGACAAGATTCTAGTGACTCTTATGTCACTAAATTATTGGCTGAGCTGAAGAACGTCTTCATTTATTCTTTTGAACACTTGATTTCTGACCAACCTCTTCGACAAAGGATGATGGCCATTGTGACCAAGTTGGAACCCTTTTTTCAACAGCTACTAATAGCAAGTCGAGCCGTTCCTATAATTATCAAAGATTTTCTCTAAAATCTCTCATCAAAATTGCCTACCATCTGTTGACTCATTCCTGCTTATGACCAAGAAGTTCAAGAAAAATCCAAGCTTTTGAAGCAGTTGACTGACGCATCACCAAAGGAAAAAATAAGGAGGCAGAACTAGACAAAGAGACTGAAGATTTGGAGAAGAAACTTGAAGAAACTCGATGTCGGAAGCACAAGCTTAACATCGCATTACAACAAGGGACTGCTCGACAACAAAGCATTGCTAACAACTCTAAACAATGTGCTGTCGAGGCCAAGGTAGTGTTAGTGAAGATAATCTCCCTTAAGGCTGAATATCATACAGCTTGCACCGACAAACAATCTTTGAAAAATTCTTGAGAGGTTTTGCATAGAACTTGATTGTATCTTCTCCCCTTTTTTGACAGAAATTTCTTGACAATGTAACTCATTTGCCAATTATATAAATGAGAATCATTCTTTGTCAATTTTTACTTCACACATTGTCGGTCTATACGACTTCAAATATTTGCCATTAGTAGGCTTAATTCTTAAACCTGAATTAACTTTGATAAGTGTATAAGCATTTCCAGAAAATACTTGAGTAACTTTAAATGGTCCGTCCCATTTTGGAGACCACTTTCCATATTCTTGACAACTCCTATCAATGGGCAAAATCACTTTCCAAACCAAGTCGTTAACCTTAAAAGACTTGTACTTAACTCGACTGTCATAAAATTTAGTAATTTTTGTCGAATCAAGTTTTCTAAAGCAATTAATCTCTCATCACTTAATTTGTTTAATTCATCAAACATTAAGTCCCAATAATGTTCAACTTGTAACTCATCTTGTTTTTGAATACAAACTGATTGAATATTAATCTCGACTGGTAACACCGCATCATGACCATAAACTAACTTGTATGGTGAAATGCCCGTCGATTCCCTTGGTGAATTTATATGCCCATAGAATTTGGTCAAGGGTATTATGCCAATTTCTGGGTTATCGACCAATATGCTTCTGAATCAAACTTATGATTATTTTGTTCATGGCCACTACTTGGCCATTTGTCTAAGCCTAATATGGAGTATATGTAAGCATTTTAATCTTCCTCGAATTGGCATATTCGACAACTCTCTTTCCAATGAACATCATCCCTTGGTCGGTTGTCAAAGTTTGTGGTATTCCAAACCGACAAACTATATTATTTTCTATAAAGTCAATTACATCCTATTAGGTTACATCTTTAAGTCAATTACATCCTGTTGGGTTACATCTTTTAAGGCTTTAGCCTCAACCCACTTAGTTAAGTAATCAACTCCCACTAAAATGTACTTATGTCCCTTCGACGACGTAGGATGAATTTGGCCTATTAAATCCAAATCCCATCCTCTAAAAGGCCAAGTTTGACTATGGAATGTAATTCACTAGGCTGAAACATTTTGTATATGGCCATGTCTTTGACACTCTTCGTAAGACTTAGCAAACATTATACAATCCCTGACTAGTGTAGGCCAATAATACCTTTGTTGTCGAAGGACCCATTTCATCTTGTCGTCTTCCTGATGAGCTTCACAAATTCCTTCATGGACTTCTGCTAAGTTAATATAAACCTCTACTTCACTCAGGAAAACTTTTAAATTTTCATCGACAGATTTTCTATACAAAACTCCTCCTAGTACCACAAATTTTGACGCTCTGTACTTAAGCTTTCTATCTACGTTTTGACTTGGATTTTCCAAATAGCTTAATATTGGCTGTCTCCAGTCATTAATTGTCGAAATATTATTTTGTAGTACATCTCTCTATTCTAATGGATATAAAAGTTCTCTAATCTCCATTAAATTTGTTAGAACATTGGACGAAATTTTATACCCAGAGGCTATCTGTGTTAATTCATTAGCCTTTTCTTTCAAATTTCTGGGGATGTGTTCGATAGTAACTTTGTCGAACTTTTTCATCAACTTACTCGCCACAATACAATATTTAGTCAGATTATAACTAACACATTTGTATTATTGGGTGAGCTGTTTGATGACCAACTGTGAATCCCCAAAAATATGCACATTACGTGCTTTAATTTCTATTAGTATTTCTAGCTCGATAATTAAGATTTCATACTTTGCCTCGTTGTTGGAGCATGTATACTTAATATCAAACATGAACTTACTTGGAGTACCTTGAGGAGAAACAATTAGAATTCTCACTCCAACTCCTTTTTGATGTCTTGAGTCATCAAAATATAAATGCCAAGGTTTTAACCCAATGAAATTTATACTATCAATATCCAAACATAGATGGTCAGTCAAGAAATCAGCAATTATTTGGCCTTTGACAACTTTCATTGGAACATATTGTAAAGAGAATTCTGACAAAGCAATGGTCCACTTACCAATACGTCCATTTAGCACTGGCTTCGATAACATATATTTTATTACATTAGTCTTTGACATAACCAATACATTACAAGACATCATATAATACTTGAGTTTAATACATGAGAAATATAATGCTAAACAAAGTTTCTCTATTACACTATATCTCCTTTCAGCATCATTCAAAATTGGACTAAGATAACATACGATTCTCTCGACGTCATTTTCATCTTCTTGAGCCAACATACTCCCTATGGTTTCATCCGACGTTGATATGTACAACTTCAATGGTCTACGAGGCACTGGAGGCATCATGACCGGTGGATTTGTCAAGTATTGTTTTATCTAATCGAAGGCTTCTTGGTGGCAAGGCTCCCACACAAAGTCTTGTTCAGCATTTAACTTGACCAATAGGGCAAAGACTCTAGTTCTTCCTAACAAATTGGATATGAATATCCTCAGAAAGTTCACTTTTCCCAAAAAAGATTATAGTTCCTTCTTGTTCGTCGGTGGTGCGGCTTCTAGCACTGCCTTGGTTCTATTCTTATCCACTTCAATACCTTTCTTATGGACTAAGAAACTCAAGAATCTGGAGCTGACACTTCAAAACCACATTTCTCCGTATTCATCTTGAGGCTGTGCTTTCTCATTCTGTCGAATGTCTGCCTCAAGTTTGTCAAATAACTTTCCTTTGTCTCTGACTTGACAATTACATCATCAATGTACACTTCCATGAACTTTCCAATGACATCAAGGAAAATAATGTTCATTGCTCTTTGATAAGTGACCCCTGCATTCTTTAAACCGAAAGACATGACTTCCCATTCATATACCCCAATGGCTCCTGGACATCTAAAGGCAGTTTTCAACACATCCTCCTCGGCTATAAAGATTTGATTATAACATGCGTGACCATCCATAAAACTTAACAATTCATGTCCAAATACAGCATCAACTAATATGTCCGCAATAGGCATAGGATATTCGTCTTTAAGAGTTCCAGCATTTAAATTCCTAAAGTCTACGCATACTCTTAACTTGCCATTTTTCTTAATCACAGGAACTACATTAGACAGCCATTCGACATACTTGGTGGTTCTAATGAACTTGGTTTTGAGCAATCTTTCAACCTTGTCCTTTATTTTTAATACCACTTCAGGTGCAAATCTCTTGTTGGCTTGCTTGATAGGTCTGCATCCTTCTTTTAATGGCAGTCTATGTTCAACAAGGTCTCTACTCAACCCAAGCATCTCATCATAGTCCCATGCAAAACAATTTATGTATTCCTTAATTAAGTTGACAAGTTGTTCCATGAACTCTTTTGGCAGAAATGAACTCACAAATATGGGCCTTTCATTTATTTCAGTGCCCAAATTTATCTTTTCCAAAGGATCTTCAACCTCTACACTTTATTTTTCGTCAAGTCCTCTCTCGAATCCTAAAGGACTATCTTCTATTATGCAATCCGACAATACACCTTCAGTGGTGTATACTACTCTGTCAACTAAATAAGTTAACATTCTATCTAACTGATTATTAACACTCATGGCTAGTGCTTGACCGATCCTTTTCGGCCTTATTCACTAGTTGAATGCCAAATTGGTCCATCAAGCATGCTTTAAGTGCATCTTTGTCGATGACTCCAACATTTGCCGTGACTAGCTTGACATTTGGAGCATAAATTTTAAAATCAACATGAAGTTGTTGCAAATAGCAAGGGCTATCATCTGCCTCTATTATTTCTACCTGATCATCTGCATTCTAGAGGATGAGCTTCTGATAGACCGTCAATGGTATTGCTCCAACGGCATGTATCCAATCTCTTCCCAACAAAAGATTATAACTAGATTTCTTCGGAATTACAACAAACAATGTCAACCTCACAATGGATCTGACTTGCACATTCAGCATTACTACTCTATCTGACGAGGAAGTCCTGCCACTGAAGTCAGTGACAATCATGTTAGTTGACATTAGATCAGACTCATTCTTCCCAAGCTTTTTAAACATTGCCTTTGGGATCAAGTTGATAGTTGCCCCCATGTCTATCAAAACTCTGTTTGTCGGCTTGCCTTCTAACAAAGCTTTGATGTGTAACGGGCAGAGATGAGTCTTCTGCTCTATTATTGGCTTCTCAAATTGTGTTGTATTGTCGAATACATTTAACATGTTATCCTGACAATAAAGCCATTGATCACTAAGGTCATCTAGGTCTTCTTCATTTTCTCCAATATACTCAATTTCATGATACCCTTCGAATTTAGCAGGCAAAACTGAAATCAAATTCATGCTCATTGATTAGAAGAATTCTTCTTCATCAGTCAACTCTTCACTTCTATACCGTCTAATCCTAAGTAACTTTTGTCAATTGAACCATCCGATGACAAATTGTTATCCATGGCCATTATGATGTCATCCAATTCCTTGTCTAAATTGAAATCCAGATCGAATTGATCATTATCACCAAAGCCAAAAAGATCATTTGGATCATTCCAGGCCTCAATAATTTCATCAGCCATTAAATCTATGTCTATGGTTTGGCAGTCAGGCTTCACCATTTTTCTCCTCTCCTTGATCATGTCAAACATTTTCCTTCTCCATTCAATATCTTGGTCAAAATCTTTCAGGACTTCCATGATTTCTTTCTTCAACCAATCTTCAGCATCTTCACCACTTTTAGGCTTGATTTCGGCTATTCTCATTATCATCTTCTCAACTTTCAATTTAGCCATTTCTTTGTTTTCCTTAACTACTAGATTGCTTTTCTTCACTTCTTTCTCTGCTACTACTAGCCCAATTGGCCATTTTCCTCTAGTTTTACTTGGAACAGGTCCCTGCATCTCTTTTCCTTTCTTTATTTCAGCAAGCTTTTCTTGTCTGAGGCTATCATTCTTGTCGAGTTGTCTAACTGCAGTAGTCATTGGCTCAATTGGAATTGTCCCTCTTGTATTTGCAGATTCTTTTCTGACAATACTTTTCAATTTCTTGTCATCTTTATTTTTGTCTGGTACTGGCTTAGTTTCGACAACTAAACATCCCGTTTCGATGGGTTGTTCTTTGATAACTAAACTATCAGCCATGTTCCTTCTTTTCTGTGCTTGTCTTAACCTCTGCAGCCTTCTCTTTGGAATCTTTGATAATGATAAAGACTTTGATTACCCTACTACATTCTGGCCGATCATAGCTTCATCATGGTTGATCTTACCGTTTATGTAATCTTCATTCTAGAATGGCCGATCTCTCTGAAACCTATTCTTCCCGACAACCACTTCTCGTCGAAGTTGTGGATGGTACGCCATTGCAGAATTTTTAACCTACCTGTCCACAGTAACATTGGCAGGTGACACTCTAGTCCTAGTTAGTCCAACATAGTCCTTGGGAAATGAATTGTTATCCACAGACTCACCAGACAACTCAACCAGCTAACCATTCATGTTAGACCTGGGCGTATAACTCGGCCTTGGTCTTGGAGTATAGAAAGATTGTTTTGGTTTCCAAGCTTTCTTGTCGAAAAACTTCTTTTTACCTTGTGAGTTACTCTGTTCCTCAGCGAACTTCTTTGCAGCAAATTCATCATACACTATATTGCATCATGGACAAAACCTTTCTCTTTTTTCCTCTCAAGGAATATTTCAAGAGATTCTCCTAACTTTGGATAAATGTTCATTGCATCTTTCATGTCAATGTCGAATTCTTACAGATTCCTTATGTTGGTCATTCCAACATTTAGAGGAATCAACTGATCGACATAGGAAACTCCAGCTTGAAATGGATCTGTATCAACCTTCATATCTGCCTTAGGCTTGTCAGCAAACTTCAAACGTCCATCCATCAATGCTTTCTGAATTAAATCTCTGAAACAAATACATTCATTAATAATATGACCGAAATTGTTATGAAACTTACAATATTTTTGGTCTTTTATTTCATCAGGTTTTAGTAACCTATGACATTCCAACAGTTTAATCTGTTTATCATTTAACAACAAATCAAAGATTTTGTCAGTTTTTGTTACGTCGAATGTATATGTTTTTCTATTGACATAATTCATTTTCTCCTTATTTCTCGTAGGTTGTAAGGCCTGACACATATAAGGAGGACTATTTTGAAGTTCAGCAATGTTGACCTCAAATTCACGTTGCTATCTTCAGTCTTATTGTCGGATTCACCTAATCCGATGAATGCAACTTTCTCTCTTTTAAGGAATCTCTTTTGTTTTTGAACATTTTCAGGTTTTAGTTGTTCTATTTGCCTAACCTTCTCACATAGTTGGGCAAGATCAACTAAATGTTGGTTCACTATCTTTTTCTTTATGTAATAGTCTAAACCTCCTGCAGCAATTTTTACTATTTCTACCTCAGGTATGGGAGTAAAATATCTATTCCTCATTTGTCGAAACTTAGTAAGATAATCATCCACAGTTTCATTGTACATTCTCTTGATATTGAAGAGATCTGTAAGTTCCATTTTCAAATCTCCCTTAAAGAACTGGTAACGAAAATTTCTTTTTAATTGAGTCCAAGAATGGACCGAATTTGGTCTCAATGTCGAAAACCAAGAGAATGCATTTTTAGTAAGGGAACTTGAGAAGAATCTCATTTTAAGGCCTTCAATAGTGGCCAACTCCCCCATTTCTATAGTATATCGTGCATTATGTTTGACGGTCGATTCCCTGCTTTCACCAGCAAACTTAGAAAGTTTAAGAATTTTGATTCCTCTGGGCAATTCTGCTTGTTGCACCCACTCGGGAAAGGCCGAAACAAAGTAGGGTTGGTTGACATATCCAACATTGAACCCAAACCTATTCAGCACTTGTTCCACCACTTGATTTACATTTTACTCAACCACTTGGTGCCCCCCAAGATTTCGTCAAAGCAATCTTATGGTTGCATCATTCCTAGCCATTTGATCTTCATCACCTCAACGGAGCATATGGACATTGCCATATTCCAAGCACGGTTGATTATTTTGCCAAGGTTAACCAAGATTTTGTTGGTCTTGTCCCATGTTTGCTTGGGTGCAGTCACTCTTGCATTTGCCTCAGGTTGGGCTCTTTGAGCGTTATCATTAGCCAATTCTTCTATTCCCAAGTCTTGGTTTAGCCTTGCCATTTGTTGAGCCAATGTTTTACAAGCATTATTTGTAGTTTCCATGATTGACGTTATCACAACACTCATTTACTGAGTGAACATATGCACTATTTCATAGTTGCTTTTATCTATTTGTTGTCGAAAACTAGCCAAAAAAGTCATGGTTGGCCATGTTGCATTTTGAGGAGTATCCCTCGACATATTTGGGAACACTGGTCCCAAATTCAATCTCTCATGATGAATAGGAGTTGGATTACTTGAACTTGCAGCCCCTGCTCCTTGACCGTTGAAACTTACTAAGGCTAAACTTATTTATGGTTGGCCGTGTGAAACAGCTGTTTAGCCTACATTATTGGCCAAAGTAGAGCCAAGTCTCATTTGTGCCAACACAGGAGGAACATAGTTGGGTGGCAAACCATATTGTGGTATAAACCTTGAGTTTGAATTTATTATACTTTAGTTACTTGGTTGACTTGGTGATGACTGAGTCACTCTAGGCATCACTTATTCTATCACTGGATTACCTCGGAGAGTACCAGTTACTATTACATCCACCATAGGACCCGTACTAATAACGATTGAGGGTGGCGCAGTAACAGCTGTCAAAAGTGGCGCACTAACATCAATCGAAAGTGCATTCGACGCCTAGTTATTTGCGTCATTCATGATTTGCATATTTTGAGAAGAGGAAGAATAGACAAACTTTCTACTTCTTAAACGCATAAATATTTGCTTGAGTGGGATATTAGGATTGTAAATCTAGCAACCAACTTATTGTACATCGTGAACACTAATATTTATAGGCAAACTATGAAAATAACTTACTCCTAAAATTTGGACATGCATATGGCAATTATGCCATATATTCGACACTGATATTTTGCTCAACTGAAAGCAATTATGAAACCCTTCGACAAAAACCAACACCCAACTATTAATACTCATGTTGGTCCAATACTTAGAAAATTTCTTCAATGTCATCATCAAGCTGTAGAAAATATCTTCATCGAATATCTCAATATTATTATCCGACTGTCGAAAATATCTTCGTTGAATTAGAACTTGTGACTTTACCCCTAACACCCTAAAATCTCATTAACTATTAGAGTAGATGAATCTCCATTTGAGTTGCTAGCAGATTGTGCACACACAACATTGCTCTCAAAGCCGCTTTATAATAGAGGAGCTGAACAAGTAAATTGGTTCAACCAGCATAATATATACCACCATTTAGGAGATGAGCCAATATGTATCAGAGTTACAAGTAAGTGCATGAAAAATTTAACAACGTATTAAAGAAACAACTACTAGTGTTGGGGCTGAATTTTTGGGTTGTGGCATAGATGTTAGGTTTATGGGCTTGGCATAGATGGCTGTAGCGAAGGTGCCTCAGTTGTTGGAGTAGGGGTTGATATTTTAGTAGAACTTGATGCTAGCAATACATGAGTTATTGGGTAGGTGAGTTTTGTGGTGGTATTGACAGCAAAGGTATTAGCAAAAGTGGGCTTTTTCTATCGATAATGGACATGAGTTGTTAGCTGGTTTTGATGGTGGTACAGTTAATAAGAAACCAGGGTTTATGTTTGAGACTCGAGAGAGAAAAGAAAAGACTTAATGAGAGAAGAAAATGCCACAAGAGAAATTTGTAAAACTATGATGAGATGTAAATTCCACATAAGATGCCAACTAGATTAGGCATTAAGAGTCAAACAACTCGTCCTGGCTCAATAGCAATGTTGATCTTGATATTAATATTATTAGGTTTTTTCTAATTACGCTGGTGCCCAATTACTTAACAAAAATAATATTAAATAATAATTCAATAAAAAATAAAATTTCAACTTTATTATCACATGACAAAAAGTTGAACTATTTAAACTTGTTAATTTTTTTAATTATCTTATCTTATTTTAAGATGAAACATGTCACAAGCTTTGCAAGAATTTATAATATTATATATGTTTTATGACAGAAAGATTGGTGTTATAAGCAAATTTTAATTAATTTTTGGACTGTCATTGCAAATTACTATTAAAAATGAATTAAATCATTATTAGCATGTTTAGATTATAGTTTACATACTCTAAATTTTAAATTAGAGTGTGCATACTAAGTTTATTTGTTAGTACTACAATAAGAACACACAATTGCACACTCAGTAAAATCCTTGCCTTCAAGTCCTAAGAGAGTGATACGGGTAAAATACACTAAGAGCAAGTGCATTATATCGTATAGTAATATAGAACTTGAGTCCTAATTGTTGATCCCACGAGAAATAAGAGGTAATTACTAGATTCGCTAAACCCTTAGTTATTTAAACAATCGTAGGTGTGAAGAGAAGCTTAAAATAAAATCAGATAACAACTAAAGAAGAATGATGGAAGATTAATCAACACAGAGATAAATCACTTAGAGGGAAACTAGGACACAAGGTTCATTTGAATCCAATTAACTGGATTTTCACTCGTTTATGATGTAAGGTAATTCTCTTACTAAATTATTTTAATTGTTATTAAGTCGCAGTGGTCATGGATAATCAATATTCTATTCCCAATTAATCACCTATTTGGTCAATTAGTTAAATTAAATAGGAATGCATTAAGCCCTAATTCAAGTGATGAACTAACCTAATTGTTAATTTAATTGGTAGAATAAATTGATGTTTGATCATTCACCAACCTAATTCTAGGTTTATTATATGAGTCCACTCATTGGTTGATGATGGTCACCGTTCAAACAATGAATTAAAGCATTCCAAAATTGATCAAGTCTTGAAAAGAATTCAAACAATATAATAAACCCAATGAAATTAACTTAATCAAATTCGAATTCAAAACTAATTAATTAGAAAACAAGATTCCCCATAGCCCTAGTTTATGACATTAGCTATTCATGTTTAATAATAATCTGAAATCATAACACAAATCCAATGAAAAGAAAAACCAAAAGGAAAGGGAAAAACTAGATGGAAGAGAAATCAAAACCCATTCAATGGGGATTGTGATCTTCAAGCTTTCAAGAATTATGTCCTCTCATCGTGGGCATCTTCCAGAGATTCGTGGCAATCCTTTGGTATGATTTTTCTCCCAAAAGTCAATTCCCCTTTAGGTTTAGGGGTTCGCTGCTATTTATAATAATCAAGGGTAAAATTGTAAGTTTTCAAGCGCAGAAGGCTTCACACGCCTGTCTCTAGGCTCAACTCGTGTCTCAAAGAAAACTCGTAAATTCCACGTTAGGGAGACACGAGCGTGTCTTCCAGAGACATGAGTGGTCAAGAACGTTCCCTAAGTTAGACATGGTTGTGTCTAACTCATGAATCGCTTCTGAGTTGACATAGGGCTCTGTCTAAGCTAATATGATATTCTTTTGCTCTGAAAACGAGGTGTCTTCGTCTGCTTTCACTCCAAATGAGATAAACCCCTTTCAATCTGCAAAATTTGAAGACAATAATAAGGATCCATCTAAAATTCACTAATAAACACAAGTAAATTACTATAATTCATTTGGTTTGAAACTACAAAATATAGACTTATTAGAGAGAAACTCCTTTTAATTCTCTTATTGCTTCTTACTTGATTGTCTTAGAGTACAACTTATAATTGTTTATACCTACAATTGCTATACAATCTCTACTCTAACTACCTAATTGAAATTGTTATTCACTATAACTACTCTAATGGTCTTTAGTTATCCCTTTTCTCTACAATAAAAATTGTGTGTCCATGCTAGAGCTCTTATGATTCTCTTTCGTTCTAGCCATTGATTGGCTCCCCTATCTTCACTTACTTCGTTATTCGTATCAATGCCTCCTCATTGAAACACAACCTTGTCCTCAAGGTTGAAGTGAGGAAATATAGCACATAACTACTCCCACACGTCCCAAGTAGCATCATCACATGGCTCTCCTTACCACTCTACCAGCACTTCATACTAAGGTTGCCCTTGCACATGATTAAACTGGCTATCAATTATAGCTATAGGCATCACTTGTTGCTAAATGATGCAGATTAAATGAAGCAAACCCAAGTGCAGGTTGTCTCAAGTAATAAATTTCTCGAGAGTTCGAGGTCGATCCACAGGGAATTGATGAAGAAAAATTCTTTAAGGTAAAGAAAGACTTTGTCATAAAAATAAAGATGATAAGACTTGTTCACAATTAAATTAAAGAACTTGCTTGGGTTAGGAGATCCACTTTTGGTAATAAATTAAGGATAAGATTAATTCTTTTTATAACTCAATTGAAATCCATGCACAACAGAGATTCCAATCAAAAAATAAAATATTCAAAGTCCATTTAGAATTATATACGTAGTTATATTATGGTTCTTTTAATTATCTACCAACACTTGTAAATGTGTTCAAGCATTCATTGTGCCAAACCACTTATCTACAATGAATCAAGAACTCCACTTTACAAGAAAGGTTTCTAAATTGATTGGAAACAAAATATAACACATATAATGATTACTTGATAATATATTATTTAAGCACTAGAAAGAAATTAATCTAACTTTATTTTTATTATCAAAAGCTTCACCCCTTCACCTAAGCAAGATGAAGATTAGTTACCCATGAGCAAGAAGAAAGAAAGAGAGAAGAAGAAGAAGATGATCATAACTTCTATTTATAACAAAAGAAAATTACAACATGAAAATAACATAATAACATGATCTTGTTCTCTAACCAAGATTGCTCAAATGATTTATATATGGTCCCTTTTATAAAGGATTAGGAATACAAAATGATAAGAGAATTGATTAATGAGTGAGTGGATGAATGAGTGGATGAGTGGAAAATGCCAAATAACTTTTGTGAGTAGAAAATTATTAAAATTTCTAGTCTCCGAAATCATTCAGTGATGAACTCATGGATAACGTCAGAACCAAGCACAGTGGTCTGCATGAAAGTTCTAGGAAATTGTCTCAGCTTTCCAATGCCACCAGAATCATCTAAAAATTCATCCTACAGCCCAAGATATAACCCAATTACTACAAATTGCTCAAGTCCAGTTTCAACACCTCTATTTTGACTTTCAGACCCAATATGACCTCCAAGTTGTCCGAATGAGCTCTTGTGTTCTTCATGAAAGTTGTAAATATGGGTCTTAAATTTCTGATGCCAAATTTTCAGCCCATTGAAGTTCCTTCAACTCGAAATATGCAATGCTTACTACACACTGTTTGGGTTTCAGTTACAAAACTCGTGTTCTGACTTCCAAGCCCAATTAGCTCTACTAGATGTCTAATTTTTCCCTGGAGTTCTTCATAAAAGTTGTAGAGCTCTCTCTTATCTTTCCTACAGGATAAGAGACATAATTATAAGACATCTAGAACTTAAGATATGACAGAAATACAGAAATAGTGTAAGACCAAAATAATGCTAAAAAAATCAATTAAGTCCAATTTGAGTCTAAACTTACAAAACATAACCAAGCTTAATCAATTAAGTATATGAAGAGTGTAAATGACTAAAAATGAGGGTAATGTATAAAATATGATTATCACTAAACTTCCCGAATGTCCACAAGTGGTTCTCTATGAAATTTTTTTAGAAGGGAAATCACTACAAGAATAAATAATCAATGAATCCAACCTAATTATTCAATTAGGTATCCATATAAATCAATTTTAGGCTCAAATAGGGCAACTAAGGGATTATTTTCTTAATGCAACTCTAGAAGTCAAGAAAGAATTAAACCTACTTGCCTTAATCATGTTCAAGTATACGTGTAAACCATTAAAGCCTCAACAAGATATCAAAGCAAGTTCTAATGCACATTAATCAAGAAAAATCTCACTCTAGAAGAAAAATAAGTTTTTGTTTATGAAAAATCTAATCATTAAAGCTCAAAACTCACTTTTTGACTAAGTTAATAGAGAGAACAAATACAAGAAGGCATGACTGATTTTCAAATATGCTAAATTTCTCTTTATTTAATTGAAAAAGATTGCTTCACACAATATTAGCTTGTGAGCAACGAATTCCCCTCTTAAACATATTTCTATCAGGTCAGTATTAATTAATTCAAGAAATTAATACACAATTCCTACTTAATTACTAGTAAAACTCAAGTGTTCATCGATTCAATGTAAGCAAAATTAGCAGTTAAGTACACAAAAAGTGTACCCCCTATACTTAAGATCAACATTGTCCTCAATGTGGAAAAAAATAAAATAATAATAACAAAAAAGAAATACAAGAATGACAGTAAAAGAAAATAGAACAAAAGATAATGGAACTTCCCCGAAAGTCATGGAGTTGGGGGGCGGGAGGTGGAGCTTGGGGGAAACGTGTAGCCATGAGCTCAAACATCTGGTCCAACCGAGCAGTGACATATTGTCAAAAACTAGCCTGATCAACCGCCATGCAACTCAGGTCAATCAACACACACTGTCGAAAGCAAGCTTGATCAGCCTCGTATCGAGCCATTAGTCGATACATGCGTGGGCAACGATGGTGCACCATCCTCAGCAGCAACGTCAGCGTGATCCTCCAGCGGTGGAGAAGGTGGGGCCGGGATAGGCCTATCATGAAGTGCCCAATGCCCTAGAGCAACCTCATAGGCAAGGCACGGGAGAAGTAGCATATCCCGATCAATCTGCTCCATCTACTTGGTGAGATAGGCGTTGAGATGAAGGGCATCAAGGTTCCGGGCAAGTTTTGAGATGTAGGAGTCCACTGGGATGTACCTCTGTTTGGCCCCACCTTTGGCCTTATCAAGCTTGGAAACGTGCTGAAGGAACATGTAGCCAAGGTTACAATGATGGCCATGCACCAAACACCAGAGATAAAAGAGGTCAGATTTAGTGACAACCCTAGTGTTGTGCTACCACCCCAAGATGCTATGAGCGATGAACTGTTGGAGCCATCTCAAGGCGGGTTCGCAGATGTAGGAAGATTTTGTGGAGCTGGAGTTGTAGTGGTGGTGGCACTGACCAATCTTGTCCTAGAAGACGCTATTAATAAATGAGGTAGGGTAGTCCAGGAATGCATTCTAATATTCGGGGGACTAGATGGATGCAGAGGTCTCGAAACCCATAGCAACATTGAACTCATTCAACGACATGGAGAAGTGACGCCGTTTGAGTCTGAACTGGATGGTGTATGGCTGGTTAATAGTCTGGGCCTCGCATGAAACCGTGAGTGTGGAGAGGAACTCAAGTGTCGGCTCCAGATAGGCGTTGCAGCAGATTAACGCAAATAATTCCCACTCAACTCAAGCTAAGTGAGCACGAATGGTCTCCGGGACGCCAAACTGCGCCATCGTCTCTGACTTCAGGAATTTATTGCCAGTGATTGTGTATGTACGAAACAGCTCGCATTTCTGCTAATGGGCCAGAGAGTCAAACTGTAGGAGGTGATCAACTGCCACTGCAAAGTGAGATAAGATGGCCCTTCCATCAGTCCGCTGGCGCTTTGGTGCCATGGTACCTGAAAATGAGGAAGGGAGGTGTCAAGCAAGGTCATCAAACCAAAATCCTATAAATAGAGCAGGAAAGCACCAAAAGCAGACAATAAAAAATATAGCCCTTAGTAAACCATAACCAAAACTACGCAAGATAGTCAGGGCATAAAATGCTAGCATGCACAAACTTAAGCATTGACGAAGTACATGTATACGGTATAAAGACCAATTATGAGTATCAGACATTCACAAGCCAATAACATATTTAGAGCAAACAACATGCATGATGAATAAGGGCATGCAAAACAACGTACAGATAAGGAAACAACAGTCCACATAACAAAGACATTCAGATACATAAAGAAGGACTTCCAGAAAGCGCTCAGAGCAAGTTGTAGTCAAAATAATTCAAAATGCAGCCAAACAAGAGGCAGATAATTAAGGAACACAAATAGTATAAAAAAGCACCAAAAGATCACAATGGAAAAAAGTACAAAATAATGTAAATAAATAAAAGGAAAATGAAAGAAATCAAATAAATAAAATAAAATAAAACATAACAAATGAAACTCAAATAAAAAAATAAAATCAAATAAAAAATGGTGGAGAAGGTAGAACCTTGTGGGTAGAGAGAGAGACGATGGAAAAAGGGAGGCGCACCATAGTATGCACGGTTGTTCGTGGGTGGTTATTAGGTGGGGGTGTGGTAGGTAAGGGAGAAGTGGAGGGGAGAGAGAGAGAGGGACGGTGGTGGGCTTGCGGTGGAGGCTGGGTGGTTGTTTGGTCGACGTGGGTTAGGGGTTTAGGAAAGAGGGAGAGAGAGACAAAGATTGGGAGAAGGATGGATGGTGGTTTGGAGAGGAGGGGGACGAAGTGGTGGTTTGGAGAGGGACAGGGGAAGACACTGGGTTGGGGAAGAGAGAGAGATGGTTGACGAGGGGAAAAATGTGTGGTGGAGACCCCCTTATCCAGTTTATTTTATTTTATTTTTTGTAAAGGGGGACACGACTGTGTCAAATAGAGAGATGGTTGTGTCTCATGTTGCTTCTCAAACAGAAGTGATAAGAGGGTTAGACACAGCCATGTCTAACTCCTCCATCGTTTCTGTAAATGAACACATGACCGTGTCTAATGAGACATGATCGTGTGCCTGACCCAAACTCACATAGAAGTGTTTTTGGGGTTAGACATGGTTATGTCTAACTCCTCAACCACTTCTGGAATAGGAAAAACAAAGCAACAACTGAAAAATCAAATGTAAGGACTAAGAGTACTATAAGAAAGGATAGAAACATAGGTTGCCTCATATGAAGCATTAAGTTATAGTCATTAGCTTGACTATGGGTCGGTGCCATGCTTAGGTGAGGCGGATGAAGTGGTGCTCAGTCCTAATTCCTTCTTCATAGTGCTTCGCTCTTTAACCATTTATCTTGAATGTCTTGTGGCATTCTTTCTTCACCTTAAGCACACCATACGGTAAGACTTGAA
Source organism: Ormosia emarginata (assembly GCA_029884605.1). Taxonomy (NCBI): domain Eukaryota; kingdom Viridiplantae; phylum Streptophyta; class Magnoliopsida; order Fabales; family Fabaceae; genus Ormosia; species Ormosia emarginata. Next base: position 30,899,655 of record JAQQTP010000072.1, read on the forward strand.
CAACCTCATATGCTCCGTACCATAGTGACCTTAATTTACTAGGAAAAAGACGTAGACATGAGTTATAGACAATAATTTTATCCCCAATCTTAAACTCACGTTGCTTGATATGCATGTCGTGCCACTTCTCCTTGTAGATCTTGACATTCTCATATGCCTCAAAACAAAGTTCGTCCAGCTTATTGAGTTGGTTACATCGTTGTTTACCTGTAGCTTTCACATCAAAATTCAGTAATTTAAGTGTCTAATATGCCCTATGCTCCAGTTCCACGGGTAAGTGATAGACCTTACCAAACGCATGTCTATATCGGGACATGCCAATGGGGGTTTTGAATGCAGTTCTATATGCTCACAATGCATCGTCCAACTTCAAAGACCAATCTTTTCGTGACATATTAACAGTCCTTTCCAAAATCTTTTTTAATTCACGATTGGAAACCTCCACTTGGCCACTTGTTTGTGGATGATAATGGGTGGCGACCTTATGGGTGACACCATATTTGCTCAACAGATTTTGAAATTGTTTATTGCAAAAATGAGTGCCACCATCACTCATAATTGCTCGGGGTATGCCAAATCTAGTAAAAATATTTCGTTTAAAATTTTTTACCACCACTCAAGCATAATTGGTAGGCAACGCCACTGCCTTAACCCATTTGGGAACATAATCCACAACAAGTATATATTGATTGGAAAATGATTTTGCGAAAGGACCCATGAAATCAATGCCGGACATCAAAAAACCCATGAAATCAATGCCCGACATAAAAAAAATTCACTTGTCAAGATGTTATTCAATGTCATATCATGTTTCCTAGAGATGTTGCCACTTCGTTGGCATTTATCACAAGTTTGAACAAATTCAAAAGCATCCTTAAACAAAGTTGGCCAATAAAACCCACATTGTAAGACATTTTTGTGCAGTTCTGGTAGGACCAAAGTGGCCACCAGTTTCCCTAGCATGACAATGCTCAAGAATGGATAGACTTTCACTACCATGAATGCATCTCCTAATGATACTATTAACACAAAACCTAAACAAGTATGGATCTTCCTATAAATAATACTTAATATCATATAAGAATTTATTCTTTCTTTGATAAATGAGGTCTGGTGGAAGGTGTTTGTCCCTTTATTAGGCCGCAAGTGTACGGGTCGCACAAGTAATACAGTTATAGAGTAAGAGATCATTCCCTCGAGGATAATTGGCTTCCAATCCTAAATATCAACTACTAGCTTAGCTAGTTCTATTCAAGAACATCAAAATTAGGAAAAATGCATAAAAACTAAGTCTAAAGACTACAAAGCAATAAAGATAATGTTTAGAGTTTTAGAGAATCCTTCTTCACCCTCTACTTCAGCTAATGATATGTAATCCTCACAAGCAACATGAATGTATTAGTTAATTTAGCTTGAGAATCTGATTTAGTTAAAAGCCTATGTCTAAGTCAATCAACCATGCTTTATTTGCTTAATCCACTATGTTTCTATGATAACTAGCACAAACTCTATTCATTAAGATTTATTCTCAAACACCCGCTATGCATGACTAAGATGTATATTTCTATCCTATTAGTGAATCAACATATCCAAGCCAATTGAATGAAATCGAACATGCATCAACTATACGTATGATCTAAAATCTAAATTCATATGTCTAGGTTCATCAGATTTTAACAAATCACTTAAAAGTTAGCCAAACTATCAAGAGCATTAAGAACTATATGATTGAACATAACCAAACATTAACATACACTCAAAGAAGTACAAAATCATTAATATTCATAGAAGGATTCAAAGTTATCCCCAAATACAACTTAGCTACATCATGAAACATGAAAATCTATCACAAAAATCATGTTCATGGAAGATGGAAGAGAGAAAAGAGAAGGGAGAAGGAATAAAGCTCATGGATATGATCTTTGATGCTTGAGTCTCCTTCCATGAAGAAGATGGCCTCCTACCTTAGCTCCCTTGGCCTCATCTCAGCCCAAAAATGAAGAACAAGTCATAGTCTCTCTAAAACCTAAAAAACTCTCTAACAAAATCTAATGAAACAGTACTTATAGACCCAGAAAAATAGAGTCACACTGCAGCATTAACAAGCCTATGTCACGACGCATGTCAATTTTGGTCACCAACGCCGCAACGTACACTCTTTATACCGCGACGTGCAATTTTCGGAGCTATCTACCAGATGCATAGGATACACCACGCCATGACATTGATATGTCTGCGCCGTGACGTCAGCTGCCTGAATGCTTCTTTGGTTTTCTCTTCCAATTTTAGCTCAAATGCTCCATATATTAACTTATTTAAAGCCCTTCCTATAATAGAAAAATCACCAAATCAATAACAATTACAAATCCATTTAATCGCTTAAAGAATATGCACAATTTGCTCAAGATCATACAGGAAGATATTAAGATTGAAATTGACCAATATAAGCATAAAATCTTTCAAATATGCATACTAACAAGGACTAAGCTTATCAACAAAGCACAAAGATAGAGCACAAATAACTATATTTCATAGAGTTATCACACCTTCAAACTTAAGTTTTTGGTAGTCCTCGAGCAAAACAAAGTATGACTAAGTAGACTTACTTGAAAAATCATGCTCAACATGCATTCAGCAACTACTAAAATTTCAATTTTCAATTAACCCCAATTAGTATAGAGTGAATGCAATGGTCCTCAATGAATGCAAATATCTCATAATCAGATTCACTCATACACAATCCTAAACATGTTAACAATTTAGTCTTCTTCTCATGCAAATCATATTTTCCACAAAAAATGCAAATTAAACTGCTCCTATTCAAGTCATATACATTTGCAGCAAACACATTTTTGCTACTGGTTTTGCTCCAAAGTGGTCACCAGCACCTATAAAACTTATCCAAAAGTTAAATTACTATTGTACAAAAAATATATAATAAAACACAAAATCAAGGTATTAAGTATATATAAGACACAAAACATAACTAAAACTAACAAAAATACAATAAAACTACAAAATCAAAATACTAACTTATATAAGTATTAACATAAATAAGACTTAAAACATAACAAAATTTACATACTAACAAAATCAACTTACTACCTATTTATGCAAAAACTAAAGACAAGAATTGAAAAATCAACTAACTACCTATTTATGCAAAAACTAAAGATAAGAATTAAACATAAACTTGTCCCCCCAAGAAGGGCCTGATTTACAGTCCAAGAAGGACTTGGTCACCAAAATGATTTATGCGAATGAATAGTCTTCTTAAACTTGATCAAAGGTTTTCCTTTTAAGGAGTCGCGAACTCCCGCAAGGGCCTCGTATGATTATGATCATTTGGCATTATTGTACCTAAAACATAACAAATGAAAACTTAAATGAAAATAAACTATACAAACTTGAATTAGAACTAACTAAATTCATTGTTGATATTAGCAATACAGAATTAAACCGTTATCCTTGGAAATGACGCCAAAAACTTGTTTGCCCTTCATTAGGCCGCAAGTGCATATTTCGCACAAGTAATACAATTATAGAGTAAGAGATCATTCCCTCGAGGATAATTGGCTTCCAATCCTAAATTTCAACCAATAGCTTTGCTAGTTCTATTCAAGAACATAAAAATTAGGGAAAATGTATAAAAACTAAGTCTAAAGACTACAAAACAATAAAGATAATGTTTAGAGTTTTAGGGAATCCTTCTTTACCATTTACTTCAACTAATGATATGTAATCCTCACAAGCAACATGAGTGTATTAGTTAAGTTAGCTTGAGAATCTGATTTAGTTAAAAGCCTATGTCTAAGTCAATCAACTATGCTTTATTTGCCTAATCCACTATGTTTCCATGAGAACTAGCGCAAACTCCACTCATTAAGATCTATTCTCAAACACCCGATATGCATGACTAAGAGGTATATTTCTATCTCATTAGTGAATCAACTTATCCAAGCCAATTGAATGAAATCGAACATGCATAAACCATACGTATGATCTAAAATCCAAATTCCTATATCTATGTTCATCATATTTTAACAAATCACTTAAAAGTTGGGCAAACTATCAAAAGCATTAAGAATTATATGATTGAACATAACCAAACATTAATATACACTCAAAGAAGTACAAAATCATTAATATTTATAGAAGGATTCAAAGTTATCCTTAAATATAGCTTAGCTACATCATGAAACATGAAAATCTATCACAAAAATCATGTTCATGGAAGATGGAAGAGAGAAAAGAGAAGGGAGAAGGAAGGAAGCTCATGGATATGATCTTTGAAGCTTGAGTCTCCTTTCATGAAGAAGATGACCTCCAACATTGGCTCCCTTGGCCTCCTCTCAGCCCAGAAATGAAGAACAAGCCATAACCTCTCTAAAACATAAAAAACTCTCTAACAAAAACTAATGAAATAGTATTTATAGGCCTAGAAAAATAGAGTCACGTCGTAACATTAACAAGCCTACATTGCGGCGTGTGTCAATTTAGGTCACCAACACCACATCGTATGCTCTATGTGCTGCAATGTACAATTTTCAAAGCTCTCTGCCAATTGCAGGGGATGCACCACGCCGCGGCATTGATATGTCTGCGCCGTGCCGTCAGCTGCCTGAATGCTTCTTCAGCTTTCTCTTGCAATTTTAGTTCAAATACTCCATATATCAACTTGTTTGAAGCCCTTCCTATAATAAAGAAATCACTAAATCAATAACAGTTGTAAATTCACTTAATCACTTAAAGAATATGCACAATTTACTCAAGATCATATATGAAGATATCAAGATTGAAATTGACCAATATAAACATAAAATCTTTCAAATATGCATACTAACAAGGACTAAGCTTATTAACAAAGCACAAAGATAGTGTACAAATAACTACATTGCATGGAGTTATCAAAAAGATATTACCTGCGAGGAAGTTCATATAATCAGTATACCATGGTAAATGAGAGATGGCAAGGAGGTGCTCATCAGGGAATGATTCATTTATGGCACGCTCAGCAGTGGTCTCCAACACTTTCTCATCCAATTGCAATAGGTGGTCAGTTACAAGATTCTTCATCCCTTTTTTGTCACGAATCTCAAGATCAAACTCTTGCAGCAAAAGAACCCACTGAATTAGCATCGGCTTAGCATCCTACTTAGCAAGCAAATATTTAATAGTAGAATTGTCAATATAACAAATGACTTTAGAGAGAATAAGGTAGGGCCAAAATTTATCAAAAGCAAATACTACCACTAGCAATTCTTTTTCAGTAGTAATGTAGTTTCTTTATGCCTCATTCAAAGCACGGCTAGAGTTGTATCACACATGAGCTCAAAAGGTAAGTGTCAGTCAGGGGAAACGACGATAGGTGCACTAATTAACTTTTCCTTCAAAGTGACAAATGCGTTTAAGCATGAATCAGAAAAGTCAAATGGTGCATCCTTCATTAGGAGGTCCGTTAAGGGTTTAGCAATTTTTGAAAAGTCCTTGATGAACCTCTGATAAAACCCTACGTGCCCCAAAAAGCTTCGAACGACCTTAACAAATTTAGATAGGGGCAATTTTGTAATTACTTCCACCTTTGCCGGATCAACCTCCATAACTTTAGACGATATCTTATGCCCCAAAACAGTGCACTTTTGTACTATAAATTGGCACTTTTCCTAGTTTAACACTAGGTTAGTGCTCCTGCATCGCTCCAAAACTAAGCTGAGATTGTGTAAATAATTATCAAAAGAAGGGTAAAACATAGAGAAATCATCCATGAAAATCTCAATACAATCCTCTATCAAGTTAGAAAAAATGGCCACCATACCTTGCTGAAAAATAGTTGGTGCATTACACAATCCAAAGGGCATCAGTCTATATTCAAATGTACAATACGTGCATGTGAATGTGGTTTTTTCTTGATCCTCAAGTGCCACAAGTATTTGTATATAGCCAGAGTACCCATCGAAACAATAGAAAAATACATGACCTGAAAGCTTCTCTGACATTTGATCTATGATGGGGAAAGGGAAGTGATCTTTTTGAGTGACATCATTCAATTTCCTATAATCAACGCACATGCGCCACCTAACCACATTTCTAACGGCTATGAGTTCTTTCTTTTCATTCTCCATGACCGTTGCACCCTTTTTTTAGGTACCACTTGTACCAGACTCACCCAAGGACTATCAGAGATGTGGTATATAATACTTCTGTCAAGAAGCTTTATTACCTTCTTCTTTACGACCTCTTTCATGTTTGGGTTGAGGCACCTTTGTGGTTGCAAAGTGGCTTGTTCTGTTCCTCCATATAAATTCTGTGGGTGCATATGATAGGGCTAATGCTTGTGATGTCATGATTAGTCCACCCGAATGCCTTCTTGTTCTCCCTCAGCACCCTCATGAGCTTCTCCTCCATCGGACCCAGAAGCAAAGCAAAGATAATCATGGGTAAAAATGATGAAGGATCTAGAAAAACATATTTCAAATTAGAGGGAAGGGGCTTGAGCTCAAGTTCGGGAGGCTCCTCAATTGAGGGTTTTGATGTAGGGATGTTTTCCCTATCCAAATCCTCATAATGCCCCCATATTCTTCTTCCTCCCGAGGACATCCCAACTTCCAACCGCATTATAATTTCCATGACCTCTTCATCATCCTCAAAGTCGATGGCAGCCATGGTTAAGATCTTCCCTAGGACATCATCAGTCACAGATTCATGTAGATATGAAAACATAACATTATCCACAACATCACTAGCATCTATGCAATTACATGAATAAAATGAACTATGATTTTTGACAGAATTAAAAACATTAAAAACCACTTCCTCATCATTCAATCGCAAAGTTAATTTCCCTTGATGAACATCAATCATGATTTTTCTAGTGGCAAGGAATGGATGCCTAAGTATGATTGTGACCTCGGCATCTTCTTCCATGTTTAACACAATGAAGTTTATGGGAAAAATAAATCTGTCTACCTTCACCAAAACATCCTCCACTACACCACGAGGGTAAATGATGAATCTATCGGCCAATTATAGTGAAATGGTAGTGGACTTTGGTTCTTGCATTCCGAATTTCTTAAAAATAGAGAAATGCATGAAATTTATACTAGCACGTAAATCACATAATGTTTTCTCAAAATAAGAATTGCCAATAGAGCAATATAGAAAGAAATAATGAAACTCCTTGGATCTTTTAATTTCGCTGGTAGCTTCTTCAAGAGAATAATGGAGCACTCCTCATTTAGCCTTACCATCTCAAATTCTCCAAACTTGTATTTTTTTGCAAGTATTTCCTTCAAGAACTTTGCATACTTGGGCATTTGGGAAATGACTTCAACAAATAGAATGTTAATTTACAATTTCTTGAACATCTCCAAGAATTTAGCAAATTGTTTGTCTCGCTTAGTGTTCTTGAGCCTTTGAGGGAATGGAATAGAGGGCTTCTGCGGCTCACTTACATGTATTGTAAAGGGTGCTTCACTTGCTTTATTGTTTTCTATATTAACTGACTCATCAAGAGTATCTTCATGCTCTTATATTTGCTTCTTCTTTTTCTTGGAGAGCTACCCAAGCTCCTTGCCACTTCTTAGGGTAATTGCCTTAGCATGTTCATTCGGATTAAGCTCGGTAGTGCCAGGAAATGTCCCTGGTGCCTTTTCTGACATCAAGGTAGCGAACTGGCTAATCTGAGTTTCTATGTTCTTCATTCGGACCTTTGAATTCTGAATGTATTTCATTACAGAATTTTCAAAACTTGGCTTCTCTTCAAGTGCTTGGAAACTTGGGGGTGGTTTCAAAGCTCTCTGATGGCTCTATTGATTGCCCTGTAGATTTACCCATTTGAAATTGGGGTGGTCCCTCCAACTGGGATTGTACGTATTGGAATATGGATTGTACTGTAGCTAGTTGAATTTGCTAACAAAATTTGCTCCTTCGGGCTCGGGGGCAAAAGGACTACCAACTTGGCAGTTTAAACTTTTATGTCTTTGTTCACCACGTGCTTCATATATGATTAGTAAGGCTGCACTATTTGTCATCATCAGAATCTTAACCTTTTTCGTCAATGCTTCTAATTGACTCAGAATGGTAGAAAAAGAATCAACAACATGCACACTGACTTGTTTCCTAGTCATATGATGCTCATTTTGCCATTGATAATTGTTAAGCGTCATTTCTTCAATCAGTCCATAGATTTTAGTCAGTGTTTTCCTCCAAATTGTACCTCCTGTGATGACATCAATGAGTGAACGGTTGGTAGGCAATAGACCATTGTAAAAAGTTTGTACTTGCTGCCATACTGGCAATCCGTGATGTGGACATTTCCTCACTAACTCTTGACAACGTTCTCAAGTTTCATAGAGAGTATCCATATCATTCTGCACAAAAGTAAAAATATCATTCCTTAACATAGCAGATTTAGAAGAAGGAAAATGCTTCGCTAAAAATTGTTGTGTCAACTGATCCTATGTGGTGATGGAACCCCTTGGTAGTGACGTTAACCATTAACTCGTTCTGTCCTGAAGAGAGAAAAGAAAGAGTCACAATCGGATTACATCATTTGTCACCCCATTATACTTGATGGTGTCACACAACTGTAAAAACTTGGCTAGATGTCGATTTGGATCATCCGAAGGCAATCCACCAAACTAAACAGAAGTTTGAATCATGGAGATCAATGTCGGTTTGATCTCAAAGTTGTTGGCCGCCATGACTGATCTTGTAATACTCCCTTCGTATCCTTCAACCATGGGCATGGAATATTCAAGCATTGCCCACCCCACTGGGATAGCTTGTTCTTCATAAGTCCCATCAACTCTGTCTCTCCATCATCCTTATGGCTTTTTCTGTCACAGCTTCAGTGTGAGATTGCTTCCGTAATCTACGAGTTATTTTCTCAATTTCTGGATCAAATTGCAGATTAGGAGATTGAGAACGAGTAAGCATAAACAAGAAATATAAGCAAGGAGATGAAATGACAAATGATTTGAAATAAATAAAAAAATAAAAATAAAATAAGAAATAAAATAAAAGTTCATCTAAATTAACTAAAGCTTTTTGCCTTTAATATTACCAAAATTACTCTCGGATAATGGTGTCAAAAACTTGATACGCATAAAATACATTGAGAGCAAGTGCACTATATGGTATAGTAATATAAGACTTGAGTCTCAGTTGTCAATCCCATGAGGAATAAGAGATAATTACTATATTTGTTAAACCCTTAATTATTTAAACAATCGTAGGTATGAAAAGAAACTTAAAATAAAATCAGACAACAATTAAAGAATAATGGTGGAAGATTAATCAACATAGAGATAAATCACTTAGAGGGAAACTATGGCGCAAGGTTCAGTTGAATCCAATTAACTAGTTTTTCACTCGTTTATGATATAAGGTAATTTTTTTCCCAAATTTTCTTAATTGTTATTAAGTCCCAATGGTCATGAATAATCAATATTCTATTCCCAATTAATTACCTATTTAGTCAATTAGTTAAATTAACTAGGAATGCATTAAGCACAAATTTAAGAGATGAACTAACCTATTTGCTAATTCAATTGGTAGAATAAATTGATGTTTGATCATTTACTAACCTAATCCTAGGTTTTATATGAGTCCACTCATTAGTTGCGAATGACTATTGTTCAAACAATGAATTAAAAGCATGCCAAAATTGATCAAGTCTTGGCAATAATTCAAGAAATATAATAAACCTAATGAAATTACCTTAATCAAATTCGAATTCAAAACTAATTAATTAGAAAACAAGATTCCTCATAGCCTTAGCTTATGGGATTAACTATTCATGTTCAATAATAATACTAAATCATAACACAAATCCATGGAAAAAAAACCTAAAGAAATAGGAAAAACTAGAGGGAAGAGAAATCAAAATCCCTTCAATAGAGATTGTGATCTTCAAGCCTTCAAGAATTACGTCCTCTTTTCGTGGCAGTCTTCTAGAGATTCATGGTAGTCCTTTAGTGTGATTTTTCTCCCAAAAGTCAGTTCCCTTTTAGGTAGGGGTTTATTGCTATTTATAATAATCAGGGGCAAAACTGTAAGTCTTTAAGCGAAAAAGGCTTCACACGGCTGTGTCTAGGCTCGACACGGTCGTGTCTCCAAGAAAACTTGTAAATTCCACGTCAGTGAGACACGCTCCCAAAGACACGATCGTGTCTCCAATTCAAGAACGTTCCCCAAGTTAGACAGGGCGTGTCTAACTCATGAATCGCTTCTGAGTTGACATAAGGCTTTGTCTAAGCCAATATGATCTTCTTTTGCTCTAAAAATGCGGTGTCTTCATTTGCTTTCACTCCAAATGAGATAAACTCCTTTCAATATGCAAAAATCGAAGACAATGATAAGGACTCATCTAAAATTCACCAATAAATACAAGGAAATCACCATATCCAGTTTGAAATTACAAAATATAGACTTATCATAAAGAAACTCCTTTCAATTCTCTTATTGCTTCTTATTTGAATGTCTTAGAGTACAACATACAATTGTTTATACCTGCAATTGCTATACAATCTCTGCTCGAACTACCAAATTGAAACTATTTTTCACTATAACTACTCTAACTGTCTTTAGTTATCCCTTTTCTCCACAATAAAAATTGTGTGTCCATGCTGGAGCATTTATGATTCTCTTCGCTCTAGCCATTGATTGGCTCCCCTATCTTCACTTACTTCCTTATTCGTATCAATGCCTCCTTATTGAAACACAACCTTGTCCTCAAGGTTGAGGTGAGGAAATATAGCACATAACTCCTCCCACACATCCCAAGTAGCATCCTCACATGGCTCTCCTTACCATTCTACCAGCACCTCATACTGAGGTTGCCCTTGCACATAATTAAACTGGCTATCAATTATAGTTATAGGCATCACTTGTTGCTAAACTGCCCGAATGTCCACAAGTGGTTCTCTATGAAATTTTTTTTAGAAGGGAAATCGCTACAAGAAATTCGCTACTTAGTGATAGAAGACTAAGCGGATTTTACAATGGGGGGGAGTTGGAGTCTGTAGGCAACTTTGCCAAGCTTTTTAGTGATCATGTATGGTCTAAAGTATCTTTTAGCTGGCTTAGAATTCAAACGCTTAGCCAAGAACTGCTACCTATGAGGATAAAGCTTAAACATAACCCAATCATCAACTTGATAGGACTTTAGCCTCTTGTGTTGATTAGTTGATTTTTTTAAAAAAATTGAGCTAAAACTTTAGTAAATCTTGTTGCAATAACTCTTGTAATTCCAGTCGTTTACTTAGGATAGAATCTACTTCACCAAAATAAGCTGAGCCAGACATATATCCATATAATAATCGAGGTGAAAAAGCATACAAAGCTTCATAAGGGGACATTCCAATAACATAATGGAATGATGTATTATAGTGGAAATCTAATCACATCACGTAAAAAGCCCATAAAGATGGTTGCTGGAAAGTGAAAAGTCTAAAAGATATTGCTCTAAGCCTTATTCACTACTTTTGTTTAACCATTGGATTGTGGATGATAAGCAAAAGTGTAATGTAAAGTTGTGCTACTACTAGCCACAAGACCTTTCCAAAATTGACTAAGAAATATAACAGCCCAATAAGAGATGATGATTATAGGAAAGCCATGGAGCTTAACCACTGTAAAAACTATAGCCACTGCATTGGCTGTGTAGCTAGGTTTTAAATCACTAAAATGTGTTATTTTAATGAGTCTGTCAACCACTACAAGGATGGAAGTGGATTTTGGAAAATCAACTATAAAACCTAAGCTGACTTCCACCCAAGGAACCATAGGAATTGGCAATGATTTGAGAAGACTTGAGGGTTTAGCAGGGATATATTTGGTCTGTTGACATACAAAATAATCAACTATAAACTAACAGACTTCTTGTCACATTCTAGGTCTGCAGAATAAGGTTGCAATATGCTTAAAGGTCTTAAGAGACCCAATATGACCCCCTAAAGGGTAATAATGAAATTCCATGAGAAAACATTTCTTCAACTCAAAATCAGAAGGAATATAAAGATTCCTATTATAGAGTAACAAACCTTTTTGTACTTAATATTGAGCATCCAAGCAAATGGTAGCTAGCTGTTGATGATGCTATTGCAGCTCTGGATTAGTTTGGTTCTCCAATCTAAGATCTTCCATGAGAGATCAACTCTATAGATAGAGCATAGTAATTGCCAAATGACATAGATTCAGTGAGGTCTTGTCGCCTAGACAAGGCATCAACCATTTGATTGTGTTTCCTTGACCTATATAGGATTTCATAGTGAAATTCTAGGTGTTTAGTAAGGTAGTATTGCTGCTCAGGGGCTTAGACCACCTGAGACATAAGCTCTTCAAGGCTTTGGTGGTCTATTTTAATGAGGAACTTTCTGCTAAGCAAGTAATGACTCCACTTCCCCACTGCTTGGGTGATACTATGAAGTTCTCTACATATGCAGAAGAAGGAGATAACTTCTTGCTGAGTGGCTTGCTAAAATAAGCAATGTGGTGTCCTTATTAAGTTAAGACTTCACCAATATCGATGTTAAAGGCATCAATCTCTACAACAATTTATGTTTAAAAATTAGATAAAGCCAACACTAAGGTCTTGGTCATGGCAGATTTTAGTTTTTGAAAATCGTCGTCAGTTTGCTCTTACCACTTTATTTTTTTTTCTTAAGAAAGTCAATTAAATGTTGCATACTGTGAGCAGACCATTAACAAATCTTCTGCAATAACTAGTAAGCTCAAGAAATCCTCTTAGCTGGTTCACATTAGTTAGTTTTGGCCACTGTATTATAGAAGTAGTCTTCTTAGGATCTGTATGAACACCCTTAAGCTGACCACATAACCTAAATACTCCACTGTTTACTGGCAAAATGCACACTTGGAAAGCTTAGCAAACATCTAATGCTATTATAAGGAATCTAATACCAATGAGAGATATTGCACATGCTCTTCAAAGGAATTGCTATAAACCAAGATGTCATCAAAGAATACCACCAAAAATTTCCTCAAGAATGGTTGAAACATATTTATAGTGCCTTGGAATGTGGAGGGTGGATTAGTGAGGTCAAAAGGCATCACTAAAAACTCATAATGGCCCAAATGGGACCAGAAGGCAGTCTTATAAAGAGAAATTCTTAAATGCTCCTGGAGTAAGAGATTGTACCATTAAATGTATGCCACATCAGTTTTGTGGACCATCATTGTCTCCCATATTAACTACGTTTTTAATGCTATAATTGATTTATCACGTATTCAATGGTGCAAACTATGAGATTTATCTTGCTGAAGGAGCACCTAAGAATCTCTCTTTATAAATGTCACCCTCATGCACTCTAATTTGGTGGTAGCTAGACCTAAGTCCAACTTAGAGAAAATCCTTACTCTATGCAACTTATCTAGGACTTCTTTAATTATGGGGATAAGGAACATATCCTTCGCTGTTATGGAATTCAAGGCCCTATAATTAATTCAAAACCTGCAGTTGCCATATTTTTTCTTGATTAGCAACATTGGAGAAAAAATTCATATTGATTGTCCCTTATAATTCCAAATTTTAGCATATCTTCTACTAATCTCTCAATTTCACTTATTTTTGAAAATGAGGATACTTATGTAGCCATACATTAACAGGCTTAGAGCCTGACAACATATTAGTCTCGTGGTCTACCTTCCTCATATGTGGCAGTTTTGTAGGTTCCTTAAAAACCTCTTCATGCTTCCTAAGCATCTCTATTATCTCTGCAAGTAGTTCCATACTTTGTGGAATTTGTTAATTAGCAACCACTTATAAGTGGTAAAATGAGGAAACAATATCAGTATACAACAACCTCTGTAGGGATTTAGAACTAATGGGGTTAGGCTCCGTTGTAGTCCTACCTTGTAGCTGAATGTGTTTGCCATGTAAGGTAAATTCCACATATAGGTTTCTGTAATTTGTTTGGATAGTTCCAAGGGTTTCAAGCTACTAAATCCAAAGCACTATATATAAAATTCCAGTAGGTATTTATGACCCTGAATGTTAACTTGCAACTAGGCAATCTTTGTTATGTAGATAACGAACTCCCCACTACCAATATAAACCTTGAATGGACTAATCCATTCCCGTTGCACCTTTAACTTAGCAATGTTGGCCTTTATGAAATTGTGTGTGCTACCACTATCCACAAGGATGTGAATAGTTTTTCATTGAAACATTACTTGCAGCCTTAATGTGTTGGGGTGAAATTGCCTGGCAAGAGCATTAAAACTAATTTTAGGGACTAGATTATTGTCCTCACCTTATGCAGTACCATTGTCAAACCCTTAGTCTTCTCTAAACTCGCTATATTGGAGAAATTCTTCAATATCATCTTCTGCAACAAGTAATAAGCAAGAGGGTATACATTTGTGAAATGTATTCTACTTCTCATCACAATAATAACAATGGCCTTTTTTTTTTTCCTTCTTTGCTTAAGTTGTGTAACAGATAGTGTTTTGAAAGTGGGGTTGGGATTAGTGTTTTGGTTAGTTGAAGTGGTACGGATGTTAGAAGATGAGGAATTGTGGGAATTTTGGGAATTCTGAGGGTGGTTGGAAACTGATTGAGATGTTTTGGTTATGAATGGTTTACTGGTAAAATCTTGGGTTTGGGTTAGGGAACTTGCCATATTCCTAGTGTACATTGATTTGTTATATCTAAAACAATCAGTTTCATAAGTTGATGCAGAGCTATCTTATTTGTCCATGCATCCTAGCCAAAGCTACAGCATGCTCATAGGTCTTAGGCCTAGCAAATAGCAATTCATATTCCAAATGTTCTTGTAAACCAGCAATAAAAAAGCTACAAGCCAATTTCCAGTAAGACTAGTTACTTGAGTTGAGAGTTCTTTGAATATAGACTGGTATTCCTTAAATGTGGCTTCCTATCTCAATTCCTTTAGAGCAATATTGGGATCATGACAGAAGCAAGTCTAAAATATGAGATGAATGACTTTAAGAAACTTCTCCCATGACAAATCCATTTTATTCTTCACAACCCATTTGTACCATACATATGCGGGTCCTAACATATAAAAAAACACCATCTTGATCATCTAATTCTTAGGAACTGCATAGGTTCCAAAAAATTCCTTGCCCTTGTAAATCAAATATTCAACATTTGATATATTAAAATGAGGAATACCAATCTTAATTCCCTTCTAAATCTCAAATTGGACTACACGTTTCTTCTTTTACCTCCAGCTCCCTTCTCTGGACCTTGATTAGACTTCTACCCATTATCCAAACGACTACTTTGATTATTGTGATTGTGTGAATGGTGTCGATCTTGCACCCACGTTCTCATCATTGCCTCTAAATTTTGCACCAATTACTCGATAATTGAAATTTGCTTATCCAAGGTGGATATTCTTCCATATATCAACACACATGTCTTCTTCAACTCCCCAATGGAGTCTTGATTGCCTGTGCTATTCTCCTTTAAACGTGTTAAATGTGTTCCTTCTGCCACTGACACTTTCTTAATGAAATCACCAAATGTTAGTGCTATAATAAGAACACACAATTGCACACTTAATGATATCACTTCCATTGAGTCAAGGGAAAGAAACTCTATTCAATTCTCCTATTACTTCTTACTTGAATATCTTAGAGTAAAACTTATAATTATTTATAACTACAATTGTTATACAATCTCTGTTTCAATTACCTAACTGAAACTGTTACACTATAACTACTTTAACTGACTTTAGTTATCCAACTTTTTCATAATACAAATCGCATGTCCATGCTGGAGCACTTGTGATTCTCTTAGCTTTAGCCATTATTGTGGTTCATCTCTCTTCACTTACTTCCTTATTCATATCATTTATCCATATTATTTTGACATAACAATACTTGTGTTGTATTTAAACATTAGTTCAAATCTCAAATCATAATGTGAGTAGAACTTAAAAATAACTTTCTTTCTTGTTGAGTTAAATCGTAATTTTTTTTCTTTGACTTGGAAGTGATGATAACATTATTTCATAAAATACAAAAGGTACAACAAAAGCTAGATTACAAATTACACGAGGAGCTTCTTCCAACCAAATAACATTAAGATTGGTAAAAGCTAGGTGTACAAATTCATAAGCTACATTGTTCCCCTCTTTTTTTTTTTCACATATGAAATAGAAAAATATCTAAATTGCATAGACTGAGAAATAAATTTTTTAATGACCAAAACAAAGTATATAGAATGTTGTATTCGGCTAGAGAAGGCTTTAAGCACTTCTAGGCTATCACTCTCTAGGATCACATCTAAAAAAACTACAATCTAGTACAAGTTGGATGCCTAAACTTGCATCTTGGGCCTCTGCTTCATAGGGATCCAAATTTTGAGCTAAAAAGTAGGTTGCAACTGTTAAGATGACATCATAATGGTCCTTGATCATCGTTCCTACACCAAACGAATTTTCAAACCTCTGAGTTGTATCAACGTTGATATTATATGACCCCATTTCAAGGGTTGTATAGAAGGATGGGCCAACTAGATCCTGCAAAGAGGTAGCGATTGAGAGCGGCAAAGGATCATTTTGAGCAGCTCAATGTTTCTCCAAGATATTGTGAGATTTCTCTATCTCTGAAAGATGGGTCTAGGTTTTGTTTTGGAATACAAGCATGTTTTATATCCAGCCATAGTCCATGAAGGAGGGTGCACAAAATCTCAAATTGTTCATCTTTCACCTCTCTTCAAATAAGTTTAAACTATTTGTGGAAGCTCAGAGGCATAAAGATACTTGCTCTCAATGTGAGAGGGTACAAGAACCGTATTGATTGAGCCCATTCACATTCTCTCAAAATATGTCCAATGGTCTCTTCCTTCCTCTAACACCTAGGACAAAGTGTTATACAATTGATGCCTCACTTTTATAGGTTGTTTCTAGTAGGGATTGCATTAAGTAATGCCCTCTAAATGAAGTTTAACGTATGCAGGGGAGCGTTTAGTTTCTAGAATGCTTTTAAATTTAACTCAAATCTAGGCTGATGTTCATTGGGACTAGGCCCATCTTGGGAGCTATTCATCACAAAGAAAGAGGAAGATTTGACATTGTAATTTCCATCTTTGGTATGTTTCTAGGAGAATTGGTCCTATTGTCTCCTAGCAGATATAGACAATTCTAGGATTAAGACACTTCGAAAAAAAAGGAATATCTCTTCTATGAGTTGTTGGTTCTAGCAGTTCAGATCCGTATCTATAAGTTCAACAATTGTAGCAGACAAATCCATAATTCTGTGAGGACTCTATATTTTGGATCCCTATTGCTTTGGTAGCCAACTATCTTCCCAAATCCTAATACTCTGGTCATCACCAACTCTCAAAAGACCCCTTTTTTTAAGGATTCGTTATGATGACCAAATACTTTGCTAAGTATAGCTAGGCAAATATCCCAACCAACCTTTCAAAAATTCACTTCTAGAGAAATACTTGGCCTTGAGAGTTTTAGCTATAAGGGAATCAAGTTTCTTTAAAAAACGCCACCTTTATTTTGCTGGTAGAGCAAGATTGAATGCCTCGAAATTCTGAAATCCCATACCTCCACTATATTTAGAGTCACAAAGATTTTCCTATTTCACCTATGCAACTTTCTCTTACCATTCCTACTACCTCAATAAAAGTTGTTAATCATTGACTCAATATGAGCAGACAAAGATTTTGGCAATTAGAAGCACCCCATAATATAGGTAGGGATTGATTGAGCCACAAACTTGATAAGAACCTTTATTCCCACCTGAGATAGACACTTCTCCTTTCAACCCTTTAACTTTTTCCACACTTTATCTTGGACAAAATCGAAAACTTAGCTCTTGGAACACCCCACAAAAGTTAGGATTCCAAGATATTCTAAATGACTCTAAACTACTTTTTACCTTTAACTAACTCTAAATCTCATTTTGCTTAGAAGATGACACATTTAGGTTAAAAGAGAGTTCTGACTAGTCAACGTTTATTTGTTGACACAAAGCCATTTGGTAAGATTGGATTATATTTTTAAGGGTAAAATACATATTACACCCTTAAAGTTTTGGCCATTTCTACTTTTGGTACATAAAGTTTGTTTTGTTATAGATAACCCCCTCAACATTTGGTAAAATATGAAACCATCAAATGGTTGTTACAATTGACAGTAGTTAGCTCGTGTGTGCCTCACATTTTCTTTTTCCCTCACTGCATCATTGTTCTGAAACATTTCATTCTTCCAAACTCACTCTCAAGCTAACTTGGGGTTGACGATAGCATGTGGGATCACATCCTTATTTATGTAGCCACCTTAGCCAATTCCAGCAATGAAATTGATTATAAGCCATTCAATTTCAAAGGACAAGGAGAGACTCATTGATGAAATTAATTGATGAAAATCAACAGAAATGTTCCAATAGTTTTGTATTTGAAAAGTGACGAGTTTGGAGTTTTCTTCTTTATGGGGCAATTCCCTTACCTTGCTTAATTTAAGTGCAAAGTTACTTTTTTGCCTAGATGTTCATCTTCCTCCTCTATGTTCACACAGGGATAAGAATGAAGTCTAGGATTTGAATATTTACATAAAATAGATAATATAAAAATAACATAGATATTTTCTTTGATTTATTATCCCTAACCTTTCATTTATATTACTTTTGTTAGTTGACAAATGTGAAACATATGATCCCTCCACCTTTCTTGCTTATTTAAGCTTTTCATTTGAAGAAATATTAGGGGTGAAATAATCAATGTGTTGTCAAAATACCTTTATAAATCATAAAGCTTGGTTCTTTCAACTTCCCACTATGCTTTTCTATAAATATGTTGTATTTTGTTTGTAGCATGTAGGTAAAAAATTCATTAAGGAACCAACTGGGAAGCCTTTGTATGATAAAGGAACATATTTTCATCGTATAATTAAAGGTTTTATGGCACAAGTATGTTATCCTTCATAGTTATTCTATTAGTCATTGTCATATGTTAATTATGTAGGAGAAAATTTGTTATTTTGCTTGTGCATCATATGTTAAGTTGGTGGCATAGGACTTGACATCTTGAAGTTCATGACAAAAAGTATATTGACTTCATTGTTCTTATCTTGGTGCTGTAGAATGTAATGCAAGATTCATAGAAAATGAGAGGATATCATTGTAGAACTTAGCTCTCCATAATGATGCTCTTCTTTTAGTGACCATTATTGGCCACTTAATGCTCACATTGAGAAATATCCTCTAGATATGGGTTGGAGATGAGGATATCTGTTTTTAAGAGATGAAGTAGAGATAAGGGGAAAAAAGTTTACAATTGGACACATGCCACACATATGGATTACCCACCGTTAAAATTAACATCTCACTTAATTGTTTCATATTTTACCAAACATCAAGGACATAATATGTTACAAATGAAACTTTGTGCATCAAATGTAAATTTTGCCTTAACTTCAAGAAGGTAATATGTAATTTACCTAATTTTAATGCATTCACTATCATTTTGGGATGCCCTTTAGCATAGGATGCTATCATTTGTAAAAAATAAATGTGAGATTTTGGGTCCTCTCTTGACAAGTTTAACTCCATGCAAGCAACCCTTTCTTGCACTATTAGAATTAAACTAGGAAAAACCTCTGCACAAATAATAAAGAGATAAGGTGAAATAGGATCACCTTATCTCAAACCTCGACTGGGTGTAAAGATCTTGCAAGGAACCCCATTTAGTAGAGTTGAGAAGGAGACAGAGTTCACACATCTCATAGCTAGTTTAACCCAATAAGGTGGGAATCCTATCTTCTAAAGCACAATATGAAAGAATTCTCATTCAACTCAGTCATATATTTTTGACATATCGAGCTTCAACCTTATAGAACCTTTTTTTGCTTTTCTTCTTTTTTCACATGAAATGAAAAATATCAAAAGCTACCAAGGCATTATCAGTTATCAATCTCTCCAATACAAAGGCACTTTGATACTCATCAACTAAGAGGGGCAAAATAATTTTTAATCTGTTGGCAATGGCTTTTGTGATGATTTTGAAAATCATATTGCAAATAGATATTGGTTAGAATTCTTTTATATGCTTTGATTTTTTAACCTTTGAGATAAGACAAATAAATATGGTATTGGGCTCTCCTAAATTTGCTCCATTATTGAGTACTTCCAACATTGTGTCCACCACATCATCACCAACTATGTGCCACATTTTTTAGTAAAATAAGTTTGGCATTCCACCATGTCTATGTGCTTTAGTGGGGTGCATTTGTTTTAAAGCATTGAAGACTTCCTCACTGGTGAACTTTGAATTTAAAATACTATGCAACTTTTTAGTTATTCTTCCATCCACAACATCAGCAATCTTATTCGTGTCTCCCATATCCTCAGCCAAGAATAAATTAGAAAAATAGGTTGTAACTATTGTTGCAATATACTATTTTTCATTATAAATTCTGCCTGTATCATCTTTAATGGAGTCCACCCAATTTTTTTTTGTGAGAGGCCTTGTCAAAGAAGAATTTTGTGTTCTTGCTCCCATGCTTCAACCAGTTAGCTCTGTCGCGTTAGGCCCACCATACCTCTTCATCTTTAAGTAAAATGTCAAGTTCCTTTTCAACCATTTTAATCTCTGAACGATCTCCTCAGTCTAGTATGCTATGTTGAGTTTTTCTAACTGTTATTGCTTTTGATTATTATTTTTTATATTCTTGAAGGTAGCTTTCCCCAATGCGTCAAGTTGAGAGCCATAATTTTTTTTATCTTTTCTTGGATTGACATTCTTGATTCTCTATAGTTGTTACCCACCACATTTTTGCAAGATTCTTTATGCAACCACATCTCCTCGAACCAGTAGATATACACTTTTTCTCCAGATGCCCCTTTTTTGACTTTGGAAATAATTAATAAAGAACAATGTTCAAATTTGTATCTCTAAAGATGTTCTACCATAGCACTAGGAAACAAATCATGCCATTGTATATTTGCTAAGACCAGGTCCAACCTCTCATGTATATTTTGCACACATATTTGACCATTAGTCCAAGTAAAAGCATAGCCCACAAAACCCATGACATGTAGATTATTCAATTGGATGGCATCCCTTAATTTTTATGTTTGAGAAATGGTGACAAAATTATCTTCCATCTTTTCTACTTAGCTAGTGATTGGGTTGAAATCACCAAAGACCACAACATATCAAAATCTTGTCCTAAACTGTTAAGAAGGTCTCAACTTAGGTGCTTATCATTTGCATTTGGGTATTCATAAAAGCCCATAACCTGCCAAGGAGGGAGCATCTTACTATGACGAATATGCATATTGATATGGTGAGCAGACATAGAGATAACTTCAACCTAAATCAATTCTTCCCACATATATGCTAAGCCTCGCACTCGATCTTTTCCTCTTTATAACAATTCACAACAACTATATTACAGAGACCACCTGTGTACCTCATAAAACATCATTTCTATGGATTTTCTCCTTATTTCCATTAAGATAACAAGGTTGGGAGCTTTCTAAAAAATGAGTTTTTTAAAAGCTCTAACTACTCATGGGTTCTCAAGCCCACGACAGTTCTAGCTTATGAACCTCTTGGTAAGTTAGAATCCATCCCTCTTCTCTTTGGTTTCACTTGGACCTTGTCCACATCTGGGAGAGCCACATCATTGAGTTTTATGGCTTATTTACCATTATGCATATGTTTTGTGGCTTACCATCCTGGGGTCCAAAATTAGTAATGTCCCCCAAAATGAGGCCACGCTAGTTTTGTGATTATAGTTGACTTTGATGCTGTTTTTCTCTCTCTTGATTCCTGATTGTGACAGCCATTGTTGTTTCTATGTCATTATTTTTTCCATTCACCTTTTCTTCTATCCTAACATCTTTTTTCTTAATCCCACCATGTTTGATGCTACCCAAGTGCCCCATAGTGGTTCATTCAAATGCCTTTTCACGGGTATCATGCTCATTCTCTTTATTCTCATTTACTAACGAAGAAGAGAGTTTTTCAACAGTACTTCAGTAGTCTTTTCCTTTGTTTGCATTGCTTCCATCTTCTAGTGCTATGTGAAAGACGAGCTCCCTTAGTCTTCTTTCTTCTCTTGCACTTTCCACCCTCCCTGATTTGGCTTCAACCAAGGCCCTAGATTTTTGGACTTGTTCACCTTGTTTTGCTCATTCAAAAGGGTTATGGTGCAAGTTCCCTTGTCATGGCCCACCTTGCCACAATAGTAACAAAATAGGGGTATACATTCAAACTTAAAAGCCATCCAGTAGACGGCATCTTTCTTGCTTCTAGCGTTTATAATCTAGCTCAACCAAAACTTTCACCAAAATGCCTTGTGCTTCTGGTATGGTGAAAAGATAAGAATCCAATACATCAATAATCATAGCCCCTATCTTACAACCCATTATGTTAGTGCAACAAGGGATTGGGCCCCCCCAAAGTTGCACCCAAATTGGGTTACAATAAAAGTTCATATAGATTGTGGCTCACTGTCTCCTATTGCTTAAGTAGGAGCCAAATGTTTTTGTGCATCCACGGGATACTTTTCAGCACCTTCAATATTAAGGCTTCTTTGTCAAAAGAGAATTGGTATAGGTATTGCCCTATCTCTTGAACCCTAAGACCTTTCAGGTTATTCCATATGCTTCCTGGGCCACTAGTAGACCCATCTTAGTAACATATTTCATGTTGATCATAGAAAGAATTAGGAAACTTTAAGTGGAGGTGCTAAATACATATTTGCTCATATAGAGACTATAATTTTTTTATTGAAATGACATATTTCATCTATTTAAGATGGAGTAAACCTTCACTTTAGTCCTTGAAATTTTATGCACTGGTCACTTTAGTTCCTAACTTCAAAAAATTGACTACTTAATTTTTGAAACTTCAAAACATCTATCACGTTAGTCCCTGCAGCTTTTGCCGTCAGTTAAATTTGATGGATACGCACGCGTGGTACGTTAAGTGCCAATTTAGACGCTTATATAGCCTCTTCCCACCCATAAAATGGTGCAGCTTTGATTATTACCCAAAGAAACAAAGCTCCAACCCACAAAACTACTCCATTTTTTACCACAACTCCAATAACAATGACATCGTCAGCCCCCTCCCTTATAACCTGCATAACATTAGTAAAACAACTGAATAACTCAGTGAAATCAATATAGAAAACACTGATTGATTTCAACCCTTCAAAGTTCAAACTAACATCTCTCGTTATGTTAATAACATTACAAGGACCCCAAGTTAAGGATTCATATATCTATTAAAAAAAACAAAAACACAAAAGCTTATGTCTTATGAATTTTCAAATAAACACAACCAACTAAATTTGCAGATTTAATTATCACACAAAAAGTCACTTATGACACAGCAGAAAGAGGACTCACATTTCATTCTTTACCAAGGCGAGACTGTAGATATGGAAGTAGCTTCTTCCATTCTTTACTCGTGCGCTTATTAGCACCTGTAACCCAAGTTCCAGGTTTCAAACATTCAAACTTTTGCCCCAAAAAATTAATGGGAAATTTCTAATTCAAACACCTCATCATTCATTTGAGCTAAAAAACAAGGAAAATGAATTATTTTTCTTAGAAATTTTCTCAGCAACGAGAAGAGGTTTAGGGGAGAGAATGACGATGAAAACGAGGTCCCTTTGGTGAGAAGAAGAGGAAGAACCAAGGGTGTGGGAGAGATCCAGAGCCATAGGTTGAGGCTCTGATAT
This sequence comes from Ormosia emarginata, assembly GCA_029884605.1. Taxonomy (NCBI): domain Eukaryota; kingdom Viridiplantae; phylum Streptophyta; class Magnoliopsida; order Fabales; family Fabaceae; genus Ormosia; species Ormosia emarginata. The sequence goes on from JAQQTP010000072.1 coordinate 30,923,357, forward strand.
AAAAACGATGGGGTTAGCCATGGACATTCCTCTTCCCAATGCCACAATCTGATTCTAATAATAGGGGGTTTCACAATGGGGGTGGGGCTTTGGGTAAAAAACGGCATCATTTTGTAGGCTGAGGTTTTGTTTTTTTAAGTAATTACTAAATCTACGTCATTTTACGGGTGGAGAGAAGTTATGTAAATATCCAAATTAGTACTTAATATATTATATGTGTGTGTCTATCAAATTTAATTGATAACAAAAAAACATAAAAATTAATGTGACAAATATTTTGAAATTTTAAGAATTAAATTATTAATTTTTTAAAATAAAAAACTAAAATAACCAGTACGTAAAATTTTAAAAATTAAAATTAAAATTTACTCACTTAAGAGGATATGTCTTAAAAATTATACATAATATCTTAAAAATATATATATATATATATTTGGGGGTGCAGTATGTAGTTCTGCCACCCTTTACTAAAATCTGAACATTCTATGTGCCGTACATTGCGTGCTAAGATGAAACAGTGATGCCTCCAAATAGGAAGGCCAAAAAGCGGTATAACGAAAAACCCGAAACCGGAGAAAGCGATCAATAAAAAAATTAACAAAAATCGTGGACCAACTCAGTCCAAACGTATCAAATTGATTAATGATTAATTTATTAATTAATTATTAATTATTATTACGTGTTTGATTAAAATTTTAATAATTAAAGTTGGGGGAAACGATGCTAAATGAGAAATAATTATTTTATATTATTTTATAACATTTATTTTTATATTTGATTAATAATATATAAATTTATAATTAATTATATGTATTAATTAATTAATAAATAAATTTATAATTTAAAGTTGAAATTTTATATATTATTAATTATTAATTAAGTGGTATAAAAAACAGTGTTAAAAAGTGGCGTAAGAGTATAATGGTTATATTTTTAAATCCCCACTTGCTCCTGATATTTTCTGTTTTCATGAACTCAACCGTACCGCTCTCTTTCACAATCTTCTCCTGCTTTACCTCTCCCTCTTCATCTCTCTGTATACTTGTGTTTGAGTCCAGATCTCGCTTTCAATCTTCCATGCTCCATTTCCTTTTTCTCTTCGATCCCTCCATGGATTCCGATTCTCTCCGCGAGAACCGCTATTCTATCTGCGAGAACCGCGATTCTCTCCGCGAAGTTCGTTTTTGAGCTGCATTCATGCTCCAACCTAATTGCTTCCTTCACTAATCGCAGCTTCGGCGTATCGTCGAATCCTCGCTTTCATGGTACCAGTCGCGGTGGCTTTTGTTCCGGCGAGGAGTTTTCGTCTTCTGAATCCGTTTGGTTGCTGAGAAACTGCGGGAAAAGAAAGGAAAAAAAAATGAAAAATAGAATCCAAAGAAAACTACTGGTAATCTTATTACACTGACATTACTGCCGTAAACTATTTTAATATTTATCGTTTTTCCGATGCTTATAGAATTGTTTTAGTTTGTTTTTGAACATCGTCACGCTATCGTGTATATATATGCTCCTTTCTCTTCTTTGTGTCGTACAGTTAGCTGTGTATTCTCATTTTCTAGGTTACTTTGAGATGCTATTTACGGAGCAGTGGGGCGTTCAAATGTCGTATCTCAGGTAAGTAAGAAATTACCAGCACTGTATATACTATAGTTCTTTTTGTTTAGTTAGAAAGTGTTTTTCTATTTTCTTTTGCACTTTATAGTACTGTATTCAGTACTTTGTTTCGTTGTTTTGATTATATCAATTTTAAACGTAAACTTTACCCTGTCAAATGCTCTTTCTTTTGTTCCCTCTCTTATAGCCATGTTCTTTTTTTCTCACCGAGATGTGAATCATGTCGGCGAGTTCTCCTTTTGGTTTCACTCGAGGTTCTATAGTTAGTGATCTTTAGTTATAGATTTTTTAGGGTAAAAGTAAAATAACCTGGTTTGTTCTATGTGCATATTGTTACTTTGAGCTATTTTTTTGGTTGGCAAATATGCAAACAAAAAGGGGATAATATATATGCTAATGAAACAAAGCCATAGGGGAAAAGGTAATACTAAATAGACAAAAAACGAACAACTATGTGTAGAGCCATTATATGTCATGTGGATTTATGCTGAAAAGTGTTTATTTGACTTTGACCTTTCTACAGCTAAATCTATTGGTACAGAAATGAATGTGATTTTTTATGTGCTGTGTACTTGTATTATTTATCTAGCATTATCCTTATAGAAGAGTGCAGACCAGATGAGCTATTTCTAGCAGTTCACATGTCTAATCTAATTTGTTAAAAAGTTGACAGAAAATAGCTAAGAGTAGCAATGTGCTAATGGAACAAACCACAAACCATGGGGATATTTGATCGATAGATCCTTAAACAATAACATACAGTTTTACTGTTTGTTTTTAATTGACTTTCTTAGTGAAATGTGTAGTCTCTTTTTTTTTTAGGCAAACAAAAGGAAATGATGAAGTATTTTAGGCCTTCAATTTATTAATTTTTTTTTCCGGGCAACATTTGAGATGTAGGAAATTGGGTTTGCAGATGCACGTGAGTTATTTTGTTTCCACATTCTATGTGTGTTACTTTTGGGCTTCCAAAGTTGTATTTAATATAAAAAAAACTATTCATAGTGTGTTATCATGCAATATTGTTATTTATATTTCCAATTTCAATTCTATAGTAATTTTGTTCTTTTTTACTGTTTTAAATTGAATTTTCATTGTTATTAAATATAGTTTGATATTTCCTCATAGATGATTTTTATTTTTTGATTTTTTTTTTATTTTTTTGCTTTATTTTGATGTGGGGAAAAACTGAAAAAGGTTAGAGTCCGAGATAGAAAAAGTCAACAACCTTCAAAGCTTATTCTTATGTTGTAGCAAAATCACACAAATCTTCAAGTATGTCTTGAGTTACTCATTTGGAATAAGAACATCAATTTTAGTCCTCCAAAGATATACGCAACTTCACATTCATCCTTTAGTTATCAACGACATCAAACTGATCCTTCAATGGCAGTTAATGCCATCAGTATAGTCTTTCAAGTATCAATTTGATGTCACTTTGAAGGACCAATTTGATGTCGCATATATCTTTGGAAGACCAATTTGATGTATTTATAAAGGGAGGACCAATTTAAATTGAATTTTCATTGTTATTAAATATAGTTTGATATTTCCTCATAGAGGATTTTTTTTTTTTGGGTTTATTTTGATGTGGGGAAAAAGGCTAGAGAGATGGAACAAGTCAGCAACCTACAAAGCTTATGACCGTGTTTTCTAAAAAAGCATAGGTTTAAGCAAAATTGCACGAATCTTAAAGTATGCCTTGTGCTATTCAATGGAATAAGAGTTAACACCCATTTTGGTCCTCCAAAGATATACGCGACATCACATTGATCCATTATTTATCAATGACAACAAATTGATCCTTCAATGGTAGTTAATTTCATCAATTTAGTCTTTCAAGTACCAATTTGAAGTCATTTTAAGGACTAATTTGTTGGCAAAAATGTGACACTGAAGGACCAATTTGATGTCGCATATATCTTTTGATGACCAATTTGATGTATACATAAATGGAGGACCAATTTGATGTCACGTATATCTTTAGAGGACCAAAATAGACATTTACTCTTTAGAATAATATGCACACAGAGAGCTAAAGAGTTTGGTACTTGGTGTATCTCAAAATGGTTTTTATGTTGGGACAATAATTTCAGCTAAGCCTATGCATAATTTGCATGAAGCTCGTTTGAGGTGGGTGTTCTAGACTGGGTTATGGGTCCATAGAACTGGAGCAACCCGACCCTCCAGGATGGCACCCAGACGTTACTGTGCGCATGAAGTAGCCTATGCACTAGGCGTAACTTCCTCGGTAGGAATAAATATCCACCACATCCCACATAAACAGGGGAATAATGACAAGAAATTACGATCTCCATGATCTCAGGTAACAACATTCAATACGCACTAAATACACACTCTACCCTCCTTGTGCACCTATTGACTTGAGCGTCAGAGTGTTTTTTGTAGGTAGCCACCCCCTCAATCGTTGTTGTTGCGGCTGCGCCACGGAGGAGTCTACAATTTCTTACCTTCTCAGGTAACCCTCAGAACCTAGTTCTGAACATTGGCGCCGTCTGTGGGAAATGATAAATTTTTATTCTTAATACCACCATCAACACTCCAATCACAACCATTATCATAGTTAATACAAGGAGGAGACAAACCTCAACAAACCAGAATCGCGCTTCTGCTGCGCATTACCCATCGTCTGCAAATCGTCGTCCAACATCTGTTCTTGCTGCTCATGTGCCGTTTTTGGAGCCAGCTGTAGTCCACCTAGAACCTAGGCAAGACGAGCTAGAGTCTTCTTTCATTGGAGAGAATCTGCCCCCTCCTTCCCTTCGGATTCCGATGAGGCAATGCCTTGGCCCACAGAGAGCACCTTTTGGGGATGTTGGACAACGAGTGTCAGCACTGCGATGCCTTGGAGACCAGGTGGAGAATGAAGCTCAGTCTTGCCGGGCTGAGACAAATACTAGGACTTATCCAAAGTAGAATTACTCTCTCTGGTCAGATTTCAGAATGAAAGGATTCATCGTCAAGACAAAAGAATCCATAATCTGGAGAGAGCTGCTAACCAGAACAATGAAGCAGAAAACTGGACGTTGAGAAGGAACCATGAAAACAGGAGAGATCGACATCAACATGATGACCTTCATCCGAAGAACTTTAGAATCAAAGATCCCAACCATAATGTTGGATTGACCCATGCAAGAGAGCAGGAAAATAGAGTAAAGGACATGGTTTCACAAATCCAACCTTTCTCTAACAGATTGATGGCTTATGAAATCCCTAAGCGCGTCAATTAGCCTGCCAACATTGAAGCCTACGACGGGACCACGAACCTTCAGGAGAATTTGGATGCCTATGTGTTTGCACTTTTGTTTGTTGGGGGTCATGACTCTCTCATGTGTCGTGCTTTCCCTATATCTTTAAAGAAGTCGCCTTGAGATGGTTCACCACCCTGTCTCTGAGATTTGTGGATAACTGGGGAAGCCTGTGTTCGAGATTTTTGTCATACTTCACTACCAGCAAAGTGCAGCCGAAGTCTATTTCATGCCTCTCTCAGATCTGGCAAGGAAAGGAAGAGTCTCTTCGATACTTTATATCCCGGTTCAACAAAGAGATCGTAAATGTGCATGACTGGGATGAAAGACTCGGACTGTTCTACATCAGAGAAGGACTCCGTCCAGGATAATTCTCTTTTTCATTGGCAAAGAAAGAGCCCAAAACCATGGACGAATTTCGTGCCTGTGCGGACAAGTACATCAACGCTGAGGATGTTCTCCAAGCTAGGAAGCATCTCGAAAAGGAAGATGCTAAGCCCAAGTCCGGAGAGCAACCAAATCAACATGGGCGGAATTCTAAGCCACCTTTCAAGGGAAGTACGACAACTATACTCCCCTCAATACACCTCGGGCTCAAATCTATCAAAAGGTCATGAACACTAAGCTCCGGAATGTGTAGAGACCTCCCCCTATGAAAAAGCATTTGCGGAGGGACACATCCAAGCACTGCGCATGGCATGACGGCCATGGTCATGACACGACGGCCATGGTCATGACACGGAGGATGTGTGCCAAACCCTGAACAGTCAGAAGAGGGGTCATTATAGGAAATGGAGCTATAGCCTGCAGAGTCCCTTTCCCCCCTATGAAAGAAGATGTTCTCTGGCTAGGAATGACAACCCTGACTCATGCTCACCCCGGGTTAACACTCAACATCAAGATAGAGCACAACCCCAGAAAAACCACCAGGAGGACAATCGCCATCCCACCAAAGTAACCTGGACAATTATATAACACTTTGTAATTGTTGCTTCTGCTGTGTAATAAACTTCTTTGGATATCAATAAATAAGTGTTTCTCTAACTATTGTCTTATTTAAAAGCCAGTACCTTAGTTGTGACCTTGGGTCCACGGGTACTTCAGCTCATCACTATCTACAACCAATACCTTGGCCGAGATTTCAAGTCAACGAGTACTTCGGCCTGACACAATTCACAAGGTTACCATACCTCAGCGTGGTCCGAGGAATACAAGGTCAAAAAATGATTAACTATTCCAACATCTCTACAAAAGGCCAAATTGGGAGTCCACTTGAGCACCCTTTGGTGTCAAGCAGCGTATTCAAGGGTTTTCACCCTTGCCTATTTGAGCCTGACCTTAACCCATAAGTTGACTAGATTTATATAGGCTAAGCGTATTTTTACTTGACAGCTAGACAGGGGAATCCACTTGAATATCCTCCGAGTTCAAGCAGCATATTTAAGGGTTTTCACCCATGCCTTTATGGCCTGACCTTAACCCATAAACCCACCATAGTTTATATAGGTTAAGCGTAACCAATCGTGGACGCCACACTAAGAGACTTCCATGTCATATGCACCACACGAACCTAACTACCGAGATTGAGCTTTGGACTCATCTCGGCTGGCAAAACGAGTGTTCGTCAAACTACACGAACCTGACCACCGAGATCGAGTGTTGGACTCATCTCAGCTGGCCAAACGAGTGTTCGTCATAAAGACAATGGAAAACAAGATATTCAGAAAAGCGAGTTTTAATTATTCACATTCCAAATATCATTAAGTTTACAAGAAGAGCCTACGAGTTACCCTCGTGTAAGACTGTCCTTTTGAAAGAAACCAAGAAGGTAGCTTGGTTAGATAATGACGATGATCACACACTGCTTACGACCACCTCGACGATTCCTCAAGGTGCTAAAATTTGCCTCTTCTCACTTGATCAACATAAGGAGAAGGCTTCACAACCTTACACTCCCTAAATGTCCCTGCGCATCCACAGCATGGCGACAATTAGGCGAGCAGAAGAGGAAAAGCAATGAAACCCCTCCATGTCTCACATGAACTACAACAGAAGCCTTGAACCTTCCCAGCAAAGTAAGATCTTCTATATATGCTTTGAAAGAAAGGCTTTTGCTGCTCGGAGACGTATTGACTAAGCTATGTACAACAGTTACTTGGCCTTCACTGAGCCATTACACCTTGAAAGGAAAGCCTTCACTAGAAGAATACGCAAGCCAAAAGAGGCCACCCCCTAGAAAAGGCCCAATATCAAACATAACTGGAAAATGAAAAGAGAGAACAAGTGATAACCCCACAACCTACAAACATTCCCTATTTATAAAGGGAATTGAGCGCTCTGATTGGTTCCCAAAAAGGTATATCGATCGTACACTTAAAATAATGTTTAGTTGTTCCTTTCCTTTGATTGGCCACAAGGATAGTGGGCAATTAGGAAACAGAGCGGAAGACTGCTATTGCATTTAAGTAGCCTTACAATAATAACAACAACAACCAAGCCTTTTCCCACTAGGTGGGGTCGGCTACATGGATCAAACGACGCCATTGTGCCCTATCATAAACCAAGTCTTCAGAAATGCCATTCAAATCTAAATCTTTTTTAATTGTTTCACCTATAGTTTTTCTTGGTCTCCCTTTACCTCTAGTCATTATTAGACTATCCTCCACCTGATCTACTCTTCTTACCGGAGCTTCTAAGGGTCTTCTCCTTAAATGTCCAAACCACCTAAGGCGAGATTCTACCATCTTTTCCACAAAAGGTGCTATCCTTGTTTTTTCTCTAATGCATTCATTCCTAATCCTATCTTGTCTTGTATGACCACATATCCAGTGCAACATCCTCATCTCTGCGACACTGATCTTATGCTCTTACTGGCTTTTTACCGCCTAACATTTAGTACCATACAACATCGCAGGTCTTATAACTGTGCAGTTAAATTTACCCTTAAGTTTGAGAGGCACTTTTTTATCACAAATCACTCTTGAAGCACTCCTCCATTTCATCCATCCAGCTTGAATCCTATGGTTTACATCTCCTTTTATCTCTCCGTCATTTTGTATGATAGATCCAAGATACCTAAACCGTGTGACTTGTGATATGGTGTGGTTTCCAATTTTTACCGCTAATCTAGTATTAGCACGCTTTTTACTGAACTTACATTCCATATACTCTGTCTTACTTTTGCTTAGACGAAAGCCATGTTCTTGCAAAGTTCGTCTTCATAGCTCTAGCTTCTCATTTGTTTCCTCTCTCGACTCTCCAACTAAGAGTATATCATATGCAAAAAACATGTATTGTGGTACTGGCTCTTGGATATGCGCAGTAAGCACATCTAAGACCTAGCTAAAAAGATATAGACTCAAAGTTGAACCTTGGTGCAATCCTATAGTTATAGGAAAATCTTCTGTAATCCCACCTTGTGTTCTCACACTAGTTTTAGCCCCATCATATATATCTTAAATTGCTCGAATATAAGTGATACGAACTCTTTTTTTCTCCAGAGCCTTCCACAAGACCTCTCTCGTTATCCTATCGTAGGCTTTTTCCAGATCAATGAAAACCATGTGCAGGTCTTTTTGCTTCCTCCGATACCTCTCCATCAATCTTTGTAGAAGATAGATTGCTTCCATGGTTGATCTCCCAGGCATAAAACCAAATTGATTCTTTGAAATATTAGTCTCTTGTCTTAATCTCCGTTCAATCACTCTTTCCCATAACTTCATGGTATGACTCGTGAGCTTAATCCTTCTGTAATTTGTACAGTTTTATATATCTTCCATGTTCTTATAAATAGGAATTAAAGTGCCTCTCCTACATTTATTTGGCATTTTCTTATATCTCAATATCTCGTTAAAACAGTTTTGTGAGCCAGCTTATACCTTTTTCTCCTAAGCACTTCCACACCTTGATAGGTATATTATCTGGTCCGACCGTTTTTCCATTATCCATCCTTTTCAAAGCTTCTTTTACCTCGAACTCCCGAATTCTACGATAAAAAATTTTATTTTGGTCCTCCTCTCTAGTGTTTAGAATGTCATAGTCCCCTAAAGTCCCATGTCCCTCATTAAATAACTTGTGAAAATAACCCTTCCATCGATCCTTGATGTCTTGTTCCGTAACTAAGACTTTACCATCTTCATCCTTAATGCATTTCACTTAATCCAAGTCTCTTGTCTTCCTTTCCCTACTTTTAGCAAGCCTGTAAATATTCCTTTCTCCGTTTTTGGTGCTCAAAGATTGATATAACTCGTTGAACGCTTTAGCTTTTGCCTTGCTCACTGCCTTCTTAGTATCTTTTTTAGCTGCCTTATATTTTTCCCAATTTTTATCGTTTTTACACACGTGCCAAAGCTTTTTAACATTTTTAACCTTAACCTTATCTTGTATACTTACATCCTACCACCAAGATTCTTTATCCTTGGGTCCAAAGCCTCTTGATTCACCTAGTGTATCTTTTGCTACCTTCCTAATCCCTTTAACCATCTCATCCCACATATTATTTGCATTCCCCTGTACTTCCCAAATCTCTTCCTCCATAATCCTCCTCTGAAAGAGCATTTGTTTTCCTCCCTTTAGTTGTCACAATTTGATCCTTGGGACTCTGTCTCGACAATTTCTCCTTACTCTCATATTAACCTGTACATCCATAACCAAAACCCTGTGTTGGATAGTCAAGCTCTCTCCAGGGATGACTTTGCAATCCATGCAAAGCTTTCTATCCGATTTCCTTATTAGAAAATAATCAATTTGAGAGCAAGAACTCCCGCTTCTGTACGTGTTAAGATGCTCTTCCCGCTTCCTAAAATAAGTGTTAGCTATTCTAAAATCAAAAGCTACCGAAAAATCTAGAATCGCTTTGCCCTCAGCATTAGCTACTCCTAGACCATACCCCCCATGCAAACCCTCATACTCCCTAGATTCACTCCCCACATGACCATTTAGGTCCCTTCCTAGAACAATCTTCTCTCCTAAAGGTATTCCCTGAATTAAACCTTCTAAATCCTCCCAAAATTTTATCTTGTAGTGCTCGTCTAACCCTACTTGGGGTGCATATACACTGATAACATTAAAAGTCTCTTGTTCCACAACGAACTTCAAAGCTATGATCCTATCTTTGAGCCTTCTCACATCCACAACATTATTCTTCCAATTCTTATCTACTATTATGCCTATCCTATTTCTAGATTTTACCTTGCCGGTGTACCAAAGCTTAAAACCTGAAGTGTCGAGTTCCTTTGCCTTTTCTCTAACCCACTTAGTTTCATGTAGGCACATAAAATTAATCCTTCTCCTAATCATGATAACTATTTCCATTGATTTGCCTATAAGTGTGCCTATATTCTAAGTTCCAAAATGCATCATACTCTTGTGAACTAGCTTTTTTACCCCCACCCGTTCACAAAAATGAGTGAACCATTGCTTATTTTTCACTACACCAAGGCAGCGATGCAACGGCTCTAGCTCATTTGACGTTGTACTCGAGCCATACAATGTATTGTGTGCCTATATTCTAAGTTCCAAAATGCATCATACTCTTGTGAACTAGCTTTTTTACCCTCACCCGTTCACAAAAATGAGGGAACCATTGCTTATTTTTCACTACACCAAGGCAGCGATGCAACGGCTCTAGCTCATTTGACATTGTACTCGAGCCATACAACGCATTGCTTAGGGGCAACGACCTAGCATTAACACAATCATATCTTTGATTCATGTCATAAAAATTCGACAACATTTTACATTGACTGTCGACTGCCTAACACAACCTTCCTCTTTTTTCCGAGCCTTGGACCGGCTATGTAAAGGGATTTGCAACAAAGCTCACACATAGGCATAGTTACATTTAAGCAGCCTTAATTCCCAATAAATTCAAAGCAACGTTTCCCATGCACGCATAGACTATTACAAACTGCAGAGTAAAGGCTACTAAAAGGACATAGATTTGAAGGGTAACAAAATCTTGCCACCGAGAATCGAGCGTTGGACCTGTCTAGGTGAATTACACGAGCAAATTACTTAAGTGTAAAGTCAATATCGAGATTGATCGTCGGACCCATCTCGGCGTTGTGAAGACAAAATTTCGAACAAGTATGAGGCACCAAGATTGAGCGTTGGACTCATCCCGGGAAAAGGGAAGCAGACATAAAAATGAAGATAACGTCAAGTATTCAAATCAAATAAAGAATGCCTGAGGTCGGGACTTGTCCAAATACATCAATAAAGCCCCACACAGGGGACAAGAAAATGAAAAACTTGGACATCATTCCGAGGTCTCCACCGTCGCCTCGGATCGCACTGCCTCAGTTTGCACCACTTTGGCTTGCACCACCTCGGCCACAATAGCCCTAGCCTCTTATCGTCCATCCTTCGGAGCCGCTTCTGTCCCTTCCCCGCCATCCACCCTACGATACGCTTGGTCATTTGGGGCAGCCATTGAAACAGCCTTGTCCACGATTTGGCCATCCCGAACCTCTCTCAGGGCGTCAATCCCCTCCTCATTAAGACCCGAGTTAAGAAGACGGAGTTGGTTAAAGGCATTGTCAAATGTTTCCTCCATGGACTTCGATCAGTCATCTATTGTTTGGTCTAGTTCCCTCTTCAGAAGTTTATATTGAACTCAGACACTGGTGAAGATAGACTCGGTCGAGGCTAAGTTCTTCTTCAATGCATCCTCCTGAGCCATTGCTTCACCCCAAAGGGTATTGAGTTCTTCCTCCAAGCTAGTAACCTCTCGGATGGACTCCCAAGCCTTCTCCATAAATCGAAGAGCAGAGACGATGCGTAAACCCCGATATGGACCTCACGGAGGTTCTCCGCCATGTCACGCTCGTTCAGCAAATCGGTCTCTGCGGGACTCAATAAGGCACCATCAATAATGTCGATAGGGTTAGCCCTCTGAGTCCACACCGATCTTGATGGAAAGTGGCGCGACCCCAAATAGCGGAGCAACTCCAGGCCTCAGAGCATCCTCAAACCCCGAACTAGCTGGAACCTTGTCTATTTTAGGCTCCTCCGGAATGCCTTCAATTGCCATCCTTTTCCTCCTAGCGTCCTTGCTTCTCTCAGTCTGCCTCTTCTGGGGTCACAGCGGCGATACAGGAGAGCTCGTTTAAGCATCTTGGACCTCAATGTTCGGAGGAGGTGGGAAGATCACCATGGTCTACTCCAAGGTGTAGGAACAACCATAGTCACCCCTTGAGCAGCCACTGGGGCTCGAGATCCTAACGCCCCACCGCTCTTGTCTGCCAATTTCTCAGCCAAGCGCCGAAGTCCGAACGATGGAGCCATGCTTTTTGCAAACAAAAAGAAGAAAGAAAAACTTACAACACTTGGATAAATTTTAATGCAAGAAAATAAGTGCAAAAAGGAAAATATACAGGACGAGATACCTAGCATGACCTTTATGTAATTGGCAGGCGCATCCAAGAGATCCTTGCAGCTGATGGCCCCCTTCTCCTTGGTCTACTTAACCAGGAAATCCAGGACCATGGCCTCAGGAGGGGAGATCTAGGACATCAGATTCTTTCTCTCTTCATTACTTTGTTCCCAACCAACCTCGGTCCAATATAAGTGAAGGCACGGTTGATCCTCAGGGGAGACAAAAAAATGTCCTCCCCGAAGCCCCTTCTACCCTAAAATAGTCCTTTTTGAAATTCTTGAAAGACTCTTGGTAGGGGTGGAAGATTTTGCGCCCACTTTGCGCTCACAGGGTAACCCATCCCTTGCGTTGATTGTTCTCGATCGACAATCGGGAGAAAAGATGGAAGAAAGAATTGCTCGAGTACGACCAATTGAAGACCTGGAAGACAAGCTTGAATGCTTGGACGAATCCCCAAGCATTTAGATGAAGTTAAGTAGGCTTCACTCGCTAGTGATTTAGAACGCTCATCTCGAATTCAGAGAATGGCAGCCGTACCCCAATCCGGGTAAAAAGAGCCTAGTACATGTACATGAAGTGCTTGCCTGCTGTACGGGTCGAGCACACCCTTTCTTCCTCCAGTGGGTGCCGGATTGCAAACTCCCGGTCTCTAAGCCCTTCCACAGTAAGTTGTATGTACTGTTGCTTGTCGTAGGCATCTTTGGCCATCTTTATTCTGGAAGGGGTGCCTAGAACCTCATGGTCCACCTCTTGGTACATGCTTATATATGGCAGAAAGACGAGTTCCTTCTGCTCCGCAGGTGCAGCCCTCTTCTGCTCCGCAGGTGCAGCCCTCCTCTGCTCCACAGGTGTAGCCCTCCTCCATTCCACAGGTACAGCCCTCTGGGTTCGTGCCATACTTGCAGAGGACGTACTCGAGTTAGACTCTGAGGAATCACTTGACTCTCCTAACGCCATCAGAAGCTTGGAAAGCGAATAAGCGGGCCTATGCCTAGCGAGCTCTCTGGCTCAATCCCCCTTCTGGAGTGCCTTTAGGATCCTTGCCCTATTCAAGGGGTTCAGACCATCTCCAGAATCCTCACTGTGGGCTTGAAGCCCCCGCCGTGGCTGAAGCGGTGGAGATCAGGGAGGACTCAAAACCTCCACTGATGGGCCACTATTTTGCACTGTCTCCTCACTCTCAGACATTTCTCCCCCACTAAATGCTGAAAGAAAAGGGTGAAAATGAAAAAGGTGAAACGAGGATTACCTTGAGTTTGGGAGAGAAAGAGTTTTTGAACAGTGAAGAAAGCGTTGAAAAAGCCTTTAACTACCAACAGTTGCCGCAAAAGACACTGGGAATCACCTGAGTCACTATAGAATAGAATCTGGAGTGCAAGAATGAGCAAAGATTGGGAAGGGCTAAACCCCATCCTTATTTATAAGCGCAGAAAGTCACCCCAAATCGCTGCTATTAATGGGGGTAGATACACCTTTTCGATTAAAGCGCCTCATCATGACACCTCCTTTTTGAAATTTGAAAATGGCTCATCATGACGCTTCAAACCCCAAATGACGGCTTCCGTTGTTCTCCAGCCATATAACATACCGTTTATGAACAAATGCATCTGAAAGGACAAATGTACAAAACATTTGAAATTGAAATGACGTGTGATTTCCAGAACTTCTAACTTGGATCTTGGACCCTCAACGAGATACCATAGTATGACAACACCACGGATCTCGGTCTGTATCCAAGGTACATTCATGTAGACCCCGCAAACTACACATGGGGACAACCCACTACCTACCCCAGACAAACAGTATGATGACTTAAGCAGAGTGATCCATCACGGATCCCGATCTTACTCATTAATCCCAGGAGCCTACTAGTGAAAATAGGAGTCTTACTCTTAGAAGTGTCATTTTTGGCATCCAACTCAGTTTGAGGTTCAACCATGATTGTGAGAGAAAGACAAACAAGAGAGCAATTTAGGGAGAAATGAAGGTGCTTCAATATGGCCGGAGGTGGCTGGAACAGGCCGGAAAACCACCGAGAAGAGCTTCGGAGAAGGCTAAAACATGAACAAAGCGGCGCGTTTTGCTCACGCCCTCAAGCTGGGGCGGTGCATGATGGCAACGCGTAGGGAAATAGGCGGCGTGTGGAGGTGCGTCCGGCGGCGAATGGCGATGGGCTCTTGGGTTCTGGCCGATCGGAGCCTTCTGAGTCTCCCTGAGGTCGAATCCACTCGAACCGATGAAGAACTTGGGTGGTTGGAGAAGTCACAGTCGTGTAGGAGTCACACGAGAAGTCAGAAAACGCACCCAGCAGGGATGTTGGGTCACGACAGTCACCACCACTTCGTGAGAATGGTGGGTATGGGTTTAATGTTCACCACTTGCAGTGGGCAAGTGGGTAAAGATAATGGCTTTCTCCTCCCTAACTCTAGATACCATGTGAACTTAGAGGAAAGAGAAAGGAGAGAATAGAGAAAACCATTGAGAGGAGAGTTGTGACCTTTTGGTCATCCTGATTCTATTATATGTGTGTAAAAGAATAGCTAGTACAAAGGAATAATAAAGTAAAAAGACTAAAGGTAAAAACCTATTTATCTAACGGTTATAAATCAAATAAGGTTAGCATTTGACCTCCTAATATGGTGATTGAGTCTTTCCTAACAATTGTGATGTGCCACCAAGTGGTTAATTGTGCATCCTCCCTCTCACATTTCTTGGTGCTTTTGATTAATGTTTGCTTAAAATAGTCTATTGGAGATATAAGAGATAATATATGGTTTAAAGCAATTAAATGCATATATTCTAGTATATGAAAACACACTGACGACCTATTAAGCCGTATTGTATTACAGTTTTTATGAATCTTACTGATTTTCTTGGGACAATTAACTTAGGGAAGGGAAGTTGACAAAAATTTCAATTTCATTTTTTAATTATAAAATAAAAGTTCAAATTTGAAACTTTCCAGTGAATTAGCCTGTTTTTGTAGATCAATTGATTTAGCAGCTGATGAGATTTTTATTAATGTTAGGAATGTCCGGGAAAATGTGTTTTGGCTCTCACCTGCTCATTCCATTTTGGGTGATTTTAAGGTAAAATGATTTTTTATTTAGGCATGGGTTATAATATTATATGGTAATAGAAAAAGATATTTTTCCTTTTTATTTTGAAGAAAAAATAACTTAAAATTGCTAACCTGGAATTGCTTCTCATGTCCTACATTTAGTACTGCATAATAAGAAAAATAGACTTCGTAATTCAGAATTTAACAATCTCAAAGTATAAGCTGGTCACAGATATTATGTCATTATCAATTTCCTTCTGACAAAAGATAGGAACTGGTAAAGGAAAATTGGAAGGAGAAAAGATGTTTTTTGGGGCTTTGTTGCCTATACTGAATGATCTTCACATTCTTCTTCAATTGAGTACTGACAATTATTCTTTAATGAGTTTTCACTTCCTTAACCTTGTAAAGTGGTGGTTTCTATTTTGAGGTTCACCATTCTCTTCTACACATCCTGCCTTACTTGCTGTATTCCTCTCTTTTTTTAGCTACTTTGGCTTGCTGTTTTGACTTCATTTTCCTTTTTATGAGGATTTCTCCCCTTGTTATATTTTCTCTCCTAACTTTCTAATATTATTTTTTGTCAATTAAAAGATATCCTCCTTACCCCCCCCCCCCCCCCCCCCCAAAAAAAAAAAAAAACAAAAAAGACCCAAAAAGCACATCACACCAATATAGAAGACAACTCCAATTCCTCTGGATAAGACTCATGTAAAGAAACCATTTGTTGAAGTTGAACACCAAACTTAGGTCATGAACATGTTAAGGATGATAGAATGTGTATCACATTGCATATGATGTGATTATGTACATATTTCCTACTTCTAACCAAGTTCTAATTTAAATTACCTTTCATGTGTGTTTCTATGGAAGGGGAAGACTGGTATTTGAACACCCTGCTCTGCATTTATAATCCCCGCTTCTTACATGCCCTCTCTATTATGGATTTTGCTAGTTTCCAACTTCTCATTCCCCACCTTGAAAATTAGTGTCTTTTTTTTTGGGGGGTGGGGGTGGGGGGTGGGTTCTTGATTGGAATCTCGTAGGGTGGACTGATTATTTGCAATGCAAGCCATGTTTGTAATGGTTGTATTGATAGTACTCTGGATCTAGATCTCTGTTATTACTATACAAGTACTGATCTTACTGAGTATTAAGGTCACAACATTATGCGATTATTGACTCTTCTATGTTGGAAGGGAAACTGCAAAGCTCTTGCCTTATTCATGCTAATGCAGTTCATATGGAATACAATATTACTCTTAGTGGTGCGGTCTCTCAAGTTTGCCACAGATATATACTATAAAATTATTCACTCTGCTAGAATTTTTAAAGGGCTTTCCTCAAGTTTAGACTTTATTTGGGATAGGGTTCTCCTTTTGGCTTCTCTTTGGTGTTCAGCTCATGGTTTCTTTGTTGGTGTTTCTTTGGTAGACATGCAGAGAGATTGACTTGCTTTGTTGCATGATACAATCTCATAGGTTTTAGCTGTGTTTTTTGAGAGGATTACTTATCCTCCTTCTTTGTACTTTTCTTCTCTCTTCTAATAATATTTCTTTTTCTATCAAAAAAAATAATTTGGATTTAAATGATTCAATTTTGCTAGATGTAGTTTATGTGAATGAAGCTATATTCTTTTATACTATCTCATATCTTCAAGTTCAGCACATTCAGGTGCTTTGGTAATTTATTTTAGGAGTAAGTATTTCATGTCTGTGGAGTCTTGATTTCCATCATAGTAGCCACAAAACTTTGCTCATTGATTGACAGTGTGCTTACGAATATTTTATATATATATACATATTCTTTTAAGCATAACATGTGGTTTCCTTCTAGGTACTACTCATTTATTTGATTTTAGATTATTGTATTGAATGTTTTATTTCTGTTTAGCCATGACAATAAAAGTCAGTTTTAAAATGTAAGTTTCGTGCTAAAGCAGTGATTTTTCTTTACTTTTGAATAAAAGTGAGTTGCATATAGTTTTATGCCTTGTGTTTGTATTACTCTCAAGTAATATAGTTACACTCTCCCTAAAGAGCTTTCTTTGTATTCTAATTTCTATTTATCTGATTTTCTGGAAACATATTGATCTGTTCTCCCATCCCCCTTTAAAATCTCTGGTGCTTTTAGTATTCGTAGTTTAATTACCGCATCCTTTTCAGTAGGGTATTAATCCATTACTGTATGACAGACGGGTGAGCTACCTTTATTAATGCATCAACACAGTGCTGAGGTATCTTTTTTTTTTTCCTTTTCAAGTGTTAATGATTTTAAACCAAGAAGTGGAAAATGGTGGGCAAGATAAGCCAATTTTTAATGAATGTAAGTGAATTTTAGGTTGAGGTTATAGCTGGATGCATATTAATTTTCTTAGTCATTATATTCCTTTAATAGCAATATCATATTACCTTCTGCTAGCATCCTTCTACGCTGTATCCATGGATTATTATCTGGTATAATACTAACCTCATTGTTGCTTTACTCTCGCTGTTTTTCCTTCATTTGATGGCCAATAATAGTTTTAACACAATAAAAAATGTAAAACGCATTACACATCTGTGCATTGTGGAGAATTTCTTAGTTGTTGACTCCTAACTTTACATAAGATGCTGTGTTCATTATTTATCACACACATGCTAGAGTCGCTTTTGTTGATTATATTCAAATTAAAATATTTGAGCTGAATGGTTTGTGGCCTATATATGCCACATCCTTAATTGAGAAGCATAAAATTCAAATCTGAGCCCATTTTCCTCATAGCAGTCAAGAAATATTCATCTCCTATAAATGCTTCAATGCAGATGCAATCTGCTGCAGCAATAAAAACAAATCCGATGTCAAGATTTCTGCTTTTGTTTCATGATTTAATGATCAACCAGCTAAACGATCAATATCATACCCCAATTTTGTAGCTGCTGAAGGTGCCTCGTAGTGTTCTTGCTGTGGCTGGCTTAGCTGCAGATTCACGGGCACCTGCAAATCCTTTCCTATGACCAGACCATTTGTGAGAACAGAATTTCTGTTTGTTCCATTCCCATCTCTTGTTCCATAGACCTGGGACACACTCTCTTAAAGTTAAGAATAAAACACTTAACAAGGTTGTGCTCGTTTAAGATTTGGATCTTTTAGTTTTAGAGTTATTTTAGATTGTATTGCTATGCAAATCAATACCTTCTTTTTTAATTCTGTGTTTTCTTGATGAATTAGGTTTACCTTCTTATACAGTTCCACATTTTCTTGGAGTATGAGTTTTCCCTGCCGAAAATAAAAGAAATCTTTAACTAATGAAGAATACTGAAACCAGTAGTTTTCTGTTTCATGACTGACCTTTCGATTTAATTCCTGTATTTCATCCATTAAAAGTTGGTCCTGCATAAGTCAATCTTATGTTAACTATTGTGTCTTGAACTTCAAAAATTGAGCACTGCATTTTAAATAGAAAATCCAAACCTTTTTCATACGGACACCGCGAATGCTAATTTCCAGTTGGTTCTCTAAATTCTGCAATTCTTTGAGTGTCAACCCTGACAGTTCTTGTCCCATTATTTGCCTGTTAATTTTTACAAAAAAAAAAAAGTTTGGATTTGAACCTCATTACCTTCAACAATTAATGGTTATAAACAAGGTTGGAGACAATGGACATATCATCTGTTAGAGATATAAAACTATTCATGAGCCTCCACCAAATAGCGTAAGTTTTTGGAATAGTTGGTCCTTGACATGGTTAGAATATTAGGGTTATTAGTCTTATTGTTAGCGATTTGGGCTTGTACTAATAGTACTAGTATTTGACCTAATTATTAGTATAAATAGGAGTATTATGTAAGGGTATTCTACAAAATAACATCTATCAATCATATATTCATTACACTATTGTTGCCCATCTTTCTCTCTTTTCCTTCTTCCTATGTAAACCTATAGTTTCAACATGATATGTGCCTCTATGACCAAGTGGTCAAGAGTTCAATCCTTGCCGCATTCATTCTTTTAATAAAACCTTGAATTTCAGCACAAGATAGAGTGGGCTTGCACATTGTCCATGCTTCAAGTCCAAAGGACTCTTGCATGAGAGGGCATGTTAGATCTATTCATGGGCCTCCACGTAATAACTTAATCCTTTGGAGTAGTTGGTCCTTGACACCATCCAACAAGTACGTTTTCCTTTGTATTTTCATAATTTGAATATCTTTGGAAGATGCTTTCAGCTCTTTGTATGTCACAGTAGTAATTTTACTAACACTTTCGTTGCCTTTTCATGGTTTTTACAAGCATTTATGAGATTTATCTTCTGTAATCTTTTTGTTGAGATTTTTCTTCTGAACTCTTTAAACTATCAAGTAAGACTCAATCATAGTCTTTAACAGGTCCACTTACCTGAAAATTTAGTAGTCTTGAATTGTGGACAAGTTACAAACACAACTATCTTGTATTGAAACTATACACAACTTCATCATAAAATTTTGATTATTACAGTAGGGGTGGCAACGATTGAACTTTAGATCACTTGTTCAACAGTGTTCATAGCAGGTCTCATCAGATGAAAACTCATTGGATTTGAAACATTAACATACAAGAAAATAAAGAATGTAGCAGTCTGCCCATTGCCTAGTCTATCTGCATAATCCCATCCCATAACTAACACCCTATTATGTTTTGATAACCAATGCCTTATTCTGTGTTGATAACCAACATGCTATTTTGTGTCGATAATAAACACAATTCTGTGTTGATAACAAACTAACTATTCTGTGTTGATAACCAACACAGTTCTGTGTTAAAAACCTTTCAATGTTCTGTATAGATAACCTTTCACTATTTTATTTTGATAACGTTTATTGTTTAAAAATTAAGACAGATATTCTTCATAACAGAAAACAAGAAGACACCAAAGAGAAGCCCTAAACATAATCCTAGTCCATAACAAGTTTAACAGGCAGAGAGACACTCTTAAAAATGTGAGCATTCTGCTCCAACTAAATGCACTAAAGAAGTGCATTAATGGCACAATGTGACCAAATTTTAGCCTTTATTTTCACCAAAACCTGTACAATGAATCATCAAAAACTGCTCGAGAGCATTTTGTTGACATATTTTGTTCTCTATTTTGTGAATGACTCAACTTGGCTTGAAAGGACTTCAGATAATCAAATTTATTAGAGCTTTCATATAATGATGTTCTCTTTAACATGTCCATTTCTGAACTCATATTTAAATTACACATGTTTTACAGAAATGAATGTACCTGTGACTTTCTCGCAAGTTTTGCAATTGTTGCCTAAGCATTGCCACCTCCCTTTGCCAAAACTAGTAAATGAAAAAAAATCGGTGTGCTTAGATATGAAAAGGAATCACTAGATTTAAATGCTTTCATTAGAATAAGCATATAAGATAACTGTCAAAGTTATTTTATTACTAAATTTAAGTTATGCAAAGTAGCAAGTTTTTTTGTAAATATGCATGAAGCTCCATAAATTAGCATCTAATTGGCACCTTATAAAGCGCTTGAAGATTGTTGCATTTACAGTTCATGTGCAGCAATACTTCTAACTATTGAAAATTTTTACATCTTTTGTTCTTGAAACCTGCTGAATTATTAATGGCATATTTTGTTGATGTTGTTTTAGAGCTGAAAATGACCATTGGCAAAAGTGATTTAGCTCTACTACAATTGTAGAAAATATTGTATTATTTCCTTAAACTGAATGATTACAATGTGGTAGTATATATAGGGGATTAGGGAACAACTGCACAGTAATCTAGGCCTAGAAAATAAGCTAATCAAGTCCTAGAAAATAAACAAGAGTTAAAGCTCTAAAACCAATGGTACATGAATCACCGGTCAACTGTCCAACTAGCCAACCATCCACCCAGCCAAATAGGGTAGATATCGCAACACTCCCCCTCAAGCTGGTGAATAGGTATTCTCCATTCCCAGCTTGGATACAATATTATGGAATACTGTACTGCATAACTCTTTGGTGAGTACATCAGCAAGTTGACCTTGTGTAGTTACATAGGGTGTATAAATCAATCCACTTTCCAGCTTCTCCTTGATAAAATGTCTGTTAACTTCAATATGCTTTGTTTTGTCATGTTGTATCGGGTTATGAGCTATGCTAATTGCAGACTTGTTGTCACAATAGAGTCTCATTGGTCCATCCCACTTGATCTTCAAATTTTCGAGAATGATATTTAACCAAAGTGGTTCACACACACCTTGCGCCATAGCTCCAAATTCTACCTTTGCACTAGATCGTGCTACCACGTTCTGTTTTTTACTCCTCCATGTCACAAGATTCCCGCATAGGAAGGTAGAATACCCAGAGGTTGATCTTCTATCAATTAGTGATCCAGCATAGTGAGCATCAATATATGCCTCAAGTACTAAACCTCCATTTCTCTTAAATAGAATACCTTTCCCAGGTGTTCCCTTGAGATGCTGTAGTACTTGATGAGTTGCTTGTAGGTGAACTTCTTTCGGGCTATGCATGAATTGGCTGATTACATTGACTGCATATGCAATATTTGGTCGTGTGTGAGATAAATAAATTAATCTTCCTATCAGACGTTGAAACATTTCTCTGTCCACTGCAACATCTCCTTTTGCTGTTCCAAGTTTCATATTCGGATCTATGGGTGTGCTTGTTGGTTTGCAGGTTGTCTTACCTGTTTCTTTGAGTAAATCTATAACATATTTTTGTTGGGAGATAAAAATACCTTGCCTAGAATGAGCAACCTCGATTCCAAGGAAGTATTTAAATCTTCCTAGTGATTTGATCTCAAATTCCTTAGCCAAACTCTGACTTAGAACCTGTTTCTCCTTAACATCATCTCCCATCACTATTATGTCATCCACATACACCAAGAGTGTTGTGACTCCCCCTGAAGGAGAGTGCTTAATAAATAGTGTGTGATCCCCTTGGCTTTGTCTGTATCCCATAGCCAATATAACTCTTGCAAATCTTCCAAACCACACCTGTGGTGATTGCTTAAGGCCATATAAGGCCTTCTTCAATTTACACACAATATTGACATTCAAAGTTTTCCTATAGCCTGGTGGAACCTCCATGTAGATTTCTTTCTCTAGATCTCCATGCAAGAATGCATTTTTTACATCAAACTGTTGTTAAGTCCCAAGCATAATTAGTTGCTAATGCCAATAAAGACTGTGTTCATCTTTACTATTGGAACAAAGGTCTCTAGGTAATCAATTCCATAGGTTTGGGTATACCCTTTGGCAACCAACCGTGCCTTGTATCTTTCTATTGACCCATCTGCTCTATACTTCACTGTATACACCCATCTACATCCCACAGGTTTCTTTCCTACTAGTAACTGCACTAACTCCCAGGTTTTGTTCTTTTCTAATGCCTCCATTTCCGCATTCATAGCTTGTTTTCATTTTTCATTGGACAAAGCCGTAGATAGGGTGGTAGGGATGGTAATGGTATTTCAGCTAACTAGAAAGGCCTTATGTGATGGGGAGAATTTTTTGAAGGACATGAAGTGTGCAAGAGGGTATAGTGGTCGTTTAGTGCACTCTCTTGTTCCTTTTCTGATGGCTATGGGCAGGTTTTGGTTATCATTATCCATATGAAGTTCAGTTTTATTTTATAAAGAAGAGTTAGAAATTAGTACCTCATTCAAAGGCTCCAAGTTGGACTCTTGGACCTGCACAGGTTCCAGGATGGCCATCTTTTTCCTTGTGAATACTTTACCTTTGCCAAATCTCAAATTTTCAAGAACAGGGTCTGTTTGTGGTTTTTCAAGGACGAGTTCAGGGGTGGTTTCAGGCACAGGTGCAGTTTCAGGTGCAGTTTCAGGTGAATTTTCAGGGGTATGGTTGGACATAGATGTGCAAGGAGGGTCTTTAGATACTGGCAACAATGACAAGTCCAAATCTAGCAAAAAACTCTCCTTATCTTCCCTTGAATTCTCCCCCTGAAGATAAGGTTGAGTGAAATAATGCTCTTGTCCATGGAATATGACGTCCATTGATACATAGAATTTTTCGGATGGAGGATGATAGCACTTATACCCTTTCTGAGTTGCAAAATAACCTACAAAGACACATTTTAAGGCCCTTGGGTCAAGTTTCCCGCTGTTTTGACTGTAGACTTGAACAAAAGAAACACATCCAAAAATCCTAGGGACAAGGTTATTTGAAGCGTGTAGGTCAGGGTAGAAAGTTGAGAGTACGTCCATCGAGCTCTTGAATCCCAAAACTCGGGTAGGCAAACGATTTATGAGATTGGTGGTTGTGAGAACGGCTTCCCCCCAAAAGGACTTTGGGACATTTTTCTGGAATAGAAGGGCTTGGATTTTTTCAAGGAGATCACGATTTTTCTTTTCTGCTACCCCGTTTTGCTGTGGGGTATTGACACAAGATGATTCATGTATGATTCCCTCTTTATGAAAAAAAAAGGTTAAGGGTTTGGTTAAAATAATCCCTTGCATTATCTGATCTAAATCTCTTGACAATAACCCCAAACTAATTTTTGATCATAGAACAGAAATTTGGAAGGATAGTACTGACATCAGATTTGTGTTTGATCAAGAAAATCCAAGTAACATGAGTGCAGTCATCAATAAAGGAGACAAACCATCTTGCCCTAGAAACATTATGAATGGTAGATGGACCCCAAATGTCACTGTGAATGAGGTAAAATGGAATAGAACTGCATTTATTACTAATTAGAAAGGGTACGCATTTGTGTTTAGCAAGCTCACACACTTCACAATAGAAATTTTCAACACACAGACCTCTAAACAAGGAGGGGGAAGGATTTTAATAAATCTAAAGGATGGATGTCCAAGTCTGTTGTGGTGAAGCCAAATGTTTTCTTTATTGACTGAAACAAATTCTGAACTGAAGGAATGGTGCAATCTATTCTGCATTGGTGTTTCAAGGTAGTAGAGGTCATCTTGTTCCCTAGCACGTCCTCCCTGAATCCTTGTCCTGAAAAACACAATAATTGTTATGAAAAATCATAGTGCAGCCTAAGTATTGAGTGAGTTTGTGTATAGAGACAAGGTTTGTGGATAGTCTAGGGACATGAAGAACATTTTTTAAGGTTACTAATGAACTGATTTTTACGTCCCCTATGCCTGCAACAGTGGTCAAAGACTCATCAGCAATGGCTATTTTCTTACTGCTTGGACAAGGAGAATCGATGGAAAAATTATTGGATGTGTGGGTCATATGGTCAGTAGCTCGAGTCTACAATCCAGGAATTGGTAAAGGTTGTACCTGAAGCACTTAGTCCAACCTGAGGCACTTAGTCCAATTCAAAGAGGAAACTTACCTGAATATGCTGAAGAACAAGTACCTAAAGGTTGCTAATGAGTGATCTCACCTTCTCAATCTCTTCTTGGTTGAGACTGCCTAGTTCTTGTGATTTTGATGCACCTTGTGACTTTTTACACTATTGAGATCGAATATCCTCCATATCTTTGCTCTCTAGGAAATTAAGGCCTAAGTATTTCGAACATAAATATCCAGCGATGAAGGCTGGTATCATTGGTAATGAAGGTCAAACACAGAGTAGAAACGCAAAGGTAGGTTGGTATCGTTGGCAATGAAGGCCAAATGTAGAGTAGAAATGTAGAGGTTTTGGAGAGGAGGAGAAATAGAGGCGGTCCCAAGAAAGAATCGCTCTGATACCATGTAGAAAATATTGTATTATTTCCTTAAACTGAATGATTACAACGTGGTAGTATATATGGGGAATTAGGGAACAATTGTACACTAATAGTACACTAATCTAGGCCTAGAAAACAAGCTAATCAAGTCCTGGAAAATAAACATGAGTTAAAGCTCTAAAAACAATGATACATGAATCAACGGCCAACCGTCCAACTATCCAACTGTCCAACTAGCCAACCGTCCAAATAGGGTAGATATCACAACAACAATTATTTCTAAGAATTACACAGCTTTAGTGGTTGGATAAGGTGCAATTAAACAAATAATTGGTCATGCTTTCAAACTTGTTGTCTTATATGCTGTTCATTTTTAATTTGCTTAATAATTACTTTAATTCATTTATTCTGATAATATTTGTTACTTATCCACTGATTTTTAGCTTAATGTCCTCATGTGTTGGATGAATATGATGTGAGCATGACGTTGCATGAGTACAATTGAAGGATGTCAAAGGACCACTGGTTGTAAATCCTTCAGCTGTTAAGCAAGGGCTAAGATTGGATTTATAACTCAAGCTTGTACCTTGGGGAAAGTGGATTAGGCTTCAAATATGGACGAAAAACTCACAATCATCTTGTATTGTACTAAACATAACTTTATACTGGATATTTTATTTTTAGACAGCAGGCTGAGAAGGATTGAACTTTAGACGATGTGGTCAACCAGGCTCCAATACCATGTCAAAGAACCACTTAACCTAAATGCTTAAGTTATTAAACAAAGACCCAGGAATGGTTTTCTATAACTCTAAAAGATGATGGTAAAATTCTTATTAATGCGCTATGTTTGGTAGAAGCAAGGAAGCAAAAGTTCTATGGCAGTGTGTTATGTTTGCTGTCCTTTGGCGTCTTTTAGTTAGGAAGCAATGCTCAAATTTTGAAGGGGGGATCTCTTTCCTTATGCATTACTGCGATACAAGTTTATTTTCTTGGCTTCTTTGTTGTGCTCTGCACATGGTTTCTTTTATGGAGTCTCCTTGGGAGATTTGCAAAGGGATTGGAGATCTATCTTGTATTAATGGTTTTGTTTTGTTTCTTTGTTTGATGGTTTTCCTTTATTTGTATCTAGGGAGGAGGACGCTTTATCCTTCTTCCTTTTCGTATCCCTCCTTTCCTTATAATAAAAATGTCTTATTTAGTTCTTTTATCAACCAAAATAATAATAGTAACAATAATGTGCTAGGCCAGCTCTCTGCTATAAATATTTCTCATTAAAATATGCAATACATTTATTATTTTTTATTTGTTAAAAATGGACTTAATGTATTTCTCCAATTGTATATAGTGTTGGATATTATTTGCCAGAAACAAACATTGGTAGTTTTCAATATGTCGTGGAGCTAGTAACTATGTGGGAAATTAGAATGTGAGCCTCTTTGAATTTAGATAACTCTTATGATTTGGTTCATTAGCATGTCTGTTATTGTAACATGCATGCTCAATCGAATTATACATTTTGGTACTTGGTTATGCTTGATTGCGAGCTTCCTAGCATCCAATATAGATTTTGCTATTGTAGCAGAACTTGGTAGATAAAAGTTGTCACAAGATTTTGGAACTTCTATTGTAAAAACCTTCCACTTTCCAAAATGGCGTCAAAGAAGACAAGGTGGAGGAAATCACCATAGTCTCTAGCTGCCTTGACAATGCTAAGGATAGCCTGGGTTCCCATCTTCTAGTTTAGGAGTTGGGGGTTAAGGTGCTCAATCAAAAAGGGGTGTCTAGTTCCTTAGTTGAGTTACCTAATACTTATGTTCGTAAGAAAAAGAAACTGTTGAGGGAACTTGATCGTTTGGTTTCAACAATTAATTATGGAGGAAAGGCTGGCAGGCGAGAGGGTAAGTTACGTAATGAAGATCCTTACTTGGAATGTGAGGGGTTAGGTAGTTGCTTGAAGCAGAAGAGAGTTAGGGAGGTGATCAACTAGGCAACGCCTGATATTGTTATGCTTCAAGAAACTAAAGCAGTAGTTTTGGATGCTTTGGTAATAAGGGATATATAAGATTCTAGGTTTAAGGATTGGGAGTGTCTTCCTTCTCTTGGGGCTTCAGGTGGTATGGTTGTGGTTTAGGACACTAGGTTTGCTTCTAAGTCAGACTCTATTCATGGTGTTTTTTCAGTGTCAGTTTTGTTGGATATCAAGGGGTGAGGTCATTGGTGGCTGACATTTGTTTATATTCCTAACAATCCTAAGCATGGTTCGTTTTTTTGGGAGGAATTATGTTTCTTATTAGGTTTTTGTGGTCTGAATTGGTGTTTGGGTGGGGATTTTAATGTTGTGAGGTCTCCAACTGAAAAGTTGGGGGGTGATCATCTCACTTCCTCTATAAGGGGTTTTGATAGTTTTATCTAGGAATGTAGTCTTAGAGACATTCCTCTCTCTAATGCCCGTTTCACTTGGTTTGCTAGAAGAAACTACACTATGCTTCCCGTTTAAATAGATTCCTGTTCACCATTACCTGGGATGATGCTTTTCCTGATTTTGTGCAAGAGAGTTTATCTTGTCCAGTTTCTGACCATTTTCCTATTATTCTGGAGTCTAGTAAGGTGAAATGGGGTCCTTCCCCTTTTAGGTTTGAAATCATGTGACTTACTCATCACTCTTGTATTCTTTTTGTTAAGGAAGTTTAGGAGACAACTTCAGTTCAGGGTTGGGAAGGATATAAAATTATTAGGAAATTGAAGCTTCTTAAGGAAAGCTTGAAAGAGTGGATTTTGTCTGTTTTTGGTGACATTCTGTTTAGCAAAGATGTTATTTTGAAAGAACTTGATTTGTTTGATAGGTTGGAGTTAGAGGGTAATCTTATTGAGTATCTGTGTTAGGCGGCAGAAATTGAGGCTTGATTTAGATGAAATTTTACTTAGAGAAGAAATGAGTAGAAGACAAAAGATGAAATTCCAATGGGTTAAGGATGGGGATGCTAACTCAAAGTTGTTTCATAGGGTGGCTTCTGGGAGGCGTAGGAAAAGCCTTATTAAAGAATTGGAATTGGAGGACGGTACGGTTGTTAGGGACATAGGGGTCATTGCCTCTGAAATTACTAGGTTCTGCTCGAATTTATTTGCTGAGGATATACCTGATAGACCCTTCATTGAAGACTTAGATTGGTGCCCCATCAATCCAGATAAGGCTTGTTGGTTGAAAAGGCCTTTTGAGGAGGATGAAATTCGTAGGGCTGTTGGGAAAAGACAAAGCTCTTGGTCCAGATGGCTTTTCTTTTGGTTTTTTTCAATTGTGTTGGGATATTGTTAAACTTGACCTCCTTAGGGTGTTTGCTGAATTTTTCAATAATGGTAAAATCGGAGTTTGTATGAACTCCACTTTCATCTCTCTCGTTCCTAAAAAGGACAAGCCAGTGAAGGTAAAAGACTTCCGCCCTATTAGCCTGGTTTCTAGTGTTTACAAAATCATTACAAAAGTTCTTGCTTCTAGGTTGAGTGAGGTCCTTTCCGATACAAAATTAAAGTGCCTTTATTCCAGGTAGACAAATTCTTGATGCTGCTTTAATTGCCAATGAGGTGGTGGATGATGTTAGAACCCGGAGGAAACAAGGTATGGTGTTTAAGCTAGATTTTGAGAAAGCTTATGATCGTGTGAGTTGGAGTTTTTTGGATAAAGTTATGGACAGGAAAGGTTTTGGGGTCAGATGGAGAAAGTGGATTTCGGGTTGTTTTTCTTCTATTTTTGCTGTCATTATTAATGGAGAACCAAAGTCTTGGTTTAAGGGTTAGAGGGGTGTGAGGCAAGGGGATCATTTATCTCTTTTTTTCGTTACTATTGTGGTTGATGTGCTTAGTTGTTTAGTTTCTAGAGCTGTTAATAATGGGTTGGTTAAAAGGTTGTCAGTTGGTTCGGAGGGAGTGATTGTTTCCCATCTTCAATTTGCTGATGACACTGTTTTTTTCTTGGAGCTACATGCTGAGCCTTTTCTTAACGTTCTGTCTATTTTGACTTTCTTTGAGATCATCTCTGATCTTAAGATTAATTGGGCCAAGAGTGGTTTAGTGGGTGTGATTGTGGATAGTCAAATTGTGATCGTTTTTGTTACTCTGGCAGGATGCCAATCTCTTCAATGGCCTCTCACTTATCTTGGCATTCCTCTAGGAGGTAATCCTCGTGTCCTATCTTTTTGAAATCTCGTGGTTTGTAAGATTTTCAAGCAGTTAGATTGTTAGAAAGGTGCCTTTTTTTCTCTAGGGGGTAGGATCACTCTTATTAAGTCATGTTTGTCCAGTATTCCTTTATATTTTCTTTCCCTTTTTCTCATTTTTGTGGTTGTGGCACAAAAAATAGAGAGAATTATGCGGGATTTCCTCTAGTCGAGGGCATGGGAAAATAGTAGGGATCACCTCATTTGTTGTAGATCTAAGAAGGAAGGGGGGTTGGGTCTTGGTAAATTGGTGTCTAAGAATATTGCTTTGGCAGCTAAGTGGCTTTGGCATTTTCCTCTTCAACCGTTATCTTTATGGCATTAGATGATTAGAAGTAAATATGGTTTGCATTCAAATGGGTGAGACACCAACTCTGCAGGTAGAGTGACTCAGACTAGTCCTTGAAAATTTATTTCTCAGGGATTGCCTTCTTTTTCTTCCCTTTTATCTCTGCATCTAGGTGATGGATCTCGTATAAAGTTTTGGGAAGATGTTTGGGTTGGTAGTATCCTTCTTTCTAAGACTTTGTTGCCTTTCATCCTTACATAATGCTCCTGTTTGTCAATTTTATTCTCAGATTAATCTCTCTTTGAATTTTCATTTTTTCAAAAACTTTATTGATAGAGAGGTTATTGAGCTTCAAACTCTCGTCTTTGCTTGATTCTGTCTATTTTTCTTCTCTTCCTAATACTAGAACTTGGACTCTTGAATCTTCTGGATCTATCTCTTGTAAATATTATTTTTAGTTCTTGACTCATTCTCCTAACATAGAAATATTCCTTTTGGAAAAGCCCATTTGGAAGTCTAAAGTTCCCTTAAAGGTTAAAGCTTTTGTATGGATTGCTATTCTTAATAGAATTAACACTAACGACATGCTTCAAAAGTGTAGACCTGTCACTACTCTGTCTCCTGATATGTGCTTAATGTGCTGCTTTGCTTCGGAATCAAGGGATCACCTCTTTTTGCATTGTTCTGCAACAAATTATCTCTAAAACAAGTTGTTTGGTTTTTTTGGAGAGGCATGGGTTTGCCCTAAGGATTTGCATCATTTTATTCCAACTAAGTTTAGAGGTTTTGGCTCCCACAAAGAAGCAAAGATCCTTTGGCAGTGCTCTATCTTTGCTATTTTGTGGTGTTTATGGTTGGAAAAGAATGCTAGAATTTTTAAGGAGATTTCCTCAAGTTTAGACTTTATTTGGGATAGGATTTACCTTTTGGCTTCTCTTTGGTGTTTAGCTCATGGTTTCTTTATTGGTGTTTCTTTGTTAGACATGCAGAGAGATTGGCTTGCTTTGTTGCATGATATAATCTCATAGGTTTTAACTATGATTTTTGAGAGGATTACTTATCCTACTTCTTTGTACTTTTCTTCTCTCTTCTAATAATATTTCTTTTTCTATCAAAAAAAAAAAAAAACTTCTATTGTATTCTCTACCCCCCCCCCCCAACTTTTACCTCGTAATGTCATTAAACCTACATGCATTACTAGAATAGAATAGAATAGAAAGAAACAACATCGTGCATTGCAGGAAGAATTTTGAGCTTCCTCTGGGAAGATTCTTACCTGCAATTGGGTGATTCAGCCTCTTTAAGAGATCCGTGCTTCCTTCAAATCCAAAGTTAGCTCTTGTTCTTCTAATAGGCACTTAGAGGGTGTTTGGCTTGTTTTCATGTTTTCTTTTTCAAATGAATATGTTTTCATTATAATTACAAAAATGTCACATTGTTTTCCTTTTGATTCTTGTTTCATTATGTT
Organism: Ormosia emarginata; assembly: GCA_029884605.1. Lineage (NCBI taxonomy): Eukaryota > Viridiplantae > Streptophyta > Magnoliopsida > Fabales > Fabaceae > Ormosia > Ormosia emarginata. The sequence continues at coordinate 30,954,298 of JAQQTP010000072.1, forward strand.
TCCTTCTCTCGAAATTTCACGATTTCCTTCACAAAATTTTGAAATAGGAAACAAAATGAAAACAAAGGTAGCATTTTTGTAATTTTAATGAAAACATATCTGAAAATGCAAACATGAAAACAAACCAATCACCCTCTTAATTTTCAGAATGGATTCTCTGGGAATAGGAAGAAGTGTTCCACTGAATGGAAAAGAACTTCCTTCTCAACAGATTGGACTGCTCTGTATCAGCAGTAATGTTGTATGAATCCCACAGATATGGAGCTAGGAAATGTTATTCTCATATTCCCTGACCATGATTCCACAAGTCATCTTTTGAATTTATCCCTGATACTCTGACATTCCTGACACCTAATTGTCAAGATAAACAAACTATCTTTGAATGAAACTCTTTTGGAACCTGTGCGTCATCTATTCCTAGCTTCGGTATTTCAGATGACTATGGTTATGCATGCTTTTTCCACCTTCTGCAAATGCAAGTATAAGGTTCCTCAATGATGCCACTCCTACGATAATTGAATTACAGCTTGCTTCTAAACTAGGAACAACTCTTCTAGTGGAGTGCTTTGCAATTAAATATATCCTATCAGCTATCATAGGATTAGGATATTAACTGTCAGACAGTATGACTTGTGTTGTTGCAGCTTAATGCCTTAAAAACTGATCTTTTTTTATCTTAAAAAAGCTAGGACTCAGTCAGTTAATTGGAAGGAATGAGTTATGGGGAAAATCAGGTTCAACGAGGAATGTCGGTATTTTGTAACCAGCTTCAGAGGAAATTGGACATAGTTCTTTTTTTATTGTTGCACTTCCTTAGTGTGCCTTTCATTGTGGAGTTTCTTCTGAGATGAAAGAGGGATTCATTTGAGTAATTCCTATTTCTTTCTAGTGCTTAACTGATACCATGTTTTGTTATGTTTTTGGCAGAACATAGATGCATCCTGCTAAGTTCTTCCTTCCCTTTGTTTTATCATACACTCTAGACACTAAATTCTCGACTTCAAATAAGTTTTCATAGGTTGGAATAATCTGTTGCACTCTAACCTTGAAGAGTTCGATGATTTACTGAATCCTGAACTCATCTCTATGGGGAAAAGAGTGGCTGGGTGGGTGTCCTCCAAATTGTTTTGCCAATTTATGCACTGCTGCCACAAAAAATATGATCATTTTTTTCTTGGACTTGAAAACTTTCATGTCTTTGATTAGCACTGAAAAAGAGAGAAAAAGAAAAGGAAAACCAAGAAAATAGCAAACTTGAGGATACAAGTGTTATAAATCATATTTTTCAGCCATTCCTTTATTCCCTATTAGAAATATAAATCAATTCCTGGGCCTTTAGCTCAGCTTTTAGAAGAATTGGTATTTGACATGGTATCAAACCCTTTATGACTAAGTTATCAGGAATTCAATCCTTAATGTTCCCATTCTTCATAATTAGGTTAAATTTCAGCATAAGATGAAGTGGCGTTGTGTATTGTCTACGTTTTTGGTTCAACGGGCTCTTGTATGAGGTGTGTTAGAGATATAAAATCATTTTGCTAAGATATTTAATTAATGTTTGATGTAATTAGATATTTTTAATTTCATATATTGATTGTAAACTTACTTGATACTGGCATAAGATATTTATAAATACCTTAATTTCTGAGTATGAACTCTCAAGTTGAAGATGTTCCTCTTTTGTTTTGTTGTATCGATCGATCACTGATTTCATGCTGGAAAAAGTCATTCAAATTCAAATTGCATCAGATATGTGCTGTGGTGACTGTGAACATTCAATAATAAAAGTTAGTATCACACTATGCAGATAGATGCATATTGGAAGACTCCTATCTATATTCTATAATTATCTTCTAAAAGATTTATCAAGTAAGCATTATTGTGCTTCTATGGCATAGGTTCCATATTTCAAGAAAAAGGTATTTTTTGGTCATTAGGGGAGCTAGCATTTGCTAATTAAGGGAGAGGGGATTTGAATCTGTTCCCCACCTTTCATGGGGAGTCAGGTTACCACCTGCTCAAGTGGCAAAAAGGTATGTGTTAGGGATTAGGATGCAGTCATTACGCTGACATTGAAATGCATATATAATGCCTGCAGGAAAAGGGTGACTTCTTCATCTGTTGCATAAGTAATGGGAAATATAGGAAACTAATAGTAGGACAGGATCTTATTCTGTTAGTCATGTGATGATTGGTTGTTGGACTTGGTGGAGCTATTAGCATTACTATTTTCTACAAACACATTGAAAGTGTTACATCACTAAAAGAAGTGTTTAATTAGAAAAATAAATAAATTAAACCATGCATTTTATGCAGAACTATCTTCAAGTCTAACAAGCAGATGTATAATTCAGTTCTCGCCATATTTGCAGCTGAACAAGTACATGCATAGTTCTCATCTACTTTCATTGATGATCAACCTTGAATTTTTCTAGAACTTACTCTGTTCAGTCTGTCATCAATGATTACTGCTTTGGATTCTAAACAAGTCCTAAATATAAATAAAATTATATTTCTTTTATATTCATTCATAAAATAAAATAGAAAGTTATTGGTACGAAAGTAAAAGAAATAGATAGAAATTTTATTTCAATTTTTATTTATTTATTTTGACAATAATTATAGTCAGTTATATATTCATAATAATTTGGCTGAACAGACCCTAGGATGAAACCCAGGGTTATGCTGCCACTCCAATCATTGGCCATAGCTGAAGTCGTGCTGTGTTAGTGGTTGAGACTTTTCTTAGGTACTCTAGGCAAAGACTGATAAGAAAGGATTGTTAATGTATTTTTTTGATGTAAGTGATCATGTTCTGCTGATGTAAGGAGATAGCTTTCTTGATTAAGTAGTATATCCCCATATTGGTTGATAGACCAGTCTGCTGTAAAGCATGGGCAGAAAACCAAGTTTACACTCAATGTATTTTGTATAAGTATATGTTGTTAATCAATGAAATCTCAATCTGGTTTTTCAGCCTAAAAGCAAACACTCTTCTCCTGCCCATTTTCATTTTTCTGCATTTCTCTACTAGTGCTTCTTCTCTTTAACACCAACATGGTATCTAGAGCTTAACAGGTCTTGAAGGACTGTGTGTGAGTTGAGTGAAAACCAGCAAAGCTTCAAAACCCAAAAAAACAGAAAACTTGAAAGCTTGGTTATGGCATCCAGCAACAACTCCTTACCACCACCTCCTGTATTTGCAGGAGAAAATTATCATGGGCTGCAAAAATGAGAACTTATCTAAGAGCTCAGAGCTTGTGGGAGGTGGTGGAAAATGGAAACAATCCACCTCCTTTGCCAAACAACCCAACAGTAGCTCAGATAAGAAACCACAATGAGGAAGTGGCCAAGGAAGGCAGAGCCCTTGCCATCTTACATGCAGCACTACATGATGATGTATTTATCAGGATCTTGAATCTTGAGACTTCAAAGGAGTCTTGGGATAAACTCAAGGAAGATTTCCAAGGCAGTGAAAGAACAAAGAGGATGCAGATTTTGAACTTGAGGAGAGAGTTTGAGGCAATCAAGATGAAAAAAGCTGATACAGTGAAGGAGTTTTCAGATAAACTTTCAAAGGTTGTGACACAAATGAGATTGCTAGGTGAGGAGCATAGTGATCAACGTGTAGTAGAGAAAATCTTGGTGTGTCTTCCAGGGAAGTTTGAGTAAAAAATATCCTCTCTTGAAGAAAGTAAGGATTTTTCTCAAATATCACTTGCAGAGCTTGTGAATGCCTTGCAAGCTACTGAACAAAGAAGGGCATGAGGCTTGAAGACATATCTGACGGTGCATTCTTTGCTAAGCAAAAAGACAAACAACCAGCTGCAAGTTATGGAGGAGAGAAGCAACTTGGAAAAAGGAAAGAAAAATATCCACCTTGCTCTTATTGCAAGAAGAGAAACCACTCTGAAAACTATTGTTGGTTCAGGCCAGGAGTCAAATGCAAGGCCTGTAATCAGCTTGGTCATGCAGAGAAGGTTTGCAAAAATAGAGCAAACCATCAAGGACAAAACCAGCAGGGAATAGAAGCCCAAGTTGCTGAGCAACAGCAGCAAATTGAGGAAGAGGAACATTTGTTTGTTGCGTCTTGCTATACAGCAAACAGTGGCAAAGAAACAGGGCTAATTGACAGTGGATGCACAAATCATATGACACATGATTCTGGCATTTTCAAGGAGCTTGATCAGTCTTAAATCTCTAAAGTTAAGATTGGAAATGGTAAATGTGTTGATGTCAAAGGAAAAGGAGTTGTTGCTGTTGAATTCTAAGTTTATTTAAGATGTTTTACTTGTATCTGAGATAAATCAAAGTCTTTTGAATGTAGGACAAATGCTTGAAAAGCACTATGCTTTGTATTTCAAAGATATGACATGTAGCATATCTGATCCCTCTGGCTGTGAATTGATGTCTGTTAAGATGAAAGATAAAAGTTTTCCACTAGAATGGAAACAATGAGCTAAGCATGCTTTTCCAAGTGCAATAGATGATTCCTCTGTGTGGGACAAAAGGCTTGGCGTTACTTGAAATTGAAGCATATGCCTTCAAATGATGTTGTCCAAAATATGCCTGTCATTCAAAATAATTATGATGTTTGTGGTGCAATGTGCACATCATCTTTAAAAGGAACTTATCAGAAATTCAAGCCTTTGGTTGAAAATGAGGTTGGTTGTCGAATTAAAAGACTCAGTTCAGAAAATGAAACTGAGCACACAGCAGCAGCAGGGGAGTTTAAAAATTTCAATGAACTTTTAGAATCTGATGGAAAGTTTGGTTTTATTGTTATGGATGCAAAGGTCACCATTTTTGGGACTTTAAGGGGAAATACTCATGAGGTTCTTCATAAATTTCCTATTGATCTACCAAAGGAAATATGGTAGAGGTGGCCATTCAGCTTTGCGGCAGAATTATGTTAGAAAGACTGCAGAACTTCTACACAGTTTTTCATCAATCTTGCTACTAGCCAGCCTAATGTTATTGGACTTACACTTGCTAGTTCAATTGACTTATAGACTGAGCTTGAGTCAGTCAGTTATGTTCCATCCTCATTTGCAGGCAAAAATATTAAATGTGGTTGATGTATCTTATGGTGGAAAACATGGATTTAATCAAGCTACTGAGTTATCTGGTGCATTGCAGTTCACCAAGGCCCTTTCCAAGGCATGCATGAAGTGATAAGACCAAAGCTTAAGAGTCTCCAAGAAAAATCTCAAGGAGGAGTGTTGGTTGAGACTTTTCTTAGATACTCTATGCAAAGACTGATAAGAAAGGATTGTTAATGTATTTTTTTTATGTAAGTGATCATGTTCTGCTGATGTAAGTAGATAGCTTTTTTTATTAAGTAGTATATGTCCATATTGGTTGATAGACCAGTCTGCTGTAAAGTATGGGCAGAAAACCAAATATACACTCAATGTATTTTGTGTATGTTGTTGATCAATGAAATCTCATTCTGGTTTTTCAGCCTAAACACAAACACCCTTCTCCTGCCCATTTTCATTTTTCTGCATTTCTCTACTAGTGCATCTTCTCTTTAACACCAACAAGCTACCTCCCACGTTGGCCTCTATAGGACTTGTACATCTCTAGCTCTATGCAGTCATGGCATCATCGAGCAGACCCCCAGGCCGAGTAGCATTGTGCTGGACGATGACGACCAAGTCATGGCATCCGAACAGAGTTTGATTGGCAAGTTGTTCTCCGTTCACCTCCAAGTTCATGCCGCCATGCTCACTGTTCTCTCAGCCATCTGGAACAACGCCAAAGGATTTAGACGCGAAGAAATTGGCCCAAAGTTGTATTGTTAGCTACTACATTGATGATGAGATCAAGATGCATCGAGTTCTTAGGAACTAATCTTGGATGTACAAAAGTCAACTTCCGCTTGTTTAGCAACGGGAACAAGTCGAGACACTGAATTGTATAATTTTCACTGTGTGCCTTTTTCGGTTCAGTTGGGGCCTTTCATAAGAATGCTGCATCAATGAGGTTGATAAGAAACTTTGCTAACAGATTGGACCTATTATGGATTTAGGACTCTATGCCGTTGGAGGATCTCAAGGCTTCATTTCCAAGGCCTTGGTCACTATGAATGTACGACAGCCCATTACGAGGGATATATATTCTTCCTCCAAGTTGGAAGGTAAGGTCTAGATTGATTTTCGATACAAAAAGCTCTCTTCCAATTGCTATTACTGTGTTAGAATTGGTCATGAGGAACGTAATTGCTCCCTGCTGATTGATGATGGATTGAATAATGTTTCTAAAGATAAGAAGTTTGGACCATGGCTGTGCATATTAGATTGGTTGTAGGATTGAATCTACCTATCACGATCGGTCTTCAACATGTAACAGTCACAACTCTGGTCTCAGTAGTAAAAGTGGAGGCAAAGCATTAGTGGTGCAGATGTACATCCACATGTCATTCCTATCTATGAAGGAAATCAAGTCCCAACATAGGAACTCCCATCGTCAATCTTTCCTAGATAACTCTTAAACAATGACTGTCACACCCCCTAGAAGCGGTGGACAAAGAAGAATAATTGTTCAAGGATCTAGACGCCAATGATACCAGAGTCATCTTCAACAATTAGAGCAAGCAAGAAATGCACATCAAGGAAGGAGACTTAGGGTTCGTTTGGATTGGTGGTATTAAGTGGAATGGAAGGGAATGAATGAAATAGAGATAAGTTCTATTGTTTGATTATGTTAAAAAAAGATGAAATGAAATGGGAGTGGGTGGGATGGATTCCATCCAATTCTATTAGAAACCATCAATTTTCTTCTCTCCCAATTTAGGGAGTATGGGATGAAATCATCTTTTTTAGTATCAATATCATCTTATTCCATTAAAAATCATTTACTTCCCAAATAATATAATAGTAACTTTACTTCATTCTATCTTAAAATATCTAAATAATGAAATGTTATTTTTTTCTCATTTCATTCCATTCTATCCAATCTCATCTCACTTTATTCTATTGCATTCAATTTCATCACTTAATAAATATCCAAATTAAGGTCTATTAGGATGGAAGATTATGGATGGAAAGGAAAGGGAACGCTATCTTTTCGTTTCGAAATTGAGTTATAAAATATTTATAAAAATGAATAAAAAAATGATTGAAAAAGATACATGATAATCGTTCATCTTATTCCTTTCGTTTTAAAAATTCTTGATAAAAGAATGTTATACTCAAAATGGAGAATGGGTCTTCTCTTCTATTTCTCTTAAAAATCCCTCCATTTGGAGAAACAAGACGTGGATATAGGAATTTCAAAGGCGAGCTCCTTGTCAACCAAGGACATAGAACACATGGTGTTGGATTCAGAGCAACTTTTGTCTACAAACCACGTAACGCCTCTTCCCTTTATTATGCAATTCCTTGCACACCGGCATGAAGCTTTAACCCAACATGCAAAAAAACATGACAAAAGGAGTGGTAAAACTAAGGTTACAAGTCAATCAGGCCTTTTGGCTTAGAGTCAACCATCCTAAGGAGGAGGTCAAAGAGATGCGACGAAAGAAGAGGGGAATAACGACGAAAGAAAGTGGTGAAGGTAAATGTCTCTATATAGAGCAAGTTCAAGAGACTAACTGCCCCATGAGGACTTTGAAATAACCTAGTTTCGTAGGGGTAGGCATTGGTATTGCCATTCTTCTAGCCATATTGAAAGTGATTTTGGGTAGCCCCTTGTTTTTGTTTTCCTTGGAACTTGTTTTCCATTCGGGAAAAAAAAAATATATAGCTGGTTATATGTTCTTTGGTTATTGACTTCTTTTCTTTTCCTTTTTTCTTTATATTATAATCATTTCATGCTCAAAATGGAAGGAAAATTTATATTATTTCTAGATTTTTTTTTAGTTTACTCATCAATTTATTTCTAGGATTATTTTTCAAAAATTTGAATCCTCTTTTACTCAATAACAGAAAACATTTCTCTTATGAAATAGAGACACAAAATTCTTATTCAAAATGGATGGACCCATGCAGGAGTGATAATGAAAATTTACGTGTGTCTTATAATAGGACATTCTCATCCAAATTCATTTTTTAGGATAAAATCTAAAAAAATTTCTCAAAAAATTAAAGTCTTGTGCAATTTATTCAATTTTAAAAATGGTTAAAAGAGTCCTATGTTTAATAGTTATTCATTTGGCAAATGGATAAAAAAAAATATTAGGAACACACTCTTTATCGCATTCCTTTCAACACGCTCTTTGATATTTGGTCATGTTGCACACTAAAATAACATTTAAACTTGATTACTCGTCACTCAAACTTAATTACACCCTAATCAAGTTTGAGTGTTATTGAGTACACACTAATCAAGTTTGAATGTTATTGATTACATGCTAATCAAGTTTGAATATTATTTTAGTGTGTGACGTGACTTAATAGAAAAGAGTATTAAAAGAAATGTGATAGAGAATGTGTTCTTAGTACTCCTCATGATAAAATGCAAAAAACTCTTGAACTTAGTCATTGTGCAATTTACCCTTGAATTTTGAGAAAAGGTCAAACGTGGTTAAAAGTTGTTTATTTTACTAAATGTGTAAAGAAAAATTTCTATCTAGCGAACATACATTTGGCTAATAGAAATTATCATGTCTAAGGGATGAGCTGAGTTATTCGCAAATTATTTGAACTTGACTCGTTAAATACTCGATTAAGTTTGTTTATCTAGTTTGTTTAGTAAGCAAACAAGTCTAAACTTTAGTTTAGGCTCAATTATATAAATGAGCCAAAACCAACTTTTATGGGCTCGACATTAAAAGTTCGTGAATAGTTTGATTATATATATGTGAGTAAAAATGACCATAATTAATAAAAAAACTAAAAATAGTAGGATTGTTATAGTTATTTATCTTATTAAGTATTTATAAAAGGTTAACAACAAATATATACAATTGTCATCAGGCTTAATTTTTGTGCTCAAAGGAAGAACATTTTATTATGGAAATATGTTGAAAATTTTTAAGTGTTAAAACTTATTTTGAATTTTTTTTTTTATAATGATGGAAGATTATGAATTTTTTATCATTTTATGTAATGATTTCTGGAAAAATAGGTCTTTAATTCTATTTTTAACTTATCTCTTACTATAAAGATATTTATTAATTATTAGCTTATTAAATTTTAAAAAATAAAAAAATACTTTAAAGAGAGGTTTGATAAAAGGAAAGAAATTAATCAAGCCATAAATGAGATAAACGAGTTGAGTTCAAGTTTTCATATTTTTAAAGAAGCTAAAATCAAACTTCAAGTTCAACTTGTTTAAATAAATGAGCTAATCTTGAGCAGCTCATTTTTTTCACAAGTCAAACTTGAGCTTCAAGTGTTTGACTTGACTCGACTCATTTACACCTTAGTCGTGTCTATCATGTGCTAACATAAAATGAGAGGTTGATTTTAAAACTTGGCTTGTCTTTCTTTACTTGTAGAGAACAGAAATGGTCATATAGTTTATGGCGCTTAAACTTTTGGCATTTTAAAAAAATGAATTTTAAGAAGGGAAACAGTATAAAGTGGGTCAACTGTAAGAAGTTGGGATGCAATGCAAGATCATACACAAAGTCTTAGTTGTAAGCAGTATAAGATGGGGTCAAAAAGGAATAGAATTGTGAGTAAATTTTTGCATTTTATGAAGTAATTATTGGACAATAATGATGGTGATTACTTGCAATTTTTGAGTATCAATAGTTGCATGGAATTTTTGCGTAACAATCTCAACTAGTGGACCAAGGCAACGGGTTTCTACTTCTTGTACTTTAACTGGTAACTTTCACATGATGATTTCCGTTAGCTAAATGTAGGGGTGTCTGTAAGTTGAGTTGGGTTGAGTTTAAAATATTTTTGGACTTGATCTGCTCATTAAAGTTGTAGGTTAATGTTAGGTTGGGTTGGGTTGGATTGGGTTAAAACAAGGGTTCAACATTCATTTAAAAAAAAATCTTATTAACATAAATGTTGAAATATGAAGTTAAAAATTCATTACACATAATAAATCTTAATTAAAATCAACATAAATTTGAAATAAATTAAAAAGTAACATGACAAGTCTTAATCGAATGTACATAACTCTCAAGCAAACTAATGACTAAAGTAACACAAGTATTAGATAAACATAAGTCTCAACTGAATTAAAGTAACATAAGTCTTAAAAGTCTTAAATAGTAAGTCACATAAGTCAATTAAAGTCAGTGTCATCATAAATAACATATGCATTAGTGTAATCATTAACTTTATTATTAATTCTTTTAAGAAACTTGTCATCATCTAAATGATCTATTGATTTCTCATTACAATAGTCTATAAGATGTTTTATCAATTTTTCATCTATATTTTCTTTGGTCATATTCTCAACTTGATCATAATTCTTATACTTAAACTTAACAATAATGCTAGTGACATATAGTTAGACTCACATCTCATATACATCTACTTATATAGCATAATAAGAGTGAAAATGTGTAGAAAATGAGGTAAGTCCAATTATAATCAAATGGTGAAAACTATGAAAATATAAGGTGTTATGAGTGGAAATGTGTGTGAGTAGCATTACTCTAAACTTAATTGGCTGCACGCAAACACGAGGAAAAAACATATTTCTCTCTGTTTGTGTGTGTATGGCTTGGGTTGTGTGGGTTGGGAAATTTTCAACTTGTAACCCAACTCATTCTTTGTGGGTTGAAGTTTTTTAAATCCAACCCAACTTGCAAACACAAACCAACCCTCTATTTATAGGTTGAGTTAAATCAAAACTCGTGGGCTCGCAAGTTTATATAAGTCAATAGACACTCCTAGCTAGATGCATGGTTTGGGTTGTACAGGTTGGAAAAATTTAACCTGCAACCCAACTCATACTCTATGGGTTGAGTGTATTTTTTTTTAAAAAATAAAATTCAACTTAACCTGTGAACCCAAACTAACTCATTATTTACAAGTTTAGTTAGATCAAAACTCGTAGGTTTACATGTTGACACAACTTGATAGATACCCTTAGCTAGATGCATGCATGTTTGACGAATAGATTTTTTGTTTTGGGCATATATAGTAAATAATAACATATCTTTTTACCATTTTTTAAAGCTAAGATCTAATCCCACATAATTTTTTTTCTTGCTTAGCAATTGAGAGGTACAAGCACATGAGCAAGAGAGTGAAAGGTGACCTAGTGGAGGATTGAACTTTCGATATCAACAATGAACACAAGTCTTAGAAACTTAGATCGACGCCAATTGAGCTATAAGATTGTTGGTAAGAGGGTGGGTTTTTACTTAACTTGATTCCACACCCTCAAATCACCACCCTACATGTCACTACTTACCTAATACGTCTTCGAGATGAAGACTCAAACCCAACTTAATCCCACCTTGATAAAAACATTTTAAAGCCCACACTCCACATGCCTTGCCTTACCTTTATAAAAATTCTAAATATAAATTTTAATTTTTATTAATAGAATAATCAATCGCAATCTTAAGAATTAACACTCATCCCACATAATTGAAAGATATAAGAATACTTTCATCAATTAAATGAAGTGAATAACTTAGGGGGTTATCATATATGTGATGTGGGTGGATACAACAACAATAACAATAACAACCAAGCATTTTTCCACTAGGTGGGATCAGCTACATGGATCAAACGATGCTATTGTGCCTTATCATAAACCACGTCTTCAGAAATGTCATTCAAATTTAAATCTTTTTTAATAGTTTTACATATAGTCTTTCTTGGTCTCCCTATACCTCTAGCTATTGGACTGTCCTCCACCTTGTCTACTCTTCTTACCAGGGCTTCTAAGGGTCTTCTCCTTACATGTCCAAACTACTTAAGACGAGATTTTACCATCTTTTCCACAATAGGTACTACCCCTACTTTCTCTCTAATGCATTCATTCTTAATCTTATCTTGTCTTGTATGACCACACATCCAGCACAACATCCTCATCTCCGCGACACTAATCTTATGCTCTTGCTAGCTTTTTACCGCCCAACATTTAGTACCATACAACATCATAAGTCTTATAGTTGTGCGATAAAATTTACCCGTAAGCTTGAGAGGTACTTTTCTATCACAAATCACTCCTAAAGCACTCCTTCATTTCATCCATCCAACTTGAATCCTATGATTTACATCTCCCTCTATCTCTCCGTCATTTTGTATGATAGATCTAAGAAACCTAAACAGTGTGACTTGTGGTATGGTGTGGTCCCTAATTTTCACCACTAAGCTAGTATTAGCACGCTTCTTACTAAACTTACATTTTATATACTTCGTCGTACTCCTGCTTATACGAAAGTCATGTTCTTCCAAAACTCATCGTCATAGCTCTAGCTTCCCATTTGTTTCCTCTCTCGACTCTACAACTAAGACTATATCATCTGCAAAAAATATGCATTGTTGCACCGACTCTTGGATATGCGCAGTAAGCACATCCAAGACCAAGCTAAAAAGATATGGACTCAAAGTTGACCCTTGGTGTAGTCCTATAGTTATAGGGAAATCTTTTGTAACATCTCTTTGTATTCTCACACAAGTTTTAACCTCATTATACATATATTAGATTACTCGAATATAAGCGATACGAAATCTTTTCTTCTCTAGAGCCTTCCATAAGACCTCTCTCAGTACCATATCATAGGCTTTTTTCAGATCAATGAAAACTATGTGTAGGTCTTTTTACTTCCTCCGATACCTCTCCATCAATCTTCGTAGAAGATAGATTGCTTCCATGGTTGACCTTCCAGGCATAAAATCGAATTGATTCTCTGAAATATGAGTCTCTTGTCTCAAATCTCCGTTTCAATTACTCTTTCCCATAACTTTATGGTATGACTCATGAGCTTAATTCCTCTGTAATTTGTACAGTTTTGTATATCTCCCTTGTTCTTATAAATAGGAATTAAAGTGCTTCTCCTCCATTCATTTGACATTTTCTTAGATCTCATTATCTTGTTAAATAGCTTTGTGAGCTAGCTTATACCTTTCTCTCCTAGGCATTTCTACACCTCGATAGGTATATTATCTGGTCCGAACACTTTTCTATTTTCCATCATCTTCAAAGCTTCTTTTACCTCGAACTCCCAAATTCTACGATAAAAGGTTTTATTTTGGCCTTCCTCTCTAGTGTTTAGAATGTCCGAGTCTCCTAACGTCTCATGTCCCTCATTAAATAACTTGTGAAAATAAACCTTCCATCGATCATTGATGTCTTGTTCCGTAACCAAGACTTTACCTTCTTCATCCTTAATGCATTTCACTTGATCCAAGTCTCCTGTCTTCTTTTCCCTACTTTTAGCAAGCCTGTAAATATTCATTTCTTCGTCTTTGGTGCCCAAAGATTGATATAACTCATTGAATGCTTTAGCTTTCGCCTCGCTCACCGCCTTTTTAGTATCTTTTTTAGCTGTCTTATATTTTTTCCAATTTTCAACGTTTTTACACACGTGCCAAGCTTTATAACATTCCATTTTAACCTTAACCTTATCTTGTACACTTGCATCACACCACTAAGATTCTTTATCCTTGGGTCCAAAGCCTCTTGATTCACCGAGTGACTCTTTTGCTACCTTCTTAATCCCTTTAGCCACTTCGTCCCACATATCATTTGCACTCCTTTGTACCTCCCAAATCTCTTCCTCCATAATCTTCCTCTGAAAGAGCATTTGTTTTCCTCCCTTTAGTTGCCACCATTTGATCCTTGGGACTCTGTCTTGATAATTTCTCTTTACTCTCATATTAACAAGTACATCCATAACCAAAACCCTGTGTTGGGTAGTCAAGCTCTATCCAGGGATGACTTTGCAATCCATGCAAAGCTTTTTATCCGATTTTCTTATAAGAAAATAATCAATTTGAGAGTAAGGACTCCCGCTTCTGTACGAGATAAAATGCTCTTCCCGCTTCCTAAAACAAGTGTTAACTATTGTAAAATTAAAAGCTACTGAAAAATTTAGAAACGTTTTGCCCTCTGCATTAGCTACTCCTATATCATACCCTCCAAACCTGTGGGTGGATGAAGTAAATTAATTCTAAACTAGCACCAAACCTGTCCAAGTCCTGTAGGCGAGCAAAAAAACCCACCTCGTGCGAGTAAAACAAGTTGGGTATCCATGAGTAGAGTTGTCAAAATGGACTAAACTCGATGGGCCGACTTGAATAGTTCGACAAAATAGGCAGGCTAAACTAATAAAATGTCAGTCCGAAACTAAAAATAGCCCTAATTAGCCTGACTTATTAACATGTCAGGTCAGTCCTATCCATTTACATTACATAAGGGCGGACTAAGTTAACAAAATGCCAGTCTCAAACTCACATAGACTAATCTAGCCCGGTCCGAAAATGGCTTGGCCCATCGAGTCAACCCGTTTTGATAGCTATATCTATGAGGCATACAATTTTTCATCACCTCAAAGATAAAATTAGATACTTTTCACCCCAAAAAATTAATTACTATTTATTTATCTTTTCATTCTTTCTTCTTTGTCATGCTGCCCTTATGTTCCGTAAGGGTGATCACAAGTCAAGTTGAGACGAATTTAGGGAAAAAAATAAAATCCAAGCCGATCAATTTTAATTGAGTTAGGTTGTGTTAATTTAGTAAAAAAAATTTGTCAACCCGAACTAAATCAATCCAATCAAGATCGGTTTAGTTTGCATCACATAATTAGTTTTATTTTTAAGATATTGGATCCCATTTAACCTAGTTCCTCTCTTTCTCCCCAAAGAAACACAACCATTTGCACGCAACATAAGAGCTACTACTTTGAGTAATTCATCACAACCAAAATCATCCAAAGTTATGCCGTTTGGCTTTGACCTTTTGCTTTGAGCTTCATCACAACCATATGGACTATCTGATTCTGTAAACATTGATTCATTCAATGTCCTTGTCGTTACTCTGCCAATAATGGCTCTATTCAGCGGTAATGAAACGACATTGTTTTTGTAGCTTCCTTAGAGCCGCACCGGAGTGTAGATTATTTTACTTCGCTTTCCCCTCTATTTATCTCTCTCCCTAACTCCTTCCCCTCTGTCCTTGAATTTGAAGCCATGGCTGAGGGGTAGAGCATCATCTTCTATTGTTTTTGTGCATTTTTTTACCCTATCTTTGCAAGAAGCTTCTTTGGTTTGGTTAGGTTAGTGATGAGGTCTGAAATGGTTGTGAGTGAAAGATGAAATTTGATATTTTTGAAGATGATGACTTTGAGGAGCTGGAAAGGAAGAAATTGGATGGTGGAAGTGGTCAGATAGATCAAGTAGTGTAATTGGGTAAACGGGCTGTAAAAATTCAACTCACTACTAGAAGCAACCTATATCGGGTTTAGCCAAATTTAACTCAATCAAATCCAATGAGCAATTCAAATCAGTTTTTAGTTATTGGTTCAGGTCGGGTTACTCGGGTCATAGTATCAATTTGAATCCATGATCACCCCCAGTGGTCTGAGAGGAAAGTCTTGACAAATCACAAATTGTAATATTTGACTTAATCGTCTGACTAAGGATGTCAACAAAAACTTATCAATTGCTACAATCTAGTATAATTATACACAATCCTAACGGGAAAAGGACAGTAAAAACAAAAGGCATCTGTTACAATGGCAAGCAATTTAATCGATTTGATTTCACCACTAAAACTAAGAATTCTTTCCACTAAGATTAATGCTATAAATTCTCTTAAATTGTCAATAAATTTACAACTCTAATTTTCTTATCACAAATAATATATACACTTCTTTTCACACTCCTCTCAATACCATTCATCATATTTACTTTTTCTTATCACTTTCTCTCACTTAATTATATCCATCTAAGATAGGTGTAAAAATAGGTGTGGGATGAAAAATGATGTAAAAACATCATTTTTCATAAATTTATACTAGTGTAAGTAAGGCGACCAATCATAGAAAGGCAACGACCTTTTTTCATGTTATTACATTCGGTTAATATATATAGTAATTTGTAAACCAAAGTTGCTATAGAAGATATGGGAGGGCAAGTCTTTCTCCAAATAATTTAAAATCCAAATTATTTTGACAAATTAAACAGGGCTTTAAGTATATTATTATATTATGATTTTTGCAACTCCATATATAATTGTGTAGATCTAAACTGTAAAGTAATGTGATAAAAAATTTAGATTTTAAAAAAAAGTAATGGGATAAAATTTGGAAAATAGATTTTAAAAAAATTAAAAAGCAACACCCTTCTACTTATCCTTTTGTCAAATAGTCTATATGATTTTAATTTTGTTAATTATCTTACTTAAACTTTTATATATGATAAACAATTCTTGTGATTTTAGATTTGATAATTAATTCATTTAAACTAGTAATATTTTGCAAATGACTTTATGGTTTCAAATAATTCCTGTAGTTATTGAAATTAAAATAACATAGGGTTTTGCATTCATATTGAAGTGGGTTAATTATCAAAACTGAAGTCAAAATGATTATTTTCCTCATATTAAAAATTTAACCAAATTAATTGTTAAAGTTAAAATTACAAGGAACTATGTGACAAAGAATCAAAGTTAAAGGATGTTGTGATTTATATTTTAATAAAACATATATATTAGTTCTCATACTAAGCTTCAGTATTTCTGTTATAATATTAACAAATAAACACTTTATACACTTCTTATTATATAATAATGTATTACACTCAACTATTTTTTTAACTCAAATTTTGCCCAAATTACTAGAAGTTTTTGGGAACACTAACGACCATGAATTAGTACACATCCTCAATCAAATTCCCAACGAACCAACATCAAATTTCCAAACACATACATCATTCAGCTACCTAAAATCTCCTATCAAATTCCCAGCAAAGTATGAATCAAGACTATTACCAACCTATACATAACCTTGAAACCCAATACTACAATAACTTGCCCAAATGTACAGCCATAAATAGCTTATAAAGTACAGACACACTATTTTGGTGTCATATCACGTGTCAGACATCAATACTTATACAACACAGGCAACACGGCAACACGTGTTTAATTTAAATATTTTTTTACTTTGACACAGTTACGATATTATAAATTATAAATATTTTTTTCTTGAATTTTCAATTTTATATACATATATATATGTCGTATCCGTATTTTATAATTTTTAAAATTTAGTATCCTTGTTACATGTCTGTGTTGTGTTACATGTTTATGTCTATGTCAATGTCTGTGTTTCATAGTAAACAACAGACCCAATGCACCAATTTTTCTAACCCCTAGATCACATCCCATTCAACCCATATTTCCCCTCACCCAAACAAAGCAAACAACAATGCAAACGACTTAGCCCCTGCCCCTCCTTGCACCACTACAAATAGAACAACACATGCACCCCAAATAGTCATCATTGAGTCACACAAAACATCCTTGCACTACAAACCTCACCACAAACTGCCATAACTACCGCAATTCTCAAACCTTGCATTTTCAAGCATGACCAGTCCTCCAACTTTGCCGCACCATGAAATGCACTGCCTTGCACCCACACAAGCCGTAAATCAAAACGTGACCAAGACACACCACTACCCCAAATAGTCATTATCGAGTCACACAAAACATCCTTGCACTACAAACCTCACCACAAACTGTCATAACTATCACAACACTCAAACCTTGCATTTTCAAGCATGACCAGTCCTCCAACTTTACCGCACCATGAAATGCATTGCCTTGCACCCACACAAGTCGTAAATCAAAACGTGACCAAGACACACCACTAGTGACCCAAGCATCTTAGCCCCTATCGGTGCACCTCACTTATGCACGATCAAGCCTCTATAACCCTTGCATAGGGGAAGGAGGGAAAGTAACAATAATAAACGACGTTGTTTCCCCAATTTCTTGAGCAACTGCATGCTCAACAGCCACATCAGAAACAAATCAACACTATTTAAGCCATGCCCATGTATGAGAGATCTGTTAGTTGTTCCAATGTAATCGTTAATTAGGACAATTTTGCCTAACATTTCATAAGTTAGGAGACCAAAATAAAAACAGAAAACAAAGGACAAAAATTTCATTTTTGCCGTATATATATATATAAAATTCCTGTGTGGACATGGTTTCTTATGCAATATAATCATAATGAAAAAATTCGTATTTCCAATTTAAGTTATACAGTTATGATAAAAAAATGAATATGAAAATATAAACTCTTCCAAAATTAAACATTCTAACATATTATCATTCTGTTTCACTTCATTTCTTAAGTTTACTACAATAAAACATATATTTAATTTATAAAACACTAACTAAAATCATAAAAATACAAACGGCCAAACAACATCAACAGAATATCTCAAAAGCTTAAATGGTTAGGTAAAGACTTATAAATTATTTTATTACATCTCTAGCTCAAACTTAAATTGTGGACAATGCATACCATGTATTAAAATTCAACTTTTATTTTAAAGAATGGAAACTGAAATTGACTGAATGGAAAAAAAGTGATTACACAATAGTCACAAAGTGACTTAGTGCATGTTTGATTGGAATTATTTCTCAAACCAAAAGCTATTTTTTGGGCTCAAGTTTTTTTCCTTGTTCATGCATGTTTGGGTAATTATGTTTTAGCTTTTGCACGATATTTAATGCATTATAACATTTTTTTTCATAAACTTAAAACTTATAATTCTATATTATAAATTATTTCAAAAGCTTTGAAATGTAAATACTATTTTATTTACAATCAAATAATTTTTTTAATTATTCTATACTTCTTTTAATAATTTAATGCATAAAATATATTATTTTTATATTATCCAAACAAAATAAATTATTTTAAAATTATATTTCAGCTAATATATAAAATATAAAATTGATTATATTATAATCGATTATACAATAATCGATTATTAAAATAATTAAAATTTTCATAGCTGAACTAATACACCTGTGTATATTAGTAAAGAACTAACTAATCATCAACTAAACAATCAATTATCTTGTGCAGCTGTAACTAATCAAGCTAATTAACCACACTCAATATGTGTGGTAGTAAAGATGGCGCTTTGATAAAAGAATAGTTGATTATAAGGCTGGGTTTGGGATTTACCAAATTTCAAAGGCCCCGAGTCTAAAACCTGATAGAGTTATATATAAAATGAAGCTTATAACGTGATGAGTAATATTAGTATAGACTCAAGTTTATTGTGAATCTTATATGTGATAGCATGTCTATTATTCAAAACATGATTTAAAATTATAAATATGTACATATCTTGAAATTCAATAGTGGATATATTGTCATGTATAAGATTTACCGTGAAGTCGAGTCTATACTAATATTATT
The DNA here is from genome assembly GCA_029884605.1 of Ormosia emarginata. Taxonomy (NCBI): domain Eukaryota; kingdom Viridiplantae; phylum Streptophyta; class Magnoliopsida; order Fabales; family Fabaceae; genus Ormosia; species Ormosia emarginata. The sequence goes on from JAQQTP010000072.1 coordinate 30,973,622, forward strand.
CTAAGGTGAATTGTTTGCAAAGATTTTGTAATTGTCTGATTAATTAGTAAATAGAAAAAAATTTATATATATATCTATGAATGTTTCAAATGATCTGGCTTGGAGTATTGCTGGAGCTAGTGGCTTTACTAGAACCAATAGTATTGGAAAATGTCTGGGTTTGAGATGTTTAAACGGGAATGACTCGAAGGATAAATTCAACCCCAGTTGATTAAAGCTATAAAATGAAAACCGAGTGAATGGAAGGCAAAATGTTTGTCTATGGTCGAAGAGTTAACGAAGTCAATTATTAGTGGGCTACCGTTTTTCAAAATGCACTCTGCCAAAGGAGCTGATTCAAATTTGTTGGCAAACTCCTCCTAAAGGACGGGGTCCTATTGAACCAATAAAGTTGGGAGTGTTTAGTTCACATAATAATGTGTTTAGCATTTCTTGGAGCAGTCATGTTTTGTTCTGTTTAGAAAAATATCCACAGCAATGCAATATATCCATGTTTTGAGCCAAAAGACATTTCCATACGAGAGATGGGTATCTTCTATCATTCTTAAGAAAAGAATGTGTAAAAAGATATCACTACCGATTTTATTATCACTATTATACCACCTTTATCATCACTGCCACCAATCCATTGTTGTCTGACCCACTCCACTACCACCGTCATTGCATCGACTCTACTACAAGAGTTAATGAATTTTTCGAAGTTGTCTAGTGGTATTTTGGAAAATTGTCTAAGATTTCTAGGAATATTGTCTCCAAGGAAAGTGCAGATACTTCAAAATTATCACTAAACTGATATTGGATACGTATCTGTGTCAAACACTTTACGAACACTTAAGATAGTCCTAACTGTATTCTACAAATTTTTATACCAATATAGATGAGAATACCACCAAAACTAGTTAAACGATAGCATTTTATTATGTCTATAATGACTCATTCTAACTTTTAAAACATTGATTCTGTCTATTAATTTAAATTTTCTATTTTTACATTAATTTTATACTAATTTTATTTGTTGTACCATAATTGTATCGTGTCTTATAATTTTTAAAATTTACCGTATTCTTATATCATATTATATCATATCATATTATATCTGTAATTTCTAGATTGTCTCTAAACCAACCACATAAAAGTGGTAAAATTTATTGTTTAAGTAGGTATTTACAAATATTTCTCCGCAACATGGTGGATATATAAAGTTTTTTTTTCCACGTGGAATCGACACAAAGAAATTAGTCCCTTATAAAAAGAGTAAAAGCACAAGTTGATTCTTAAAAGATATCTTGTGTATATTTAGTTCCTGAAAGTTTGTTATCTACAAAATAGTCCCTGAATTTCTGTAAGTACTAATAAGTTAGTCCTTTCATCAGTTGGTCTTTAAAAACCCTAACGGAAGTGCACACATGGAATGTTAAGAGGGAGACATGTGTGCACTTACCATGTTATGAGGGAGATGTGTGCACTTAATGTGCTAAATCAGTGTGAGGACGAACTGATGGAGGACTAACTCGGTAACTTGTCAATACTTTGTAGAAATTCAAGACTAATATGTACACGACCAAACTTTCAGGGACTAAAAGCAGATAAGGTATATCTCTCAGAACCAAATTGTGTATTTACTCAATAAACAGAGGTGGGATCCTTACCTTGTAAGTAACCATTAAATAAATATAACTTTAGTTTAAAAACACAAAATATGTAATTTATATATATATTATTAATTTTATGTGTGTAAATATACAAGAAACTATAATATATAGGGAATATATTAAGCGATAGGAGTAGTTTATTTAAGAATGTCAACATGGTAAGAAAGGAGGTGGGTAATGTTTTCCCCGTCCCTATCATGTGTACCCATTTAAAATCACCACGGAAGAGACATTTCTTCTAAGCTTGTCCGATCGTAGTAGGATCTACAAGTTTGACAACCTTGCTAAACGCCGGCACTTGCATGTTAATGTTTATAGTTAGTTTTGAAAAGATAATGTTGAATGAGATATTGTCTGATGTGATAAATATCTAATATATTAATCTATATACCTATAAATAAAGTATTATGTATTTAATGTTTTGGTTGAGTTATTTAATTGATATTAATAATGCATCAAACATAATCGATGATAGTGTTTTATTATTCATTGTAGAAATTGTAAAGAGAAAATAAAAAGTTTGTTGGTTTTAGGGTGTCATATCAGCACTTTATATAGAAGTGAGAGATAATAAGATTATCTCTCTTTAGAAAGAAAAATAAATAATTTAGATAAGGTGTAAGTATATAGTTTCAAGTTGCAAGAGGCATCTTTAATAAATAAGAAAAACATTTATAGTTTTTTTTAGTTTATTTAAAAAAATGTATATAGTTACAAGATGGAACTTTAATTGTAGAAGATTTTTATTTTTGTTATATAATTTAAGTTGGCTCCTACAAACATACAATGTCACATACTCTCAAATGATTATGTGGCACTCTAGAAAGAAGTAACTTTTCACATTTTATATAACTTCTGTAATAAATAAGAAAAACGCAATTATCAACCATAAGTAATGTATCATTAACATCAATTAAATAACTCAATTCTAAACATTAAGCATGCAACACTTTATTTATATGTATATATATCCTAGACAACAAACACATTAAATAATCTCATTTTGTACTTCTTTTTTATTATTAAAAGTGACTTTTTATATTATATTAACGATTCAAACATCTTTCAGAAATTTTAGTCGTATTAATAATCATATTTTCAGCTAAAAGTTAAAAATGTACTGATGACGGTAGTTTTCATACTTGAGTCTACATAAAAGGGCAGGTACATAGGAGAGTGGTAATTAAGGTTTCTACTCAAGTATACATGCAAGTAAATGGAAATATATATTTAGCACATTCATGGCTAAACGCAAAACAGCATATGTGAATCTATGATAATTGAAACTAAATACCCATTAGGGAAAGGAAAATGAGAGAATAGTAAAAAGCATATAAAACAATCTAAATATAACTTTCCTATACATGAAGAGTTGTTCTTTTATTTATTAATTTTGTTAAACCATCAGAGTTAATATATTGCAATGTATTTACCTTAAAATTTACCTATTCTCGAGAAACCATTGCCTATTGATAAATAATATAGTTCCGTTATTTTACCTAATTTCGTAATCCTCCAAAAGGTAAAGATGCAGAAAGGGATTTTGAGTGCGTTGTCAACATACGTACGTGCTTTGAAAGTATATCGCAGAATAAAATTAAAATATCTTTTAATTTTTCAAGTTCTATAAATAACATTTTCCACCCAAAGTTGTTGGTCCAAGTAGAAGAGACTTCACTCTTTTAAGCATATAATTTTAGATTTAATCTCAAAATTTATGTATATGAAAATAACAATATTTGGAAGGATCTTCGCTTAGGCGTCTGATAGTACATTGATAGAATAGTCTCTCACCTATCGAATGAAGATAGGGATGTATATGGGACAAGTTTGACTTGACCTGATATTTTGACTGGGTCATTTTTTTGGACCCGAACTTGACTCGACCATGATTCAATAATGACTGGGTCCAAACCGGGCCAACCTGATATGTAGACATAATGTATAAATTTAAACATTGTGTATAGTTAAGTCATAAAATTATAGAAGTGGTAAACAAAAACTAAAGTATATTTTACCATAGTTGTTAGAATCGTACAATTTACAATTCGATCCGATTCAGCTTCACGACGATACAGAAACGAATTCAAATAAGAAATTGATCGGAATCAAAGCTGAATCGTCTGAATTAGGGTGATTCAGAATCGAAAACATGAATTGCACGATTCTGTGATTCATGAACATGGACGGTGTTTAAGTTTTTCACAGATTCTGTTGCGAATCTGAAGGGTCTAGATGGTGTTTAAATAATAATAAAAAAGGTTAATGGTCTTTTAATTCTTCACATTCACCCATGTTTCACGTCATTCTTCATGTGACTAGAATCACTGAATGTTTGAACGTGACTTTGCATTCATTCTTCGTCTCACTTTGCAACGCCGTCGCCAACCAAACTCTGCAATCCGCATTCATTCTTCACATCCATTCACTCTTTTGTTCGTGAAGTCTCACTCTGCATTTGTTCTTCACGTTCTTCATCACGTCTGTTTGCTTTCTTTCCTCTATTTTCGTCTATGTTTTCGTATCACGTCCGTCTCATTTTGTTTGTAAGTGACAATGTCACTCACTCACTTTGTATGGCTTCTAAGGTGGCTCCTAAGGCTAAGAAGAAAGGGAAGAAGGATGTTATCTGAGAACATTGTACTGTTCTTGACAATAGATTACATGTGAAGTGTTAGTATTGTCCACAAGCAATGTGAGGTGGTACGTTTAGGATGAAGCACCATTTAGTAGGAACTTGTTAAGAAGTTGCTGCGTGTCCCCAAGTTCCAGAAGATGTGAAGAATACTTTTATAAAGATGTTAGAGGAAAAGGAGAAAGACGAAGATGATACTGAATTCTTCAAAGAGATAGCTACTCATATTGATGGTTCACAAAGTAAAGGAACTATGGATGTCTTTGTCATGAAAGGGAAAGGGGGAAGTAGCTTTAAGGCAAGACAACAGACCTTGAACGAGAAGGTAATGGATAGAGATATGGTGGTCAAAGACATATGTCGATGCATTTATGGCAATGCATTATAATTCAACTTGGTGAAGAGTCCTTTATTTGTTCAAATGGTGAAATCCATATCTGAAAATGGGAGAGGTTTGAAGCCTCCAAGTTATCATGAGGTCAGAGTCATATATTTGAAGAAAGAGGTTGATGATATTAATACTAAATTTGATGTCTATATGAGTGAATGGAAGACGAAAGGTTATACGTTAATGTCAGATGGGTGGACTGATGGAAAGAGTAGGTCTTTGATTAATTTTCTAGTCAATAGTCCTAGAGGAACTGTGTTCATAAAGTATGTGGATACTAGTCAGTTCATGGGCTACAAGTACTTATGCTTCTGGATTTGATGGTGTACTAGTAAGGGATATTATTTTGGAAGCTTCAAGGTTTTGAAAATCTTTAATTTATTGTTGCACTTGTGTCTCTCCACTTGTGAAAGTCTATGACTTGTGGATGGTGGTTCAAAGCCATCCATGGGTTATATATATGAAGTCATGGATAGAGCAAAGGAGCAAATAACTAAAAAATTTCAAAATGTAGAGAGTAAATATAAGAAAGTGTAGGAACTTATAACCAAACGTTTGGATTATCAACTCCATAGACCTCTTCATGTTGCTGGATACTATCTTAATCCTAGGTAATATTCTTTATTTATATTTATATTATGTTGGATACTATCTTTATACTAGTATATCACTTATCAAAGCTTATTTAGATTTATAGGTTTCATTATGAAACACGTTTTAATACGGATCTTGAGGTGATGACTGGTTTGTACAAAGTGACGGATAAGTTGGCTCTGGATATAGAGACAAGGGTGAAAATCATTTCTCAACTTGATAAGTTTGACAAGGTGGAGGGAATGTTGAGATAAGACTTGGCAATGACAAGTAGAGATAGATGCAGCCTGGTCTACTTTAACTTTCTTGCTAATATGGTTGCCTGTTTGTATTTTTCATTTTGTCTATATCTTATTCTTATGTGTTTACTAGCATAGAAGATATATGAAATTCTGAATTCTGAATCTTATTTAGTGTATTTTTTCTTCTTTGTTAGCTATATGGTGGAGTAGTTTTGGAGTAGAATACAAGGAGTTGCAAACTTTTGCCATATGTGTTCTGAGTCTCACTTGTAGTGATACGGGATGTTAAAGGAATTGAAGTGTGTTTGAACACATTCACTCTAAGAAGAGAAACCACTTAGAGTAACAAAGATTGAATGCACTTGTATTTGTTAAATACAATCTTAACCTTGAGTCAAGGTAGAAGATAAGAGAGGACAAGTGAGAGACATATGATCCTATTTTTCTTTCAAATATAGAATTTGATGATGAATGGATCACGAAAAGAGAGGAGCCTTGCCTAAATGATTTAGAGTTGTAAGGAGTAGATAAATCTCATATGGATGGATGTTCAAGCGTGCTTTAATATTAAAGAAGGAGCTCCAAGTAAAAAGAGAAAAAGAGGTAGAGTTGTGAAACCTCCTAGTCTTCTACATCCATTGATCCAAATTCTTTTAACTTCTATTACATTACAAATTTATAATTTACAGTTTACATGTATACAATGTTTAGGACCAAGAAACCTTAATGCCATGAGCAAGAAGGACAAGGGAAAAAGCATACAAATTGTTGATGTAGAAGGTGGTGATGGTGGTGAAAATGGAGATAAAGAGGTGGCTATGGTTAATGATGATACTCAAGCTAATCAAGATTTTGATGATCTTGACCTTGAAGGGGAGGATAATTGAAGATATATAAATTATAGATTATTTAGCAATTAGTATTGAGTATTGAATATTTACTATTTCGAATTAGAATTTTTTTTTGCATCAATTTGAAATGACTTATGATAGTATTATTTAAGTATTTATTTGAGACTTTTTAATTGTTTTTTTATGTTTTAGGTGTGTAAATGTATATTTAAGCTTTTTATTGATGTGTTTCTGTATGGTATGATTCGATACGATTCACAATTTGAAAATTGAGTAAACAATTCTCGATACGATTTACGATTTGACAACTATGTATTTTACAATATATATTTCAAAACAAATAATATAAATATAAATATATTATCAAGTTATGCAAAATTTATTAATTTAAGTTAAGAAGTTTTATTAGGGTCATATTTGGACGACCCGAAATATAATCTCAACCTAATTAGAAAATACACTAAGTCTAATTTCTAAAATTCGAATATATCCCAACTAGTTTCAGACCGAACTAAATTAGTAGGACGGGTCAAATTTTAAACACTCTTAGACGAAGATACTTTGAAAAAAAAAATAACATTTTCCTTGTTATCATGGCACAGCACTTTTCCCAACACATTTGCGTCTTCTCAAAGGTGCTGCTGCTGCTCAATTCCTCATCTCAAATATAATAATTTTAAGACAAAATAACAATAAAATAAATTTAAAAAAAAAATCTTTAAAACAATTAATCAAATTCATGTTTTTAAACCTTAGTTATTTGAAGTACCAAGTTGCAGTTCTGCATATAAACCAGATGCATGACTACATTTTACCATACAATAAATACAAATCTATTATGTTAGTTTCATTATATTATTTTTATCAGAAATCAGTGTTAACACATTTCAGTGGCAATAATCCCCATTTTCCTTTGTTTCTCAACTATATTCCAAATACTGAAGTGGTAGTCACTAAGCTGGGGTCAATGCAATGGTTTTTTACCATTTTTTTAAGCCGAAATTCTAAAATGGAATAAAAGCAGCAAGAGAATTCGGTGTCAATGAGCCAATGAAGTGTTAATCACACCAAGATCAAGCATTAATGCCACCTTTAGTGCAAAGAATGAAATTCTATAAATAAATAAAAAATAGTAAATTAGAATGGAATCCTATTATAATTCCACGATTTGATACAATTATAAATAAAACAGTGAAAAAATGATTCTATAGTTTGATGTATGTAATATAATATTGAATAGAATTTAAATCGAAATAGATGACATAAATGACCTTAATGAAAAAATAAAAAGGTTTACCTTTTTTTTCATATATTATTATATTATATAATAAGAATGTGTATTTTTTAAAAACTATTTGAAATTAATTTTCAACAACTTATAATAAGAGAAAGTTTGATAATATTTTCTCAACTAATTTTCTTCTTTGCTTATAATTAATATTTTAAAATATTGGTATAGTATTGATTTTGTTATTGTGCAAGATTTGAAATTTTTAATAAAAATCAAATAAAATGTAGGATTGAAAAATCACTAAACCTATTGTCGATAGGGGAAGCAAGTGAGAAGAATGAGAATATTTTATAAATTATAACAGGGTAAAGCATGTTATTTTATAAATTTAAATAAAATCTTATTAAAAAAATACATATGGAATCCTATTCTAAAGAAATATAGAATCCCAATTGATTTGTCGATTATTTTCATAACTTGAGTGTCTTATATTTGATCTAATTGGACTTCATGTGTGTTTAATTATAAACTTTTAGCTAAGTTTCTAAATATGAAGTTTAATCGGATCTTTATTGTGAAACTATGCTTAAGTGTATTTATAAGCACTCATAATTGCATTGTGTTTTTCAGGAGATCAATATCACCCCTAGAAGCAAAGAAAGAAAGAGGAATTTAAAGAAAGTAAGTGACATGGCCCGTGTCACATGACACGGGGTGTGTCGTGTCCTTCTCTGGATTTTCAACATGGACCTGACCAACAACACGGCCCGTGTCATATGACACGGGATAGGCCGTGTACATCTCTGTCTTCACAAGAGGATCTAGTTTTGAGCATTGACCATCAACACAGCCCGTGTCAAATGACACGGGGTGGGCCGTGTTTTTCTCTGACTTGCAAAACACTTGAATTTGTGTTACCAGAACCTGACATGGGGTAGGCCGTGTCAAACGACACGGCCCGTGTCGTCGCATCAAAACATCATATTTGAATTTTAATGATGCACAAGATTTCTAAAGTTATAAATAGGGTTGCCTAGGGTCATAAAAAGAAGGTCTAGACTGGGAAACTGGCAAGAGGCTAAGGAGAAGACCAAAAACAAGGGAGAAGGAGATTGGGTCGAAGATTGGAGTCTCGGGTTCGAACAATTGGAGATCAATCATCCCCAACCTTTGGAAACTAGTTTGATCTTTAGTTTTCTTCTGCACTTCTACTCTTGACAATGTTTTTCTTCTTCTATTCTTTTGGTTTTGAATTTGCCATGTGTGGCTAGTTTTCTTATATGATTAAGGGAAGATGAAACCCTAGTTTTGATTATGTGATTCTTGCATATTTCCTTATATCAATACAATTGTGTTTTTATTCATATGTTTCTGTTCTTAATTTAGTATAAAGGTTTTTATACTCTTTGCCAATTTCAAAAGTGATAAAACTAGGATTGCTATGCGCGGTTGCGGTGGTAAGACTAGTGAGACATATGATCTAAGTAATTTAATCCCGATGTGAGATTGAATCTTAGTGTGATTGATTTTCTAAATTTTAATGCAATCAATAAGTAGGTGTAAGAGCGGTTGCTTTACAAATAATTATTGATTAGGGATTGATTTGAGCGGTTGCTGAATTAACCAAAACTTAAGGAAAACAGAGAATTAATCTCACAATCACATAAAAACATAATTGACCATGTTGGTATAAAGGATATATGGGTTAGCATAATCATATAAATCTAGTGGTGGATTCCATCTCTTAACCATTGTCTTTTAATTGATTTTTCAAATTATATTTACTGTGTTTGTTTTGGATTCAATTTACGTTTTTAATTTCAACAAACAAAACCCCCCATTTTATTGTTTACTGTTTTTGAGTGTTTAAATTAGGATTCAAATTATAGTGTTAATTGAATTAGTTCTCTGTGGATCGACCCTTGCTAACTACAACTGGTTGCAAGGTTTTTATTTTTGGTGGAACTTGGCAACTGATTTTCATTCTAAATTTTAATCACAATACACACCACACCAAATTTTGGCGCCGTTGCCGGGGAACTAATTGTTCAATTGCGCTATTAGTTTGTTTCCTATTTTTTTCACTCTGTTTTTATTTCATTTTTTTAAATTCTCTTCTTCCTCCTTTCCGACTATTTTGCAGGTGTTCATGTCCAGTGGTGACATAAACGAGCAATTGAGGAACCTAAGGCATTACTTTGAACAAGTCAGCTCACAATTTCCTCTTCAATTCACACCTGCTGACATCGAAGCTGCCCGCCACATAGATCTATCAAATTCTGAGATATCTGAGGAGACACCTAAAGAAGTGGTGATGACAGAATCTACTCTAAGGACGTTGGGTGCTCCAAATGTAGATCAACAGCCTCTATGCATAAAAATTCCAGTAAATGAGGAGGCATTTGAGTTGAAGTCTGGCTTGATCTATCTCTTACCATCTTTCAATGGATTAGCCGGAGAGGACCCCAACAAGCACCTGAAGGAGATCCATGTGGTGTGCTCTAGCATGAAGCCTGCAAGAATTCCAGTGGATCAAGTCAAGCTAAGAGCATTCCCATTCTCTTTGAAAGATTCTGCAAAGGAGTGGCTATACTACTTGCCACCCGGATCCATCCAAACATGGCAAGATATGGCTTGAGCTTTCCTAGACAAATATTTCCCTGCCTCAAATGGCGCAACCATCCGAAAAGAAATCTGCGGCATCCAGCAAAGGCATGGGAAATCACTTCATGATTACTGGGAGCGGTTTAAGAGGCTATGTGCTAGTTGCCCTCAACATCAAATTAGTGAACAACTTTTGATTCAGTACTTCTATGAGGGTCTGCTAGTGATGGATCGTAATATGATTGATGTTGCTAGTGGAGGAGCATTGGTTGATAAGACTCCTCAAGAGGCCAGGAATTTGATCTCAAGAATGGCTGCAAACACTAAACAATTTTTCACTCGAAATGGCATTGGAGTGCGAGCAGTAAAAGAGGTAGAAACGGTCAGTCTGCAACAACAAATGACCCAGTTGACTGTCATGGTTCAGTGATTAATGGACAATGGAAAAGAAGCGGTGAATGCTTGTGAGATTTGTTGCTCTTCAGGACATCCCACTGATATGTGTCCCACTCTTCAAGAGGACACAAATGAGGAGGTAAAAATAGTAGGAGGATATTCTGGACCTTCTAACAACTACAACCCCTACTCGAACTCATATAATCCGGGGTGAAAAGATCATCCTAACTTGAGCTATGAAAAGCAGCCCCAGAATCAACCTCTTACCTATAGACCTCCAAGATTTCAGCAGAGGCAAGCACCTTTTCCTCCGAGGCATCAACAAGTTCAAGCTCCTAGGCAATCTGAGCCTTCACTAGAGGAGTTGGTGAAGCAAATGGCCACTAATAATATTCAGTTTCAGCAAGAGACGAAGGCCACCATTCATAACTTGCAGAACCAAGTGGGGCAATTGGCCACAGAGATCAACAAGGTTCAGAGCCAACTTTCTGGGAGACTTCCCTCACAACCAGATGTGAATCCGAGGGAAAATGTGAGTGCTGTCACATTGCGAAGTGTAAAGAGGTTAGATGAACTTTCATCTCTCCCACAAGCTACTAAAGAGAAAGAGCAAGGGCCTAAGGAGGTAAATGAAGAGGGGCAACACTCCAAGGCCCCCAAGGTAAGTATCCCTGAACTACATCCTAAGCATATCACTAAGGCTCCATTCCCTAGTCGGCTAGTGAAGAGCAAGAAAGATGAGGGTGAAAAGGATAGAGATGTTCTTGAGACTTTCAGGAAAGTGGAAGTCAATATTCCTTTGTTGGATGCAATTAAGCAAATCCCAAAATATGCCAAGTTTCTTAAGGAAGTATACACCCAGAGGAGGCGGATGAAGGGTGATGAGAGAATTAATATGAGCCAAAATGTTTCAGCCCTCATTCAATCTATGCCTCAGAAATGCAAAGATCCAGGGACTTTTACCATTCCATGTGTTATAGGCAATTATAGATTTGAGCATGTCATGCTAGATTTAGGTGCTTCTATTAATATAATGCCCATGTCTATTTTTAACTCTCTTGGACTTGGCCCTTTGCACTCTACAGGTATAGTGATCCAGCTGGCTAATAGGAGCACTACGCGTCCAGTTGGGTTGATTGAAGATGTGTTAGTGAAGGTTGATGAGCTCATCTTTCCTACAGATTTCTATGTTCTGGAGATGGAAGGGGAGTTTCCATCCAACAAGGCTCCACTCATTCTAGGGAAGTCATTCCTCAAAACAGCGAGGACCAAAATAGATGTGCATGCAGGAACTCTATCCATGGAGTTTGGAGATTCAATTGTTCAGTTTAATATTTTTGATGCTATGAAGCATCCCGTGGAAGAGCATTCTGTTTTTCATATTGATTTACTTGTTGAATTAGTTAAGGGAACTTGTGCTAAATTGTGTGCTGAATTTCCTGATCTTATTGGTTTCAATGATTCTATCCTTAGCAATGCATGTGCTGATTGTGATGGTGATATGACTTATGCTATTTGTGCTAAGATTTCTGTATACTTGAAAGTTGATGATTCTGTTCATGCAGCAACTAATAATATTGAAGGATTTATCAATAATGACCATGGCATAGTTGCAGAATCTAAGACACAAAGGGAGATGGAGCAGAAGTCGTTATCCGAACATTGGAAGTATGCATACTCAGTGGATGATAAACAACTTTATGTGTCCGTGACCAAGAACTTCCTTGCTGAACAGGAGGAGAGCTTGCTACAAATTCCGAGGGGGCATCAGAAAGCTTGGGATCCATGTGATAGCGCTTTAGTGAATTCCAAAGAAATTAAGGAGAACCAATGGGAACCCAACAGTGAAAACTCTCATGCTACTTCAAGTTTAACATGGTCATTACACTTCAAGATATGGGACCCTGGTGACTGTTCTCATGATGTTTCAAACAGTGGAGACCTCCTCATTTGATAAGGATGTTTCTTCTCTCTTTCTTTTATTTTACTTGTCCTGGAGAAATTGATGATTATTTTCTTTTGAGCTTTACATTGAGGACAATGTAGAATTTAAGTGTGGGGGAGGAGTTTACATTCTACTTTCTGTTTTAACTTTTATTTAATTCTATTTTTGAAAAAAAAAAGTGTTTTTGATTGATTTTCAATGATATTTTGAGATTTGTGAAGCTTAGGAGTTTGAAGCAATTGAAGTTCAAGGGTGTGTTTTATAAATTTCTTCTTCTGTCTTGAATTTGACATGCTTGGTTTTGACTGTTTGATTTGTGGATTGAGATTGATAGATGCATACCTTGTGAGATTTTGAACCTATTGATGGATGAATTGAGCATTTTTGTCATTCTTCTTTTTCTTGTGTGATTTTCACTCATGTCATTTGATCACTCTAGAACTTGTTTTGATTCTTTTTTAGGCTACATTTTCACTTGCATGCATAAACATAATTGAGGCATTCTTTCTTCTTTCTTGAGTAACTACTTTGGCCAAATAGCTAACCTTGCATCATTTTCCTTTGATTAACCCCTTGAGCCTATTGCCTATTCTTTGTCTTAGCTCGTTATATGCCTTATGTGAAAAACTATGATTTTACCTTACCTTAGGGAATGAGAGAATATTGGTTAAATTTCATTGGAGGAGCTCTTTTACTTGTGGGCAATGTATAGTACAAGTGTAGGAGTTGTTTTCTTGATGTACAATATGCAAAGTGTTGGTTGAGAAAAAAAAATGCAAAGAAAAAGAATCAATGCAAGAAAGGTTGTAAAAGGAAAGAAAGAAAAAGGAAAGGAATATGTGAAGAGAATGTGCATAATATAGAATTGAGGGAAAATTTTCATGCTTGTTATTTGTCATTTGAGTTCCTCCCCAATATTCTTTTATTCTCTTTGGTATTTATCTTGCCATATCCATACTATTTCCTTCCCTTACCTTGGCCCCATTACAACTTTGAACAAAGTCCTCTTGATTTTTGTGTGCATGTGTTTAAATAGTGGAGAAGTAGAAGATAAGCAAGCTTATGGTAGTGCATTTTTCATAGGCTGAATTGAGTGAGATACTTACCTTGTAAACACTTGAGAGATTGAGAGTGTATCTTGTGAGGATCTATCATTCTTGATTCATGCTTTTCAAATTGAAGATACCTTGCTTGTTAGTTTGAGATGTGAAGATTTGTTATCTCTTGAATATTTTGACTCCTTGAATCTTTTCTTGCTCTTTCTGCTTACAAATTTTGGCCTTTCTTGAATATCATTGGAAATTGAGCCTTTTAAAGTTTTTAGTTTTGTTTTTGTTTTTCTTTGTTCCCTGGTTCGGTCTTATGTTTTGCCCAGGAGTGCAAAAGGCTAAGTGTGGGGGTATTTGATCTGTCGATTATTTTCATAACTTGAGTGTCTTATATTTGATCTAATTGGACTTCATGTGTGCTTAATTGTTAACTTTTAGCTAAGTTTCTGGATATAAAGTTTAATCAGATCTTTATTGTGAAACTATGCTTAAGTGTGTTTATAAGCACTCATAATTGCATTGTGTTTTTCAGGAGATCAATATCACCCCTAGAAGCAAAGAAAGAGAGAGGAATTTAAAGAAAGTAAGTGACACGGCCCGTGTCACATGACACGAGGTGGGCCGTGTCCTTCTCTGGATTTTCAACATGAACCTGACCAACAACACGGCCCGTGTCATATGATACGTGATAGGCCGTGTACATCTCTGTCTTCACAAGAGGATCCAGTTTTGAGCATTGGCCATCAACACGGCCCGTGTCAAATGACACGGGGTGGGCTGTGTTTCTCTCTGACTTGCAAAACACTTAAATTTGTGTTACCAGAACCTGACATGGGGTAGGCCGTGTCAAACGACACGGTCCGTGTCGTCGCATCAGAACATCATATTCGAATTTTAATGATGCACAAGATTTCTAAAGTTATAAATAGGGTTGCTTAGGGTCATAAAAAGAAGGTCTGGACTGGGAAACTGGCAAGAGGCTAAGGAGAAGACCAAGAACAAGGGAGAAGGAGATTGGGTCGAAGATTGGAGTCTCGGGTTCGAGCAATTAGAGATCAATCATCCCCAACCTTTGGAAACTAGTTTGATCTTTAGTTTTCTTCTGCACTTCTACTCTTGACAATGTTTTTCTTCTTCTATTCTTTTGGTTTTGAATTTGTCATGTGTGGCTAGTTTTCTTATATGGTTGAGAGAAGATGAAACCCTAGTTTTGATTATGTGATTCTTGCATATTTCCTTATATCAATACAATTGTGTTTTTATTCATATGTTTCTGTTCTTAACTTAGTATAAAGGTTTTTATACTCTTTGCCAATTTCAAAAGTGGTAAAACTAGGATTGTTATGCGCAGTTGCGGTGGTAAGACTAGTGAGGCATATGATCTAAGTAATTTAATCCCGGTGTGAGATTGGATCTTAGTGTGATTGGTTTTCTAAATTTTAATGCAATCAATAAGTAGGTGTAAGAGCGGTTGCTTTACAAATAATGATTGATTAGGGATTGATTTGAGCGATTGCTGAATTAATCAAAACTTAAGGAAAACAGAGAATTAATTTCACAATCACATAAAAACATAATTGACCATGTTGGTATAAATGATATGTGAATTAGCATAATCATATAAATCTAGTGGTGAATTTCATCTCTTAACCATTGTCTTTTAATTGATTTTTCAAATTATATTTACTGTTTTTGTTTTGGATTCAATTTACGTTTTTAATTTCAACAAACAAAACTCTCATTTTATTGTTTACTATTTTTGAGTGTTTAAATTAGGATTAAAATTATAGTGTTAATTGAATTAATTCTCTGTGGATCGACCCTTGCTAACTACAACTGGTTGCAAGGTTTTTATTTTTTGTGAAACTTGACAACTGATTTTCATTCTAAATTTTAATCACAATCCACACCACACTACCAATCCTACCTATTTTTGGAGGAATGTAATTCAATAAATTTGTGGAATGGAATCAAAAATAGAAATGCCATTCCATTTTCGTTTCTACTAACAAATATAGGAACCCCCTAATTAAAAGATTAATTTGATTCCTTCACATAAAATATGACATAAATCTTCTATATTATCTTTCAATAATTTTGTTAGAATATATGCAAGCTCTACCATAATTGCAGAATAGAGTTGATTTTGAATTGAGCCCACTGACTAGGTAGTAGATTCTAATAAGAACGAAGTGTGCTATAACCATAATGCTCAACTTCCGTTGAGCTGACTTAAGCGGCTTACCTCATTGTCATTTGTCAATTAAAGTTTGATCATCTCTTTTCCTAAACCCAAAAATTTATATAATTTCTTTGAAGTATTGTTCTGCCTATATACGTCAACATAAAAAATCACCACAAGAAAAAAAAAAAAAAACTCGATCCATGAAAGTTCACTACAAGAAAAAAAAATCATTTCCAGCTGATGAATATGCCAAAAATAGGCATAATCTCTCAAAAAAAAATTATTTTTTATGGATTTTTTAAATTTGTTGGTTTGGATGAGGTTTTAAAAAAATCTATTTTATATGATATTTTTTTAAAAGACTTTTTTAAAAATATAAAAGCTAATTTATATTTAGATATAAAATTTGAGAAGTATTCTTTTTAAAGTGCGTTTTTTTTTTGCTTATTTTTTAAGAAAAGTATTTTTTATTAAAAAATAACTTCTCAGACAAGCACAACTATTTGGATAAGAGTTAAAAAAAATTAATTTTTTATTTTTAATCAGAAGCTAAAAAGCGAGTTTGTTTGTACTTAGTTTGTAAGAAAAGTATTTTTTTTAATTTAAAAAAAATACTTCTCAAACATGCACAATGTTTTGGATAAGATTAAAAAAAATTAGAATCTAAAATAAAAAATCAGTTTTCTACTTTTAATTCAGAAAGTGAAATGAGTAACTTTTTTAAAAAAATTACTTTTAGCAGAGATGCAATAAAAGAGAGAAAATAAAAAGTACTTTTTTATAATTATATCCAAACGCAAAATAAGTTTTACTTTTCATAAAAATTTCTACAAAAAAAAAATATATTTTATACTTTCTTAAAATCATTTTTTTTTTCAAAGTTCATCTAAACGCACCCTTAGTGTCTAAACAACTTTTTTATATTGTATAAAAGATCTTTTTTAGAAGCACCACTCTACCTTAAAAAAAGGCAAAAATTGTGTTTATTAGTGTTTTTTAAAAAAAATATATATATACATTTTTTCTATCAAGAAAAACACATAAGCACAAAAACCTATCTGATAAATGTGCTTTTAAAAAAATATCATCCAAATACACTAAAATATAAAGGTTTTTTAAAAATATTTATCTAGAAATTAAAGCACCTCCAAACAAACACTAGTACATTTTGGTTTTAATTAATTTTTTTAAATTTTATTTTTCAAAACCTTTATTAGATAAGCTAATTCAAACACAAGTTTAGTGGTGGATAGGGCTGTTAAACGGGGCAACCCAACCCGTTTAGCCCGCAAGCCTAGACGGGTTATGCCAAGGGTATTATTGGGTTAAACTAGTTGACATTTTACCCGCCTGGTCCATTTAAGGGTAACCTGCTAGCCTAAACGGGTCAATCCCTTCTTTTTTTGCAAATTTCTTTTTCTTCAAAAATTATACTAACTAGCCCCTGAGTTCGTTGTTGAGATAAAGGCTAACTCCAACTCCAACGAGAGAGAAGCTGAGGCAGAGGGAGTCGCGTTTGGGGTGGCGAGGAAGGTGTCACGTTTGGGGTGGTGAGGAAGGTGTCGCATCTAGCCGAGGAAGAAGGAGTTGTGTTTGGTCGAGGAAGATGGAGTCACGTTGTGTTTTGGAGAGCCGAGGAAGGTCCTGGGCCGCCAGCAATGGCATCGCGTCGCGTTGCGCCAAAGAGCCAAGATTGAGAAAGGCAATTGGAGTTTGGGGAGGGTGGAGCGACAGTAGCAGCTATTGTTCTTCAATCTTGTTCAAAGTGAAATCTTATCTAATGATGTGGTGAGAAGTATTAAAATTATTTTATTTTATAATTATTCAATTGATTTGAAATATGATAAATTTTTTTTTTGTTTGAAAAACTTAATAATGTGAATGTGGGATTGTTTTCTTAGTCTAATATGGCCAGGTAAGGTAACCCAATAACAGGGAAGGGAAAAAGAAAAATGTATTGACAAAAAAAAAGAGGCAAGTTATAGGCTAACCCGTATAGACCACAGGTTAGATGAACTGAGCCAAAAATAAATTAATTTAAACGAGTCTATATTTTTTAGACTCAACTCAACTAATTTTAAAGGGTATTGACCTGCTTTGATAGCCCAAGAATGATGGGTACAACTAATTTTGCAACAATTAGGGTTGTAAATTGGTTCGGATAACCCCATCAATCCGACCAATTCGAATCGAAACCAAAAAAATTGGTTCGGATGAATTAATTGGTTCGGATAAAATCCAAACTGAATAAAGCTTAATTGATTCGGTTATCGGATTTGAAATTTTAAATCAGAGAACTGAACCGAACTATATATATATATATGAGGGAGGATCAACTTATACCAGTGTAAGTTTTTTTTCTTCTTACACTTATTTTCAGTTGTTAGATCAATTTTCATCTAATGATTACCTTTAATGAAATAATCTCAACCATTAGATGAAAGTAGAACTAACGGTTGAAAATGAGTGTAAGAGAAAAAAGACTTACACTGGTGCATACACATGTACTAGATGGAGCATTAAACTTCTTACTTTAAGACTCTCCATCTGCAAAAGTCACAATCACTAAAGGTAATTTTTAATCCTTGGTAATGTTTAATCATTTCTGCCCATTGTTATGTTGTATACTTGTGTTTCCTTTTGATTATGTTTAGACTAAGTTTGAGTATTGTTGTTTATTTGTCTTTGTACTTGTATCCATTATTATGTATCTTTTAATTATATTTGTTTGTTTAGAATTTGTCTATTTATTATACTTTGTAGTATGCTTATTGAGATAAATTAATAAGTTTGATTCTATTTCTAAAATTTTTTATAAGTTTATATATATATATATATATATATATATATATATATATATATATATATATATATATTATGAAAAGTTAATTATTTACCTAATTTTTATATAAAAATTGATCAATCTGATCACACGAATCAAATCAATTCATAGATATTCAATTTGATTTGATTTAAATTTAATTATAAAAAAATAAAAATTAAACTAATTAATTTTAATTAATTTAATTTTTTTTAAAAAGTTGAACCAAACTGATGTGATTATATCCTGACAACAATACATTGTTGTGCCTAGCTAGGGTTTGGCAGTCAAGTCTATAATATTAAACTTTTAGGGATGGAATATGGCTATTTAAAATTCTACATTTCTTAATTAACTGGGTAAACTTGATGAAAAGCGGGATCATACTTCCTACATTCACTTAGCTATACATAACTAAGAATATGCGTCGATATGATTTAATAATTTAACAGAAGCATTGATATTCTTTTCATAATCATTACCTTACCAAACTTAAGAAATCACGTCAAATCAAAGTCCTGACTCCTGGTATAGGGAACTCAAACCTATATATATTCACTTAGCTATACATAAGTAAGAATATGCGTCGATCTGATTTAACAGAAGCTTTTATATTCTTTCCATAACCATTACCTTACCAACACCAAACTAAAAAATCATATCAAAGCTAAGTCCTGACTCCTGGTAGCAGTGACGGATCCAAAAAAATTAGATAGTGAGAGTAAAGATGATATATAAATATAAAAAAAATTAAATAAAAAATATATATTAATATATAATGATGAAAAATTAATTTATAATTATTTTTTTACAGTGTAAGTAATTTTTTATTGTTAATATTATTAAATAATTTTTTATTTATATATGTATAAATGATCTTGACATTTAATTATGTAAGATATAATTTAAAAAAAATATTATAAAATTTTAATTTATCTTATAATAAATTTATTTACGTATACATTATATGAGCTAAAGTTAAAAATATGAAAAGGTATAAATATCAAATAATTATTGTGAATAATAAAAAAATTTTTAAAATAAATAAAGACATGTGTCTCTATTATTATACAAGTGTGTCTATCCTACAAATATGTATAAAGAATCAAAGAAAAATTTTTAAATTTTGTGGGGCATGTGTTCCTACATTTTTATGAATGGGTCCGTCCCTGCCTGATAGTATCTAATTAATGCATGTCAACATATACAAGGATGGGCATTGCTAAGGAACTCACCTTTAACAACAACGAATAAGCTCATTGAACTTTCAACACATGAGATCATAAAATTCCATATCATGCTGCGGCGCCAATTGACAAACATCTTACGATCATCTACTAGAAGATAGCATAGGTACCATTACTGTATGGCTCACTTTAACGCTTCTCATCAGCAATGTGCATGAACATGAATATTGCCTTTCTTAACTGGCACGGCCATGCCACATGAAACAGCTTCAAGTTAATTTTATCACCTCATCCAAGCAAGATTTGACAAACTCCAATATCCCTCTTCCACGTGACGGAACGAAAACTCCAAACCTTAATTATTTCTACTAGTTCTAAACCTTCTGCGTCCTTAAAGTAAATATAACTCTAACGAAGCTAAGTGCAGGAGAACAAAGTTCTCAAGTTCTCAACGCTCAAGTGCTCAACAACAAATCGAAGTTTTCTATAACATTCACCAAAATCGAGAAAATCAAATCACTACGCACTATCTTCAGCAACGAATTAAATAATGCAATTATCAACGACAAACTCAGCACTAAGTACGATGCACATATAAATATTTTCAAAGAGAAGGGAACAGATCAATGGGAAAAAAAAAAAAGAAACAAGATCTGAGAGTTTGGTGTGCACCTGGTGCTGGAGAAATCGTAGAGTTTGCCAGTGCTGGAGAAGATGATAACTCCAACCTCAGCATCGCACAGGATCGCAAGCTCCTTCGCCTTCTTCAACAAACCGTTCCTTCGCTTCGAGAACGTCACTTGCCTGCTCGTCGAATTGTCGATCCTCCTTATCACGATCTTTCCTCTCCCCATAATCAAACCCTAACTCGATCCTTTCGAAACCAGAAAATCGCTGCGATAAACAGATTCACAAGCAAAATTTCAATTCAATGGAAAAAAAATCAAAAATTAAAAAATTAAAAAAAAAGAAAAACAGTTCTGGAAGAGCGTAGAGAGAAGCGTAGACTTAGATGCAAAAGAAAACAGAAGAAAAATTGGATTGATGATTTTCCGAGAAAGACAGCGAGAATCTAGAAAAGGAAGAAAAACGGAGAGAAAAAAAAGAGAGAGAGAGAGAGAGAGAGAGAAAATAAAGAGCACTTACTGGCTAACAAGTTTGGTTATAAGAGACAAAGCGAGGTTCGGCAGCGACGGTGCTGAATTCGCATCAGCAGCGTGGGAGGGTAGCTATATAAGGAAAGTGATGATACTGCTTTTGGTGTGTGGGGAGTAAAACCACTTATGAGCTCGTTGAAAACCACTAGTGGTTTTGTTGGTGGAAACACGTGGCCCAATCAGAGACTGACATATAAGAGATGATTGGAGTGTTTTATTCGTTTGTTGGAATATGTGGCGTCTACCTATGTTATGCTGACGCGTGGGGATACGTTTACGCAAGCCGTAGATCGTACCGTATTTTTTCGGAAATGGCGCTTCTTTCAAATAATCGCGGGGACCGCACCGCTTAGTTGCGTTTGCGAAGTGGAGATTGTCTAAAATGCCACTAGGTGCGGCCCAATCCCTAAAATATTGTAATGTCCCCCACATATTATGATAATAATCAATTGATCTTAAGTTGTAATAATAGTAATAATTGTTTTGTTAACGTTGACCCTAAGAAATTAAAATAAAAATATTAAAAAAAAATATAAATACTTATTATCTTAAAAATTTAAAAAATATTTAATTTTTTCCTTTAAGTAATAAATATTTTTCTAAAATTTTTAAGATGTGCACTTAAGATACACTTTAATAAAACTTTAATAATAATAATAATAATATTTGTAAATGCAAATGTAAATTTGAGGCTAAAGTTAGGTTCAAATTTTACTTATATTAATTTCTTAAGATTGGATCACAAATAATATTTTTGTGAATTTTTTAATTTCAATCTAAATAATCTCCCTTTGATTATATCAGAAGGACAAATTAATCAAAATACGTACTATTATTTAACTATTAATAAAATGTGATAAGTGAGCAGTGTCAGGGAGTGTGACAAACAGATTACCTGACATTGACTGCTTGATTTCGTGGCAATAATGGGTACCAAGTTAGTAACAACGTTAATAAAGGTGACCTACTTGTAACAAATGTTTTGAAATGTAGTTATAAAAAAAGGAAAATATATGCTAGTAGTGATTGGCTTACATGAATGCAGTTAGATTTAATAATTTATTTCATATATCAAATTATTAATTAATCTATTATAAACTTACAGTTTACATAAAGATCACATTGCAATAACTCATTTGAAATAGAATCTGACGGGGCACAAAACGTGTATGTTCTGAGAATAAAATTGATTACTTTCTCAAAGTATTTTTTTTTATAGATACAAGTTTATTATTTAAAATGAGAGTAAACAAAGTTTTAAAAGTAAAAATCATCGTGAGATTTCTTAAATCACTTTTAACAAGCTTAAAAATATAGTTAGACATGGCCTTTTTGGCGCCACAAATCAAGCAAATTACGTGACTTTGGTGCTGTGTCTTTAGCCTTCTCCATCTTCTAGTCTTCTACAGTGATAAGATTTATCAAAGTAATTACTATATATATCAATATAAAATAATATAACACTAACATAGAAACCTATCAAATAAGTTTAATATATTAGATACAAATAGCTTCAGTTTTTCTTTCGAAACATTGAAGGTGCACCTAGCTACTTCAAATACCGATTCTTTGTTACAAAAATAAAAGAAAGCCGAGAAAGAAATATATAAAAAAAATGTTATTGATATCCACACTCTTCAATATTCATTTACACATGTTTATATTATTTTCGATAAATTATTAGATATCAATTTCACTCTCATTTGATTAACATTCAAAACAATGAAGTTGAGTATAATTTTCTCTCTATCTCATTGTATATTTAGAATGAAATTTTTTTATCTTTAACCAAATATCTTTTTCGACATTGTTGTGAGATTAACTTTTAGACACTACAACAACTAGGAGACTCTCTCAAATATTTGGAATTAACTTAAATATTCTGTCCTTGTTCTTCCTAAATACTAACAATATTGTAAAATAGCAAAGTCTCTTTCTTAATTAACAATACCTTCTCTCTTATTCATTTGTTTTTTTTTTTGTTGAATTATCAACATTTAATTAAGAGAATAGAAAATAAAACAGAAACCGAAAACAAAAAATCTAAGTCGGTATATTTGTATGTGAGTGCATGTATCTAAAATATGGTACATAGTACATACTGACGTGAGAATGATAGGATAGCAAATGTCCCGTAATGAGTAAAATCAATATAAATGTGTAATACACAAACTAGAGGATAATCTGCGAAAGCTAAAATCTAGTTAGGAGGTATCTATTTTTATAACAGTTTATGACTAAATTAACCTTAATGTTTTATTGAAATTACATCTTTACAAAAGCACTTAACGAAGTGTTTATCTAAACGCTATGCAAACGGGGTATATATATTATAAGAGAGACTTTACCATGGTAGGCATTAGAAACAAACTTCTTCTTCTTCTTCTTCTTGCAAACAATTTATATGGATATAAAATTAATATTATTAGATTAGTTATTTTACCATGGTAGACATTAGAAACAAAATATACTGGAAAATCAACGAATTAATTAGGATATTAAATGTCATCTGTTTTCACTAATTTTAATTTATGCTTAATGACGAGTATGTATCACCTTATTAGACGAAAAACCCTAATATTTATGGTTTTACCATATGGTTTGAGACTGAGTGTAGGAATTTTAGCTAATTATTAATGTTGTTATGTTAATTTGATTGATGTTATTATATGTTATGTGTAAGGTATCGAGGATCAATAGTGAAGCGCAGACAAGATGAGAGAAAATATCAATGGAAAATGAAGATATGATGGTGAATCTTATTGAATAATAATTAAAAAAAAAGTCAGTATAGTGATCTTTTATATGTGCATATACTAATAACTAATCACATACCTATCATAATAGAATGATTAACTAACTCTTAACCATAACTTACTTGATTAACAAACACAACTACCATATAACTAACAACTAGTACTAATTGCCTTTCATCCCCTCGCAAACTCAGATGAGGAAGAGTCTTCAACTATGAGTTTGTGTCTCAGTGCATAAAAGTGATTGCTACACGTAGCTTTATTTAGAATACCAACCACTTCTTTTGTAATAGGAATATAACTAATAGTAATGAGCTTTTGAACAACTTTCTCTCTGACAAAATAGAGACCCAACTCAAAATGCTTGGTTTTGGAGTGTAGAATGGGGCTAACAGCTAGGAGCATAGCACTTTGGTTGTTACAATAAATTGTTAGAGGTTTGGTGATTGGAATCTAAAATTGACTTAATAAGGACTAAAGCCAAACCAATTATGCAACCACAAAGGCCAAACTTCAATATGTTCTACCTCTGTCCTAGCCCTAGAGGCCATATGTTGCTTCATAGATATCCAAAAGGCCAAATTTGAACAAAGAAAAACATAATTTCTAATTGTTGACCTCCTATCATATGGATCTAACCCCCAATCTGGGTCTGAAAACACCATCAGGTCCAATGAAGGTGACTTTCTGAGGTCTACCATAGGTTAATGTCCCACTTAGGTATAATATACATTTGACTGCCTTCTAATTGGAATTCTATGAATTGTGCATGAATTAGAAAACTTTATTCACACTATATATGTGATTTAAGGTTTGGTTATGGTAGCATAATGCAATGCCCCCACAACATCCTTGTAAAGCTATGGATCTGCTACATTATGCAACCTTGAGCAAAGAGCTTTTAATCCAAGAGTCATAGATGTTAGCATAGGTTTAGCATGATGCATATTTGCTTTACTAAGCATATTTGAGATATACTTAAGTTATGACCATATTAAACCTCCATTGGTTGTTCTTGGGCTTCAATTCCAAGAAAATAATGCAACTATCCCAAATCCTTCAGAGCAAATGTAGAGTTCAATCATCCAGATAGAGTAGAATGATGGTTTTAGATTGTGGAGTTATTCTAGTGAAGAACGATTAATTTCACCTTGTACTAATGAAACCAAGATGGTTCGAGTCTGACTGAGCTTCTCAAACCATGCTCTTGGTGCTTGTCTCAAGCCATATAAAGCCTTTTGCAACTTGAAAACTAGCTTGTCATTGCCCACTATAAAGTCTTGTGCCTGTTACATATAAACATCTTATTGGAGGTCCTTATTTAAGAATGCATTGTTAAAATCTAACTGATGAATAAGTTGAGCTTTGGACAAAGCAACAGTAAGCACAACTCTGGCAGTTGTGGGTTTTACCACTGGGCTAAAGGTCTATGCAAAGTTAGAGCATTCTCTTTGATGAAATCCCAGCTTTATGCTTCTACATTGTATTAATTGGATTGTGCTTGATCCTAATTACCCATTTGCTCCTTATAGCATGCTTGTTGGGTGATAATAGGACCAAAGACCATGTATGGTTTGCCATTAGGGCTGCAAATTCTTCCTCGATAGCAAAATGCCAATGAGAGTGGTCTAAAGCTTTAGCTACTGATAGTGGTTCAACCTCAGCAACATAAGCTTTTGGTGTGAAGATTCCAACTTCAAACCTTATGGTAATCGGTGAATATTTTAAACACCCTATGAAGCATGGTTTGCAGAAATTGTTATTGCAAGCTCACTAACTGGATCAATAAATGAAACACCCTATGTATACAACTGAGAGCAAGATCCATCAAGGTTAGTGGAGCATTCAACAAAATTCAAAAGCGCATTGGAAAAGATAAGAGTATTAACAAATTGGATATTTTGTGTAGAAATGGGTGAAAGAAGAGGAATAAAGGGAATAGAAGGAATATGTGTGGAATTAGAATCTAAAAAGAGAGAATTTTGGGATAAAGATACACATACATTCTTCTAGTTGACAATAGACATTTGTAACCTCTCTAATTAGGGCTATACCCTAAGAAAGTACATAGTATGGACTTGAAATCTAGTTTATGCTTGTTATAAGGTATAAGAAATGGATGGCAAGCACATCCAAATGCTTTGAGAAAATGATAATAAGGTGGTTTGTGGAATAAGGTTTCCAAAGGAGATAGGTAATTTAAGTGTTTTGGTAGGTAGATGATTTATAAGAAAGTTTGCAGCAAGAAAAACATCATCCCTGAATTTCAAGGGAAGTAATGTTGTTACAAGAAGGGTGAGATTTTTACTATGTGCCTATGTTTTCTCTCTCTGAGCAACCATTCTACTCATAAGTGTAAGGGTAACTGAGTCTATGAATGATGCCATTAGCATGCAGGTAGTTAGTAAAGGCCAAATATTCTTTCCCATTATCAGTTTGAAGTGCTTTAATCTTTCTACCTATATTTATATCATAAATTTGAATTGTATGCATGATTATAGGAAAATCTTATGACATACGATGTAGTAAGTCCAGGTGCACCTAGAATGTGCATCAATAAAATGGTTATATATTGAGCACCATTAATGGCATTCACTGGTGTAGTGCCCCAAATATTAGAAAAAATAAGATCAAGTGAATATTCATAGACATTGGCATAAGAGAATTTAGTAATTGGTAAAATTTTCCCATATAGCAAGGTGAACTAATTGGTGAAGTTTTATATATTAAGTGGTATATTACAAGAACTGAGAATTTTATGAACATAATTTTTGGAGGGATGCCTTAGTCCATTATGCCAAAGCTGAAAAGTCATATAAGGGTTTATGTTGATGAGCTAAGTAAAGAGATACACGACTTGAAGTAGTTGAAGAAAGATTAGGTAGCCTGTGAGCCAATGTAAGTTCCTGACTGTCAAAGATATAGATCTCATTTCTATGTAGCCCTTAGAGAAGAATATCCTTTGTAGCATGAGATTTCACAACACAATGACTAGCATAGAACTCCAAAAACACATTGTTCTCTCTAGCAAATTGAGAAACAATTAATAGATTATTTGTTATTCCAAGAACATGAAATAGATTATGCAAAATTAATAGTTTTGAAGTGAGAGGTGAATAAAGGGTGGAATGCCCTACATGTTTGATACTTATACTTGATCTCTTACCTATTTGAACTATGTCTGAACCTCCATAATCTAACTTGGTCTACAAGTTTAAAGCTTTCGGAGTCAGATGATTTGAAGCACCTTATTCTAGATACCAAGCATGATAAAAAAATGTGGTAGGTGTAACTAACATATCTTGCATAGGGCCTTGCGGAGGGTTCCTACCTGACTAAGTAGAATGTATGTTGTCATATGTTAGAAAAGTTTTGATTGAACCTATGATAGCAATTCCAAGCAAGACTCCTAATTTTGCCACAAACTTGGCGTTGAGGTCTTGCTCCTAACCAATTTGATATGTCATTATCACTTTTTGATCTGCCTCGACCTTGGCCCTCGTAATAGGAATTTGATTTGCCTTAATTAAAGCTTAATTGGATTTGAGGAACTAATATAGTTGTTACTATTGCTAAAATTTCCATTGAAAGTCCTTAATGCCTGTGTTTAAGCCAAATTCACTTGAAAAGCACATAGACTCTGTTTTGTTTTTTTGTATTTCTCAATCATTTCTTCTTGATCTATTAACTGTGCCTCTATTTCTCCAATTGCATAAGGCTATGATCTTGAGGCACCTAAAGTTATTAAGGCATCATACTCTTCTGTCAATGCATTCAAGATAGCTTTAATGTGATTTGTTATGCTAATTGGTGATCCCATAACAACCAACAAATTAATAATCTTCTTGATTTGAAAAGACAAAAATTGATAGATGACTTTTTCTTGATGATTCTAAACTAAGTTTTCAGCTGCTTGACCTTGGCTCGTGTTTAGGAGGTAAATGACTCTTCTTGATTCTTCCATACTTGATAAGAAAAAGTCACAACCAACCATTCTGGTGATTAAGAATGATTAAATTGATGCTAATAACCATGGCAGCAACAACTAATATTGCAGCTCCCAATTGCTGTAATCAAAATTGTTATTTATATGTGGCATATTTTTGTGGAACTTGTGTTGGATCAAGGAATCATTGAAGCTTGAAACCTCTAATGGTAGCTAACGCTTGTTGCTCTTATGGCATAAAGTTATCTTCATCAATGTTGAATAAGTTTTGGTTAGAAAGGGTTTGTGGGACAAGGGAGCGGAATATGATGATGAAATTTAATTCAATGTGATCCATGAGTCAAAGAAAGCTCTAATATCATGTAAGGTGTTGAGCATGAATGGTGAAGGGAAGACAAGATGAAAGAAAATATCAATGGAGAATGAAGATCTAATGGTGAGTGTTATTGAATGATAAAAAAAATGCTATGTACAATGATAGTTTATATACATATATACTTATAACTAATCAGAGACCTAATCATAACAAAATGATTAATGAACTCTTTACCATAATTGACTTGATTAACATAATTACCATGTAACTAACAACTAACACTAACTACTTTTCATTATGCATTTAAGTCTCTATTAATGAATAGTTATGTGTTTTGAATAAGTATATACTCTATTGTACTATTACTAATTTTGTTGAAGTGCAAAGGGCAATGTTTTAACACTGATCTAGAGATCAAATTACCAAGACTTTAAGGTTATGGTTTGATTGGTTAAATAAATTAAATTAACCAAATCGTAATCAAATTGGATAACGTAATAATAGGTTATCTAATTGGAAACATAGCCGATTTACCGTCTGACCTATTGAACCAACCAATTCGGTTCAAGTCTCAAAAAAACTTGCAAGGGATTTCATAATAGGTCAACTTATGGAACACCCAAGAGTATGTGCGCTCGGGCAGTTGTATCTTAAAACAATAAGTGAGAGAATTTCAAAATTCATATATCTCAAACAAACAAAAAAACAAAGGAAATGAAAGACTGTAAACCACGAGTGTACAAATACTCGAGTGTTTAACAGCAAAATCTTTTCATAATTGAACTTATATTTTCACATAATATGTATTTATAAGGGATTGCTAACTCGCACACTGAATGTGGAGGTTAGCAACCTCCACATTTTATTTTAAACAAAAAGACTAAAAATTTTCCTTATAAAATAACTTAGTCTTAATGGTATGTTAATAACTTAGAATTATCAAATTTAATGAAGAAATAAAATACTAACACAGATTTTAATGATGAGAGGAAATTTAACTTTTATCATTAAATAAAAAAAGGAAAATATTAAAAATAACAAATTTAATTATTTTATAAAAATAAAAATTATGTCTACATATTTTTATGATTACACTACCCATTTTCTTCATGTGCTTAACTTAACTTTTTTATTGGTTAGTTTATTTCATTTCAAATTTTTTCTTTGATGGGTTTGGTCCTTCCTTTTGTTGATCACAGAAATGGTGTTAAGTTAAATGAATCTACACTACAAAAAAATTGTTAATAGCGGCGGTTAAAATTTTTGTTTAGCGGCAGTTTTAACTATCGCAAATCGTCGCCAATACAAGTATCCTTAAACTTTTTTGCAGCGGTTTTAGACAGCAGCAGGAACAATTGCTACTATTATTTTTTTTACTTGCGATTTTCGTAGCAGTATCTGTAACCGCCGCTAAAATTTTGTATTTCATTATTATTTATTTATAGTGGCAGTTTTCAAATCCTCGCTAAAATTAAAAAATCTTACATCTTTTTTTTTTGCGGCGATTTTGTAACCACAACTATTATTTTTTATTTTAAATTAGTTTTATTTTCCCAACTTTGTTGGCATGCCAATTTAAATACATTTTAACCTGCTTTATATTACAACTAGCTAACATATTCAGAAGAGATTATAAAACATTTAAACTTTCAACAATTGTATTAATTTGTCAACACAATCTTAGATAAATGTCTGGAGTGATGATTTAGGACACAAGTAAACTAAAATTCATTACAAACAAAATAAACAAACTAAAATCAATTACAAACAAAATAATATATGAAGAATATAGCAGTAGCAAACTATTTTTCTATCATGAGACATTCACTTTTCACTTTGATTAGAATCATGTCAAATTTGAGTATCATGACTTGCTAAGAAAGACGGTCTGACACTTGGTGAAATTGTCTCACTTCCTTCATCTGAAGCCTGAAAATATAAACAAATTATAAGTTGTATGCATTCGATAAAATCACCATGATTCCTTTATTATACTAAGTGTTGTACAACATATAAAACTTATATCAATCCAAACAATATGCACAACATACATTTTGATTCAAAAATAGAAAGCAAGAGGATAAGTCAAACATAACCAAAAATCAACTCAAAAAGACCACGTTTGATAAGTCAAATAAAATTATAAATATAATCTAAAACTTGACCTTATTTTTAGCAAGGTGGATAATTCTTTTTCTTTTTGAGGATTTTACTACTTAATTTATTGTTATCCTCTGCCAATGGCCAATTCTTTCTCTCCCTCATTCTGTAAGAGTACAAGAAGCTTTCTTATAAACTATCAATGATATGGTATAACTTCCCAGCCTCAACACTTTTAATTGAGTTCATTACAAAGTCAAAACAAATATTGAAAAGAGAGAAATATTGTAATAGAAATTCAAAAATTTCTTCAAATAGAAGAAATCCCACTTGATAAACTACATAGAGAACTAGAGGTGTTGTGGTCTACAAAGACTTAGACACTATCTATAGGATTAATCATGCAAACAGAACAGCAAAATCAACCATTACTCTATGTTCAATTATCAAGTCTCATATCTGTTAGAAAAAAGGTATAAGAAAAAAAATTCTTAAAGTTTTATTGCCTTCCATATTGCATATCTTTTAATAAAATTCACTTAGATAGAGCCTAATTAATTTAATTATGTACAGCAAACACAAATCATCAAGAGTTATGTTGAAAGCATGTTAAAGGAAAATGATGAAGCAAACAAACTATTTTCTAGGATTTACCACCAAAGGTTAACTTATATTTAATTGCTTTATTCACTTTTGAATTATGTAACTGGGACTTGAACCTTAGACATAGAATCACCTAAATTGACTTAGTAAGATGTTAGTAAGTCAATATAAGATACATGTCTATTTCTCGGCCTCAATATTTTAATCGAGTAAAGAAACTTGAGTTGCACAACACTAAGTGTCATGAACAAGAATATTATTAGAAAATGAGCAAGATACATGTCATGGTTTAGAAACTTGTTATAAATGGGAGATAGATTTTGTGTCCATCTCACATCATAATATAGTCCCTGCAAACTCAGTCCATCAAAAGTGACTAATTATAATATGTTTTGAAACTCGCCACTAAATGACTACTTGTGGGGGTTGACTGCAACTTCCACTAATTGCTTACTTTTTTGTACAACTCACATAATGCTACCCAATATGCAAATGCACGTATTATAGATTCTGACAGAACAAATTGGAAATTTGCCAAATAAAGTTAATGTCAATTGATAACCAACAACACAACACCATTATTGTTTCCCAAAACAACAATCACATATGGCACTTAAGACTCTAATCAAACCGCTCAATCATCCCAAAAGCTAGTATAATTCAAAAACAGGTAACCAAGATGTAGACTTTAAAACATGTCATGGAACTCTCTGCATTTATGATCAATTGAATTCATTTTCTCTTTGACTCATCTATATCACATACCATTCAAACAGTAAGCATGGTGACAGGAAATGACCCCTTAACATTCACCATAAACCTCCAAATGTGTCTCTCAATAAAGAAAACCAGATTGTCATTACTCTTAAACCTCAATACCATGTTAGAATGAATTCCCTCTTGCATTCAAAATATCCTTATTAGAAATGCAAATAGTTATCTAAACTAGAAAACAAAAAAAAAATTATATCTCATCTTCCAAGATATTATTTATGGTGCCAAAAAAGGACAAAAAAAAGTAGCAATTGCCTGATTTCAGTATAAGTTAACTAAAATTGTGAGCAAAAGCATAGGCTTGCCTCGGGAGACATTACCACTATTAAGGTAGCAAACACAACAAAAGAGAATTTTGTCTTAGGTTCTCAACAAAGCAACCAGCGCACAAAGTTTGAGTGTCTATCTCAAACAACCAAACAACCAAGCATAAAAAACAAATAGTGACAAACAACAAACCAAAAAAACAACCTAATGACATAGCAACCAAGTATTTAACAATAAATGACATGCAAACATGGGTCCATTCTTTCAATATAATCATTCAACCTTAGGTCATCTAATAGGTCTTTTAAGCTTAACAAGTGACCTAGCAAGTTTAACTATATATAATATAATATATATTATTATAATAATTATAATTATTAATTTATTATAATATATTAATATAATTTTTAATTAAATTTTAATAAAAGTCAAAACTAAAACCTAAGTTAGTAAGTTAGAATAGAAATAACATATTAGAATTATGTTATAACTTAACACTCATCCCATACTTTTATAGATGCTTACCACTTTCTTGCTCTAGTCTTTGGTCAATGTGGGATTTGGAGATATATCAATTTATAAAATTATTGGATGCATATAGTTACAAAACATGAAAATTAAACCTACGCTTCCCTAATTGTAAATTGACTACAAATTGTAAGTGTGTTGATTAATTGCAAATTGGCTACAAATTGCAAAACATGAAGATCAAAAAATATAAAAATTAAAATTTGGCTACAAATTGTAAGTGTGTTGTGTCCTAGTCTGGGACTCTCACAGTAAGAGGAGGCTTTCTGTCGTTTAGGGTTCTAGTCTCTACATGTTTAACGGAGAAAGTTTCCATGACAACATACTCTTATATACGTAAAACACAAGAGTAGAAGGTAAAAATAAGATTATATTTTCACTATTGTTTATAAAAATTTTAAAATAAAAATAAGGTAACATTTTATAATTATGAATAAAAATATATCAACTCAAATTAAGGGGAGTATAGGTTCGATCTTCAAGTTTTGCAACAATATGCCTCCAATAATTTTGTAATTTGGTATATCTCCAAGTCCCATATCGACCAAAGACTAGAGCAAAAAAGTGGTGAGCATCTATAAAAGTAGGGGGTGAGTGTTAAGTTATAACAAAAGTATATACTGACTTGTTAGACTTATTGAATTAGAATATTAGATTTTTAATGTAATATTTAAAAATCATACATTTGTTGGCTTATTTAAAGACTTAGGTTCCTTGGCCTATTTAAAAGCCTAGGTCTGTTGGCTTTTTTTAAGGCTGAGGCCTACTACCCTATGTAAAGGCCTGTTAGCCTATGTAAAAGCATGTTAACCTATTCAAAGATAAGTCTGTTAGTCTATTTAAAGGTTTATTGACCTATTTAAAAGGTATGTTTGTTAGCCTATTTAAAGGCCTTATTGCAAAGTAGACCTTTAAATAGGCTTTCAGGCCAGCTAGACTTTTAAAAAGGTCAGGTCATACTAGGCATTAAAAATCGGCCTATTTCAGGTTCACAAGCCAGACTCAGGCCTTATAATTGTGACACAAGTTAGGTCTGTTTTAGATAAAGTTTGACTTGGCATGACCTGTTTCCACCCCTAACTATGAACAAAACTTAAAAGTTTTCATTTTAGCCTAGAAAACAATTAAGCCACTTCATCCAAAAAGCCTGTTCAATTATAGTTTTTTTTTTCCTTTTTGTAACTATAACATATATGGAGCAAGCAAAAATAAAACAAGAATCCTTATGCTTGGGACACACTCTATTGAAAACATAATCATAATTTGATTGATTGCCATGCATTAATAGACTTTCAATCTTATAACTAAATGAAGATTTGTTTTCAAAACTTCCTTAATCTAGTATCCTCAAAATTCATCAATCCAGCAAGAGAAAAAAACAACAGAGGTATTGGATATTGCACTGTCATGCAACTAATCAAGCAAGACATGTTCAAACAAATAAAAGGAATACAAAGGAACATTGAATCTGTCCAGACATTTTCAATTTCCATTTCCAACAGAATTCAGCTTACCTTTTCTCACCCTATTTTTCACAAGCAAGTGTCAAAAGATAATGCTAGGTACTTAGATTTTAACACCTCTGCTGGTCCAACAAAATAAAGCAACGACTCTATACCAAAAGTGACACATTTTTTTTAAAGCACAAAACATAATATAATGATCCCTTTTCTAAAAACATGCCTTTAATCCATGTTACCTAATAAAAGTGTCATTTTATAACTACTTTTCAACACAACCTAAACAAAGACAAGACTCTAAGAGAGTGCATGCACTAACAGCCATATGTATATCCATAAACAACTCAAAAAACAAAGTTAGAATGCAGTCATGATCAATACTTTCATATTTTAATTTTTCAATACGTGAAAAGTTGAACCTATACCTATTCAAAGAAAACATAAAATAAAACAATTTGAGCAAGATTTCTGGATGATATTTGTCCTAACATTGGAGCATAATGAAAACAAACAGCCAAACTAATCTTAATATTGACAAGTTCTAGAACAACATGTAATGGGTTCATGAAACTAATTTGAGTTGCCTTCTAGCACAGTATGCATTTGTCAAGCAACGCATTAGAGGCACTGGGTAGTGGAGTGTGCAATCCACTACCCAATTTGAGCAGGAAAAAAAAACATTTGACTAATTTGAGTAGAAAATAACCTTAGTCATACCACAAACTAGAATTATCACAGAAACTTTCATCAAACAAGTAGTGTGCATTATAGAATACATTTGACTATCTAAAAATTTTCCAACCCATTATGTAACCCTAATCATAATTTACAACACAATTATTCAACCCAATCTATGAACATGAAAACCTAAGGGAAAAACTAGAGAAACAAAAATAAAATAAAATAAAAGATGAATTACCCATGATTCTCCCCTATGATTAAGAACAATTAAGGAACAAATTATGTGTTTCTCCTTCTCACCCTTTCCAATTTCAGTTTCACAGTTTCACTAACATATAAGTGAAAGAGTTGTATACCAGAATCTTAACAAGATGGAAGAGCTGCAATAGAGAGGTGATGCGACGGAGAGGCAATGGCTAGTGGCCGAAGCAGCTTAGATGAAGAAGGTGCAGCTCGTGTGGAGCCTGGTTCGCGTGCAACTAGTGTGGAGTGTAACAACCCTCAAAACAACAACAACAACAACAACAACAACAACAACAACAACAACAATAATAACAATAACAACAACAACAATAATAATAATAATAATAATAATAATAATAATAATAATAATAATAAGTATTAAGATAAAAATCTCAAGGCTTCTTGAAGAAGCTATTGGAGGCTTCTTAAAGAAGTCATTGGTAGAAAAATCTTAAGGCTTCTAAAAGAAACCATTGGAATAAATATCTTAAGGCTTCTTGAAGAAGCCATCAAAAGAAAAATGTTAAAGCTTCTTGAAGAAGCCATTGAAAGGACAATCTTAAAGCTTCTTGAAGAAGCCAATTGGAAGAAAAATCTCAAAGCTTTTAGAAAAAATTGTGAGTTAAGCAAGGTAAGATAAGTGGCAAGCAACAAACTTGAGACTAACAAAAATCTTGAAGCTTATTAAATAAGCCACATGTAACATCCCTAAAATAAATAATAATAATGATATTATATCTAAGCAAGTTTATTCCAATAAAAGACCTTTTATTTGAATAACTAGATAGTTATTCAAATAAAAGTTCTTGTTGTGCAAATTTATAGAAGGGAATAAGTCACTTTATTAAAATAAAATTACTTCTATTGGAATAAATAGATTGCAGCACACATATAAATATTTTGTAATGAATGATTCGAATAAAAGTCTTGTTATTTGAATATAATAATAGAAACACGTTACATAATGAAAACTTAGTTTTCATTCAGTTAGTCACAATTAAACTAGATAGTCAATGAATTTAGTTCTCATTTAGTTCCTGGCCATCCATTCCCATAGTTCTAAAGAAACCAAATGATGAGGTAAGAATAGTGATATCATCAAAGACAAGTGTCATGAATGGAACTCATGGAATTATGATTAAGAAAGAAACAATGATTGCAAGAAACACATGTAAAATAAATGAAGCAAAAGATGGTGATTCACGGCCAAGCATAAGGGCAAGTGTCCCAACATTAATTGAAGGTGATATAAGCATAGTGGGATAAGCATGAACAAGTGTCATAAAGAGAAGCTCATGGAATCATGGTAATGTTTACATGAAGTAAATGAATGGAACAAGTGGCACAAAGATGAGTGTTGCATGAGAAAATTCTAGAATAGAACATGATGAAGCATGGTTAAGAGGAAGACAAGTGTTCAATAATAATGGAAGGTAAAGTAAGCTTGTGATGTAAGCTGAAACGTGTGGCAAATCATGAATGAAAAGACTAGAACTAATGATTATGGAGGAAGATTTTTGAAGAAGATTTAACCTCCTTATGACACCTAACACCCTTCATCTATAAGGCAACCCAATTTAGTCCTATAAATACCACACCTCTCCTTCATTCATACCACAACATACTCACCTAAACTTATAAATCGCTCAAGCTTTGTTCTTAGCAACTCACTTCTTTCAATCACTCCTTGTTCCAATTCTAAAAAGATAGGTAGGAATTTGCAAAAACATCATTCTTTTCTCTTTATTTCTATCACCTATATCTCTCAGACTAATTCTTTGTTTTTAAGATTCCTTTTGTTGGATTTTGGTTGATAAAACAGTAACAGAGGAAGATAAAAGCTGCTGCAATTCGAAGGTTTTATTTGAATAAACATTGGTTTATTTGAATAAACATTGTTACAAGCACTTCCAGAGATGCATTTACAAAAGGTTTATTCGAATAAATCCTAGGTTATTCGAATAAACTTATATAAAGTGCTGCAAAATGAAGGTTTAAAAGAAATCTATTTGAATAAGATAGTAGTCTATTCGAATAGACCTATTCCAGAATAATAAAATTATTGTGTTATTCGAATAAACTAATGGTTTATTCGAATAACAAACACCAGAATGTTTTTCTTTTGAACACGAATCATTCTACTGTTGTTCTATATAAATTGAGATGAGTTAATCTTTGATCTTCATTGGTGTTCCTATTGTTCTATTGATATATGTTTTTATTTCAAGTTATTCTTTAAATTCTTTTATATTGGTTATTATATTATGCTGTGTTAACTATCATCTTTATAGCAATTCTTTATGTTTCTATTTTTACCAGATATCTAATACAATTTATTTTTATGTTAAATGTTTTCTATAGAGAATGTATTTTTATGAAGAAAGTATTTGAGAAAAGTCATCCCATGGATACAAATGAATCAATGTGCAAAGAAAAGTATCATGACCATGATTAGAGATTATTGGGGAACATCTTGATTAGAAATTATTATGGCCATGATTAGAAGACATTGAGGGACACCTCTTTGTCAAGAGAATATTGAGGATTCCTCAACTAGAGAATATTATGGCCATGATTAGAGATTATTGGGGGACACACTGATTAGAGATTATTGTAGTTATAATCAGAGAACTTTGAGAGACACCTCATTGTTAAAGAGAGATACGCAATGATTCCTCAATCAGATAATATTATGACCATGATTAGATATTATTGGGGGACACCTTGATTAGAGATTATTATGGTCATAATCAGAGGACTTTGAGGGATGCCTCATTGTCATAGAGAAAGATGCATATTTAATTGAGAGTATTGAAATGAGATGATGTTGAAAAGATAATAAAGATAATGATCATACTGATAATGATAGTGATTGATGATGAAGAAATGATGATTAATGATGAGAAGATAAATTTTGAGAGTTATCGCTCTTTTATTTAAGTTACTTACTCATTTTTAATTGATTTATTATTTTGAAATTACTTACTCTTATACTAGAATTACGTATTTTTTATATTTATTTTAATTGCATTATTTACTTCTTATTCAATTAACTTCTCAAATAATGGTTTACTATTTTTTTATGTGGACTCTCAGATATGGTTCTAGAAAAAGAGAATTGAAAAGAGTGAAAATGTATATTTGTTTTTGTTATTTTTCTATTGAGATTTGTATCTCTTATCTTGTGGTGTAACATTTAGATAACGCCAATAAACATGATGTAACACCCCAAATTTTTTAACTATTTGACATAATTTTGACAGTTAACAGAATTTTACTGTTTAGTAATTTATGTACTATAAAATTATTTTGAGTATTCCATGAATACATTTGATCATTTTGTGTGATTTACTCTGTGGTAGAAAATAATAATTTTTTTTGGTCAGGGAAAATTTACGTAATTTATTATTATTATTAAGTTTTAATTATTTTATGTAATCTGATTTGATTTTCATAAGTTTTATAATTTTTATGATTTTATGGATGATTATGAAATTTTTATATTTCTCTGATTATTTTAATATTATTCTTGGGCTGTTTGTGGGCCCAAGGGGGCTGTACGTGGGCCAAGGTAGGTCTGGAAAAGTGAAAGTTTTTCTACAGCCAAAAAATTTTGTACTATTGTGACGGGGACGAGGGATCTTACTAAACTTGAAATCGAAAACAATTTTTAAAATTTTCTTTTACTGTGTTTTATACTGTACTTAATTATCAGGCAATAAAAATACAGTAAAAATATTGTTCGAAGGGTAATAGCAGATAAAAATAAATAATATACTGCTTAGTTAACATTAGCAGTTATGATAGCTTTATGACGGACTAATAGGAAGCAAGCTTAATGTTGAAACCTTTGGATATCCACCATTGGTTTAATCAATGATAGAGATTTGGTCTTATAAAATGGCTAGGACCATTTATGGCCATTGGATGGAAAGTATGAAGAGGTGATCTTGACTCTTCATTTTGGAGATACATTTAATGGCTAGGATTTCAAGGAGAAAGATCCAATGGCTTAGATTAAGTCTTACAATCTAGAAGCTATAATTAGAATCTACATTAATACTAACCATTGATCTAATCAATGGCTAAAAATGCCCAAAATGGTGGGTAGTGACATTAGTCACTCTTTGAATGTGCAAGAGGGGGGGTTTGGTTTTGATGGCTTAAGGCAAGAGCAAGGTTTTCAAGACACCATTATTGTTCTTCTTGATCATTCTTGATCATTTCCAAACAAAGCTAAGCTTCACAAAACATTTTCTCTCCATTTCTCTTCATGCTAGTTTCGGCCAAGACCAATAAATCCCACCATCACTCTTCAAAAATTTTAAATAACCTTACTTCTTGAATCTATACCTCAATCCAAGAACCTTTGTAGTTTAGGCCAAGTTCTAAATCCATCATCTTCAAGGACTTTCTTCAAGAGCAAAGTTCTAGGGTTTTAAGGTAAAGTGTAAGGAAACTTCACTTCTTATCTCTTTTTCATGTTCTAAGCCATGTTTGATCCATGGTTCTCCTTGTTCAAGCTTGATATGCTAATAAACTTGTGTTTTGTTTTGTTTTTGAGAAGCCATTGGTGGTGAAGGACTTGAAAAAGAAGCAAAACAAGGAGCTTTTGAGGTTCTTCAAGAGGTAAGAGGGAAATCCATCTCACCAACTAAGTATGGTGGTGAGAGATAAAATTTTATTTGATGGATGGTGAATCTATGTGGGGATTCATATCCATGGTTGTGTAATTATTTGTGGGTGCTTATGTGCTTTAAATTATTTATTTGTGTTTGCATGCTTTAGGTGATTTTTATGGCTTTAAGGTATGCTTGATTATATGGTATGATGAATATGTATATGTATGTCATGACTTGATGATGGAAAGGAAAATAAAATTTTGGTTCCAAAGACCAAGAGGATTTCGGCCAAGACACCTCAAAACAGGTGTTCACAAATTAATATTTTCATGAATGATAAAATTGGATGTTTAGAAAAGCAAGGAAAATGAACAAATGGTTTGGTTTCAAAGAACAAGAGTCTCACGATTTTTGGAGGAATTTTAATGGTTTTGTTTGTTTAAAAACATGAATGGAACTTAGTTGATTTAGAAGGAAAAATATATGATGGTTTTCAATGGCCATGTACCACGGTTTTTGAAGGCTTGTAATGCCTTGGTTTATGAAACAAAGTGATTTCAAAGTGGAAATGTAATTGATTTAGTATAAGGATTGAAGAAATGGAAACAAAGTGTTTTGTCACTTGAAAAATAAAAATTTCGTTTAAGAAAAAAAAAAGAGGTTGAAAGTATTTGAACCTCAATTTATTTTAAAAAGAACTAATTTTTAGAGTTGATTTGAGAATTATGGAGAATATGTTGGTGACTTGAGATTTTCTAACGTATAACTCATCCTTTGGGTTTTGGCGTGCGTTAGGAAATTTTAAGTTAGAAACATTGATTTACATCAATAGAAAGGTGATTTTGAGGAATATTTTATGTAGCGAAAGAATGGTGAAAAATGCTTTACGTAACTTAAAAATATGATTTTTAAGCTAAGTGATTTGAAAAACGTTTAAATATTTCTACGCGATTTGAAAAACATTTAAATAATTTTACATGATTGAAATATTGTTGAAAAATCGCTATGTGATTGAAAAGTGATGGAAAAATGATTTACACGACTTAAAAGTATGATTTTAAGTTACGCGATTTTGAAAACGATGGAAAATCGTTACGCGATTTGGAAAATGTGTAAATATTTTTACGAGATTGTGAAAACGTTGAAAAATGATTATGAGATTTGAAAACATAACAAAAGTGTTACATAATTGTGAAAACACGTTAAAAAAATGATATGCGATTGAAAATACAGTAAAGATACTGTAAAGAACAGATGTATTGAAAGGGAACCTTTTTAATGATGAAATTGAAAGATATGCATTGAGGCATATTATGAAATTGAAAGATATGCATTGAAGCATATGATAAAATTGAACAGAACTTGCATTGAGGTATTCGTGCATTGAACAGAATTGGTATTGAGGTATTCTTGCACTGGACGAAATATAGCTGATAGCTATTATGGCCTTTATGGTCGAAGAGAGAATGAGAATTGAAAAGTGAGATCTATGATGGATCTTGGGGGCGTCAAGGCATGGCGGTCGATCTAGTGGGTAGTGGCAAGTACTTTATGCCACGTGGCGAATCAGTCCGTTGCAACGCATTGACAATACCCGACAAAAATATGATTCCTTTCGAAGACTGGAGATTGTCTTTGGGCTAAGACTGACAATTAACCAGAACATTCATCTCGAAATTGTGAAAACCTCCATGGAGTAGGAAATTGAGTCTATGTGTACATGCATAATCTGAATATCTATATTTGTGTGATATATTAATTGAGGAATATTGGATGATGTTGATGCATTATTGTAATTATCGTGTGATTATACAATGAATTGTTGAATATTTAGATAATTTTGAGGGCATTATCGTAATTATTAGTAGGATAATTGAACTGTTGAATATTTGGATAATGTTGAGGGCATTATCGTAATTATTATTTATGATAATTGAATTGTTGAATATTTAGAAAATGTTGAGGGCATGATCATAATTACTATTTATTACATCTGTTATAATGATAAATAATGATGAGGGCATGATTATAATTATGATATGATATACCTGTATGGTGTGATGTTTGTGTTATCTCCATGCTACTATGTTGGTATTGGCATAGGTGATCTCACCTCTTTGTTATATTATTTTGTTGTGCTTGTATTGTTAAAATTATATAGTAGATGAAACAAGTTTCTTAGACTTGACTAAAAGCAAATATTCTGAGTTCGGTGATAACATCGAGGAGTGGCCATCCCAGATTCGATGGTGTGCAGTGTTGATGAGGAACAGATATATGACACATCAAGATGAATACAATGCAGAATAAGTATGTTGAGTTTTATCAATAGTATTTTACTGTGCTATTTAGTAGGACCCATCATGGGGTTTGCTACTATTTAAAATTTGAGTATGTAAGTGTTATGTTTCCTAAATAATTGTTAAATATTATGTGGGATCAATAATATATATTAATCAGTTTAAATCTATTTTTCAGTATTACCTATAAATTTCAATAAGTTTATATTTCTGCGAAAAGAAATTTTAAAACCCATGTTTTATAACTCAAACCTCTTATGAAATCATTTTCAGATTAAGAGTTTGTAATAAAAAATGTGATGCCCTACAGAGGGTGTTACACATGAATCTCATTGATTTTCTTGTGTGAGAACTAGGAGATTATGTTTTCACAGTCACGTTGGAAGTTTTTTTTTTATATATATATATATATATATATATATATATATATATATATATATATATATAAAGCACCTTGTATAGGCTTTTATAAGTCTCAATTTTTGAAAAATAAGTGTCTAACTTAGAAATGTTTGTTTGTATCAATTAACTCTAGAAGGGTGTAATCCGTCCAAACTATGTAAATTAAATTACTGTAAATACAAGCTAATGATAATGTTAGAAGATGTTTGTAATATGCTATTCTAATTAGAGTTAAAATACTATAATACTATAATAAGAAAAATAAATAAATTTAGAGTAGGATGTTACATGGAGCAAAATGGTTCGCGTCAGAGCAGGATGGTTCACGTCGAGCTTGGTTCGCATTGGTGGCTAAGCCTAGTTTGCGCGTGAAGCAGAATGAGACTGGAATTTTAGATCTTCACAAGCTTGAGATCAGAGTTAGGGCAGAGAATGAGAGAGAATTGTGAGATTATAATTAGGGCAGGGAATGAGAGGGAATGGAAAAAGAGGGAGAGAATGAAATTTTTGGGGAAAAAATGGTGTGTATTTTTTTGTATTTTGAGTATAAATAGCCACTAAATGACACTAAACAATCACAAAATTAAATTTTGTGGTAGTTAACAAAATCGCAGTTTAACTGTCTGTAATTGTGGCAATTTAAGAAACTGCAACACCGTTATTTGTTAATTATTTGTTAGTGCTACTATACAAAAGCAATGAGCTTTGGGGCAGGAATTTGTTGACTCATCTTTAGTTGTAGTGGTGTTAATGAACTTTGTCTTAATAGTTGTATAGATTTTTTTTAACGTTATTGTTGGCTAAGTTTGTTGTTGAAGTCTCCTACAGAACCAATACGTGCAGTGTTATATGGTTGTTATTACCATATAATTTTTCTATTTTATAAAATAATTATATATTAAATTATATATTAAAAATAAAAATTATATATGAATATTTTAATGAAATAATTAAAATTGTTATTTGTTATATTTTCTTTTTCTATTTAATGAGAAGAATTAAATTCTCTCTTATATTAAAATATATGTTAGTATTACCTTTCGTCATTAAATTTGATATCCTAAACTACTATAATACCTTTAAGAATAGTACCAAAAAATACCATTAAGAATAAGTTATTTTATAAAGAAATTAAGATTTTGATCTTTTTGTCCAAAACAAGATGTGGAGGTTGCTAACTTATACATGAAAGTGTGAACGTTAGCAATCTCCTTATTTATATTGATCATATATAATTTCAATTTTGTTAGTAATCCCAATGAGACTTCCTCTATTATTTTTTTTATCTGTCTTTTAAAGTTTTTACATAAAAATTAAGGAAATTATTAAATAGTCTCAATTATAATAAAAAATTACTATATTGGTCTAAATTACCCTTTATTGAAGTGTTCAAAATATTACTATCACTCTATTAATTATTTTCTCTCTCACTTATTAATACTAAGAGTGAAGTTAAAAAATAATAATTAATATTCTATTAATTTTCTAAAATGACAAGTAAAAGTAAACAAAATAATTTTTTATTTTTAAAAAAAGACAAATAAAAAAATGGAGGAAGTATCTTATTGTTGTGCATATGAATATAATAAATGTAGTGACTCTTTCGTTTCATTTTGTTAAACTTAAATAAAGTCACTTATATAACCATAAATATAAGAACCGTACAACTTGAATTATTCAAATTTTATTCTCATATCCCTTCTCACCTGGAAGGGACACTTGAATTTGGGTGAATAATATTATATGCCCAAGCTTTTAAGCATGAGTGTTTATGATTGTGCATAGAATGATTAGATTATATATCCATAGTATATGTTAAGGTCATGGTTAATGAGTGCTTTTAAGAGATTAGTTAAGAAAACAAAAATAAAGAATGTTAAATAAAAAGTAAAGTATTTATTAATTATATTAAGAA
The DNA here is from genome assembly GCA_029884605.1 of Ormosia emarginata. Lineage (NCBI taxonomy): Eukaryota > Viridiplantae > Streptophyta > Magnoliopsida > Fabales > Fabaceae > Ormosia > Ormosia emarginata. The sequence goes on from JAQQTP010000072.1 coordinate 31,017,472, forward strand.
CTCAAAAATAACAAATACTGCAAGAAAAAATGAAATTTGCGAAGGATAAATCTGTCGCAAATCATTTAAAATTCACCGCAAATTAATAATTTGCGGCAGATTCGGGACCGCCGCAAATACGGTCGATGTAATATAGTTTGCGGTAAATTTTAATTTTTGCCACAAATTTGCAGCTGATTTTTCTGCCGCAAATCCGCAGCAAAACTCTTCGGTAACATACCGAAATCGTTATAGGAAATGAGATAATTTGAGGCGGATTTTTCAGCCACAAATTAGCGGTGGATTTTTTCGCCACAAATTTGCGACGGATTTGTCCGCCACAAATTTGCAATGTGCTAATTTTTGCGAATTTTATGACAGATTTTTCAATTTGAGGAGGATTTTGCGACGAATTATCCGCCGCAAAAATCTACGCAAATCTGCTGCTGATATTTCCATCGCAAAATCAGTCGTAAAATTTTTTTAATATAAAAAAATAAATTAAATATTCAAAATCTACAATATAACAATATACTCAGACATCAATTTCAACATGTCAATACATTTAACCAATCCATAAAACAAACATAATAAATCACATACAACATAACTCATTGTTCAAATTCAACATAACAAAGTTTGTTCAAATACAAAGTTTAATACACTTATCTATTAGGATAACAATTGATTTACATGCATCACGATTACACTTTATTAAACACTCTTACTAAGGTCTCATCACACTTATAAAGGCATACAAGAAAGGTCCCCCCACTTAGGAAAGGTAGTTTTTCCCAAAATAACATTTTGGCATTTTTCTCAATTTCAACCCTTGACCTTTGCTCAGTAAAATGAGCATAACTTGAGTTACGTATGTCGAAACTAGGTAAATTAAATGTCCTTGGAAAGCTAAGAGAAAGAGTTATAACTTTTATGAAGAGCACAAAAGGTAATTCTCATTATATCTTTATACACCAGCCGTGTTGTTTTACACGGCCCACCCCGTGTCCTTCTTTGTCTGCACGTTTCCACTATACTTGAACTGGCAGAGAGGGACACGGCCCAACCCATGTTTTAGCACACGGGCCGTGTTGTTTTGATAGAAGTTTTGCAGAACCGTGGTTACGATTCCATTGGCCAAAATCTTGAATTTTGGCCACTCCAATCCAGTTTTTAGGTGAGTTTAAGTCTCAAACAAGTTCGCAAACATAAAGGGAATATAAAACACCAAAAGATTTCGTCAAAAATGTATCAAAACACTACAAATCTCATCCTTGGTTATTCAAAACCTAAAACTCCAAATTCTCATTTCAAATAGAAAATCAAGGTATACAAGTAATGAAAAATTGTTCTCATGCCTCTAGCAAACCAAATCATGTTATTCTCAAGTTTTCTAACAAGATTCAAGCCAAAACAAGCAAAAACAACTCAAAACCCCAATTCCCACATCAAGTCACAACTCAAGAACAAGATGAAAGGAATAAGAAAGTGAGTCAAGAACAAAGTTTTCCCTCTACCTCAACAACGTATTGCGAGGGAGGAGTGGTGCGGTTCTGAAGGAGTAGCACAATGCGGCAAAGCATTGTGTGGCATGTGCGGCGGCGGAAGGGTTCTTGCGCGGGAGCGGCTCGGTGTGGTGACGGGGGTAGGAGTGGCTTGCGGTGCTGTGTGGCGAGGGGCTACATGGGCAAAATGGTGAGAGAGGGGTGAAATGGTAAGAGAGTGAAGAAATAGTGGGAGAGGAAAGAAATGGTGGGATAAGGCCTCTAGTTGGCTATTTAAGATCTGATACTTTAATTTGAATTTGCGGGTGATTTTTTTCGCCACAAACCATTTTTATTAAAAAAAGTACGGTTAATACGCGCATCGACACATTTTTTTTTAAATTTTTGTGGTGGAATTTGTGGCGATATTTCGCAATAATATTATTTTTTTTGAAAAAAATTTTTGCAAAAGAAAATTTATCCGCCGCAAAATTCACCGCAATTTTTTTTTATTTTTTATTTTTAAAATTTAAAATAAATTTCTATTTTATTTAATAATTTACGGTGGAAATATCCGCCGCAAAACTTTTTTTCATAAAAAAAAACTTTTCAAGATGAATGTTTTTGGGGCGCCAAAAATTTGGAGTAAAATCACTGCAAATTTGAGGGAAAAATCTTCATTTCTTGCGGATTCAAATCCGCAAGTAAAAAATTCATCGCAAAAACGTATTTTTCTTGTAGTGAAAATAATTTAAAATATTTAACAAAAATATTAAATACTCTTTTACTAATTCTCTTAATACACTCAATATTACAAAACTTATATTTTAAAATTTTATTAATAAGTATCCTGCACTTAGGGTGAATATTTGTTAAAGAATAAAAAATGGCAAGTTTTAAATAAAAAATAAAACACTTTAAGTTTTCAATACAATAAATATTTTATTTTTTATTTAATACTTACTATTTTTTTAATTCTTAACAATTTCCTTTAAAGTATTCATTATACAAACCTAATTTTAAATATACTTTTATCTTGGGCTTAATATAATTTCAATATATAGAGTAGCATTCCCCAGTGGGACGAGGACTGAGGCGCTCACGGAGACCCATACTAATTGACTAATTGCAGTGAACGAAAAATGCAAATGGCTCCACAATTTAGATCAAATCACGGGGAAAAAGTGCACTTTTAAGTTAGTATTTCATTATAGGGCATGAATAGCCATTATTGGATACTTGGTGTTGTGGATAATATAATATTTTATCTTAAGCATTCCACAATTATTAACAGAACCCGAAGAAGGTATATCTGGTACCAATCTATCTGCAAGGACATGAGCGTCAAAACAAAGTGCAAAAACTCGCCGAGTGTTCGCCATCAGAAGTACGATGAAGAAAAGGGAGAACGTGGAGCTATTTTATAGGGAGAATGGGTAATCAGAGTTGAAAAAGAGTGGGACTGCCCTTTTTCTATTTTTTTAAGGTTTCTAAATCAGGAAGTTGGTGGCCCTGCTTTACCCACTTTGGGGGTTGCCGAAGGACCTGATTCTCTCTCTTTTTTTTTTTTTGGGCAAGAACTATTTCAACTTTCAAGTAACTGTTATTTTGATGCTCTTTGTCCATGAATCTGACATTAGTGTCGTCGCACTTTTAGCACAGGGAAACAAAAATCTCACCGCACTACAAGAAAATGAGTTTTTTTTCTGCGACGAATTCAATTCCTTCACAAATTAAGGTGAAATTTGCGATGGATTTTGTAATGAAAAAGTCGACACAAATATTTTTAATGATGCAACCATTTTATTTAAAAAATAAAAAATAAAAACAAGTTGTGGTGAATTTATCTATTTCAAGTTTATAAAATTATTAAAAAAACTACTTTAAAAAAATTTAAAATTTATTTTTAAACAATTTGTGACGAATATCTACCACAAAATACTAGAACGATATGAGTCAACAAGATTTGACTAAAAAAATTTATTTTAGGTTGTGGCGGATTGTCTGTCGCAAAGTTAGCTGCCAATTTAAAAAAGTAATAATAAAATCAAATCCACTTATCTCATTTACCATTCTTTTTTTTTCCTCTCTCATCCTTTCTCTTCCTACCATTTCCTCTGTGCCCCTGATGACTTGATCTCTCACCTAGCACCTCTCGTTGGCGACACATCACCTCCGACGCAATACAGATTTGGTGAGACCTAGCACCTTCGCGACCAAGATCTGCCACGACCAAGATCTGTCGCGAACTAGCACCTTTGCGTCCAACAGTCGCACATAACCCAGCTCCAACGAACAACATCACTAGCGACCTAGCTCCATCGCATCCAACAGTCGCGAATGACCCAGCTCCGACGACACCTCAGATCAAATAAGAAAACCTTATTTATGCCTTTCTGGCTATTTCCCTATATTTTAGTGTTTGTAATCTCCATTTCTCCACTGTTATCATGACTTATCGAGAAATTATTGCTTATTTTTATAGTAATACACCAAGTCTAAGAAAACATAATATATGATATAGATACGTGTAAAATACACTAAGAGCAAGTGCACTATAAAGTAATATAGGACTTGAGCCCCAGTTGTCGATCCCACGAGGAATAAGATGTAATTATTAGTTTCGCTAAACTCTTGGTTATTTAGACAGTCGAAAGTGTAAGAAGAAACTTAAAATAAAATCAAACCACAAATAAAGAAGAAAGATGGACGACTAAACAATATAGAGAGAAATCAATTAGAAAGAAACTAGGGCACAAAGTTCACTTGAATCTATTTAATCATATTTTCATTCATTTATGATGTAAGGTAATTTTCTTATTAATATTCTCTTAATTGCTATTGAATTCCAATGGTCATGGATAAACAATACTCTATTCCTAAATTAAATAAACTATTTGGTCATTTTGTTGAATTAATTTGTAACACCCTTGTGGGGATGTCACATATACAAAGAAAAATAAATAAAATCTACCTAAGTCGTAAAACATTTATTACATATTAATATGGGTTGTAAAATAATTCCTGTTAAACAGAATATTATTAAATAAAATAATGCGGAAACATAAAGTAAACAGAATAACATCACTCATAATATACATATGGTCCAAGTTATAAGTTATACCAATAATTTACAACTACAACTACAAATATTTAAACGAAAGCAAGAAAGAAAAATAGTAAAGAGTCAATATATACATACGCGCAGACGCGCCCAAAAATACATCATAAATATTTAATCCTCGATGGATCACTCTCGGAAACTCATCGAAGATAAATATCCAGGATGCCTCGACACTCGGCGGACATGAGACCGCGCAGTCGATACGAGTGTCATCTCACTAGGCTCAGTAGATACACCACCCCAATGACGCCTAATGGATAAAGGTAACTCTAGGTGCAGAAACACAGTAGTCGTCATCACTGGCTCTTCATCAAACCTATGACGTAGGGACACAGTCAACCGTCCCACATACGTCACGGAGTCTCTGTCTCCTCGCATATGCCAAGCTAACGATCCACCGTGAAACTCTAGCTGCACAAACCCCAAAAATTCTGGCACCGCCATACCCAAACTAATCAATCCAATGGATATGGATGATCAGATGGTTCTTGATCGTCGTAATGATCTTCGGCTTCTTGAACGAGAATCTCAAGAAATTTGTTCCTCTTCCTCAAACTCTTTACCGCATAAAATAAATATACAGAAAACACGTACAATAAAGAAAGAGGTAAGACAATCTAAAATCATCACAAACATGACAAATAAGAAAACGACAAACAACAGATAGACAGTTCATGCAATATGAAAAGCTATATCAGTAATTTAATAACAGTATAGTGTAAAAATCTAATTATCATAACAACACATGATTTCAAGATAAAACAATAACACATACAATATAACATTACGGGTAAAATAAATTGAAACAGACAATTTATCGAACAATAACCAAATAAATAAATAAATAAACAAATAAAATAAATAAAATAAATAATGTTCAAGATATAATTAAATGCAACATGACACGATCCTACTCCATGGAGCTAAACACAAACAGATATCAGAGAGAGAATGATTCGCAAAATCTATTAGTACCACGGCTGCCTAACTAAACTATTGCGCTGTCACACTTTACGTCTATAGCCCCATGTCATATGGAATCCATCATCCAAAGCATGGTGTAGTTCACGGTCTTACATTGTGGCACTACAGGCAATGTACTATTAGATTTTACGAAATCTCGATTAAAAATAGTGCGTGTCGAGTCCATTAGTGTGCTATCGGTTATCACGGCCCAACGGAGCGACCGACTGTCTATATATGGAATCCCGTACACTAACGTCTCCAAGTTCATAAGAACAATGAACCACACTACGTTTATCGCATCGACAACACGATGTGATTCACCTCGTCAACTAATCCACCAAAAACTGGCATAACCAAGATATCCTCAAAGATAAAAAGATACTGAAGAAGTCCCCTGGGACAAATCACGTTCCAAAGCCTGTACGGGTTCACCTCATAGCCCGATAGCAGAAAAATACGAAAATTCCAGAAAGAATATAGAAAATATCGTTTCGGTCAATCGCGTAGAAATTTTATCGCGTTTTCACAATCTCGTCGTTTTTACAAATGTTTTTAAATCGCGTAAATATATTTTTCTGTTTTTAAAATCGCGTAGAGTTTTTAATACATTTTCTCAATCGCGTAAGATTTTTAAATCATTTTCTTGTCCAAACTCCTTAAAAATTACTGTTTAAATAAACAGAAATAATAAATAATACATTTAAACTACGTAAAATATTTTCAATACCGTATACTGTCTTTTGGACATCTTTTCTATCTTAATTGCCCGTTTTTACTAAAAATTGACAGTATCTTGTTTAGAAAATTATAATAATAATTTCCTAATTTTTCTGTAAAAATTCTGTTTATTTAATTTTTAAACCACATAATTAATCCTTTTGAAAATTACTAACATGCTTCAAAATACAGCATGAGCCATATGTTAGAAATTCTCAAAAGTTACTGTATTTCATTTCTAACAATAAAATCAATAGTTTTAATTCAAGACACTTAATTCTAATCAATTAATTTCTTTAAAACTCCTTTTAAAAAAAATTCCTTTTTAACATATATTGCATTATTTTGATTGAAAAAGGTTTGGAATTGATCTTAGAAATCATATATAAGTGGTTTGGCATGTTGGCCTAAACATAAAATTATGTCATTTGATTTCTAAATTCATTTTCCTTAATCTAAACAATGTGATACCTTGTTAATGTTCCTAGATTAATTAAATCTCATTTTAGGAAAATTAAGAGAACATTTTGGTTCTCCATTTTGGTCATGGCCGTGAGCCTCAAGGTTTGTGTTCTTTGGAACACTCATGCAATCCTTGACATATTATTCACATCCTATAAATTATCATACATTTCTAACACATGCAATATATTTCTAACACATATAACCTAAATCAAAGCTTGTAGACATGCAATCAAAGCTTGTAGACATACAAATTATTACAAACATCAAATAGGAAAGCTACTAACAAATACACAAACACATAAACAAGCTACTAACAATCACACAAATGAATCCTTATGGATTCTACAATCACAAAAATCACACTTCATCTTCTTACCACCATCCATAGATGATAAGATTAGTCTTCCTCTTACCTTAAATGAAGACTAAAACTCTTTCACACCTTTCCTTATGTTTTGGTTTTCTCCTTCAAGTCACCTAACAAACTTAAACAAAAATCTACAAGTTACTAACCATAGAAAGAGAGCTTAAACCATGGAGAAATCATGGCTTAGAACTTTGAAAAAGAGTTTAGAAAAGAAAAGCTAGGAATTTCACCTTCTTGGTTAAATCTTCCAAGTAGGTTTTCAAGCTTCAAATGAAGGATTTTGCAAGAACTCTCAACTAGAGATGTTCTTAGGATTGTGTTTAGGTTTAGAAAACTTGGTTGGATGAAATTTAGGGTGATTGGATAGTATGGATATGTGTTTGGCCGAATGGAGCTTCAAGAAAACATCAATGGTGTTTAGGGTTTTTGGAAGAGAGAGAAGAGAGAAAATGCTTGAAGACAAAGTGATTTTTGGTCTTCCAAAGTGGCTTGGCCGTAGCCTTCAATGCCATTCAAGGTGTCATGGATTTGGCTTCATCCAAGCCTTAGAATGGCTCAAAGGCCAAGATTAAAACTTGGTTAGCAAGCTTGACTCCCATTGGTTCCTCCTTGCCTTGTCATTAGCCTTAGTCACCATGCTTAGTCACTAATTAACCTAGTCATCAAGCTTAGTCACTTGTTCTAGAGAATTCCTTCACTAATGATGCTTAATTAAGCTACTAAGTTAACTGTATTAGCTAAACGTGGGTTCCGCAAAATATTTTCGGGTCCACTGTCATCTAATTATACTGACTAATAAAATAATATACAAAATTATTTTATTGGACAGTTAAATCCTAAAAATTAAAAGATTAATTATTGTCTCATTCAGAATTGGGTTTAGTAAGATCCCCGGTCTGAATAATTAAAACAAGATTTCCGGCAGGAAAAATATTATTTTCCGTAGAGCAAATCGCACAAAAAGTCCAAATAAAATCACAGACAGTAATATTAATCGTAACATATAGAAAAATTAAAAACAAGTACAATCGGGACATAACGGTCATTTTTTTATTTTTCCCCACGAATAACAAATCATCCAAAACGTTCAAATAAAATTACAGGCAAGTATTAATTGTACGTATATCACCAGAAAAATTAAAATAGTAGCTCGAGAAAATTTTTATTTTACCGTCTCAAAAAAATACATTAAAACGATCAAATAAAATTTTAAATCAAAACATATTTGTATTTCATACAGAAAAATAAGAAACAGTAAAATAGGGACATAACAGTCATTTACACAAAAGCTTGAAAAACAGCAAACAGAACATTCGAGATATTTTCTAAAAATTGGGGTGTTATATAATTAGGAATGCATTAAGCACCAATTCAAGAGATGAACTAACATATTATCAATTCGATTGATACAATAAATTTATGTTTGGTCATTTACCAATCTAATCATATGTTTATTATATAGGTCCACTCATTAGTTACAGATGGTCATCGGTCAAACAATGAATTAAAACATGTCAAAAGTGATCAAATCTTGACAAGAATTCAAACAATATAATATACCCAAAAGAAATTACCTTAATTATATTCAAAATCAAACCCAATTAATCAGGAAAATAAGATCTCCCATAACCCTAGTTATGGGATTAGTTACTCATGTTCAATAACAAACCTATATTACAATACAAATTCATAGAAAGAAAAACCCAAATAAAGGAGAAAAAAACTAGGAGGAAGAGAAATTAAAACCCTTTTTAAGGAGATTGTGATCTTCAAGCCTTCAAGAATGTCGTCCTCTCTTTATGGCCGTCCTCTACAGATTCGTGGCTATTCTCTCTTTCGAATTATCTCTTTAAAGTCTATCGTCTCTCTCTCTAAATTTCTAATGGATGATCTAAACCAAAGAGAGCTCTTTTGCTAAACTCGTTTTTCCCTTTTATAGAAAAATTGACAGTTTTTCGTATTTGACTTACATGATTTTTCTCGCCTTTCAGATTGCCAAATTTTCCCTCGATCTCAACAAACAAGTTTTAGAATTTTCTGTTATCTTTTCAATGTCATAAACGACGCCTTATTCTGAAATTTGTAGCCCAAGAAATGATCGAATTACTGAAACATAATCAGGAGAGTGCGAGAATCCGAATTTGCAACAAACTTTATCTCTTTGAGAATCCTTATCCAATCTTCAATATAATCCTTATTTAAGATTTTGCATCCAATTAGAACTCTAATTAGCATATAAGAATATGATAAGAATCCTTCAAATATTTATCTTTAAGAATTTCTATTTTTGCACAAAATCTGATGATTTATCATAAAAATTCAAATATGACTAGGTGAAGAGATAATTATTTAAAAATATATTAAAAAAAAAAAAAAAACAAAAACTTAATAAAAATTAATCAAAAATCCTAATAAATAAACCCAAAAGATGAGTGTATTTAATACTCATCAAATACCCCCAAACTTGAATAATTGTTTATCCTCAAGCAAAGAATAGGAATAAAAAGCAAGATTAAACTCAGCATCCAAAAACATGAATCAAGGAAAATTTTGCAATTAAAAAATTCAATTAAGTTCAGCAATCAAATAAAATCCAATAAGATCATTTAGTACGTAAAACAATTAGAGGTTTGGGTCTAGCTTGCAACTTTTCTCTTTACTAACCAATTGAGATTACTTATCTTTTCATCACTCAAGTGTTTAAGGACAAAGAGATCACTCCAATTTCTATTGAAAAATGCAATACCATAGGCTTGGTTATCAATCTCATCTCCATTTTCAAGTTCACATACAACACAAGAATGAAAAGGGTTTCCTTTGGTTGTAATAGGGCCAAAGGAAACAATGAAAGGTAGGAAAAAGTAAAAAAAAAAGATAAAGAATGCTCATGGATAAATTGATACAAAACAGAATCAAGTTAAAAAAATAATAAATATAATATAATGCACAAGGATATAACAGATTCTCACTTTCAACCAAATATTCTCATTAATATTCACCAATAAACCTTTTCTTTCTTCTTCCTTTTCCATTTTTTCTTTTTTCTTTTTCAAACCCTTGAAGACAAAAGCAACCTTTAATGACTTTTCAATCAACACATCAGTTGCTCCATTATTCTTAAAAAAATCAATGAATTCAACCTGATTATTCAAATAGGTGTCCAAAGAAATTAATTTCAAGCTCAAATGAGGCAATTAAAGGATTATTTTCTCAATGCAACTCTAGAAGTTAAGGAAGAATTAAGCCTAATTGCCTTAATTATGTTCAAGTATATATGTGAATTATTAAAGTCTCAACAAGATATCAAAACAAGTTCTAACGTACATCAATCAAGAGAAAACTCATTTTAGAAGAAAAATAAGATTTTGTTTATGAAAAATCCAATTATTAAAGCTCAAAACTCACTTTCTGGCTAAGTTAATAGAGAGAACAAATGCAAGCAGATATGACTAATTTTCAACTAAGCTGCTAAATTTCACTTTACTTAATTGAAAAAGATTGCTTCACATAAAATTAGTTCGTGAGTAATGAATTCCTCTCTTAAACATATCTCTATAAGCTTAGTATTAATTCAAGAAATTAACACATAATTCTTGCCTGATTATTAGCAATACTCAAGTGCTCATCGATTTCACAAAATTTTAAGAGTATCCCCTACACTTTAGATAAACATTGTCTTCAATGTGAAAAAATAAAACAAAAATAACATAACAGATGATAAAGAAACTTCCTTGAAAATTAAACACAAAATCACAAAGGAGGCGAGGGAGGTAGAGCCTGGGGAAGACGTGTAACCATGAGCTCAAATATCTATCTAACTAAGCGGTGACATGTTATCGAAAACTGCACAAGAAAAAAAAATGGTCAAGACAATATATATATATATATATATATATATATATATATATATATATATATATATATATATAGAAGATCCACTTACACCTAGTATAAGTAAAAAAGACTTACACTCAATCTTATACCTTTTATTTTATTATGATCATGTGGCTACCATTTATCTCCTATCGTAGCCACAAGATCATAATAAAATGAATGGTGTAAGATTGGGTGTAAGTCCTTTTTACTTACACTAGGTGTAAGTGGATCCTTTCATTATATATATATATATATATATATATATATATATATATATATATATATATATATATATATATATATATATATATATATATATATATATATATATATAGGAAAAACAAAGCAAAAATAAAAAAATCAAATGCAAGGATAGAAACACAAATTACCTCCTGTGAAGTGCTAAGTTATAGTCATTAGCTTGACTATAGGTCGGTTCCATGCTTAGGTGATGTCATTGGATTGGTGCTCATTCCCCACTCTTTCTTCGTAGTGCTTCACTCTCTGGCCATTAATCAGGAATGTCTTGTGGCTTTTTTTCTTCACCTCAAGCACATCGTACGATAAGACGCAAACAATCTCATATAGTCCACACCCTTTTGACCAAAACTTACCAGGAAGAAGACGAAGGCATAAGTTACAGACAAGAATTTAATCCCCAATTTTAAACTCACGCTGCTTGATACACTTGTCATATCGCTTCTTTGGTCTTTTCTTACATAGCTTGACATTTTCAAAGTTGGTGGCAGCCTTGGGCAAAATTTTTTTCTGACATATCATCAGTTACAGATTCCTGTTGATGTGAAAATACAACACTATCCGCAACATTAGTAGCATCTATACGATTCCATGAATAAAAAGAACTAGGGTTTTTGAAAGAATTAAAAACATTAAAAACTACGCCCTTATCATTTAATCACAAGGTTAACTTCCCTTGACAGACATCAATCATGGTATTTCTAGTGGCGAGGAATAGGCGCCCAAGTGTGATTGGGATCTCTTAGTCCCCCCCATGTCTAATACAATGAAGTTAGCGGGAAAAATAAATTTGTTTAGCTTCACCAAAACATCTTCCAATACACCACGAGGGTAAGTGATGGATCTATCGGCCAACTGTAGTGAAATGTTAGTAGGCTTGAGTTCCTGCATTCCTAATTTCTTAAAAACAAAGAAAGGCATCAAATTAATACTAGCACCTAAATCACATAATGCTTTCTCAAAATAAAAGTTACCAATAGAGCAAGGAATAGTAAAACTTCTAGGATCTTTTAATTTCGGTGGTAACTTCTTCAAGAGAATGGCAAAGCACTCCTCATTTAGACTCGTCTCAAATTCCTCAAGCTTGCATTTTTTTGTAAGTATTTCCTTCAAGAATTTTGCATACTTGGGTATTTGAAAGATGACTTCAACAAACGAGATGTTAATATGTAATTTCATGAATAACTCCAAAAATTTAGCAAATTGCTTGTCTAGCTGATTGTTTTTAAGCCTCTAAAAGAATGGAATAAAGGGCTTCTGTGGCTCACTTACCTGTACCACGGAGGCATCTTCATGCTCTTGCATTTGCTCATCCTTTTTCTTAGGGGGATCCTTAAGCTCCTTGCCACTTCTCAAGGTAATTGCATTGATTTGTTCCTTCGGATTAGGCTCGGCAGTACTAGGCAATGTTCTTGATGCCTTTTCTATCATCAAGGTAGCCAACTGACTAATTTGAGTTTCCATACTCTTCAATCGGGCCTCTGAATTTTGCATGTAGTTCATTTTAAAGTTTTCAAAACTTTGCTTCTCTTGAGGTGCTTAGAAACTTGGGGGTGGTTGCGGAGCTTGCTGATGGCTCTATTGATTTCCTTGTTGATTTGTCTACTTGAAGTTGGGATGGTCCCTCCAACCGAGATTGTACGTACTGGAATATGGATTGTACTGTTGTCGATTGAAATTACCAACAAAATTTGCTACTTCGAGCTCAGGGGCAAAGAGACTACCAACTTGATAGTTTGAACTGTTATATCCCTATCCTCCACATGCTTCATATATGATTAGTGGGGCTGCACTATTTGCTACCATCAGAGTCTCAACCTTCTTCATCAATGCTTTCAATTGACTCAAAATGGCAGTAAAGGAGTCAACAACATGCACACCGACTTGTTTTTTAAGCACCTGACACTTCTTTTTCCATCGATAACTGTTCAGCGCCATTTCTTCAATCAATGCATGAATTTCAGCCAGTGTCTTCCTCCATATTATACCTCTTGCAGCGGCATTAATAAGTGAACGGTTGGTAGACGACAAACCATTGTAAAAAGTCTGTACCTACTATCATACAGGCAATTCGTGATGTGAACATCTCCTTATCAATTCCTAAAAATGTTCCCAAGCTTCGTAGAGAGTATCCATATCAAACTGCACAAAAGTAGAAATATCATTTATTAACTTAGCAGATTTAGGAGGAGGAAAATACTTAACTAGAAATTATTGTGTCAACTGGTCCCATGTGGTGATGGAACCCCTTGGTAGTGACGTTAACCATTGATTCGCTCTATCCCTACGAGAAAAAGGAAAGAGTCACAATCGGATTGCATCATCTGTCACCCCATTATATTTTATAATATCACACAATTGCAAGAACTTAGCTAGATGCTGATTTAGATCATCCAAAGGCAATCCACTAAACTGAACATAAGTTTGAATCGTAGATATCAATGTCAGTTTGATCTCGAAGTTGTTGGCCACTACAGTTGGTCTTGTAATGCTTCCTTCGTATCCTCCGACCGTAGGCATGGAATACTCGAGCATTGTTCGCTCCACTGGGGTAGCTCGTTCTTCACAATTCCCCTTAATTGTTTGTCTCTCCATCTTCCTTGTAGCTTCTTCAGTCACAGCTTCAATATGAGATTGCTTCCTTAACCTACAAGTTATTTTCTCAATTTCTGGATCAAATGTCATGTTAGGAAATTAAGAACGAGTAAGTATAAACAAGAAATATAAGCAGATAGATGAAGTGATAAATTAATTAAAAATAAAAATAAAAATAAAATAAGAAATAAAATAAAAGTGCATCTAAATTAACTAGAGCTTTTCGCTTCTAATATTACCAAACTTATTCCCCGGCAATGGCGTAAAAAACTTGATACGCATAAAATACACTAAGAGCAAGTGCAATATAGCGCAAAGTAATATAGGACTTGAGTCCCAATTGTCGATTCCACAAGGAATAAGAGGTAATTATTAGTTTCATTAAACTCTTGGTTATTTAGACAATCAGAAGTATAAGAAGAAACTCAAAATAAAATCAAACCACAAATAAAGAAGAAAGATGGACAATTAAACAATATAGAGAGAAACCAATTAGAGAGAAACTAGGGTGCAAAGTTTACTTGAATCTAATTAATCAGATTTTCATTCATTTATGATGTAAGGTAATTCTCTTGTCAATATTCTCTTAATTGCTATTGAATCCTAATGGTTATGGATAAACAATATTCTATTCCTAAATTAAATCAACTATTTGGTCATTTTGTTGAATTAATTAAGAATGTATTAAGCACCAATTCAAGAGATGAACTAACATATCATCAAATCGATTGATAAAATAAATTGATGTTTGGTCATTCACCAATCTAATCCTAGGTTTATTATATAGGTCCACTTATTGGTTATGGATGTTCATCAGTCAAACAATGAATTAAAACATGCCAAAAGTAATCAAGTCTTGACAAGAATTCAAACAATATAATAGACCTAAAAGAAATTACCCTAATCAAATTCGAAATCAAACCTAATTAATCAGGAAAATAAGATCCCTCATAACTCTAGTTATGGGATTAGTTACTCATATTTAATAATAAACCTATATCACAATACAAATCCATAGAAAGAAAAACCCAAATAAAGGAGAAAAAACTAGAAGGAAGAGAAATCAAAACCCTTTTTATAGAGATTGTGATCCTTAAGCCTTCAAGAATGTCATCCTTTCTTCGTGGCCATCCTCCAAAGTTTCGTGAAAATTCTCTCTTTTGAATTATCTCTCTAAAGTCTGTCATCTCTCTCTCTAAATTTCTAATGGATGATCTAAATCAAAGAGAGCTCTTTTGCTAAACTCATTTTTCCCTTTATATAGAAAAGTTGATAGCTTTTCGTATCTGACTTGCACAAATTTTATCACCCTTCAGATGGTCGAATTTTTCCTCGATCTCAACAGTGAAGTTTTAGGATTTTTTGTTATCTTTTCAATGCACAAACAATGTCTCAATCTGATCTTTGTAACTCAAGATATGGTCTAATTATTGAAATATACTCAAGAGACTGCGAGAATCCCAATTTGCAACAAATTTTATCTTTTTGAGAATTCTTATCCAATCTTCAATCTAATCCTTATTTAAGATTTTATAACCAATTAGAACTCTAATTAACATATAAGAATATAATAAGAATCCTTCAAATATTTATCTTTAGGAATTTCTTATTTTTACATAAAATCGATGATTTATCTTAAAAATTTAAATATGACTAGGTGAAGAGATAATTATTTAAAAATAAATTAAAAAATAAAAATAAACAAAAATTAAATAAAAATTAATTAAAAATCTTAATAAATAAACTCAAAAGATGAGTGTATTTAACACTCATCAAATATAAAAATTAAAATGGTAATATGAGATTAATTTTGAAATAAAGTTAATTTATTGAATACATTACCCTTAAATGTGTAAAAAACTCTCTCATCGATCATAATCGTATCTCAATATCCCCTAGTTCATAGGATTGACATTGGTTGCCTTGTTAAGTTTATTTACTTGGTTTTCTTAGACAATTGTGTGGGAAAACTCTAGCCCTTGGGCCATGAAATCTAGAAGTTGAAGACCCCAGCCACCCAGCAATAGGTGTCTATCTACTGACATTGGTGTTGTTACTGAATTGAAAGATAGGGTGAAGGTCGTGCTGAAATGTCTGGATTTCCCTTATGATTCCTCCACCGTTACTCTTGAAAGTGTGTTTTCTTTGCTGGAATGCATCCAACTTCTAATGCAAGGGAATAATCTTGCTATCGAAGATGACTTCACAAAAAGATTATCCAAAAATTGGTTGAAGACACATGCTGGTTATAGGCTTCCAGATAAGTGTTTGTTGTTTGATTCCAAGTGGAATTCATACTTGAAGCCAACTAATGGGCCTTTCATTAAAATCCATGGAATATAATAATTAATTTTCCTTCTTGTTTCTTTAAATAAGATGAGAGCGACACTAACCCTGTGTTTGGATGTTTTTTCATTAACGGAACGGAACGGAATAGGTGGGGATGGATCGGAAAGGAAAGGAATGGAATGGAACATAGTTTCCCCTCTTTGTTTGAAAGATTCATTAATGGAATAGAACGGAACATGTGTTCTCCCCATTTCACCTCAATTTTGGGGGGAACAAATATTAGACATTTAAGGGGAAGAGGGGGGAAGTGATTCCCCATGTGTTCCGTTCCGTTCCTATGCATTTTAAAATTTCCAAACACAAAAACTTATTTCCGTTCCTCCCATTTCTTTTCCGTTCCCCCCATTACCTGTCATCCAAACATAGTGTAAAGGATATAGCAAGGCATTTTCCTAAAGCCATCATGAGTGGAAGGTGCATAGACAAGGTACATTTTTCTTCAAAGCAAAAATATTACTTAGAAATAACTCAAAATAATAATTAATCATTTTTTGTTGATAAGTAATTAGGTTTTATTTATAATTTTATTTCAGGTATATAACTTTATACAATTGGCAGAACTGTACTATGCAGGAAGCCATGGCATGGACATCAAGGGACCAACAAAAGCAGAAGTCCTAAGAAAGTGAAAGATACTTTCTGTAATGCGATGAAGATTTAAAATTGCTGTTCTTAATTTCTTCTTAGCTTCGTAATTGATCTTTTGTTTTGTTTCGAGGTAATGAAGCAGTGCTCTTCCAACCTGCAAGTCAATTCCTGCTCATGATCGATGAGGTTCGTTTCCTTTTTATCTCCAAATCAAACCTCCATTAATTCACGTCATTTAAGCAACAGATAAGGTCTACAAGATCTGGGTGTAAAAAAAGACCTATTAGAGAAGGTAGAAACTCTTTATGGGTTCTACCAATACTTTCTTTGCTTTTTCTCAAGAATTGAGGAAATTATATATTTTTCTGTTTTAAGTTTCAAAATTGTAATTGTTTCTCTATGCTTATGGGTGACCAATTATATATATATGTGAATTGGGATTTGACGCTTTGGTTTCTTTCACCTTTTGTTTGGGGACAAATTCAAAACAAATTAGCATGGTTGTGTCATTATGATTGAGATTTAGGGATTATTGTGGAGTTTATTATTTTTTTTTGGAATAAAAAAAGTTTGAATTTATTCTTTTGGAATTTGGATTATGAGCTTTTTTGGATTAACTATTTTTGTGATTTAGATATATCCTCATGAGTCATGGCAGAAAATATTATGGAAAAGGAAAAAGAGTAGAATGCTTATTGGGTTCTTTTCGATGAGGTAAAATAATGCAATCTTTGTTCACTATTTTTTATTTTTTGGCCTCCACCCCCAAACTTATTTCTTTGTAACTCTTGGGGTGGAGCATTCACTTGGATGCTAGGTCATGTTTTTCTCTTTATTTTTTTTTATATGGTGCTTCCAATTTTTTTTTAAAGTTTCCGTAATGAGTTTTTTACTTCTCACTCACTTCATTCTCATAAATAGTAGATAAGTGTTTGGGCTAAGGGGTTGAGGTAGAGTGTGGGTGAATGAAAAAAATAGAGGGACGTTATTACCTAAAGGGGTATTAGTATATGAAAAAGGATCGTCTCCTCAAGGATGAGATGCAATTTGATCAAATCAAGTGAAAGTTAGTGCAAAAAGGAGTTTTGATGGTTAAAAGGATTGCAGTTGAATTGATTTAAAGAGAAATAACAATTGAGATAATTCAAATCTATCAGATTGGGTGGATTCAATCATAGACCTTTCAACAAACACCGAAATACATTTGAATGGTTAACTTGGATCTAACCGAGAAAGGAAAATCCAAAATGTCCATACAAAGCAATCGTATGACAATTCAATGAACAAATGATAAACACAATCCTAATCGCTACCATTCATGTAAATATATGTCAATTTAAGCACCGAATTCAATTAATCTCAAAAAGCAAAATCATCTTGTAACCTAACCTCTTCAATTACGTGATTAGTTTAGATCAATCGAGTTAAGTTTACAATCAGTAAATCTCAATCTTCGTTCATGAGGATCGATTGATACTTAACTTAAACAAGATTGAATTAGATCAAACATAAATAGAATCACCATCAAATGCATTCAAGATCAAGAGAAGAACAAAGAATAAAGTAGAGGAATTCAAATATAAATCAAATACATTACATAACAATGATTCAAGAATCCAAGACCACAATCCTCTTCAGAGTCCCGAATTGATAGAAGTGACTTAGCTCCATTCTTTCAATGAATGTTCAAAAATATTCCTAAAACGATTTGTCCTAAATTATTTAACACTAGTGTGTGTTGTGCACTAAAAACATGCTAAAACTCCACATGCTTCCTTTTATAGAGGATTCAGAGTAGTAAGATGGGTAGATGAATTTAGAGGTGGAATTAGTCGAAAGATTTGAGCTTGGTAGGTGAGATTGGTAAGTGAGCTTAGGTAGGTGAGCTTGGTAGGTGAGCTTGGTAGGTGAGCTTCCTTGTCTAAAAGTATTCATTGCTGAACTCATTGATTTCGTCATTTCTGAGCCAAGTGGTCTAAATGAAAGTTCTAGGAAATTGTCTAAGCTTTCCAATGGCTCTGATTGAAGCACCCAAAAATTCGTCCTACTGAAGCCCAAGATATGACCCAATTACTACAGACTGTTCAGGACCAGTTTCAGCACCTCTGTTTTGATTTCAAACCCAATATCTCCATCAAGGACCCGAATCAAGTTTTGTGCTTGACATGAAAGTTGTACACATGGGTCTTAACTTTCATATTACAAATTTTCAGCCCATTTTATATGCCCAAACTCGAATTATGTTCTGGTTACTACACACTGTTCGGGTTCCAATCGCACAAATTCCGTATTCTGATTTCCATGCCCAATTAGCTCCACTAGATGTCTCAATTGACTTTGAGCTCTTCATCAAAGTTGTAGACCAAACCTCTTCTTATCTTTCCTACAAGGTAAAATTCATAATTATTAGACATTTAGAACTCAGGTTATGGCTAAAATATAGAAACATGTAAGACTCGAATAAACATGAAAAAATCAATTAATGCGATTCAAGATCAAACTTACAAAACATAATCAAAAGAGCAATTAAGTACATGAAGAGTGTAAATAACTAAATATAAGGGTTTCTTAATGAATAAAATATGTGATTATCATTGAGGTAGAGTGTGGGTGAATGAAAGAAAATAGAGGGAAAATGACTCAAATGGGGTATTAAGGGATGATGATGAAAAAGGTAGTTTAAAGCCATGATGTGGTGAAAGAAGGAACCCCTAAATCATCTCCTTTTTTAGTGCACGCTAGGATTTTGCCTCAAAAGGTGTAGTTGAATTGTTTTAGGACTGGTGAGATAATTGGATGATCACATTCACAAACATAGTCCTTCTCTAAGCACTCAGAAACTCATTCAAAGGTTTAAAGGAATCATGTAAAGGAAAAACAAAATGTCCAAAGCAAAACATGTATGACAATCATGAACAAATCATCCACTAACACAATCCTAAGCTACCATGAGTCAAATTATCTTGGTTCCTTCAATTATATCTCAAAAAACAATCTCATCTTGTTGAAAAATCTTTTTCTTAGTGTTGTGAATTTTTTGCAAGCGCACGGGTTGTACAAGTAGTAAAATAAGATCGTTCCCATGAGGATCGATTGATTACTAACTTTTACGGCTATTTTGATTATTTAAGAAAATGAAATCGATAGCAAAGGGTCAAATAAAATCAGTACGAAGAACAAAGCAATAAAGTAGACAATTGAAACTAGAAAAGATGAGATTCAACAATGATTAAAAAGCCTAGGACTCGGAATCCACTACATTATCCCCTACGATAAATTGTAATCCTATCTTTTTTAATGTTCAATTATGTTCCTGAAGACGATTTGTCCTAAATTATTTAAAGTCCAATTTCTTGGCACTAAAAACATGCTAAAACTTCACTAACCCCATTTTCATGGCAATTAATCCAAGTTCCAACCCATTAAGATTTATGACAATCGTTTTACCCTCGAAGGATTTAAGCCTATGTCTAGGTCTCAATTCCTAAGTTCAATTCTTAGATTATCAAGTAATTAGATTTCATCTTTCTATCATTCACCTAAAGCCTAAGATCATGCAAATATGGTATGCAACATATCACAAGCATTAAACATACCAAGAATGAATCAAGAACAATAATTACATTAACAAAGAATCAAATTAACAATTCATAATAGGGACATAGAGAGTTTCATCCTAATCCTAGAAAAAGGTTTAGCCACTCATGACCATCGTAACATTAACAAGAATAAGGATTAAAGAAACAACCATGATTGATAAACAAAAAAAAAAAAAGCAAAGATGGGAAGATGAAGATGGAGAAAAGAACTTCAATGGTTGATCTTCAAGGAGTCTTGCTCTTGCCTTCAAAGCCTACGCCTCTGAATCCTTGCACTTCTCCTCTCAAAACTTGCCATCACGCAAATCTCTAGCCAAAAGTCCCATTATGTTTGGTGTTTTTGCCCAATTTATAAAGATTTGGGGGAAAATTTCTCTTTTTTCACGTTAGAGGGACTCACACGGTCGTGTCTCCCTTTGACATGGCTATGTGAGCCTTAAAAATAACATAATCTTGACGTTTGGGAGAGACACAACCGTGTATCAAAGGGATACGGTCGTGTCTCAAAGTCAAAAGCTTCATTGGAGTTAGATAGGGCCGTGTCTGGTGCCAGAATTGTGTAACTTCAATGTTGTGGGAGACACGGTCGTGTCTCCAAGAGACACAATCGTGTCTAACTCTTGAGTAGGAATTAGCTCTTGTGGTCTGCATGAAAGTTGTAGATCTTTTTCTTAGCTTTCCAGTGACACCAAGATTACCTCATTTCGACTTTTGTAGCTCAAGTTATGCTCATTTTATCGCACAAAGGTCAAAAACTTTATGAATCTTAGCCATATAAATTCCGAGCTCAACTCCATTGCAATGGATCCATCCAAAGCTTCATAAAACTATGTCAAAACATCTCTTTTGGACCTAAAAATATAAAGAAAGACCAATCATGAGATACCAAGGATAAATAGAATAAATGTGACATAAATTCTAACATAAATCAATCAAAGCACACATAAATCCACCTCAAATCAAGCATATGATATGTATATTTTATCCACACATCACTTAGTAATGCTTGAATTGAAATGAATTTAGAGGATGCACTCAATTTAAAAAAAATAAAAAATGAAACAAAAATAGACTTCCAAATGCAAAAATGAAAACCAAAAATATTTTTTGGCGGTGGACACTATATACATTCCCCTACAAAGGCTCCAAACTCGAGAAGACACTAAAGTGGACTCACTAAGCAAAAGAGATAGAATTAGGTAGAATCATAAAAGAAAAAAGATAAAAGCAAAAAGATAACAAAAAGACAAAAATGCAATGATCTCCCCTAAACTTAGAATTGACATTGTCCTTAATGTCGCCAACTAAGCCGAGTAGTGACAACGTGGAGATATAGTAATAAGCTAGCAAAATGAAAAATGAGAAGCGTAGGACAAAACACAAGTCAATGAACCTTAATGCGCAAGACAAACCAGAAAAGACAAGAACATGCACCAGGTCAAAGGCAAACATTTAATCCAACAGAAATACAGTTGAATAAGCCAACAAGATAAGTACAAGCTATGAATAGTACAAGAAACTAGAAACAACCCAAGATCCCATACAAGATAAACTAAGGACCCTAAAAGTGATGCAACTCCTGCAACTCATCATTAATGTGGTCAAAACGCTGGCGCTGGACATCCTCAAAAGCTTGGAAACATTGTCTAATACCCAACTCCATCTTGTCTTAATGCGTTTTAACGCTCTTTTTATGTCTAGATTCTATGACCCCGCTAAGGAATAATCCATGGGGGGCATGGAATTCTCGGGAAAAACTATTTTTTTTTGTTTTCAAAATACACGACCTTGTGGAAAAATCCACATGGGGGGCTGTGGTTTATTCTGGAAAAACACCCCAAATCATTCAAAATACTAACTTAGCCCTAAAAACACATAACAACTTGCACTCTTGAGAAAATTTAGGCTTCCTAGACCCTATACAAAGTAGTCTAAAATAGGGCAAAACAACTCAATCATGTCAAAAATCAAACAGGGCAATCAAATCATCAAAATCAACTTAGAAGTTCATCCCATGTGTAAGCACAACTATGCAAGAATGGTAATAGTATAGCCTAAGAGAGAATATAAAAGCTCAAAGGACTTCCTTGTTTATCTGCACTCTCCTTCTATACAGAACCCAGAGCCGTCAATTCGCGCTAATCCAACCTCCATCTTCAATGCCAAACCAATATTTTGTGGGTGCCTAAACATATGCATAGAAAAAGCAACAAACAATTAAGAACAAAATGAGTAACAAAAAAAAATAAAAAGGAAAAAAATAAAAACTTGGGTTGCCTCCCAAGAAGCGTTAAGTTATAGTCATTAGCTTAACTTTGAGCCGGTTCCATGCTTAGGTGATATCAATGGAGTGATGCTCAATCCTCACTCCTTCTTCATAGTGCTTCTTGTAACCGCCTTTTTTTAGCATGTTAGACTAGTTTATGGTTACAAAAGGTAGCATAACACTTGTATTACATGTTTGCCTATTTTTATGACAAACTTAGTTAGTTTAGGCACGTAGTTACAACCCAGAAGTTGAAAAGTAGCTTAAAATGACTCAGATAATAGCATAAATTGCTAAATTGAGGAAAATAAACTTAGAGAGTTTATTTCTAAGTCACAAATAAGCTAAGTAAAATGCAATAAAAATTTGAAAACAATCGGAGTCAGTTTGGTATTTTTAGGCATATTAGTTATGTTTTTAATGTCGGATTAATTCCCAACAGATATGGAAAAATAATATAATAGTGAAACAATAATTTTGATGAATCCTAGTATTTATTTCAAAGTTGTTGGAAGCTGAAAAACTTGATTTAGTTAAATTTAAGTATTTTTAGCATATCAGGGAGTATTAATGTTATGGATAAGTGAAATAAGTGTCATACAAGAGAAGTAGCCCTTATACTTGATATTTCCCTTAACCTTTCATCACTTTTCACTCATCTATTTCTAACAAAAACAGAACCCTAATGTAGAGCAGAGAAACAAGGAAGAAAACATGAGAAAACCAAGGGAGAAGAGAAGAAGAGGAAAAGAGCAAGAAAGCCAAGGGCAAAGCAAAGATTGAACAACCACCATCATAGAGGACTTGAGGTAGGGGATTCTAACCTAACTCTTCATCCCTCTTCTCCTATTTTTCTTTATGATTGAAGTTAGGTTACTTAAGTTGTAAAAGATGGATTTGATGAGCAAATCTAGTTTTTGAGCTTGGTTTTCAATTCCAAATGTTAAAGTAAAGTATTTATACCTTGTTTGTTGTATGATTATGAGTTCTTAACACTTAAGAACCATTAATCTTCATTGGAGACAAAGATGGTGATTTTAGGTCTTAGGTGGTGGAAATTTCATTAATCCATGATTAAGTAAAATTAAAGTTGTATAAGTATCACAACATGTTAATGGATCATATTTGAGGCTTGTGATAACTTAGAATCAGAATTTGAGTGATTAGAATTATAATTTTGAGTAATGAAACAGTAAACTATTCGGCAGAATTCTGTAGTCGTGTAGTCACGCCTAGGCGTGGGTTATTCTATTTCTCAGCTAGGCGAGGCAGAGAGTGTCACGCCTAGGTGTGAGTTCCAGGAATTTTCAGCATTGTTTTTCTTGTTGTGTTGGAGTTTCCTACTAATTGAAATCATTCTTATATGTTTTTCTAAGTGTATTAAGATACTTTTAGAGATATTTCACAAAGGAACTAATCACCTAATATATGAGTACAAGATGAATGTAAGTTAATCAATAGTTATGGATTATATTGAGATAGTTATCTAAGACTTTATATACCTTTGTGTGATTTAGAAAATCACTAAGATTATGATTATAAGGTAAACTAGGTACAAGCTTAGTAATGAAGTGTACTTATCACAATTGCATACTTTATTTTCTTAAAATTCAATATGAGTTGAATGTGCAAATTTATATAGAACAAGTATCATAAGTAAGGAAGTGAGTCAAACTTTCTAATCATGCAAAAGAGTAAGTTAAGCTCTTTTCTTAGAAGATAATGATGAGGGGTAAGTGTTAGTACAACACTTTACCTAAGGCAGACTAGTGAGCTAAACTAGTTATCAAATTATCAAAGTATGAGTTTTGGCTTCCAAAAGTTCAATTTTTGGGATATGTGATTTCTCAAGGAGGGATTTCAGTAGACCCTAGTAAGTAGAAACAGTGATGTAGTGGGAAAAACCCGTCACTGTGACAGAGATAAGGAGTTTTATAAGCTTAGCTGGGAGATTCATTAATGGATTCTCTCAATTAGCACTACCTTTGGCAAGATTAACTAGGAAAGGTAGTAGTTTTGAGTGGACTCAAAAGTGTGAGGATAGTTTCCATAAGCTTAAGATGAGGTTAACTGCAATGTTGGTGATTCCGGATCCGTAAGAGAGTTTTGAGGTGTTTTGTGATGCTTCAAAAATGAGTTTAGGATGTGTTCTGATGCAACATAGGTGAGTTGTTGTTTATGCATCGAGGCAGTTAAGGCCTTATGAGGAGAACTATCCTACTCATGATCTGGAACTAGCCGCAGTAGTATTTGCTTTAAAGATTTGGAGGCATTATCTTTACAGAGTTCAATTTGAAGTGTTCAGTGACCATAAGAGTTTAAAGTACTTATTTGATCAGAAAAAGTTGAACATGAGACAAAGAAGATAGATGAAATTTTTAAAAGATTATGACTTTGAGCTTAAGTATCACCAGTGTAAAGACAAAGTAGTGGTTGATGCATTAAGTAGAAAATCTCTACACGTGTCTCGAATGATAATTCAAGAGGGTCAGCTTCTTGAGAGGTTTAGAGATTTGAGTCTTAGGGTGACAATCACACCACAAAGTCTTTTTATGAGTAAAGTGGACATAGTTAGTGACTTGAGGGCTCAGATTCTAGAAGCTTAGAGTAAGGATGAAACCCTAGGTGAGATAAGGGAATAAATCTTCTCGAGGAATCAACTAGAGTTTTATATAGCAAATGATGAAGTGATTAAGTTTAGAGATAGACTTTGCATTACAAGATATTCTAAAATCAAAGTCAAGATACTAGAGGAGGCTCATAGGAGTCAATACACTATCCATCATGGAGCCACTAAGATGTACCAAGATTTAAAAGAGATGTTTTGGTGGCTAGGTATAAAGAAAGAAATAGCGGAGTTTATGTCTAGGTGTTTGGTGTGCCAGAAAGTTAAAATAGAACACCAGAAACCTTTAAGACCTCTCCAATCTTTAGCAATTCCTAAATGGAAGTGAGAGAACATCACAATGGATTTTGTGGCAAGTTTACCTAGAACCCAAGTCTGCCCACTTTTTTCCAATGAGAATGAACTACTCCTTAGATAAACTAGCCCAGTTATATTTACAGGAGATAGTTAGGTTGCATGGAGTTCCCCTCAGTATAGTTTCAGATAGAGATCCTAAATTTACATCTAGATTTTGGGGAGCCTTGCAAAAGGCTTTCGGGACAAGGCTAAGTCTCAGCACAACATACCATCCACAAACATATCGACAGTCAGAGAGAACTATCAAAACCCTAGAGGACATGCTTAGAGCATGTATTTTAGATCTACATGGTAGTTGGGATAGGCTCTTGCCTTTAGTGGAGTTTGCTTACAATAACAGTTATCATACTAGTATAGGAATGACACCATATAAGGCATTGTATGGTAGGAAGTGTAGGTCCCCTATATGTTGGTATGAGGTTAGAGAGAAAGCTATTCTAGGACCTGAGTTAGTACAACAAACTTCAGATCAAATTAGAATAATCAGGGACAAGATGGCTATAGTTCATAGTAGGCAAAAGAGTTATGCTGATAGAAGAAGGTGACCTCTAGAGTTTGAAGAATGTGAACATGTTTTCTTGAGGGTCACTCCTACGACTGGAATTGGTAGAGCATTAAGAACCAGGAAGTTAAACCCTCATTTCATTGGTCCTTACCAAATTCTAAAAAGAGTTAGACCTGTAGCTTATCATATAGCCCTTCCACCCAGTTTTTTAAACCTTCATGATGTCTTTCATGTGTCTCAACTCAAAAAATACAATCCAGATCCTTCACATGTCATAAGAAATGAATTTATACAGTTAAGAGATGATTTGTCTTGTGTAGTGAAACCGATACGGATTGTAGACAGAGGGGTCAAAGAGCTCAGAGGTAAATAGATTCCTCTAGTGAAGGAGGTCATATGGGGTGAAGCAGGCATAGAGGAGGCTACCTGGGACCTAGAGTCCCGCATGCAGCTTGATTACTCGAAGTTATTTTTATGAGGTAAACAATTTTGGTGACACAATTTTAAAAAGGAGGGGAGTAATGTAACAACCCCTTTTTAGCATGTTAGACTAGTTTATGGTTACCAAAAGTAGCATAACACTTGTTTTACATGTCTTTCTATTTTTGTGACAAACTGAGTTAGTTTAGGCACGTAATTACAACCCAGAAGTTGAAAACTATCTTAAAAGACTTAGATAATAGCATAAATTGCTAAGTTAAGGAAAATAAACCTAGAGATTTGTTTCTAAGTCATAAATAAGCTAAGTAAAATGTAGTAAAAAATTGAGAACAATCGGAGTCAGTTTGGTATTTTTAGGCATACTAGTTATGCTTTTAATGCCGAATTGATCCCCAGCAGATATGAAAAAATAAGATAATAGTGAAATAATAATTTTGATGAATCCTAATATTTATTTCAAAGTTATTAGAAGCTGAAAAACTTGATTTAGCTAAATTTAAGTGTTTTTAGCAGATTAAGAAGTATCAATGTTATGGATAAGTGAAATAAGTGTCATACAGGAAAAGCAGCCCTTATACTTGATATTTCCCTTAACCTTTCAAAAATAGAACCCCAACGTAGAGCAGAGAAACAAGGAAGAAAATACGAGAAAACCAAGGGAGAAGAAGAGAAAAAAAGCAGGAAAGCTAAGGGCAAAGCAAAGATTGAACAACCACCATTATAGAGGACTTGGGGTAGGGGATTCTAACCTAACTCTTCATCCCTCTTCTCCTATTTTTCTTTATGATTGAAGTTAGGTTACTTACGTTGTAAAAGATGGATTTGATGAGCAAATCTAGTTTTTGAGCATGGTTTTCAATTCCAAGTGTTAAAGTAAAGTGTTTATACCTTGTTAGTTGTATGATAACACTTAAGAACCATTAATCTCCATTGGAGACAAAGATGGTGATTTTAGGTCTTAGGTGGTGGAAATTCCATTAATCCATGATTAAGTAAAATTAAAGTTGCATAAGTATCACAACATGTTAATGGATTATATTTAAGGTTTGTGATAACTTAGAATTAGAATTTGAGTGATTGGAATGATAATTTTGAATAATGGTACAGTAAATTATTCTACAGAATTCTGTAGTCGTGTAATCACACCTAGGCGTGACTAAACCATGCCTAGGCGTGGGTTGTTCTGTTTCTTAGCAAGGCGAGGCAAAGAGTGTCACGCCTAGGCATGGGAAAGTCACTCCTAAGCGTGAGTTCTAGAAATTTTCAACACTGTTTTTCTTGTTGTGTTGGAGTTTCCTACCAATTGAAATCATTCTTATATGTTTTTCTAAGTGTATTAAGATACTTTTAGGGATATTTCACAAAGGAAATAATCACCTAATATATGAGTACAAGATGAGTGTAAGTTAATCAATAGTTATGGATTATATTGAGATAGTTATCTAAGACCTTATATACCTTTGTGTGATTTAGAAAATCACTAAGGTTGTGATTATAAGGTAAACTAGATACAAGCTTGGTAAGGAAGTGTACTTATCATAGTTGCATACTTTATTATCTTAAAATTCAATATGAGTTGAATGTGCAAATTTATATTGAACAAGTGTCATAAGTAAGGAAGTGAGTTAAACTTCCTAATCATGCAAAAGAGTGAGTTAAGCTCTTTTCTTATAAGATAATGAAGAGAGGTAAGTGTCAATACAGCACTTTACCTAAGGCAAACTAGTGAGCCAAACTAGTTATCAAGTACATGAGGATTATGATCAACCTTATGTAAGTGCAATAAAGTGAGTCAAACATACTAACACGAGCCTTGGGACGAGTTAAGTCTTAAGTTAGGCATTGACGCGAGATAAGCAATTTGTCAAGTTTAGTTGATGTTATATAGTTGTATGGACAATTATGTAATATCAAAGTACATTAGATTTCTATACATTATACAATTGTATGGGTGACAGTATAATGTGATTATTAACTATGCTTCTAATTGATTTATATTGTTGAGTGCCATGAAATACATATTTATTTACTGAGAAATTTTATATTCTCACCCCTTTTCGTGTTTCTATGGTAAAAGCAGGTCAAGACCATTCTAAAGGGATTAAGTTGATGAAGAAAAAGCAACAAGACTAGATAGCTTTTAGTTTTTTGTTATATAAACAACTCTTGTATAATTTACTTTGAGTTGTAGTGTTGTTGTATATATAATGATATGCCCTTAGAGGCTTTTGATGTATATATGTATGACATACTTTTGATCATGATTCTCCATAAGAAATGGCTTACTTGTATAGGATTAAGAGTATAATAAGTAGAAGTTTAATGCTTTATATATCTTTATATAAGTTGTTATATCGAGATATTTGTATTAGGGTGTTACACTTCACTCTTTGGCCATTTATTAGGAATGTCTTATGACCTTCTTTCTTCACCTCAAGCACATCGTACGATAAGACACAAGCAATCTAATATGGTCCATACCCTTTTGACCAAAACTTATCAGGAAGAAGATGAGGACATGAGTTATAGTCAAGAATTTTATCTCCAATCTTAAACTCACGTTGCTTGATACACTTGTTATGTTGTTTCTTTGGTCTCTTCTTGCAGAGCTTGGCATTCTCAAATATGGTGGCAGCCTTGGGCAAAATCTTTTTTGGCATATCATCAGTTACAGATTCCTTTGGAGCTTCCTTTTCTTTAAGTGAGGAGTCTTCGATTGAGAGGACCTTCAACTCCTTGAATTTACCATTTTTAGAAGGGGAAACAGTTGGGCATGTGTCCAAAATTTGAGCATAGGTCACCACTTATTCTTCTTCATCGTTTATATTACCATTGTGCACTAAAAATTTCTCTAAGGGGTCTTGTGGATGGTTTTTAATGTGCACCCATCTAGCTATCCTTTCGTCCACATTAACCCTTAAGCAAGAATCAACAATGACCGGTTGCTTGGAAACTTGAGATAAATTGAACTCAACAACTTCTTCACCTACTTTGAAGGTTATTTTCTCGTGCTTCACATCAAACACGGCTCCAACAGTGGCTAGGAATGGCCTGCCCAAGATGATAGGGGGTTTAAACATCTACTTTTATCACAAGCACAACAAAATCGATCGATATGTAAAACTTTCTCTCCTTCAATGGTACATTCTCTAATATGTCAATAGGATGTTTGATTGACCTATCTGCTAATTAAAAAAAGATAATTAGTTTAAGCTCCCCAATATCAAGTTCTTGACAAATAGAAAAAGAGGCATCAAACTCACACTTGCCCTAAGATCACACAAAGCCTTGTTAATATTTATGTTCCCAATTGAGCACAAAATTGAAAAAGCTACCCAGATCCTTAAGCTTAGGTGGAAGCTTGTTTTGAATGATTGAACTACATTCTCCCGTCAAAGCAACAGTTTTATAGTCCTCAAGCTTCCTCTTATTGGAGATAATCTCTTTCAAGAACTTAGTATAAGAGGGCATTTGGGAGAGAGCTTCCGTAAAAGGAACGTTAATGTAAAACTTCTTAAGGATCTCCAATATTTTTTCAAATTAATGATCAAGCTTCGTTTTTTGATACCTTTGAGGGAAGGGCAAATGTGGAATATATGCTTTTGAAGGAACATACTTTTTAGTGCTTACTTCATCTTATGCTTTGTCCTTACTCTTCTCTTGCTTCTCCTCCTTTTCATGGGTTTCCTTATCTTCAAGTTTTTCTTCCCTTGTGGGGCCTTCAAGTTACTTACACTTCTCAATGAAATTGCTAAAACTTGCTCCCTTAGGTTAGTTTCCAGTTGACTTGGTATTTACCCTTGCATCCTGTTGAACAAGCTTGATTGTTGAGCTATTTGAGTTTTAAGCATCTTGGAGTGAATTACTATTTGATCTAGGTGAGTATTGATTTTCTTGATGGACTCCCCATGTTGTTGTACTTGTGCTTGAATGACTTGATTTTGTTCCTGTTGAGTAACTATGGAATTTTCTATGAGAGCTTCTAAATTGGATTTTGCACCTTGAGAAGATTGTTGAGGTTGTTAGAATCTGGGTAGGGGTCTATTGTTGGGTGGAGCCCCTATGTTTTGTTGGGTACCATATGAGAAATTAGGGTGGTTTCTCCATCCGGGATTATATGAGTTGGAGAAAGGATTTCCTTGAGCCTTGAAATTGCCATTTTGCAGATAATTCACTTGCTCCAAAGACGAGTCTTGAAAATACGTTTCTACTGCATTGCATTTTGAAGCCAAATGTCCTCCTCCACATGTTTCACAAGTTATATGTTAGCCATGGCAACCATCACTCAAGAGGGGGGTGAATTGGATGATTACAAATTTTAAAACACATTTGAGAAATTAAGCATTTTGAATAACTCAATTAATAAATGTAGCGGAATAAGTTTAACAAAGGTGTAAATATTAGTGATTTCACAAATACAATTTGGGCTATAAGATAAATCAAGTAAATAAGCTATATATCAAATTCAACTTAAGCATATATAATTAAGGCATAAATGTAAAGAGATAGAGTTGAGAAGATCAAACACAAGATTTATCCTAGTTCAGCCATCAACCACTTGTGGCCTACATCTAGTCCCTAAGCTTAACTTGAGATTTTCTTCACTATCTCCTAGACTTCACGGGTGCTAGGAAAACCTTTGTACAAACAAGAGCACTCCTCACACCTTGGGATACCTCACCATCGGGCTAGAGCCTTCAATTCTTCAAGCTTCACAGGTGCTTGATGACCTTTATAATTAAGAGCACTCACAACACCTTTGGGATACCTCACCCTTTGTGTTTGAGTCTCACTACAAGGGATACCTCACTCCTCTTATAATGATTTCAAGGTGAATAGAAAGAATAGAAACTCTCACAAGAGTAGATATACAACTTGAAGAACAAAGTATGGATGATATAAAACTCTCTCAAGAGTGGATAATATGAATTGAAGAACAAAGGAATAGAAGGATTTTACAAAAAAGAGCTCAAAATATGATTTTGGTGATTCAAGGATCAAATCAAGTGTTCAAGAAATGTATAAGCTCCATACAACACTTATATATAGAGTCTAAGTGATAAAATAGTCGTTGGTAGTATTTAGAAATGATTTTTTTTATGAAAACTAGCCATTTATAGTCGTAGGGAATGTTTTTGGGCACTTGGTAATCAATTACACACTTCTGATAATCGATTACATGGCTTTTGTCAACGTTATAATCGATTACAGGACTTGTGTAATCAATTACAACATTTCTAGTTTTGAAAGCTGACTTTAAAAGGTCATAACTTCTTTATTTCTTATCCGATTAAAGCGAATAACCACTCATTGGAAAGATCTTTGAGTCTATTTTCAAATGAAAAAGTATCAGGACAAAACTCAAAGTATTTTGAAAGATATGATTAAAAGAGTAATCAAAGGTCAGCTTTTCAAAACTCAAACTTGACTGTTTTTGAAAACTAATTTTAAATGGACATAACTTCTTCATTTCTTATCCGTTTAAAGCAAATGACCACTCATTAAAAAGATATTTGAGTTTATTTTCATATGCAATAAGTTTCACAATAAAACTCAAAGTAGTTTGAAAGTTATGATCAAAATAGTTACCAAATGTCAGTTTTGCAAAACATAAACTTGGCTATTTTTCAAAGGTGTGAACTACCACCAAGATTAACTTTCCAAAAACAGTTTGTTGGGTATTTAAACATGTAAGAACCATTTTTAAACACTAAAAAACATATTTGAGCTCTTTTCTTATAAAACCTCTATCTTTACATAGGAGAAAACCTAAAAGAAAAAACATTTTATTTGCTTGATGTTGGAACATCTTTATTATTCCCATTCTTCTTGAGTTGAGCATAGTTGTGATCTTTTGCTTTCTAGCTGCAATGCTCATTCTTAGTACTAGGACTATCATATAAAGCATTGCTCACTTAAAACAAGCATAGTTAGTCTAACTTCATAACTTAATATCTCAATATGCATGATTCATAAATGTATAACTCTAGTTAGTCTAACATGCATATAAGAATGTTGCATATATCTCATTGCATGATAATTAAGTGAAGTATAACTAAATAAAGTACATAATTATGCATGATCCAATATATCTCTTTTAAGCACATATATGTAACATGATCAAGATTCTTTTGTGATGCATTTGTCATCTATAAAGCACATCTATCAAGCATAAGCATCATTCTTTTTGTCTTGTATTTGTCATCATCAAAACTTAACATATTAAATCATTAGGGTAAACTTATTTCCACATTATGTTAGGAGTAGTGATGACATTGACATTCGGCTTCTCAAGTGACTTAGTCAAGGGGCATCAAACTTGACATTCAACATAGTTATAGCATCAAGCTCTATCATTCCAGCTTGCTTCTTTGAAGATGATCGATCTCTCACTTGACCACAAATAAATGCTAGAAGTGACCTCCTTAATCAAAGTCCTTGCCTCTATTGGAATCTTTGTCATTAAAGCACTGCCAGTTGCAGCATCAAGAGTTGCCTTTGTAGAAAGAGTTAACCCAGCTTAGAATGTTTGCATAACAGCAAAATCTTATAAGTCTTGATGTGGACACTGACGAATGAGATCATTGTACCTCTCTCATGCATCATAAAGCATTTTATCTTCCTTTTGGGAGAAGGTAGTGATGTCTTGACAAAGCTTAATTATTTTTCTAACCGGATAGTACTTGTCTAAGAAAGCTTGCTCCATCAAGTCCCATATGGTAAGTGAATTTGGGACTTCTGAGTGAATCCACTTCTTTGCCTTCCCTCTAAGAAAAAAAGGGAAAAGTCTGACCCGTATAACATCAATTGAAATCCCATTTATCTTTATCGTGTCACATAACTCCAAGAATTCATTCAAATGCTAATTTGGGTCCTCAGTTGTTGACCAATTAAATTGTAATTGTTGGACCATCTGAATTAATGATGTCTTGATCTCAAAATGGTTGGCCTCTACCCATGGCCTTACAATGGAAGACTGATGAGCGTTAGCATTGGGGGTCCCATAATTTATCAGTCTTCGCTCTTGATTGGAGACTTCGTTATTGTTGTTCGCCATATGGCCTTCTTCAACTCTCAGTGTTCTTCTTTCCCTTCTAATATTACGAAGTGCACTCTCGATCTCAAGATCAACGAGGATAGTAAGATCTTCTTGACTCCATGTTCTATGTATAAGAAAGAAATAACACCTAAAAATTCAAAGAATAAATTATATAAAATAAGACGAAAATAAAATAAAAATTGCTTAAATCAACCAAATTGCTGCTTATGTTAATATCAACACGATCCCCGACAACAGCGCCAAAAATTTGTTGTAAATTTTTCGCAAGCGCACAGATCATACAAGTAGTAAAATAAAGATAGTTCCCTCAAAGATCGATTAATTACTAATTCTTATGGTGATTTTGATTATTTAAGCAGTCAAAAGAAATAGTGAAAGCATAATTAAAATCAAGACAAAAATCAAAGCAATAAAGTAAGCAATTAAATCTATAAAAGTTAAGATTCAACTAAGATTTAAAGGCTTAGAACTAAGAATTCACTACACTACCTCCTATGATAAATTGTAATCCTAACTTTGTCAATGTTTAATTATGTTCTTAAAGGTGTGCGATTTATCCTAAATTATTTAAAGCTCAATTTCTTGGCACTAAAAATATGTTAAAACTCTATCAATTTCATTCTCATGGCAATGAATCCAAGTTCCAATCAATTAAGATGTATGACAATCGTTTGCTCCTCGAAGGATTTAAGCCTATATCTAGGTCTCAATTGTTGGTGTATGCCCTAGAGGCCAATTTATTTTGATCGTACTAGCTTACATTGTATTATGCTATTTATTTAATATATGAGACATTTCATTTATTGTGTTATTTATGAAAAACATAATAAAATCCTTAGAACAGTAAGTTTTATACCATAGGACATCAAGTGGATGACTTGATCGTGAGATCTTATTGGATAGAAACAGAACATTATTCTTAAATGTCCCTAGTCAAGTATTATTGTTAATCAGGATGACAATAATGCATTGAGACTAGTATGTGCATAGATTGATGACTACATCTTACGGGTCATAGATATGAGATATCGAGTCTTCACATAGATACATATTAGAGTAATGATGTATTGGACTGACCCACCATCATAACGCTACGTGGATCGTTACGTGAGTGTCATAAGCGTTTCTTATAGTGATAATGGTGTATGTGGTCTTTTGACCTGAAATCACTACGATTCCTACATGAGGAGTTATATGTTTTATTGCCATCAAACATCATCTATAACAAGGTGATTATAAAGTTAGTTATTGAACATACCGCGAATCATGCGGAGGGATGTGAGTGACCTAGATGAGATTTGTCCCTCCTCCATAACAGGAGTGATATCTTCAAGGGCCCTGATTGAGTGAGACTATGAAATGCATAACCATGCTTAAATGAGCTAATGTGAGATATTGATCTCATTTGTTATTAATAAGTCTACTTAAGTATCAGAAATAGGAAGATTGAACTATACAAGGGCGACACGTATCATGCCTTGTGTTCAATTTAGATATCTGGATAAAGGGACTAAACTATACGAAAACATTAATCACGAGAAGGTTATATCAAATCACTAACATTCTAATTACTTGGGTAGCAGCGATGTGTTGCTAGATACCGTTCACTACTTGTAATATTAAAATATGATTTTAATATTACTACTAACGTTATGAGAACTTGCAGGGTCACACACATAGAGCAGACTAAATTGGAGCAATGAGAATCCAAGTTGGACTAGGATTCCATCACGGGCCTAACTCATAACAGATGAGTCCAAAGGTTGCACAGCTAACCCTACTGCTGCTCTCACTCACTTAAGGCAGTCACTATTATAAATAGTACTACTAAGGGGCTGCCAATATATAGATTACAAACCCTAGCTGCACTTAACAGAAATAGTGTGAGAGAGAGTGATAGGTTTCTCTTCTCTTCACAACTAGCACTGTGTCAGATACGAATGACTTCAATATTACGAATGTTGGATGTTCGTGAGTCTATTTGTGTGGATATCACAGAGACATCATCCCTGTTACGGTATTGATGATTCGCTTTCATCGTTTTTATCTAGCTTCAAAAGGTAAACTCGTAAAATCACAAATCATGGCTCTTCTTTTTCGCATGGATCCTTAGTGAGAATCCTTTTTCCGTTGTGTTTTGTTTCTGCAATTCCCAACATCAATTCCTAAGTTCAATTCTTATATTATCTAGCAATTAGACTTCTTCTTTTGATCATTCACCTAAAGCCTAAGATAATGTAAATATGGCCAACAACATACCACAAGCATTAAGCATATTAAGAATGAATTAAGAACAATAATTTTTCATTAACAAAGAATCAAATTAACAATTCAACATAGAAAAGTAGAGAGTTTCATCCTAATCCTAGAAAAAGGAATTTAGCCACTTATGGCTAATGTAGCACAAACAAGAACAAAAGTTGAAGAGGCAACGATGATTCTATCTTAAGAAAATAGGAAAGAAAAAAAGATAAAAAGAGAAGATGGAGAAAATGAAGAAGGAAAAGATGTCTTCCATGGTTGAACTTCAATTGCTCTTGCACTTGTCTTCTAAAACCCTAGCCTCCAATCCTTGGTTGATAGAAAGACCACACCAAGCCTCTCATCGTTTGGTTCTTTATATAGGATCATCCCTAAAAGAGATGTGTGATCAGTTAAATATCTTAATTGTGCCCTAAGCAATGAGAATAATCCAATAAAATCCCAAAAGATAGCAATAAATAGGAAATTCAATTTTTTTCGCAACTTCATGAATTTTTCCACTGCCCAGTGGAATTTTCCATAGGGGGTCATGGAACTCTCTGCCAACTTCTTTTTTTCAGCACAATTTTATATGGTCCCATGGAAATTTTCACGGGATGTGGTTTCTTCTGGAATGAGAATTAGCTCTTATGGTCTTCATGAAAGTTATAGCTCTTTTCTTAACTTTCTAATACAATTAGAATCACCTCGTTTTGACCTCTGTATCTCAAGTCATGCTCATTATTTCGCACAAAGGTCAAAAACTCCGCAAATCTTAGCCATATAAATTCCGAGCTCAACTCCATTGCAATGAATCCATCCAAAACTTCATAGAACCATGTCAAAACAACTATTTTGGACCTAAAAATATAGAGAAAGACTAATCATGAGATATCAAGAATAATTAGATCAAAAGTGACATAAAATCCAACATAATTCAATTAAAGCACTACTAAATCCATCTCAAATCAAGTACAAGATGTATGTATTTTATCCACACATCATTGCTGGACACGACCCGTCCTCTACAAATCATTGCCCAATATTCTTCCTTGTCGCTCATGAACTGTGGCTAAAATCAGTCGTAACCCTTCTGGAACCTAGGTAGGATGGGTCAAAAGCTTCCTCCATCGGAGAGAACCTCCCCCCCTCCCTCGTGAGTTCAGATGAGGCGACGTCGGGGCCATTTGAGAGCATCTTATGGGGAGTCTGAGTAGTGGACCTTAGCACCACAATGCCATGAAAAGCAAGTGGAGGATTAGGATACTCGCATCGAACCAAACTGAGTAGTAAACACCAACTCAGGAGGTTTCGTAGGCGGTGGTGACTCTGGGAATGCCAGGAAAAAGGCCCTCCAAGCGATGATGAACATAGCATCCCTCACAGAAACTAAGACAAGCATAGGCTCAAAAAAGTCCCCACCAATCTCATTCTCCAATAAGGATTATGAAAACATCATCCTGGATCATGATAACCTTGTGGTTATTACGGGGAATATCACCAATGTCGAGGTCTGCAGGATGTTCGTAGATTAAGGGAGTTCAGCAAATATCATGTTCCGAGACTTGTTCAACAAGTTGGGACTACTAAAGATAGAATCGATCCCATACACTGGTGAGCTGAGCGGGTTCATAAATGACAAGATCTCTCCAGTCGGGTACATCGAGGCCCATCTGACTCTAAGGATAGCCCCCATTTTCAAAACAGTCAAGGTAAAATTCCTGGTGGTTGATTGCCCTTCAGCTTATAATGTCATATTGGGTTGTCCTTCACTCAATACCTTAGGGGCTGTAATCTCCACCCTCTACTTGGCATGAAATTCCTGGATCAACAAGATAAGGTGGTAACTGTCAAAGGAGGCCAAGCAGCAGTGAGGAAATGCTACATTAAAAGCCTGAAAATCACCAAAAAAAACATGCACTGCAGATTGATGTAATGATTCGACCATGATCACTACAAGCGCAGCCAGCGTCCTCTTAACCGAGATAGACGTATGCGAAGAAATCTATAGTATACGCCCATAACCTAACTGTGAGAACTAGTACCTTCAACTTGGCACCAAGTCAGACCAAGTGACCAAGATTAGAGGATAACTCAATCAAGAGGAGAGGTCCCAGTTGATCGAGATCTTGACAAAAAAATAAAGACCTATTCACTTGGACTTCCGCTGACATGCCAGATCTAGACTCAGACTTTATTTGTCATTAACTTTCCATTGAAAAGAATGCAAAATCGATGACCCAACGTAAAAGGAAGGTCAGACCTGAAAGGCAAGAGGTAATCCAAAAACAGGTGAAGGAGCTCCTAGATGCCGGGTTCATCAGAGAGGTCTCCTACACCACGTGGCTCTTCAATGTGGTCTTGGTCAAGAAGGCTAGTGGGAAGTGGCATATGTGCGTCAATTACATTAACCTAAACAAGATGTGTCCAAAAGACTCTTACTCGCTTCCCAACATCGATATGTTGGTTGACAACTCATCCGGATTCAGGTTGTTTTCCTTTATGGATGCCTACTCCAGATACAACTAAATTCTTATGAACCCAAAAAATGAAGAAAATATTGCCTTCATCACCTAGATGGGGACTTACTACTATCGAGTCATGTTGTTCAGAGTTAAAAATGTCAGAGCAACTTACCAAAGGATGATGAACAAAGTATTAGGGACATATTGGTAAGATGCTGGAAGTATACATTGACAAAATGATAGTGAAGACGACATACAACATCAAGGACTTGGAGGAAGTATTCGCCAAGGTTCGGAAGCTCAACATGCGATTGAACCCGAAAAAATGCACTTTTAGAGTACAAGCTGACAAATTTCTAGGCTTTCAATTGACAAACTGTGGAATTGAGGCAAACCTGGAAAAATGTCAAGTCGTGCTCAACATGCACAGCCTTAATCTATTAAGGAAGTGTAGTAGCTCACAGGCCGGATTGTTATCCTCACACGCTTCTTGGCTAAAGCCGCCCAGAAGTCTCTTTAACTCTTTCAAACTCTAAGAGTTGAAGAAGATGTTGTCCAGTTCACTATCCTAACAAAATCGAACCCCGAAAAAACGTTATACACCTACCTCTCTATCAGCAATGAGGCGATCGGCTCAATTCTGATAAGAGAGACTGATGAAGGTTAGAGGCCAGTTTAC
Source organism: Ormosia emarginata (assembly GCA_029884605.1). Classification (NCBI taxonomy): domain Eukaryota; kingdom Viridiplantae; phylum Streptophyta; class Magnoliopsida; order Fabales; family Fabaceae; genus Ormosia; species Ormosia emarginata. The sequence continues at coordinate 31,056,479 of JAQQTP010000072.1, forward strand.
TTCGGTAGTAAAGTCCTCCAAGGCCCTAAAATATGCTACTAAAAAATTAAGAAATTAGCTCTGGCATCGATAATCATTGCGAGAAGGCTAAGACAATACTTCCAATGCCACCCTGTCGTAGTGAGAACAGACCAGCCAATCAGGCAAGTACTACACAAGTTGGATCTAGTAGGAAGAATGATCTCCTGGTAGGTAGAGCTCTCTGAGTTTGGGATTACCTATGAGCAAAAACCAACTATAAAGGCTCAGGTATTATCTGACCTCTTGGTTGAGCACACCCCAGACTCTGGCCATCCTAGAGCGTATTCTTGGACTATCTATATTGATGGATCCTCAAATTCCAAAGAAAATGAAGCCAAGGTCATAGTGGAAAGCGAAGCTGGCCTCGTGCTAGAACATTCATTGAGGTTTAAGTTCTCTAGTTCTAATAATCAGGCCAAATACGAAGCATGCATAGCGAGCATTAACCTGGCTAAGGAGATAGGAGCCAAAGATATAGTCTTATGCAGTGATTCGTAGCCAGCAACAACTCAGATAAAAAAGGAATAGCAAGCCAAAGAACCCTTGCTGCAAAAGTACTTAGCCAAAGTTAAAAAGCTAATGGAAAATTTTGACAACGTCAGAGTGGAGCATATCCCAATGGAACAGAACTTCAGGGACGATATCCTTTTGAAGCTTGCTAGCACCAAGGGCCCATGCAATAATAAGTCAGTGATTCAGGACACCTTACCCTTCCCTAGTATCACAGATAATGAATTCCTCCTACTAGAAGGCGAAGAAACCTTGATGACTTCTATATTAGCCTACCTCCACAGCAGCACACTTCCTGAAGATCAAAAAGAAGCCTAGAAGATAGTACAGACAATGGTCTGGTATACTATCTATGACAACCAGCTATGCCGTCGAGGTTTTTCCTTTCCCCTTCTTAAATGCCTTGGCCTTAAGGAGGCAGGGTATGTCTTGGCCGAGATCCATGAGGGAAGCTCAGGACATCACATCGGGGGCAAATCCTTAGCCCAAAAGGCATTAAGGGCGGGATATTGTTAGCTCACTATTGAAGCCGATAGCAAAAAATATGTACAAAAGTACGACCAGTGTATATGTCACTCAGATGTTTATGCGGCACTGCCAAAAGAATTATCAACAATATTAGTTCCCTGGCCATTCTACCAGTAGGGAATGGACATCTTAGGCCCCTTCCCCAAGCACCAAGGCAAGTCAAATACTTGGTAGTGGCCATTAATTACTTCATAAAGTGGATTGAGGCATAACCGTTGGCTACAATCACCTCCACATGAATCCAAAAGTTTACCCATAAGAATATCATTAGTAGATTCGAAATCCCAGAGTCGATTATCATAGACAATAGAACCCAGTTCATACACAGGAAGTTCAAAGATCTCTTGGTCAGACTCAAAATCAAGCAACACTTCACCTCGGTAGAGCATCCAAAGACCAACGGGCAAGCTGAGGCTACCCACCGGGTTATACTTAAGGGAATTAAAAAGAGACTCGATGATGCTAAAGGAAATTGGGTAGAACAACTCAATCATATCTTATGGGCATATCGAACCACGCTATATTCCACTATAGGTGAAACCCCCTTCAAGCTAACCTACAGTTGCGAGGCCGTGATCCTAGTGGAAATAGGATAGTCAAGTTGGAGGAAGCAAAACTTCTCTAAAGAAGCCAACCCAAACCTCATCTGCCAAGAACTCGACCTACTTGAAGAACAACATTGTGCTGCCCACGTCCAAGAAGCAGCTCTTAAACAGAAGATCATCGCACGATATAATTCCAAAGTGATTCCACACGAGTTTAACCTTGGTGACCTCGTGCTATGCAGGGCGTACATCAGGGGGAAGAACGCAAGAGATGGAAAATTGGCTTCTAACTGGGGAGGACCCTACAGGGTCATGTCCAAAACCAACACGGAATCCTACACTCTGGAAACCCTTTCGGCTAAGGCAATAAAAAATTAAGGCAATAAAAAATTTCTAGAATGTCGATAAGCTGAGAAAATATTATAGGTAAGAATGGTGTTTAAGTTATCACTCTTGCCATGAAAGAAACATGTTCTAACATCAACAAATCAGTTTTATCATCCCAAGTGATATCTCACTCGGCCACAACCTTGAGCCCACGGGCACTCCGACTCACCAATTTCTATAACCAGTATCTCAGCAAGGATTGATAGTTGTCGAGACTATCAAATTAAATCAATTTATAAACTTATTCACCAAAATAGTTGTAGTATAAGGCACAACTAGGTCGAATCCTTGGATCACTCTAATTAAGCAATCAGATTAAGAAATTAACAAAGATGGAAAAAGGTTGCAGAATTTATTAATAGAAAGTAATTAAAAATTGTAAACATAATTAAGTAAACAATCAATCTAAGGAAATAAACTATTCTTGAGTTTAATTCATCCTTGATCACTAAGAATCCATTCAATTGCTAACTAAGTTCTTGGCTTTAGATCACATTAAAAAGCCTTAAGATGATCATTGAATTATCTACTACATAAGCATCTAGAATTTAATTAATCAAGGTTAAATGAATTAAGCACCCATTTAATCCTAAATTAACTTAAAATTCATAATTCAACCAAGCTAAACAATCCATCAAACACCTTTGATGCATAGTTTAATCTTTTCTATTCAATTGCTAATCAGATTCTTGGTCTTAGATTACATCAAGAAGCCTTAAGATAATCAATGAATTCTCTACTAGATAAGCACCCACAATTTAATTGATCAAGGTTAAATGAATTAAGTACCAATCTAATCCTAAATTAATCTAAAACCCAGAATTCAACTAAGCTTAACAAACAACATCCAAGAAGCATTTGATGCATTGTTTAGTCTCTTTAATCCTCATTAACACATGGTAATTATGCAATTATCACATTAATATCCAAATCAAATTAAGCAATTTAATTTAGATTTAACAAAATCAAAAGAGATAAAGAAAAACTTGATTAACAAGTAAAGAGAAACTTGATCAACATAATTAAATATAAAATAATCAAAACAAAATCTCAAAATTAAACATCAAGATTATCAATCCCTAGGATTGATTAAAAGGTTCTTCCTTCTCATCCATGAGGATGTGAACGAAAAATATGTAAAATTAAATGCATAAAATTAAATAAAGTAAAGGAAATTAAATCATAAAAGTGAAAATCGGAAGTGCATTAGAGACAATGAGATTCAGCTAAGAGATGAGGAGAGAAGAATTAATTACATAAAAGATGAAGAAAGATTGAAACTTTATTAAAACAGAAATAAAGATTACAAGATTGAAAAGGGAGACAGAAGTTTGAGGGAGAAGGTAGAGTATCTCTCACTAACCTCTCACTAGAATATCGGGTAATTCAAAGTATATTTAACATCATGGGCAGATAATCTATTTAAGGACATAAAAATACTATTACAACAGTAACACTACAGTGCACCGCTACAGTGAACAATAAAATAGTAATCTTCTGCTTCCGCTACAGGGAATAGTATTGCACACTAGTCTTCTGCAGGATTGAACAATAACTAGAATAGTATCTTGACTATTCGTCAATGTATAAGTCAACTCCATAACAGTCATCTTCATTTGGATCGCTTGAAGATAAGATAATGGAGGGAGCTGGGGAGTTAGCGGTTGACGAAACAGGGTCATTGTAAATGGCCGCGTCCATTTCTTTATAAAGATGAAGGACTTCTTCTATATTGTTGATAAGATTGCCAATGTCAGATGAAGCAGCAATAACAGCTAGAATCTTCGACTTTTGATTGAGAAATCTGGACGATTCTGGATCAGTAGTCTTGAGGAATTGAGTTCTTTTGGAACCAAAGCTTGATATTGTTAGGTGAGGCTCTAGAGGCGTCAAAAGTTCCCTACCATTTAGAATAGGCTTGTCTCTGTAAGACAGGTAAGTGACTGGGATGATCATCATGCTTTCTGAACTTGTATTACCAAGAGAGAATCCAAGCAAGAGATAGTTTGGAGAAGAAATACAAGTCTACTGGAAAGGGATCATCAGCAAGCTCGAACTTCTTTTGAAAATATTGGAATCCATCAGTAACTTGAGGAGGAAGAATTTGATGGCTTAGTCCAAAGAAGTCCCACCACTGCAGGAACCACTAAGGAAATTTGTACTGGACATTCTGCTTGAAGTAGAACAACCAGGAATGACGATTTAGTTTATTCTAGAACCAAAACATGTTGCTCAAGGCTTGAACATAATCCCAATAGTTATAACCAATGGGGTCATAAATCGAGAAATTTTGGTAAATTCATTAGGGTTGCTTTCATAGTCAGAAGGTGTCATGACGTTAAGAATCTGGATAGTGGAATAGGCAATTTAACTTTCGTCTTTACAATCCCTGTAATGCTTAATTGCAACAGAGTCAATGTCAATATGAATATACTCATAAAATTATTGAGTTTTATTTAGGGAAAAAGGTTTGAAATGGAAACCGGATGGAAAGATTTTGGCAGGAATTTTATTTAGGCTAGAATCCCAGAATTCTGGTTCAATTTGGATGATCAACCAAAAGGCTTCTTTTGGGATATAATGAGGTTTGTCAGAGTTTGTTTTGGTTTGGATAACGACTTCTTTCGGCGAAGGGTTGACCTATATAATTTTGTTTTTCATTTCATTAATAATGGATTCAATGTCAACAAGTTCATCGGATTCTTGAGAAAAAAATCTCTTTCCAAGACTTATCGGGAAGATAGGTGATACCTTGATCTTGCAAGGCTATAAGTGTTTGTCTGGGCATGGCATAGTCATCTTTGGATTGTTTCCTTTGGTTGTTTGGATGGGTTTGAGAAGCAATCATGGCTTGACTTTAGCTGGAAGACCCAGATGGAAGGGTAGAGGACCCAACATGTTGAGATCATGGTTGGGCTGGTTGTGCCAAGACATTATGAGTAAGGCCTCTTCCTCGGGAAGAGGATGACTTTGTTGAACGAGGCATTAAGAACCCTATAAATATTCATGAGTCAAATAGTCAAGTAGAGTGTTTGAGGTACCTTTGATGTATTCAATGTCAAAATCAAAAGCACTAAGGATTGCTTGCCAACGGGCAAAAATTTGTTTTGAATCAAGATTTTTGACATCCTTTTGTAAAATATCTTTTATAAATTTACAATCAACACAAACTAAAAAATTTTGATTCAATAAATCATATTGAAATTTTGTAATGCATAAAACAATTGATAAAAATTCCTTTTTGACAGTTGAATAATTATGTTGTGTAGGATTCCAATGTTTTGATGTATATACAATAACATATTCTTTGTTCATGACACGATGTTTGAGAATGCCAGCATAACCAATGTTAGAGGTATCAGTTGCAACAATCTTGAAAGCTTGAGGATTATGGAGATAAAGGCATAGAAGACCCTTTACCTGAGATTTTATCCATTTGACTACATTTGTATAAACATCTGACCAAGGGGGAGGACACTTTTTTAGACGATCCTGAAAAGATTTGATTAGGTTACTGAGCTGAGGGAAGAAATTAGCAACATGATTAAGACAACCAAGAAACCTCTATAATTGATTTTTATCAATGATTTGATTTGGAAACTTGTCAGCAAACTCAATGACATAATTAATCGGATTGATAGTTCCTTGATGGATATTATGACCAAGAAACTGAATTCTAGTATGAAAAAGATTTATCTTTGATTTAGAAACAACAAGACTATTTCTTTTAATAATTCTAATGAATATGTTTATATGTTTGAAATGTTGATCGATAGATTGAAAAAATACAAGAACGTCATCAATATAGACGATTGTGAAATTTGTATAAGGATTGAAGATTTCGTTCATGATCCTTTGGAATTTCAAAGGAGTTTTTTTTAGACAGAAAGACATTACGTTTCATTCGTACTACCTGAAAGGTACAATGAAAGTCGTCTTGTGGCGATCACTCTCCTTGACTTGGATTTGCCAAAAACCCGATTTCATATCAAACTTGGAAAAGATTTTAGCAGAATAAAGACGTTTAAGAAGATCTTTTTATTGGGAATCAGATACTGAATTGAAGGGCTTGATTAAGTGGTTTGTAATTATTGACAAGACGAGGAGTACCTCTTTCAATTTCAACTTGTTTATTGACATAAAAAGCAGAATAAGACCAAGGACTCTTGCTCTTGTGGATGAGACCTTTAGAAAGAATATCTTTAATCTCCTGTTGACAATACTGTAGGAGTTCAAGACTCACTTGAATTGGTCTAGCCTTCGTAGGAATTTGTCTTTCATTGAAGTCTTTCTCGTAGGGGAGATCCACGATGTGTTTATTCCTTTCCCAGAAAGCATTTGGCATATCAGAATAGATTGAATCTTGAATCTGTAGCTGAAGAGATTGAATACGTTTCTAAATTTGAGGTTTAGAAAGCTAAGCTTCGATATTTTTATAAGAAATTTCTTCTTCAAGATAATTTATCTGTTTTTTTTATATTGAATTGGATTAAGACTTTTGAGAATTGGTTTCCTAAGAAACTGAAATGTAATGGTTTTACCAAGATGTTGAGTAGTAATACTGTCATCTATGATTTGAAGAGGGAAAAGAGACATAATGATTGCAGAGGAGAGTTTATACTAGAATTTAAGTTTTGAACCACTAGCAGTACTGAGCCGTTCAGTAGTTTTCTCAAAGTACTTTGTTGGAATCATTCCCTCCAAAATATAGTTTGAATCAGCACCAGTATCAAATAAGGCAACAGTGTTTAACACAAAATCATCAATTCTGATGTTTATGTTTATAAAGAAATTTTGAATGCTTAATTGATTAATGATTTCACAGAATTTTTCTTCTTCTCCTTCAATTTTAGTCTTTTTGGATACTATGATTTGATTTTTAGGAATTGTTTCAGATTCTGAGTCAATTTGCATATCACATAACTGGGAGATGAAAAGATGATGAAGTTTTTGTTGTTCTTTAAGTTCTTTGACTTCGATTTTGAGATTATTAATTTCAAACTGTAAATCTTGAACAGTTATGGGTTTTTTTGTGGAAGTTTTCTCACGTTTTTTAATTGTCTCTTTAAGATCATATTTATTTTTTATGATTGGATTTTTAATATTTTTAGAAGAGCTTTCTTCAATTATGGATTTTAATTTTTGAAAAAAAAATTCTTTTCTTCAGAATCTTAAACTGAATTAAGAATTTCAAACAAGAGATCTTGCTCTTTAATTAAGACATTGACTGTCAGAGAGTCTAAATCTCCTTCAGACGAAGATATATCATCATCTTGGATTTGATTTAAATCTTCAGAAAATTCTTTTTCAGAGTCTTCTTTAGATGATTCAATTAAAAGATTATTAAGTTGATCTTGAATAGATTGATCCAGATTTAAAGCTTTTATCTTTTTCTTCAACTTATAATACTTGCTAATATGACCGGGTTTATCACAATTATAGCAAATTACAGGTTTCTTAGGGACATTAACTTTATCTATTGGAGGTTTGGACTTAAATTCTTGTTTAAGTCTTCTGGGTTTGGTTGAAGCTTTATGTTAGTAATATTTGGGTTTCTGGGTAGTCTTCGAGATAGGTTTAGACTTGGGTTTAGTTTTCTTTTTGGCACAAGGAAGGTCAAATTGTTCACAGAAGTTTCTAAGCTCCCACTTAGTTTGAGCCTTTTCTCTGGCTAGTTGAGATTGAATTTTATCATCTTGGCAGATTTTAAGGGCTACCTTTTAGACAAAGGCAATGAGTTGACCGTAACTCAATTGCTCATAAGGATTTTCACCATTTAGGGATTGACTATGGATTTTATCACGAACTTATCATCTAAGGATTTTGGAAGTCCGGCAAGAAATTTTTTTTCCAGAACGGCTGTTGACTATCTTCTCTAGTATAAATCCTAGTTAAGAAGGTGTCTATATACCACCTAAAATCAGCTAAGGTTCAACATTTAAGATTAGACAGAAGTTCAGCAGACCTATCATGCCATAAGGAAGGATCACCTATGAAGTGTTGAATAATTGTGAAGATTAATGTGTTGACAGCGTCAGGAATTGGTTTGCCTTCACTGAGAATTGGAAAACCCTCGGTGTCGATTTTGATTGCATTTTGAATATCATTTCTTTGGGTATCAATGAGATAATGATCCACCAACTTTTGAATTGACCAGTAAAACCGACGACTAAGATTTCCATGATAACATGATCATTACAGTCATAAGAAGTTTGATAATCAGTTGACACTATGGTCATTTCTTGAAAAAGATTAAGGATAGCATATTCATTTTTACTGTCAATATTCCACACATAAACATTGTTTGCACTAAAAGATTTGAAGGTTGGGTCACGTTCTTCAAGTAACATATCTGGTGGAGTCACTCTTTGATAATAAAGTTTTGAAGGATTTTTCCAATAAAACACTTGGTTAATAACTGGGTTAACTTTAATGACAGAACTAGTTTCAGATTGACAATCTGGCTCATACTGGGAATCATATTATTTAATTATATTAATGATTAAAGGTTTAGATGAAGTTTCAGATTCC